>CM061137.1:105131936-105731936 GCA_030789695.1 Scilla litardierei | reverse complement strand
AAGATTTGGTGACATGGGGATCTAGAAAAGAGAAGGTCGTGTTAACGGCGGAGTGCAGCGCACTCATTCAGTGCGCAAATCCGTCCAAGCTCAAGGACCCCGGAAGTTTCTCCATCCCTTGCTTTATTGGGGAAGTGCAAATCCAAAGGGCACTCGTCGATCTTGGCGCGAGCATCAGCTTAATGCCCCCATCGTTGTATAAGAGAATAGGGATGGGAGACTTAGAGCCCACCGGCATGACATTACAACTTGCTGACCGTTCGGTCAAGTACCCGGTGGGAGTAGTGGACGACCTCCCTGTCGATGTGAAAGGAGTACATGTACCGGTTGATTTCGGGGTGATGGACATGTCGGAAGACAAGCATACCCCAATTATTCTTGGACGACCCTTTATGGCAACCGCCGGAGTGTTGATAGACGTGAAGAATGGGAAGCTTTCCCTCAATGTGGGCCAAGAAAGAGTCGAATTTGACTTAGGCTTGTCGATGAAGCATCCGAATCCCCCGGACGATCCTAGTACCAATATGCTGGAGAACGAAGAAGATAGAGCTGTTGAAACAAGTGCCTGGGAAGTTCTCTCGAGGAATCCCCCCGATAGCTTGGGGGACCTTGGGGAGCAAGTTGGCTCCCCGAAGAATGAAGTTGCTAATGAGGCAGTCGTGCGACATGTGATCCCTCCCGGATTCCCTAAGTCTCCTCCTACGAGGAGAAAGGAGAAAGAACCCATGGACCTCACCAGTGATGAGGTCTGGATCCTGAAAAAGATGGGGGTAGACGCCAATTTGAGGGAGAAGCCCCCGGATCCTGTCGACAAAGGGAGGGTAGTCGAGCAAATCTTTTTACAGCCGCCGACTACACCAATAGCCACAACCTCTGGAGCTGAAGAGATGCCGGATTTTGGGCATCACCCGTATCGCCCACCATGAACATCATCAACGGACGTCGAGCTAAACGACGTTAAACAAAAGCGCTTCATGGGAGGCAACCCATGCTCTAAACTTTTACTTCCGCTTTCTAGGACTTTTTCTTAACTTTATTTTATCTATATTTATAAATAAATCCATCCGCAACAACTTCCGTCGTGAAACTTAGGCGATTTTTGGGTTTTTGCAGAAAACAAGGCCCCAACCGATCGGGTGATAACTCACCCGATCGGTTGGGATGTATCAGCTAACGGCCGTGTCTGTCACCAAATGAACCGACCAGGTGGAGAAAGATGAGACCGGGTGAACAGACCGGGGACCTGGGGAAACTCTCGGAAAAATTTCAGTGATTTATCAACCGACCGGGTGACAAGATGCGAGACCGGTTGAGGGACCGGGTGAGAAACTCTGAGTTCTTGGGAAAATGTGTGGAGCGGCGAACCGATCGGTTGAGTTATCAACCGATCGGGTCGCCTGTAGCATTTCTTCAGCATCAAATTTCGACCTAAAGTCAACCGACCGGGTGACAACTCACCCGACCGGGTCGACTTAAATCCCTATAAATAGCAGCCCCCGTCCGTTCGATCCGCCCTCGCCTATTTTCAAATCCCTGACCAACGTTTCGCCTTCTCCCCTTGCACCTGACCTCGTTCTTCCCCTAAATCAACCCCAATCGACCCCCCCTCCTATCCCTATCCATCTCTCCATCGATTTCTCTCTATCTTCCTCGATTCCACCCGCACACAAAACCCTAACTTTCACCCATTCTCCCCAAAATTCGAAACTTGCTGAAGAGGTTGTCGCGGCTTCACACGTGCTGCTATCGAGTAGCATTGGGGTGTCTACGAGCAACGATCTTCATCTCATTTGGGTAAACTCGCTCCTTAGCTTAATTTTTATTTTACCCCAAATATTCCACTTTGCTCGTTGGTCGTGTTTGTGTTTATTCATTGTATTTTGCATACTCGCACACACACACGACTCCCGCACAATGCCTCCCCGTCGTGCTAAGCCCACCGACGCCAGCTCTTCCAACCCTAGGCCCACCCGTCGCGCTCGTCGCACACAACCACCCGCTCAACCCACCACCACTAATCCATCTACCACCCCACGCACCACTCCCCCTCCTCACGTTCACTGTAACGACTGGTTTTCATGTATGGATTTTATTATAAATATTTATATATTTGATTGCTTTCCCTTGTTGTGATTTTCTTTTTCTGTCTCCGTAGTTTTCATTTTCATTCGTTTCGTCGTGATTCTCTAGATTCTTTCGTCGTTCGGCGTGTTTGAAGTAAGTCATTCATGACGGGCTTCATAACGTCGATATCTTAGAGTTAGAACGAGCCTAGGAGACTTAGGTAACCATCTCGGAGCTTCACGCTCCATTTCGGAACTTTTGGTGCACGTTAGCCTGTATAAGAAGGGGCACCGACCGACTAGATGACGATCCAGTCGATCGGAAAACCTTCTTGAACCGACTAGCGGGCTTGAAAAGTTATTCAGGAGTTACTGTTTGTCGTTAGTTGGTCTAAGAACGTTGGTTGACCGACTAGGTTGCAAATTAGTCGGTCTGCAATGCTTCTTTAACCGACTAACTCATTTACTATTTTCTTGGTATCAGTACTGTTCATTCTTAGTCGGTCAAAGTTCATCTTTCGACCGACTAGTTGTTAAACTAGTCGGTTAAGTTTTGTACTCAGACCGACTAATTCTTAGTTCTTCTGTACAGTCGAGTTACTGTTTACTCTTAGTCGGTCTGCGTTGGTCAACCGACCGACTAGTTCACAAACTAGTCGGTCAGTGGTTGTTCTTTGACCGACTAACCAGTGCTGTAAACCCTAGTTTTGCCCAGCCGCCACCAAACTCTATAAATACCCCTCCAAACGTTTTCTTCTTCCTCCTCATGACCTAAAACCCTAATTTCTCCCCCATTGAGCCCCCATCTTCCTCAAACCATTAATCCTCCATCCCAAGCTCATCCTCCATCATCCAAACCCTCCCTTGTCACAACTCACCTTCCATCTTCCCCAAACCTTCATCAAACCCCCAAAATCCACATCAAAACCCATTTCTCCATATTTTTCCCTCATTTCCAGATCTGAGCCGGATCGTTCTTCCGTTGCCGTGGTTGCTCGGCATCGTTCCTCCGCTTCTTCACGGTAATACTCGATTCCTTTAGTTTTAGCATAACCCACATTGACATTGTGAAACCCTAATAAAATAGATTATTAGATGATTAGGGTTCTAATAAGAAACCGATTTAGAATCGTTGTTCTAATGATTGTTTTGCCATAACAGTGATCCATCCGTAGTTTAGCTTGTGACGATCTTCATTGCTCGTCAACCCCGGTATCAGGCAAGTGAAACTTGCATCTCTTGATTTGGGCCATGTCTTAGGCCATTTCCCTTGCTTTAGCATAAAAGAGACTAGACGGTGAAAGGATAGCCGTCTAGACGCCTTTGACCTAGCTTGACAACGAAGCTTGGTCCGTCACCTTCATCATGCTTGTATGTCACGTTTAAATTCAATTAACGGTACGCAAATATCTATTCATGGCATTGCATATTGATTAGTCATCGTGATTGCGTAGCACACGCTACAATACTATTATTTTCCTGGCTCGTGTTCCAGAAGCGAGCCCTGTAGTTGGAAACCCCAACGCTCGACACATATGGGTGGGGTAAGAGATATGCGGCCACCTGAGCCCGAGTTGGCCTGATCCGCCACTCCGGCCAGCAGGCGAAATCTCTAGTGCACAAGTGATTAATAGTGATAAGAGATAAGCGGCCTGAGCCACGAGCTGGCCAGCAGGTGGACTCTCTATGCACTAAGTGATAAACAGTGATAAGTGAAAAGTGAATTGGTAGCTTTCGCTACATCGTGCGTGCTTGTCTCTCTTTTAAACTGCTGCATCAAACTAAACTGTCATGTCATTGTTTAATATTATAAGTGCTAGGTTGTTAGTTAATTTCAGTTTCCTTGCTCAAGTCTTTTGACTTGCTGACATGTGCCCCTTTTCTCTTTTGGGTGACACATGTTAGACCCCGAGCCAGAGTTACTTGTTGAGGGTGAGGTGTTTGCGGACGCCGAGCTTGCGCCCGTGTTGGACGAGGACTTCGTAGACACTGGAGATCAGTCTTAGTGTCTACGTCTAGTTTTGTTAGATTGCTTAGGTTGTCGGTGCGTGGCACCTAGTTTGATACTCTGTTATGTTTGTATTTTGTTTGGCCTTGTTCTGGGCCTTTAGACTCTTTCTTTTAGCCTGGTGGCTTTTTCTGTGATGTTGAATATTTTGTGGACAAACTGTGGGATTGGTATTTCATATCCGTCTCATCTTATTATTATTGTTGTTGTTGTTTCGTTTGCAATTACAGGGACCTGCTTATACTAAATTTACGCTTATCAGGCGTGCAGCTTCGCAGCTCCACGCTTGAGCGGACCTTCTCACGTCTCGTCTCCATTTTAGGGAAGCGGGGCGTGACAGGTTTTAGTGGTGGCCCATGCAGGTCCCTATATAACTGCAATTATCGGGATAACGATAATAATATAGGATTGTCCAACAAATAAGTTCGACATCTGAGCCCTAAGCTATGAGTCTAATTGTTTCGTTTTCTGTGTCATTAGATGGCAGGAAGGCGAATCACCCGTGGTGGTGGTAGTGGTGCGCCTCCTCCTGATGAGGAGCCTGAGCGGGAGCCCACTAACGGAGAGATGATGCGGATGATGATGCAGATGATGCAAGTTCAGCAGGGTGTGCTTCTGCAGGTACAGAATGCTCCGGTGGCTCGAGCTGCTCGGGTGGAGGAAGCCCCTCGCCCTGAGCCTGGGGCGAAGCAGTTCAGAGAGCTGGGTCCTGCATATTTTGATGGAACCAAAGGTCCACTAGCTGCTGATGAATGGATGAGGAATATCGAGGACAATCTGAAGATATCGAAGGTCAATGAATTTAGTTGGGTTGACTTGGCGAAGCGCCAGCTGAGGGATAACGCCAGGAATTGGTGGGATGCTGAAGAGAAGATGTTGGAGGAGCCGATCGTCTGAGCTACCTTCAAGGCCAGATTTGATGGTGAGTTCTTACCAAAAGCTGCCAGGGAAGAGATGTTGCAGCGTTTTATCGATCTGAAGCAAGGAAGCTCGTCGGTGGACCGGTATCACCAAGAGTTCATGAGGCTGAGTCGGTTTGCACCGAAGATGGTGCAGGACGCTGAGGAGAGAGCTCAGAGGTTCCTGCAGGGACTTGCTTCAGAGCTCCAGAGTTTTGTGACCTCTTCTGACCGGGAATCTTATCAGAAGGTTCTGGTAGCAGCCAAGAGGCAGGAGCTGCTCGTGAACCAGAGGAGGGGGTCTATTGTTGGTGCTGGGAAGAGGCCTGTGGAACAGGTGAGAGCTGTGGTTAGACCTGGATTCAGGCCGAACCAGCCTGTTCAGTTTAAGAGGCCAGGAGGGCCTGTTCGGAAGACTTGCCATTTCTGTGGCAAGGAGGGTCATATCAAGGAATCGTGTAGGAAGTTCTTAGGGCAATGTATTCCATGTGGAGATCCCGCCCATGCTCTCAGGGAGTGCCCGAGGTTGAAGCAGCCTTGGAGGGCACCTATTGCTGCCCCGCCGTTGCAGCAGAGAGCCCCGGTGCCCGCTGGTCGTGGGGTACCCCTTGTTCCACAAGGGCATGCCTTTCGGCAGGCTGTTTCACCGAGGAGGCAGGCATTTCTGATGACCGAGGAGGAGATTTTGGCCATGGATGAGGTCATTGCAGGTAACTTTCAATCTAGTTGTTCCTTTCTTAATTAGTTGATTGTTAAATTATGTTGGTTGCTTGTGTATGAATGTTGCTAGAATAAGATTTAATTGATTAGACTGTTTGTTAGGAGTGGTTTTGGTTGCACATTCCCTGCCCGAGTCCTCTTTGACTCAGGTGTGTCGATTTGCATTTTGGCCCGGAGCTTCGTGGAGGAGCATTCCTTGTCGACGTCCCCTCTTTCCAAGAGTTGGAACATCGTTACAGGAAATGGGGTAGTCTCGGTGCATCGTGGGTGCAGCCCTTGCTCTGTGGTAGTTTGTGGACATGAGCTTTATGCTGATTTTATCGTCCACAACATCACCAACTATGATGCGGTCTTTGGGATGGATTGGCTTGCGAGCTTCTATGCTACGATTGACTGTCGGAGGAAGAGGGTGGTGTTCGAGATTCTCGGACATCCAGTATTTGAGTTCAGCCGTGGTAGCAGTTCGCTTGGTCCTGTCAGATTTTGGGCCAGACCGGTGGAGGTTGTGGCTATGCAGGTGGAGTTGGAAAGGCCAGCTGTGGTGCGAGATTTTGATGACGTCTTCCCAGAGGAGATGTCTGGACTGCCACCCGATCGAGCTTTACATTTTTCTATTGATTTGATTCCAGGTGCGCAGCCGATTTCGAAGGCACCATACCGTATGGCGCCTGCAGAATTGGAAGAGATGCGGAAGCAGTTGGATGAGCTTATGCAGAAGGGTTACATTAATCCCAGCGTGTCTCCGTGGGGAGCACCGGTGCTGCTGGTGAAGAAGAAGGATGGTTCGCGTCGCATGTGCGTGGACTATCGAGAGTTGAATGCGGTGACCATTAAGAATAAATACACGTTGCCTCGCATCGATGATATCTTTGATCAGCTGGGAGGATCGAGGGTGTTTTCTAAGTTGGATTTGAGGAGTGGTTACCATCAGTTGAAGGTGAAGAAGGATGATGTGCCGAAGACAGCTTTCAGGACGAAGTATGGACACTATGAGTTTGTGGTTATGCCTTTCGGCGTAACTAACGCACCCGCAGTTTTCATGAATCTGATGAACCTGATTTTCTATGACTTTTTGGATAAGTTTGTCGTTATCTTTATTGACGACATTCTGATCTATTCGAAGTCGGAGGAAGAGCATGCCTCGCACTTGAGGACGGTGTTGGAGATTCTGAGGAAGCATCGGTTGTATGCCAAGTTTTCAAAGTGCGAGTTTTGGCTGGACCGAGTTACTTTTCTCGGGCATGTGGTGACTGGTGATGGTATTTCAGTGGATCCCGAGAAGATTGGGGCCATCAGGGAGTGGCCTGTTCCGTCGTCTGCGTCTGAGATTCGGAGTTTCCTTGGTTTGGCGGGATATTATCGGCGATTCATTAAGGATTTTTCCCGTATTGCCGAGCCAATGACCAGGTTGACACGGAAGTATATACCTTATGTTTGGTCGGGTGACTGTGAGCATGCCTTTGGTGTTCTGAGAGAGCATTTGGCGTCTGCTCCTGTCATTGATGTGCCTGATCGCAGTGGAGGATTCGAGATCTTTTGCGATGCTTCTGGCAAGGGTCTCGGTTGTGTTTTGCATCAGCATGGACATGTGGTGGCTTATGCGTTGCGTCAGCTCAAGGTTCATGAGAAGAATTACCCGACGCATGATTTGGAGTTGGCTGCCGTTGTGTTTGCTCTTAAGATTTGGAGTCACTTCTTGCTGAGTGAGAAAGTGAAAATCTTCACCGATCACAAAAGCTTGAAGTATATTTTTACCCAGAAGGAGCTCAACATGCGACAGCGTCGATGGTTGGAGCTTATGGAAGATTATGATATTGATTTGCAGTATCACCCTGGCAAGGTGAATGTGGTGCCAGATGCCTTGAGTAGGCTTCCCACAGTGATGGTTTTGACTTCGCAGTGGAGATTGCAGCAGGATTTTTGCGGGTCTAGAGTGGAGATTGTTCTTCCCGGGGAGGTTTCTTCGTTGATGTACATGCAGGTGCAGTCAACGATCGTGGATCGGATTAAGGCGAGTCAGGCCGGAGATCCGAAATTGGTAAGGATTCGAGGGCAGGTTGAAGCTGGTCTGCGGACGGAATTTTTGATTCATGAGGATGGCTCGCTGAGGTTTGGAGCCAGGTTGTGTGTGCCAGCTGGGGATATTAGAGAGGATTTGATGGTGGAGGCACACAGTTCGCCGTATTCTGTGCATCCTGGTGGGACCAAGATGTACCAGGATCTTCGTCTGAACTTTTGGTGGCACGGCATGAAGAGGAGTATGGCTCGGAGTGTGGCCAAGTGTTTGGTTTGCCAGCAAGTGAAGGCGGAGCATCAGCGTACTGCCGGGTTGCTACAACCGCTTCCGATTTCGGAGTGGAAATGGCAGCACATCACTATGGATTTCGTGACTGGACTACCTCGGAGTCCGAAGTAGAATGACGCGATTTGGGTGATCGTAGACCGATTGACCAAGTCTGCACACTTTATTCCATTCCGAGTAGGACAGTCCACTGAGGCGCTAGTAAGGAGATACATGGAGGTAAATTCTTTTACTCTCCATTTCTATTTCCTTCTTCTAGTTTAGATAGTGATGTAACGTGAATCGTGCAGGAGATCGTGCGACTTCATGGAGTCCCCGTGAGTATCGTGTCGGACAGGGACACGAGGTTCACATCTCAGTTCTGGCAGAGTTTACAGAAGAGTTTGGGTACGCGTCTGAGTTTCAGCACGGCGTACCATCCACAGACGGATGGCCAGTCTGAGAGGACGATTCAGATTTTGGAAGACATGCTGAGAGCGTGCATGTTGGATTTCAAGGGTTCGTGGGAGGACCATCTACACTTGGTGGAGTTCTTTTACAACAACAGCTACCAGGCGTCTATTGGCATGGCGCCTTTCGCTGCTTTGTATGGGAGGAAATGTCGATCGCCATTGAGTTGGGATGAAGTTGGCGATCGGGAGCTGTTGGGGCATGAGATGATTGTGGAGGCTGTGGAGGTTGTCAGGAACATTCGGGAGAGGCTGAGGATTGCTTAGGACCATTTTAAGCATTGGGCGGATGCTAAACGTCGTCCTTTGGAGTTTCAGCCTGGGGATCATGTGTTTCTGAGGATTTCCCCGAATCGTGGAGTGATTCGTTTTGGGAAGCGAGGGAAGTTGAGCCCACGATACATTGGACCGTTTGATGTTTTGGAGAAGGTCGGTGAAGTAGCTTACCGCTTAGCCTTGCCGCCATCTTTGGAAGGAGTCCATGATGTTTTCCATGTGTCGCAGCTTCGTCGATACATCAGCGATCCGTCTCACGCCGTAGATTTCTCAGAGATCGCCGTTCGTCCAGATTTGACGTATGACCAGCATCCAGTGCAGATTCTGGACAGGCGTCAGAAGTCACTTCGGAACAAGGTCGTCGATCTTGTTAGAGTGATGTGGCGGCACGGTTCGCCGGGAGAGTCTACTTGGGAGAGAGAAGATGAGATGCGAGAGCGCTACCCACTTTTGTTTCCGGACACGTGAGTGTTGGGAATTCCGAGGACGGAATTTTTCTTAAGTTGGGGAGGATGTAACGACTGGTTTTCATGTATGGATTTTATTATAAATATTTATATATTTGATTGCTTTCCCTTGTTGTGATTTCCTTTTTCCGTCTCCGTAGTTTTCATTTTCGTTCGTTTCGTCGTGATTCTCTAGATTCTTCCGTCGGTCGGCGTGTTTGAAGTAAGTCATTCGTGACGGGCTTCATAACGTCGATATCTTAGAGTTAGAACGAGCCTAGGAGACTTAGGAAACCATCATGGAGCTTCACGCTCCATTTCGGAACTTATGGTGCACGTTAGCCGGTATAAGAAGGGGCACCGACCGACTAGATGACGATCCAGTCGGTCGGAAAACCTTCTTGAACAGACTAGCGTGCTTGAAAAGTTATTCAGGAGTTACTGTTTGTCGTTAGTCGGTCTAAGAACGTTAGTTGACTGACTAGGTTGCAAACTAGTCGGTCTGCAATGCTTCTTTAACCGACTAACTCATTTACTATTTTCTTGGTATCAGTACTGTTCATTCTTAGTCGGTCTAAGTTCATCTTTCGACCGACTAGTTGTTAAACTAGTTGGTTAAGTTTTGTACTCATACCGACTAATTCTTAGTTCTTCTGTACAGTCGAGTAACTGTTTACTCTTAGTCGGTATGCGTTGGTCAACCGACCGACTAGTTCACAAACTAGTCGGTCAGTGGTTGTTCTTTAACCGACTAACCAATGCTGTAAACCCTAGTTTTGCCCAGCCGCCACCAAACTCTATAAATACCCCTCCAAACGTTTTCTTCTTCCTCCTCATGACCTAAAACCCTAATTTCTCCCCCATTGAGCCCCCATCTTCCTCAAACCATTAATCCTCCATCCCAAGCTCATCCTCCATCATCCAAACCCTCCCCTGTAACAACTCACCTTCCATCTTCCCCAAACCTTCATCAAACCCCCAAAATCCACATCAACCCCCATTTCTCCAGATTTTTCCCTCATTTCCAGATCTGAGCCGGATTGTTCTTCCGTTGCCGTGGTTGCTCAGCATCGTTCCTCCGCTTCTTCACGGTAATACTCGATTCCTTTAGTTTTAGCATAACCCACATTGACATTGTGAAACCCTAATAAAATAGATTATTAGATGATTAGGGTTCTAATAAGAAACCGATTTAGAATCGTTGTTCTAATGATTGTTTTGCCATAACAGTGATCCATCCGTAGTTTAGCTTGTGACGATCTTCATTGCTCGTCAACCCCGGTATCAGGCAAGTGAAACTTGCATCTCTTGATTTGGGCCATGTCTTAGGCCATTTCCCTTGCTTTAGCATAAAAGAGACTAGACGGTGAAAGGATAGCCGTCTAGACGCCTTTGACCTAGCTTGACAACGAAGCTTGGTCCGTCACCTTCATCATGCTTGTATGTCACGTTTAAATTCAATTAACGGTACGCAAATATCTGTTCATGGCATTGCATATTGATTAGTCATCGTGATTGCGTAGCACACGCTACAATACTATTATTTTCCTGGCTCGTGTTCCAGAAGCGAGCCCTGTAGTTGGAAACCCCAACGCTCGACACATATGGGTGGGGTAAGAGATATGCGGCCACCTGAGCCCGAGTTGGCCTGATCCGCCACTCCGGCCAGTAGGCAAAATCTCTAGTGCACAAGTGATTAATAGTGATAAGAGATAAGCGGCCTGAGCCACGAGCTGGCCAGCATGTGGACTCTTTATGCACTAAGTGATAAACAGTGATAAGTGAAAAGTGAATAGTGAATTGGTAGCTTTCGCTACATCGTGCGTGCTTGTCTCTCTTTTAAACTGCTGCATCAAACTAAACTGTCATGTCATTGTTTAATATTATAAATGCTAGGTTGTTAGTTACTTTCAGTTTCCTTGCTCAAGTCTTTTGACTTGCTGACATGTGCCCCTTTTCTCTTTTGGGTGACACATGTTAGACCCCGAGCCAGAGTTACTTGTTGAGGGTGAGGTGTTTGCGGACGCCGAGCTTGCGCCCGTGTTGGACGAGGACTTCGTAGACACTGGAGATCAGTCTTAGTGTCTACGTCTAGTTTTTTTAGATTGCTTAGGTTGTCGGTGCGTGGCACCTAGTTTGATACTCTGTTATGTTTGTATTTTGTTTGGCCTTGTTCTGGGCCTTTAGACTCTTTCTTTTAGCCTGGTGGCTTTTTCTGTGATGTTGAATATTTTGTGGACAAACTGTGGGATTGGTATTTCATATCCGTCTCATCTTATTATTATTGTTGTTGTTGTTTCGTTTGCAATTACAGGGACCTGCTTATACTAAATTTACGCTTATCAGGCGTGCAGCTTCGCAGCTCCACGCTTGAGCGGACCTTCTCACGTCTCTTCTCCATTTTAAGGAAGCGGTGCGTGACATTCACGATCCCGAATACGGGATGTCATTCCAAGACGACGACCAAGCCGACCGATTCACGGCCATGATCCTCTTAGCTGGACATAGTGGTCGAGTAACTCAGGAGTCCGTCGACCGAGACCTCCTCTTTCTTCAAAGCTTCATTCGCCATATCTGTGAAGACCCAACAGATGTCTCCGAGCTCCACATTCCACCCCCCACGACTCCTGGTCCCCAGCACAGGCCCCCATCACCACCCCAGAGGGTGGTGCCCCTGCTTGACTTTTTCCCATCCCGCTTTTGTCCCCCCTATGTTTGTGCCCATCTGTCTTTGCGGGGCCCTGCTTTGTCACTGCTAGGGGAGGACCCATTCACGTGTCGCATCACTTCCTTTTTATTTCTTTTCTTTAACTTTCTTTGTTTTTTGACATCCCCCTTGCATATTTCTGCACTTTCACGTTCATATTTCATTGCTAGCATTGTCATGACTAGCTTGGGGGAAGTCTATTTTGCTGTGTCGTCGTGTTTTATTTTCTTTGTGTGTGTGTGTGTGCTTGTTTTACTCTTTGTCGTGTCGTGTCGTGTGCTTTGATCATGTCGTGTCGTGTAGTTTGTTCATTTTTCTTTTTCTTTCTTTTTCTATTTTCGTGTCGTGTGGTTTGATCGTGATTTTTCTTTATTTTCAGTTTTGTATCTGTGCTTTTCCATGTTTTTCATTTCTTTTTGTGTCGGTACGTATTCCCCCCCATTATCATTGCCCTCCGGTACTCACTCCTATTGCATTGAGGGCAATGCAAGCTTCAGCTTGGAGGAGTCGCACTTTGTGTGTCATTTGAGTCTTTCTTTTTCGTTTTTGTGCCGTTTTCATCGTGTTTTAATTTTTCTTTTCTTCTTTTTTATCTCTTTCTCCTAGAGATGAACCCTATGATGAATTGTCTCAAAATCACACACACCTAGCATAGCATCGATAATCACACTCACTAACCCTAAGATATCGAGTCCCCTGCATTTCACGCATCGTGGGTCCACTTAGCTTTTTAGTGAGTCGTGTGACGTGCCTAGCCGTGTGGTGCGCTTATACTTTGTGATTTACTTTATATACCTGTCCAGGAATGACCCCTAGATTATCATGTTTCGATATGAATATGCGGTACTTATTTCTATTGTCTGCTTCTTCTGCATGCTATATATATCGTACGCTTCATTTCGCATGTGTCGGGATTCCACAATTAAGGACTAGGATAATCCATTTAGCCCATGCTCTAATTAGCGGGAATAGTTTCTGTTGCCCAAGTGTTTAGATTCTGACATCCTTTTTGTTTTACTTGGTGCAAATCCCCTCGCCGTGTACCGTTCTCCCACTTGGGAGAGTACACATGTATATAGCCAAAAAAACCCCAAAAATCCAAAAAAAAAGGAGAAAAGAAAAGAAAAACCCAAAAAGAAGAGAAAAGAAAAGAAAAAAAAAATATATAGCCAAAAAGCCAAAAAAAATACAAATACCCAAAACCCAAAAAAATTCCCGTGTGAATATTTTTCCTACTTGCCGAGAATAAAGGGAATGCGAGAATTTGCACCGAGTGTTCTTCTCCACATCATCTCAACCCCCATCGGTTTCGAAAACACTTGGCTTAGGAACTTTTTTAGCTATTATCTAGGCTTTAGTGTGGTGATTTCCTTAGCCCTAGTTGTGGAGTCCCCGACGCATGATATGTTTCGATTCTTTCTCTATTCTCATGCATGCTTGAACTACATATATTCACCGCCTTATTCAATTCGAATTGATATTTGGGTCATTTCCTGGGTTTGCGTATATCGAGCTTTATCGCACATTGTAGATAGTGACACGGACTGCTAGTGCACGACCACACTCACTCGCGCTTTATCGCGTGGGCCCACGGCACTCGTCTGGACTCGTACTCCTTGGTTTAGTGAAGTGATTTGGCGTTTGCTTGCTTGGTGTGTCGTTTTTGATTTTGTTGGCCCTAACGGGTGATCTAGGATATAGAGTTTTCTTTTCCTCTCTTTCTCTCTATTTTTCCCCTCCGAGCTCCTACTCTCACTCGTCTTCCTCGAGGACGAGGAAGAGTTCAGCTTGGGGGATTTTGATGTGCGTTTATATTTCATATATTTACGCACGTTTTCTTCCGTGTTTTTCCGTATTTTACCACCGTCTTATATTCGTTTTCTCGTGTTTTCTTGTGTTTTCTTGTTTTCTTTCACTTTTCCGTGTTTTCCGTGTTTTGCAGGAGTTTACTGGCATTTGGGGCATAAAACGATGATAGCATGTGTCCCCGGAGCAACAGTAGGAGTCACGCGTGATCCAGGGGGTCAAACGACGAAGATTGCATCTTTCAGCCCCTCACTCGATCGGTTGGTCATCTCCAACCGATCGGGTGATGCACGCGTGCACCACCCGGGCGCAGTTTGGAGCTCACGAGAAGTCACTCGGTCGGTTCAGTGACAGGGTCAAAAGCTCAAAGTCTCTGGAAATTCGAAGCTGATTGCCAACCGATCAGGTGACCTTCACCCGATCGGTTCACCTTCACCCGATCGGTTCACCTGTAGCTGAATTTCAACAGCCAAGACTCGAAGATCCAACCGGTCTCCTCACCGGTCCGCACCAAGATCCAACCGGTCGGCACCAAGATCCAACCGACCGGTTCATACTGACCGGGTGAAACCCCCGCATTGCGCTGTAATTTTGTGAAGCGGTTCACCCGATCGGTTGACTTGTCAACCGATCGGGTGATGTCGTTTTCTATAAATAGAACCCTAGGTTTCCCAGATTCGGGAGTTGGTTATTTTTTACTGTTTTCTTCATTTTGTGACGGCTGTAATTTTCCAGTTTTTGTAAGTTTTCGGATCTTTGAAAAACTTTAGTATTATCTTAATTGCTTTACTACCATTGCATTTCTATTGTCTGATTATGATTTTGATGGTCCATTTTCATTTAGATCGCTTTTTAATGAATATTTGTGAGTAGTTTCCAAATCCGGGATTTTGGCGGAAACCCCTTCGTGGGCTCTTCCCGATGCGTCCATAGGGTTAGGAAATCGATAGGGATTAGGAATCTAACGGTTACGCGGGGTGTTTTATTGTCATCGGTGGGAAAACCCCGCCTTTGACCGTTGGGCCAAGGGGGAATAAACTTGGCGGTTGACTCCCTAACCATAGCTCACGCCCTTAGCGTAGACGCCGAATCCTAGCGTGCGGGAGCGGCAGGATGAGACGTTGGGAGTTATCGTTGCGAGCTTAGTGCTCCCGAAATCGATCAGTGTTAATGGACATGGGAGTGCCCACTGATCGAATCCGGAAAGTCTGGCATATCATCCTGGGCACCGACCGGAATATCGGGCCCATGGGATGCCGGTACCACTTTTAAAGGCAACGTCTCACCATTAGACCCTAATTCCGATCGCCATCCTACCCGTAGGCCGTATCGGCGTGAGCCGCTCGTTGGGGTCGAAACCAGAGTCCCGGGTTTTTCCTTCATATTGTCTATACCTTGCATTCCTTTACCGTGACAACCCATCATCCGATCTGGGATAGCTCGCCCACGGGGTGATTTTGATCCTCTTTGACACAAGCACATCCTCGCCTCCATGTGTTCGACCCCCAAGCCACACTACAACACCGTGCGCTTGCGGTTATAAATATCTAAACCTCCACCGGGTCCCCCAGCCATTTGCGGCTTGCAAACCGGGGGCACGTTAAAATCCTCATAGTTCTTGGGGTCGGAGTTTTGGCAGGGAACCACTCTGATAAAAAATATCTGCGCCTGATTATCTTTGTGATTGTGATTGTTTTTTAAAATTTGTGCCGCACACCCTATTCACCTCCCCTCTAGAGTGTTTTTCAATTGGTATCAGAGCGGGATTCCTTTTAGACTCAAAGTCTAGTGGAATTTCGATCCTATGGCACAAATTCCGCACACATACTCATATGACACACACAATTAAAGAGAAGGTCGGTCGTATCTCAGATCTCCTCTATTTGATGGTACGGACTATAGTTACTGAAAAAACACATGTCCATACACATCAAAGGTATCGATATGGCATTATGGAAAATAATCAGTGAAGGCTTTACACTATTTGATAAACCCACTCCTGAACAGCTAAAGGAAAATGATCGGTTACAAAATCTAAACTTTAAGGCCATGAGCATATTGTATTGTGGTCTTAGCAAAACTGAATTTAACTGCATTAGCTCTTGTTCCACTACTAAGGATATTTGGACGAGACTTGAAGTTACTCATGAGGACACTAGCGAAGTTAAGAAAACTTGTATTAGAATGTTATTACAGAAATATGAAAATTTTGTTATGATGCCTAATGAGTCTATTGATGCTATGTTTTCTCGTTTTGTAGATATCGTCAATCCATTGAAAGTCTTAGGGAAGGACATACCAGAAGAAGACTTGGTTGGAAAGATCCTATATTCTTTATCTGGTGATTGGATTCAAAAGAGGACGGCGATTGAAGAAGCACATGACTTGGCAGATATCAGTTTTGAGTAGTTGATTAGCCCAAAAATGTGCTTCTCTCAAGTGTAAGAGTCCGTGCAAGTAATATAGATCTGGAAGTCCAGATGTCGAATCCTCGGGAGAAAATCTGTTACAACCACAAAGCTTAAATCAAATAGAGATTCAACGTAAAGAGACCAACCACTTTTGATGATGATGGGTTGAATGGGTTTGATCGTGGTTTATAATTTGTGAACAATACGAGCATAAGAAAGTTTCGGTTATGAAATTATCGATGAGAAGTATGCACATGATTTGGGTTCATTAGGGTCCATGATTTGTATTAACTTGGTTGATTAAAGATAACTCAATGAATTTTCTTTTTGAGAGAAATTCATCGGAAAATACCCTTGTGGGGATTAAAGCACAATATTGAATAAAGTCATTGCTAAAGCTATAATCTTTTAAATAAAAGAGATGAAACTCCCTTTTGGGAAGATCAAAACTCACCCTCGTGAGACGATCATCAACTCAATCATGTTCTTTTGGAAGATGAAGAGAAGATTTCAAATAAAGACTATAACTTTATCAATGTTAACAATTTTAGCATGAAGTTTCAACCAAACAAATACAAATCATATCCCCTAACTATACCATACCATGCACAATCAAAATTTAGCCACACATACTGAAAAATAACTAAGGAATTCATCATATTAAGCATGGTTCTAATCAATAGAAGTAAATAGAATTGAAAATACACAATTGAGTTCAAAAGATATCACCAAATACATCCTCTTTTTGCCTAAGAAAGCCCTTCTTCTTCCTCTAAAAGCTCTCTGAAAAATACCCCAAGTTGCTCTCTGGAATCTCAGGGAAATTCTGCAAAAATCACCACCAAAATCGACCAAATATGCCAAGAATACTCTCAAAACCCCTAGAAATACCTTATATACTAACATTGCGGGTTTACTGTTGCTAACGGGTCTAAACCCGCTTCAAATTCGCGTTAAAACCCAACCCGTGAACCGCAGCACACCAAAACCATCGGATTAAGGCGGTATTGAGCTTGGTGTCGACACGTGGCTATCGGATTCGCTGCGCTTCATCCGCTCCGTTAACGCTTCTGAATCCGAAGCGGATTCATCTTGACAGTTGGATCGTGAGATGAGCGGACACAGTTCTGCCACGTCGCGTGAATTATTCCCGTTGCTTCACAAGTCCGCATCCATTCGATCTAGCGTTAAGCGGCTTTTGATCAAGCCACGTGCCCCACTCCGCATGACTTTGGGTGGCAGACTTACAACCGTTGGATAGTGATCCAACGCGCCCTAATACGCCACGTCGACCGCTCTCGATTCCGTGCGGCTTCGATCAGTGCCGTTGGATGAAGCTGCGGACGGCGGAGATGCTGCCACGTGTCGAGCACTGATTGGCCAGCGACCGTATTTCTCATATTTTGAGCGTAGTTATCCAATTAATTGGTATTCTGCATTCAAAAACTCATAGCATTTAGCACAGATCTCAGAAAAATACAAATAAATAGTTGTTGGAATCGTGAGATCGAGACCAAGCCATGAAAAAAATAAAAAGGCAGAAATACTCAATAAAATTCATACTTTGTGTACAAATCAAGTGATATCTCTAATAAATGATGGTATACAATATACGAACGTATTAGATAAACATCATTTACACACAAAATATTGCTAGATGAGGGGTTAAATAAGCAATATTCAACCCGAATCAGTAGTTAATGGGAAAATTAATGGCTTATGAGGTTCAATTGAAGATGGCCAATGATAGCACACCAAAGAAGGAAGAGAAATTTAAGGAGGAAACAAAGGAAAAGAACTTAGCTTTACAAGTTTCCAATATGCTCAAGGAGGAGATGAATGAATCAGACGATGAAAGAATGGCTTTGTTACAAGGAAATTTGTGAAATTCATGAAAAACAATAAAAGAAGGACTGGAAGCATTTGGGGATCCAAGAAAAACGAAGAAAATGATGGAGAAAGTTCTGCACCTCAGTGTTTCAAATGCAACAAGAGAGGGCACATGAAAGCAGAATGTCCACTTCTGAAAGGAAAAGGAAAGGAAAAGACTGGTGATGAAGAAAAGAGGACATCAAAGCGAGGAATGGTGGCTACTTAGGGAGAAAGTGACACAGAGGAGCTCTCCTCAGATGATGACTGGAACGACAACACTGGAACTTGCTTTATGGCTGGAAACGAAAAGGTAAAAATTAGCTCTCTTGTTCAAAGCTTTGATGATGAAATGAATATTAGTGATGATATGTTTTCTAGCATGGAGGAAGCTTATGAATTTCTTGTAGAACTCCTTCAAGAAATGGGTCCTAAATTCCTTAAACTAAAAAAAGTTCGTGATTCATTAAAAGAAGAACTAGGGAGCATGACAAGAGAGAGAGATGAGCTTTTTGTTAAGTGGAAAGAACAAAAGGAAATAATATACAATTCTGATGAAACCTAATTAGAAACAAAAACCTTAGAGCTAGAAAATACTAATAAAAAATTGGCTACGTTAGAGCTTGACCACGTTAATTTAGCTAAAGAATTAAAAGAGAAAATTAGCATTCTTGGTTCTAAAGATTCTGAAATAAAATTATTGAACCTAAAAGTGGCTAGCTATGAAGAAAAATTGGAAGAGCTTGAAAAGGAAAAATCTAATTTAATAAAAGGAAAACACATAGCCATTGATTTAGAAACTAGCGAAAAAGAAAAAAGATATGAGACTAAGATTAGTGAACTTGAGAATGAAAATCAAAGTCTTAGCTTGACATTAAAGAAATTCACAAATAGCCAAGAAAGCTTTAATAAGATGATAAATGGGCTAAATGAACAATCTAGTAAATATGGTCTTGGCTTTCAGAAAAAACAACCTAAGAAAAAAACTAGGAAGATCATTGAAAGAATTTTGCAAGAGACATGAGCTTTCAACATTGCATGCACAAAAATCATTTGTCATCTACTAATAAGCATTTCAATGTTACATGTTTTTATTGCAACAAAAGTGGGCATGTTATGCATGATTGCTTGGCCAAATATTATCCTGAATATTTTATATGGGTTCCAAAGCATCGTACTAACAATTGTGGATCCAAAATTTGGTTACCAAAGGGCGCATCTTCTTTTGTAGGTGCATCCTCAAGTGGAAAATGACAGCATTTGGTATCTTGATAACGGTTGCTCGAACCACATGACGGGCAACGAATCACTCTTCATGACGCTATCAAGAAAAGATGGAGGGGCGGTTATTCTTAGAGAAGGAAAGAAGTGCAAAATCTTGGGTAAAGGTAACATTGGTAAGCATCCTCTTGTGGTCATTGAAAATGTTAATCTTATTGATGGTTTGGCACATAATTTGTTATGTGTGAGTCAGCTATGCTCTATAGGCCTTAAGGTGCATTTCGAAAATGACAAAGTATATATTTTGAAAGGTGATGATATTCTTTTCAAGGGGACATCTTATAATAACATCTATACTATCAAACTTACTGATTCAAATAATCTAAAATGTTTAGTTGCATCACATGAGACTAGTTGGCTTTGGAATCGAAGATTAGGCCATGTCGACATGGACCTAATTTCAAAGCTTGCTCGAAAGAAACTGGTGAGAGGTTTACCTCAACTTAGCTTTGATCAGGATCAGCGTTGCGATGCATGTCAACTAGGTAAACAACATAAAATTAGTTACAATCCTAAAAACGTTGTAACTACTTCTAAGCCATTGCAACTAATACATTTGGATTTATTTGGACCCACAAAGATTGCTAGTTTAGGTGGCATGCATTATTGCTTTGTTATTGTCGATGACTTTTCACGTTTCACTTGGGTTTATTTTTTGACACACAAACATGAAACTTTTGATGTTTTTAAAATGTTTTGTAAAAAGGCTGAAAATGAAAAATGTTTTTCAATTGTCAAAGTTAGAAGTGATCATGGAGGAGAATTTGTTAATACTAGCTTTGATGATTTTTGCATTTCAAAAGGTTATTCACATAATTTTTCCGTCCCGAGGACACCACAAAAAAATGGGGTGGTTGAGAGGAAAAACCGTACGTTGCAAGAAATGGCTAGGACCATGATTCATGATTACAAATTGCCTTTATATTTTTGGGCTGAAGCTATACATACTTTTTGCTATATTTTAAATCGTGTGTCGATTAGACCCATTTTGAAAAAAAACACCTTATGAGCTTTATAGAGAGTTGACTAACAACTTATCACATTTAAAACCATTTGGATGCAAGTGCTATATTCTGAAAGTTGGTGAAAATCTGGATAAATTTGATGCAAAATCCTATGAGGGTATTTTTGTTGGCTACTCACCACATAGCAAATTTTATCGAGTATTTAACAAACGAACTCTTACTATTCAAGAGACTGTGCATGTGAAATTTGACGAGAAACGTGCTATTAATGAATCTTCTAGTGCTGAGAATCTTCAGATATTGCAGGTGGCTTGGATGGACTGTAGATAAACACTAGCAATTCCAATGAGCAAGAGAACAATAATGATGGTGTACCAAAAGAAGCAGAAGCTACTACGCCATCACAAGATCTCCCTAAGGATTGGCGCTTCAAGAAGGATCATCCAAAGAACCAAATCCTTGGAGACACGACGGAAGGTTTACACACTAGAAGTAGCTTTAATTTGATGGCCCTTAAACTAAAAAAATTTGATTCATTCGAAGGGAGTTGGGGATTATTGTAATTTTAGCCTGTAAGGATCAATACACTAGAGAGGGGTGAATAGTGTATATTAAAAAAATGTTGCAAATAAAATGTTAGTAATATTTGCAAAGATGGCACAGAAATAAAAAGACAAGTACTGAAATTAAATCAATCGCAAACACAGAGATTTATCCTGGTTCGGATCCTTGTGATCCTACTCCAGTCCTCTACCCCATAGAGATTTTTAATCCACTATAATCACTTGCCCCGCAAGCACGAACTTACAAAAATGGCGACACTGCCCGTGTCCCAAACTTTGTACAATCTCTAAACAGAGATTCAAAACCTGTTAAATAATGAAATAGAAAAACACATATAGCCTTGTTATAATTTTCAGAGAAAGAATTCAAGGATTGTGTTTAGAAGATGAACTTCAAGATGTAAAAGATATGTAATGAAGAGCAACACTTGAAGTTCTCTGGTTCATAAAAGAAGAGAGAGATCTATTGATTTCTTCTTACAATTATAAACACAAACAACTTTCCAAAAATGATGTTGAAAAATCCAAGTTCTTCCATTCTTAAGTGAAGAAGGAAATCTAATGATTTATTCTTACAAATAAGAAAAGAACAACTAATGGCCTAAAGCTTTAGAAAATGAAAGACTTGATTTCAACAATTAAGAGAGTAAAGAAGAGGAAAGTGAGTGGAAAGAAAGAGAGGGTCTACCCCTCTATTTATAGTGTTTAGGGACGGTTGGGGACTGTAGTTAACGTTGGAAAACGGGCAAGAACCGTCCCTGAAAATTTGGGATCAAAACGGCTAGTTTTGAAATTGGTCGACCAAAATGACCACATTGGTCGACCAAAATTTAGAGAGAGAATTTCGACCATTGGAAGACAGTTCTAGAATCTACACGGTTAAGGGAGTTTGCATATGCAATCCCATAACCAAATTCGAAGGTTTAAAATTGGTCGACCAAAATGGGATTATTGGCTGCCAATTTTCAAAGTTGCGAATTTTCGAAATTGGGAAGCATAGATCTCTGAGTAATTGAACCTAGATGACTAAGATATATTATCACAAGGCTTTGTGACTCTAATAAAGTAAATTTTACGTTGATTACATAAAACCGTAGATAGGACTGCATCTGCAACTGAATCTGAGAAGCTTCTTTACAGGAGATCCTTATCAAGTGATTATATATCCAAGTCGTGGATTAGGTGCCTTTGTCTTTCCAGCTTCATGATTGATATATTTGATTGAGTATGCATGAGATATCTCATTTGTGTGGAACTCAGCATTGATATGTATCTGCATACATAGAGTTAGTAGCACTGAATGTGTTTGGCATATAAAAACCATATGGGAATAGAAATATGGAATTATGAAATTCCAACATTCTCCCCCTTTTTGATGATGACAAACAGGAAAAAATATATATCGTTAAAATTGAACATATCAGATATACTCCTCCTGAATATGTGGAGTTTGTGAATACTCCCCCTGAGTAGATGAAATATAGTCTCCCCCTTTGGAATTCTCAAAAAGAGGGAAATAACAGTTAGTTAAAAAATAAGGGAGAAAATATGAGGGAAATATAAAAAAATAAAAAAAATATGGAGTATATTGCCGAAAAAGGGAACAAAAGTCCGTCATTGGTGGAAAATGATTTGTAGGCCGGATAAAGTGTATAGGCCGAAATAAAGAGTAGGCCATTAAAAATAAGGAATGGGCAGGGCACTAAAAAATACACACTACTGTAGGCCGAAAATGAAGGGCAGGAAATATCGAGCCAAGGACGGTATTTGTATAGTGATAAATAAATGTAAAAACAGGTAGCATATATTAGTGTCACAAAAAAAATTTGGAAAGGACATAAGAAACAGTGCTTGTGGTAGAAGTGCGAAATGCCCAGAGGAGAAAAGATTTGTGTGCCAACAGAGTATAATTAGGGGTGTTTCGGAGTGTTTTCTCACTACAGTATCGTTGACCGTGGACTGCCCGGTCAACGTGGTCAAGGGGCCGATTAGGGTCCCTTGGGTGCGTCGAGCGCGTGGAGACGCGACGCCACGCGAATCGGAGATGTAGTCGACGCAGAGTACGTCAGCTGGGCCGGGTCTGGATCCTCGGCCTCTGGGGGCTGAGGGGAAGCCTCGGCCCGGTGTGAGGTGCTCGGCCTCGGACGGTCGGACGACGAGGGGAAGCCTCGGCGCCTTGGCTTGACGCGCGACCGACGCGGAGCTGAGGGGAAGCCTCGGCTCGGATGGGTGCGCTCAGCATCGGTCGATCGGACGACGATGGGTAGCCTCGGTCGTCTCGCTTGATGCACGGCCGGCGTGGAGCTGAGGGGAAGCCCCGGCTCGGATGGATGCGCTCGGCCTCGGTCTCTCCTGGCGTCGAGGGGTGGCCTCGATGCCTTGGCTGATGCTTGATGGCGTTCGCCTGGTGTCGAAGGGAAGCTTTGATACTTGGATCTAACGTCTTCCTAAACAGACGAGAACACTCGTCAGGGAGGCTGGACCTTGGTTCCGGCCAAATCCCCTGCGATGCCTAAGTCAGATGACAGTCTGAAAGAGGAGGCTCGGTGGGGACGGTTCGACTCGAGAGAAGATCGGAATGACGTCCTCCGGTGCGTGCGGGGGGAAGGAGATGAAGTGGGGGAACTAGGTCGTTGATGGAGTACCTTAGGTTTTGTTACCTGAGATGCGGTCCTTTGTTCAGTCGTCCTCCTAGTCCTTTTATAGGCCTCTCGTCGCGACCACCCATGACTCACGTCCTTCGTCCGCCCCCAATCATGCCCCCTCAATCCGCCTCCCCATCGTCTCTCCCCGCGCCATGCCAGCACCTCCCTATAACGGCCATTAAGTGGCAGCGGGCCTGGGGGAACGGTTATCGCTGGAGTGGGCGAGTGACTCGCGCGTTTCCGGGGTCGGGTCGGATCGATGTTCGGGGTCCTCTCATGGGCTTCGTTGGGTGGGCTTGGACCCCCCACGATTTCGCGTTGTAGGCTGCGCCTTTGGGCCCATGCTGTTGGGCCTCCGCAAAATAGACGTATCCATTGCCCCCATCGGTTGGGCCGATCGGCCTTGGCCGGTTCGGTTCGACCGATGTGACTCCTGGGGTTCCGATTGGCGCGTCAGTCGAGGCGTGGTCATAAATGAAGGTCATGATGAGGCGGATTGATAGGACTTCCCTTGGCACCGATTTCGAAACGCCGCCGGCTCTTTGAGGCTTGCCACATGTTCCTGTCAGGCGTTTTGAATTCTCCCCTGGGTCTTGTATATAAGTGCACCGGCTGCTTTGATCCCAACTTCTTCCTCGCTCTTCTCTCTGTTCCGGGCTTTCCACAAACTCGGAGTCTTCCGCCGCCTTCGTTCTCTTGCCTTCTCCAAATAAACAAAAAGGTAACTCCTTTCCCATCCTCATATTATGGCTGCTCTTAGGATAGGTGGCTCTGGCCAAGGGGCGAGGGATCCTCCTGAGTCCAGGCGTGGTGGGCCCCGATCTGTGGGATCCGGTTCCTCCTCGGGGAGTCGTTCCCTCCGAGACAAAGGGAAGGGGATGCTCTTCCCAGACTATGCTGGCGATGATGTGGCATCGGTTGCCACGTGACTTAATGTACCTCCGGTTATCCTCAGAACACCATCGAGGACTCCTTTTCTGGCGGCTGCGGAGATTCGGGGAAGGTACCTCTGTCACCCGTATGATGTTCGAGTCCCTTTCATCGACGAGCGGATCTGTCTTCCGAGGAGCAACAAAGTCGGCGTTTACGTTGAGATGTTCCATCTGGGTCTTCGTTTCCCGCTCAATCCCTTCTTTATCCAAGTCATGGAGTACCTCATGGTGTCCCTTTGCCATTTTACCCCCTGTTCAGTTGCGGTTCTGACAGGCTTTGTGATGCTCTGCTGCACTCGTGGTCTGGAGCCATCTCTCCCCCTCCTCTTCTATTTTTATCAGATCCAGACGGTCGTTCTAGGGTCATGGCTGCACCTCCGAGCCCGTGCGGGGAGGGAATGCCTGATCGGGCTACCCCATTGGGTGGGGGATTGGAGCTCGGGTTATGTCTTCGTAGTCTTCCTTGAGGATGCTCAGATTTTGACAGGTTGGGGTGGGTCAGGTCGGCCTCGCCGAACGCTAACCCTCTCCGAGGCTAATCAGGCGGCCGTCACGCTACTGTCGGCCCTCCCCTTGGAGGCGAAGTCTATCTGGCCTTTGCTGGACGACCTACTCCTGAAGGCCGTCTTGTGGTCTCCGAGTAGGTCGCTTTTTTAGTCCTGGATTTCCCCGTGGCTTACCCTGATTTCAGTTTCGCTTGCAGGAATGGCTGGTCGCGAGTTCACCCGCAACGTCGATGATCTGATTCGACGTGGAGCCGCTCTGAGCCGAGGTAACACCTCGGGAAGGGCGCCTCGGTAGACCGTCGAGGAGGAGGTGCGCCGAGCCGAGCCCACCATGGGCAAGGTGGCGGCCGCGCCTCCCGTCTCTACTTCTGGTAGTCCCCTCCCCGGGGAGGTCGCAAGAGCCGGATCCGTCCCGCCGGCCCAAGTGGTGGGGGTGATGATGGATCCGGTGCAGCTCCTCTTGCGCCTGGCGCGCCCCCTCTTGTCTCCGAGGGTGGAGGCGGCACGAGGCGGAAGCGCTCCCCTTCGGCGCCTGCCGAGCCTCGCGGAGGGAAGAGGAGGAAGGAAGGCGCGGATCCCCCCAGTCCGGTGCGCTC
Source organism: Scilla litardierei (assembly GCA_030789695.1). Lineage (NCBI taxonomy): Eukaryota > Viridiplantae > Streptophyta > Magnoliopsida > Asparagales > Asparagaceae > Scilla > Scilla litardierei. The sequence continues at coordinate 105,706,492 of CM061137.1, read as the reverse complement.
CGTGCCCCCAGCGGTGTCCATCGAGGATCTTCCAGTGACCCTGACGACCACCCCCGTCACAGCGGCCCTGCCTCCATTATCGGGAATCGGTGCCCTGTTGGCGAGCTGCTCGGCCTCCCTCGAGGTCACCCCCGGGGACTCGGTGTTTGTCGACCGAGCCTTGGCTCAGCAGTTGGCCGAGGGCTCCGTCCTCCCCTGGGACCGTGGTCTCCTCGAGAGGGCCCCCGCCGACAAGGTGTCGGACATCTTGGTCTGGATCCTTCAGCAGGTCTGGCTATCCCGCTGTCTCTTTCTTTCCTTCGCTTTCTTCTTGGCTCATGTCTTGTCGTTCAGGGTTCAACACTCGCTGTCGAGTCGCAGCGTCGAGCTGTCCGTTTGAGGGAGCTGGAGGAGTCCTCTGCAAAGGACCACGAGTGGGCTGGGGCGGCGGAGGTAGCTGCGGTGGCGGCCCAGATGGAGTCTCGGCAACTCAAGCTCCGGGTGGCCGAGCTAGAGGGACGAGTGGCCGATCTCCAGGGGGAGTTGGAGGACGCTCGGCGGTCGGCCGGGGAAGCGGCGGAGTCGTTCCGCCTGGAGAGAGAGGAGTTCCAGAGGGAACTGTCGGATCGGCGTCAGGTGGCGTGGTTCACAAATGAGGTGGAGAGGGGCGTCGTCGGGACTCTGGGGGAGAGGATCTTCGAGGTCCTCAGGGAGGCCTTCGGTAAGTATGAAGACCTTATCGGCCCCCGGATCGTCGAAGTCGTCCAGTCCTCCTTCCGGGATTGTGCGGAGCGCGTCCTGCAAGCCCTTCTGCCTACCGATCCCCCTCGCTCCGAGCAGGGCGAGGCGCCCGAGGATGCGTCCTCCCGAGCCCGGGTCCCCTAGGTCGTCCTTCCCGGCCTGTCATCCTTGTTTTTATCCTCAAATTTTTCAGCATCCGCTTCGCTTTGGCCCAGCCTACTTGAAATGGATCCATAACCTCGCAATCTCCATTGGCATCTTTACCGGCTCTCTGCTTCAGGGCAAACAATTGCTGATTGCAAGGATGTTCATTTAAGCCAGCAATTTTGTGTTCTTGGTCGACAAGTTTTGCTCTACCAGCGTCACCCTCGGTTAACTGTTGGAAATGAGATTGACCTACTTGAATTTTCTGCGCATTTTGCTTTGTTGCGACGACTTCGGCTCCTCTGCTGATGGTGGTCGCTCGCCTCCTTCCTATGAGCAATGGAGTAGGTCAGCGAGGGAGAAGTCCCTCAGCTTAGGACCAGTTGGCGTCTGCGCTGGCTGGGGGAATTGCCCCCAGACTTACGAGCGATGGTGTCGGTCAGCGAGGGTGAAGCTCTTCGGCTTAGGACCGGTCGGCGTCGGCGCTGGCTGGGGGAATTTCCCCCAGACGTACGAGTGATGGAGTCGGTCAGCGAGGGTGAAGCTCCTCGGCTTAGGACCGGTCGGCGTCTGCGCTGGCTAGGGGAATTGCCCCCAGACTTACGAGCGATGGAGTCGGTCAGCGAGGGTGAAGCTCCTCGGCTTAGGACCAGTTGGCGTCTGCGCTGGCTGGGGGAATTGTCCCCAGACTTACGAGCGATGGAGTCGGTCAGCGAGGGTGAAGTTCCTTGGCTTAGGACCGGTCGGCGTCTGCGCTGGCTGGGGGAATTGCCCCCAGACTTACGAGCGTCGGAGTCGGTCAACAAGGGTGAAGCTCCTCGGCTTAGGACCGGTCGGCATCTGCGCTGGCTGGGGGAATTGCCCCCAGACTTACGAGTGTCGGAGTCGGTCAACGAGGGTGAAGCTCCTCGGCTTAGGACCAGTTTTGATCGGTCAACGGGGAGGGTGAAGCTCCCCGTCCGGTGAGGTGGTGGTCTTCACTCTTATGTAGCCTTAGCAAAATGTTGACTCCGTTGGAGATGAAGAAAAGGAAAAAGGAGTGCATTTGTACTCTTAAAGGTCCTATTGGACTAGTACATTTGGAGGAAAAAAGAAATAAAGCAAGACTGGGGAATGTGAACCTAGATAATCTCCTCCCGACTAGGCGGTGACTGGGGGGCCTCGCCTGCTCACTCTATGATGCGGAGGGTTCCTTGGACGGCGTTGACCTTCTTTCCTTTGTCCGACTGCTTGGATGTTCCTTCTCCATGGGCCGGGTCATCGGTAAAGTTCCTTGTGTGCCCTCGGCTCATCAACTTCTCGATGTCCTTCTTTAGGTGCCAGCAGTCTTCAGTGTCGTGGCCGTTGTCTTTGTGGTACTGGCAATACTTTTCCCCATTTTTCCCCCCTCTTTTTGTCTTCGGCGGGGGGCGATTAGCACGCTCTTCCTTCTGCACTTGAGTGAGGACGACGTCCGGGGTGGCGTCCCTCGTATCCTCCCTCCGATGCTTGTTTCTCGCCCTCTTCTCTGTCCGGTACCCTTCGGGGATGCGGCACTCGCTATCGCCGCGCTTGGTCCCTCGTCTGGCCTTTCCTGCCTCGATGGCCAAGGTCTCCTCGGTCAACATGAAGCGCTCGGCCCCGTCATGATCCCAGCGAGATCTTTCGAGGGATCATTGTGCAGAGATTTCTTCAAGCCTCTATGACGCAGCCCTTTCTTTAGGGCCGTTTGGACAACGAGGTCGGGAGGGCTGTTTACGTTCAGCCGCTCAGCGTTGAAGCGGCGCATAAATTGTCGGAGTGGCTCGGTCGGGCCATGCACTATGTTAAACAAATGTTCAGCATCAGGCATTACCTGTCGCCCTGCCATGAACTGTTTGCAGAACAGCTGGGTGAGTTCCTCGAAGCTGTCAATGGAGCGGCTGGGCATGCTACTGTACCAAGTTCTCGCTGCTCCCCTGAGGGTCGAATAAAAGCCCCTGCAGAGCAGGGTATCATCGGCTCCCTGGAAGGACATGTCCCCCTCGTAGTCCATCACATGGTTCCCTGGATCTCCTATCCCGTCGTATTTCCCCAGCGTCGGGATCTTGAATCGAGAGGGGACCCACGCGTCGGTTATTCTCTGTGACAGGGGGCACCGGTCTCCGTGGATGCCTCCAGGGGTCCGACACCCGCCTACCTCAGGCTCGTTCGGTTGTGGAGGTGGCACAGACGCTGGCTGGGCTGGCTCAACGGCCTTCGCCACACTGGGGGTGGGGCTGGTCCGGCGTTCCCGGCTCCTCCGGTGGGAGCTTCCGCTTAGCCGTGATCGGTCCCTTGAGTGGTGCCGATCACTTCTTCTGCGGTGGGGTGATCGTGGCTGATGAGACGACACGGTCACCGATTCGTCCCCCGTGTATTCGGTACCCCTCCTGCTCCTTTCGCGATAAGAGGAGGAGGCGCGCGATCTCGCCTGGTAGAAGCCGGGTAGTGTGAACCGACGCTCCGTGTTCGGTCTTCGGTTTCCGTGGTCAGCGACCACAGCGGACCGCAGGAGCGAGGGGGCCCCCTCCCAACGATGGCTGTCGCCCAACATGTCTCCGTTGGCTGGCGCGGCGCTGATGAGCTGCTGTACCGTCGCGACCAGCGTCTGAATGTTCGCGTTGGTCTCTTGGGCCAGGGCACGGAGCTGCTCCTGCGTGGCCAGCTCGGACTCGATAGTCTCTTCGGCTGAGGGGGCGTGGTGATTGCCGTTGGGTGCGCCCTCAAGGTTGTTGTTGGGTGCGCCATTTCCCTCCTCCGGGATGGGGGTGCATGCGTCTCTTCCCGTTGCAGGCACGTGCCATTGCAAGTGTGGTTTGTTTTTTCGTGGGATATCTCGTTCTTACAGATGGCACCAGATGTTTCGGAGTGTTTTCTCACTACAGTATCGTTGACCGTGGACTGCCCGGTCAACGTGGTCAAGGGGCCGATTAGGGTCCCTTGGGTGCGTCGAGCGTGTGGAGACGCGACGTGAATCGGAGATGTAGTCGACGCAGAGTACGTCAGCTGTGTCGGGTCTGGATCCTCGGCCTTTGGGGGGCTGAGGGGAAGCCTCAGCCCGGTGTGAGGTGCTCGGCCTCGGACGGTCGGACGACGAGGGGAAGCCTCGGCGCCTTGGCTTGACGCACGACCGACGCGGAGCTGAGGGGAAGCCTCGGCTCGGATGGGTGCGCTCGGCCTCGGTCGGTCGGACGACGAGGGGTAGCCTCGGTCGTCTCGCTTGATGCGCGGCCGGCGTGGAGCTGAGGGGAAGCCTCGGCTCGGATGGATGCGCTCGGCCTCGGTCTCTCCTGGCGTCGAGGGGTGGCCTCGATGCCTTGGCTGATGCTTGATGGCGTTCGCCTGGTGTCGAAGGGAAGCTTCGACACTTGGATCTAACGTCTTCCTGAACAGACGAGAACACTCGTCAGGGAGGCCGGACCTTGGTTCCGGCCAAATCCCCTATGATGCCTAAGTCAGATGACAGTCTGAAAGAGGAGGCTCGGCGAGGACGGTTCGACTCGAGAGAAGATCGGAACGACGTCCTCCGGTGCGAGCGGGGGGAAGGAGATGAAGTGGGGGAACTAGGTCGTTGATGGAGTACCTTAGGTTTTGTTACCTGAGATGTGGTCCTTTGTTCAGTCGTCCTCCTAGTCCTTTTATAGGCCTCTCGTCGCGACCACCCATGACTCACGTCCTTCGTCCGCCCCCAATCGTGCCCCCTCAATCCGCCTCCCCATCGCCGCTCCCCGCGCCATGCCAGCACCTCCCCATAACGGCCATTAAGTGGCAGCGGGCCTGGGGGAACGGTTATCGCTGGAGTGGGCGAGTGACTCGTGCGTTTCCGGGGTCGGGTCGGATCGATGTTCGGGGTCCTCTCATGGGCTTCGTTGGGTGGGCTTGGACCCCCCACGATTTCGCGTTGTAGGCTGCGCCTTTAGGCCCATGCTGTTGGGCCTCCGCAAAATAGACGTATCAAGGGGAAAAAATACATGGGTACATATCAAAATATAACTTATAGGAAAAAAATATGTGGACATGGAATTATATCTCCTGTAAAGAAATAATGCTAAAACTGCCAAAATGATGCCAAATATAAGCAACATATATAAAAAAATGAGACCAAGTCTGCTAAAAAATGCAAATAGCAGGATGCAGGAAATATGATGTAGAGGTGAGATTGGCCTGCAAAATATAAATGGAACAAATAGTTAGCCATAGAAATGGCTATATCACAAAAACAGGAAAAGAAAGTCACAAATAGTAACAGAATATGCAATTGAGCCTCAAATTTCCAAATGAACAACCCATAGGCTAATGAACAACACATTTCCAAATTAAGAGAATATGCAAAGGAACAACATAACCAACAGCATACATAGACTGAGGCGAAAGTACAGACATCACATAAGACGAAGTGACCAAAACAGCCCATCGGCGGAACAACAGACATCCCAGAGACATCATATGAACTACAACAGAACAACAAAAAACAACATAACTATCCCAACTGTCTGAACACCAACATAAAGACATAATCAACATGACTACTGAACCAACAGAACCACTGAACCACAGATCCCCATAGTACCTATAGAACAACATCATGAAAGCAAGAAACCCAAACCAAAGTGAACATCACCAGAAAGAGCACCAAACACCTATGTAAGGAGTAGTCGAAAGTACCCAAACCAACCATAACAGAACCAGCAGACTACCCACGAAAAACAGCGGAAAACAGAGCCGGAAGATGACTATGGGCGAGAAGAAGACCCATGCCCGGAAGGAGACGCATCAGTCGAACGTCGAGTGGCCCGAAAGTGGAGCGACTCAAAGTGATTTGCCAACGAGGCGAACTGACAAAATTCCAATCGGTAGATAAGTTGAAGAAACGAATCCCACCAAAATTTGAAAATGAAAGGATGGGTTCAGTTTCTGAAACAAAAATGGAGGGAACGGATAACGAGAATAAGCGGGAAGACGAAGTAGTTACTGAAAAATTAAAAAAATAATAATAAATTCGACAATTGGCGACCAATATTGGTGAATTGGTCGACCAATTTTAAATATAGGCAGAAAAATTTGAAAAAATTTGAATAAAATTCTAAAAATAAAAATAAGAAAGTGTCATAAGTCCGATTCACTAATAATCCCTAAATTCCTACGAAGCTTAATAAAAGTATCTTCTTTCAATGGTTTGGTTAAAATATCAGCTGTCTGATGTTCAGTAGCTATAAATTTAAGAACTATATCTCCTTTCTGAACATGATCATCTAGAAAATGATGACGTACATCAATATGTTTTGTACGAGAATGATGCACAGGATTTTTAGAAAGATTAATAGCACTAGTATTATCACACATAATAGGGCAAGTAGAGCAATCAATACCATAGTCAGATATAGTTTGTTTCATCCATAAGATTTGAGCACATGCTAAACCGGCGGCAATATATTCTGCCTCGGTTGTATATAATGAAACAGAGTTTTGCTTTTTACTAAACCAAGAAACTAAAGCATGACCTAAAAAGTGGCAAGTACCACTGGTACTTTTACAATCTGATTTGCAACCAGCAAAGTCTGCATCACTATAGGATAATAAATCAAATGTGCTTGACTTGGGATAAAATACACCAAAATCAGAAGTGTGCTTAACATATCTAATAATCCTTTTTACGGCAGTTAAGTGTGAAACTTTAGGATCTGCCTGAAAACGTGCACATAAACATACTGAAAACATAATGTCTGGTCTACTAGCAGTTAAATAGAGTAGAGAGCCAATCATACCTCTATAAAGACGTTGATCAACACTCTTACCATTTAAGTCTTTGTCGAGAGATGTAGATGTACTCATTGGAGTACATTTTTCTACAGAACTTTCTAAACCAAAACGTTTGATGAGTTCTTTAGAGTACTTGCTTTGGTGAATGAAGATTCCTTCCTTCAATTGTTTGATTTGAAGACCGAGGAAGTAATTGAGTTTACCTATGTGACTCATCTCAAATTCTTTCTGCATAATCTTAGAAAAATCTTGACAAAGAGATTCATTAGTAGAACCAAAAATACTATCATCAACGTATATTTGAATAATGATTATGTCAGATTTAATATTTTTAATAAAAAGAGTGGAATCTATTTTACCAATATTATAACCAGAATTTAAAAGATAGCTTTTAAGTCTTTCATACCAAGCACGAGGTGCTTGTTTGAGACCATAAAGAGCTTTCTTTAATTTGAAAACATGATTTTCAAAATTTTCATGATGAAAACCAGGAGGTTGTTCAACTTAAACTTCCTCCTTAAGAAATCCATTTAAAAAATCACTTTTGACAAACATTTGAAATAATTTAAAATCTTTAAAACATGCAAATGATAACAACATGCGAATAGACTCAAGACGAGCAACTGGTGCATAGGTTTCATCATAATCAATACATTCTTCTTTATTATAACCTTGTGCAACCAATCGTGTCTTGTTTCTAATTACCTGACCAGATTCATCCAATTTATTTTTGAATACCCACTTGGTACCAATAATTGAATGATCTGTTGGTCTGGGAACTAATTTCCAATCATCATTTCGTTGAAATTGATTGAGTTCTTCCTGCATAGCGATAATCCATGAACTGTCTTCACATGCATCTTTGATGTTTTTTGGTTCAATGGATGAAAGGAAAGCACAATGCGCCATTTGTTCAATTTGACGACGAGTTCTAACTCCATCAGTGATATCTCCAATGATTAACTCTGATGGATGATTTGGAACTTGTGCAAAAGCCTTGGGAAGATCTGTATTATCTGAAATAGACTCAACAGAATGATTAGTAGTATCAATTTCATCAAGTTTGATATTATCTAAAGAATTAGATAAAGGTAATATATTCTCTTTATCATCAATGATGGGAGAATTAGATGAGGGATTCTCATCAAATGTGACATGTAGTGATTCTTCAACTGTTGAAGTTCTTTTGTTATATACTCTGTAGGCTTTGCTACGTGTTGAGTATCCAACAAAAATACCTTCATCAGATTTCGAATCAAATTTATCAAGTGCATCTTTAGTATTAAGAATAAAACATTTACATCCAAACACTTTAAAATATGATACACGTGGAAGGCGATCAAAGAATAATTCAAAACAAGTTTTATTAAGTAATGGCCTTATGAGAACTTTATTCATAATGTAACATGCAGTTGCGACAGCTTCAGCCCAAAAATATTTCGGTAAATTACTATCACAAAGCATTGTTCTTGCACATTCTTGTAAAGTTCTATTTTTCCTTTCAACTACTCCATTTTGAGGAGGAGTGCGAGGAAAAGAAAATTGTGAGTAATGCCATTTTCATTACAAAACTTGGTAAACGATTCATTTTCAAATTCTCCTCCATGATCACTACGAATAGTGACAATGTTAGAGGATTTGATTTTTTGTATCTTTTTACAAAATATTGAAAATTCTTCAAATGCATCATTCTTGTTTTGTAAGAATATAACCCAAGTATATCTTGAATAATCATCAACAATGACAAATGCATATCTACTTCTATTCAAAGAAGCTACTCTTGAAGGACCAAACAAATCTAAACGTAAGAGTTCTAATGGTCTCTTTGTTGAGATAACATCCTTTGATTTAAAAGAAGATTTGTGCATTTTTTCTTGTTGACAAGCATCACAAAAATGTTTGTGTTTGAAAGAAATATTTGGCATTCCATTTACTAATTTGTGTTTTGAAATGTGTGTTAGATTTTTGAAATTAGTGTGTCCAAAACGTTTATGCCATAAAAGTGTATCATCAGATGTAATCATTAAACAATGATTATTTGTGGTAACAGACATGCATAAAATATAAATGTTATTCTTGCGCTTACCACGAAACAAAACAGATGACATATCAGAATCATAAATAATGCAATCATTTTGTTCAAAAACTATTTTGTAATTTTTATTGCATAACTGACTAATGGAGAGTAAATTATGTTTCAAACCGTCAACCAGGTGAACATTCTCAATGATAGTCTGATTTGTATTGCCAACTATTCCAGTGCCTATGATTTTTCCTTTCTTGTTGTCACCAAAGGTAACTGTGCCTCCATCTTTATATTTAATGTTTGAAAGCAAGTTGATATTTCCTGTCATATGTTTTGAACATCCACTATCCAAAATCTATCTTCTTTCCTAGGTACCTGAAAGATAAAACATTAAGCATTGGTACCCTTTGTTTTGAGGGTCCTTGGGATTAGATTTTAGGAAGCCAAACCCAAGTGGAATTTGGCTTTCTAATGTAATCACTAGAATGAACAATAGAATGCATAAAATGAGAAATATAACTATTTCTATCATTTAAACATGAATCCTTAGGAACCCATATACTAATAGTAGGTTTCCTAGGAAATGGTTTTGAAATGTTTCAAACTTTTCTTTGTGAAGAAGAAGTAGGAATGTTTACTTTCTTCGTGTAAATAAATGTGTGATTCTTCTTTTGAGGTTTAACAAAAGTAGTTTTTCCACCAGAAGAAGAAGTGCTACAAGACTTGGGTGCATCCTTATGAGAATATCCCAGACCTTGTCTATGATTTGCTGGATATTGTATTTTTACCAAATCATCAAGATTAGTTTTTCCTTTATTAAATTTATTAATATTGGAAGACATCTCGTCGTATTTCATCTTTAGTGATGAAATATTTTTATCCATTTCAGATATTTGTATATGAAGTTCTAGATTCTTAGTTTTGAGAATATCATTCTCTTTACTAAGATCCAAATTTTGAGAAGATGTATTCTCACTATGTTAACAGAGTCAGTCACCCGTCCACCTCAAGTGGTCACTGAAACCACAGCGTTGGCTTGAGCCCTAGGGTTGGTCTCCGGCTGGGAGGGTAATCTCCCTTGATTCTTCAGCAACTGCGAAATCTGCCCCCTCAGTTCATCGAGCGAAGAATTGATGTTCTTATATTGGCTCGATGTATCCTGATTGAAGAGGATTTGGCCGCTTATGAAGGTCTCCAGCGTGGCTTCCAGGTTAGACTTGGGTGGAACCGGTGCATAATTCTGCTGAGGCAGCCGGTTAAACTGATATCCCGACGGCCTATAGGGCCCAGCTGGCCTAAAGCCACCCTGCTGCTGGCTCTACTGCTGTTGAGGAGGTGGTGGTGGTCTCTGAAATTACGGAGGTTACAGCCCTCCGCTTGGGTTTCCATATGAGAACCCCGGGCGATTCCTGGCAGCCTGATGCTGCCATTGGTTCCGTCCTTCTCCCTGGATGTACTAAACAGTCTCGGATGTCTCAGTACCCTCATAGTGACCATCAATAGGAATATATCCCAGATCTACATACTCCTCCCCGGGATGATAGGAGGTGCTGGGTGCCGCTGGGATAGAATCCAGGCGCTGCTCGATGCGGGCCACTTGCTTGCACAAGGTCTCAATGTGAGAATCCAAGTGAGTGGTGACCTTGACCTCATGAGTCCGGGTCACAACGGTCCGCTCATCGCTCCACTACTGGGTGTTGGCTGCCATGTGCTCCAACAGATCTATGGCTTCCTCGGGAGACTTATCCAATAGGGCGCATTACGCCGCAGCATCAACAATCATCTTGGTGCTAGACTGGAGCCTGTTGTAGAAGCTCTGCACCAAGTCCCAAGACTGGATTCTGTGGTGTGGGTACTGGTGTTGGAGGTCCTTGAACCTCTCCCAAGCCTCGTAAAGCGACTCCTGTGGGAGTTTCTTGAAATTTGAAATGGCCCAACGGATCCAGACCGTCTTTGAAGGTGGATAGAATTTATCCACAAAAGCAAGCGCGAGCTTCTCCCAGGTGGTGAAGTGGTTGGCAGGATGAGCTCGGAGCCAATAGGAGGCCTTATCCCTCAAAGTGAAAGGGAAGAGTCGCAGCTTCACCGCATCATCACTGACGTCCTTCGCCTTGAAAGTATCGCACTTAGCTAAGAAGGAGTCGATGTGATGGTTGGGATTCTCATGAGGATGCCCATGGAAGGTATCCTACTGCATCAGATTTATCAACCCCGTCTTGAGCTCGAAGCTTGCTGCCACCAACTGCAGTCTAAGGATCGAGGAGTTGTTCCCAAACGTCGGTTTCATATGGTCCCTGATGGACCCAGTGCGAGGAGGAGGAGGAGGAGGATTTTCTCCCATCTGAGCAGATGGAGATGAACTTATGCTAGAGGCTCTCAAAGCTCTGGCTGTCTTTTCGATCTCAGGATCGAACAATAACTCTCTAGTAGTCCCCTTGTGGCGGGTGTTCATGCACCAACAAAACTCAGAAGAACACCGTCAGTAGCACCGAATAAATAAAAAGAATAAAAAATAATGGAGGGGTGAGAGATGATCAGAATGCTAGAAAACTTCACAAAAATAAAAACAAACTGAGATAAGAACACTATTGCCATCCCCGGCAGCGGCACCAAAAACTTGACGCACCCGTAACCTACACCAAGGTCCCACCTGGCGGTGTCACATTGCCAGGCGTAATATGGCCCCTAGGCTACGATTTCGAGCTCAATCCACAAGCGGACGGTGTCAAGTAATAGTATATAAGATGTCGGATCCCACAGGGATGGTGATAGTGTCTATAAATTCTCAGTCTATTTCTAAACATGGAAGTAAGATAGCTGTCGGGGTAACAGATTTGGGTTGGTTATCGTTTGTTGTAATATCAATAAAAAGAACTAGGGCTTTAGGGATCGCCACTAGGATCATTGGGGGTTGATGTTGGATAGGATCCTCACGTTGCATTAGGGCTAGGGAACTAATCCCCCAATTCGTACCACTCTCGTGGGTTAGAATTGCGGGGTATTTCGGTGGCTCTCGTTGGCGTAATGGCGGTAGCCGTCAACGTAGCGGTAGAGTTCATCGATGGATCCCCTCAAGGCGCGAGCCAGGAATGGTCACGTGCCTTGGTTGGATCCATCGATTTCCCTATTCGAATCCCTAGATATCCCTTAAGCACATAAATTCCACAGACCGTGGGCATGATCTCAGTACGGGTTATCTACGGATTCGGTAGGATCTATCGAAATACAACCCTAAATCCCCAATTAAACGTAGGGATCTAGATCTACATTTTCCCCCTAGAATCCTCGGGCTAACACATCAACCCTAGAATAGATCTACTCGGACATCGCAATAGAAACGAACAAAAGCATCAATTTGACAGAAGAAAACATCTTAGCAATTGAGAGATTAGGGCTAAAATAAACTTACAACGAGAAAAGATGAACAACAGATCCAGACAAAAGCAAAAGCAATAATCTTCAGTAATTGATCCAAAAATTGCTACAAAAATAAGTCTCCAGGATTCCCTACAAAAATCTCTCTCCGCTCCCCTCCAAATTCCTCTCAAAAAGCTCCCACTGAAGTCTCTCAATTCGTCCGCAGATCGTGAGCCTTCAACGCTTCCAAAATCGCGCGCATCGCACTCGTTCAAATCTTTTCAGAAATTCCCCAAAGATAGCCGACCGAGCAGGCTACTCGGTACGAGCAGCTTCTGCTCGGTCAGTGGCTCGGCCCGTGTAAGTGAGCTGCTCGGCTGCTTGGAGAATTTGAAATTGTCCTACCCGGACCGAGTAGATCTCTGCTCGGTCCGAGTAGGCTTGACTCGGTCTGATACTCGGGCTCTACTCGGGCACTACTCGGGCTATGGAATCTGAGGCTACTCGACCGAGCAGATGAGCTGCTCGGTCCGAGTCTGTCTGTATCCGTCGCTGCTGTAATTGACATGGCTCGGTCCGAGCAGCTGAGCTGCTCAGACCGAGCATTTTCTGGGAAATGCTGTAGAATGCTCTTGGGCTTCTCTCTGTGCTCTCTCTCCCTCTTATCTCCTCCTATGGCTCTGGGAACACTGCGAACTCCTCCAGAGCCTCGCCAACAGGCCCACGGGCATGTCGGATGTGTCCATACCCAGATAGGGGTCCAAATTGCTCCAAAATCCCTGAAAATTCACGAAACAATACGAAACTAGAAAATATCATCAGAAATGCAGAATCGTAGTAAAAAGTGGGATTTGGACGCGAAAACGATATGCAATGCAATGAGATAATGATATGAAAATGATAGAAAATATGGACACATTAGCAGTCGACTGTGAATTTCTCAACAGTCGACTGTCACGGGCCCAGATTCTATCCGTTGAGATTTTTCTCACTGATTTCAAAGCGGTTTTTCTGAATTCATTTGTAGGGTTTTGAGAAACATATATAAGGAGCATCTACTGTTCCATTGAGAGGTTACTAATTCTACCAAGTTTCATTTTGCTAAATCTCTCAAGATCAAAGCTCTCAAACCCTAAAGCCCTAAGAATTCCAATCTTCAATCTCTTGCTCTCCAACCTAGAACCAAAGAGATATCTTCTAGGCATTTGATGCAGTCAAGAGAAAGGGCTTTCCTCTCTTCCAAGAGAGTCTTTCAACACACAACAAACTTCTCCTTCAAGTTCTACTACAAGGCATAGGTAATTGTAAGTGTTGCTTTCATATTTCATAACTTTCGTTATTTGAATTTACTCTCAGGTTGTGAGATTGGTTTTCTTGCTCCCAAGTTGTGTGAGTCAAGGTCAATCGATTGTATTTCGATTTCACTTGTAGGGTTTCTATAAGTGGGTTTTAAGGAAACCTCAAGTTAGGGGTCTAACTTGAGTATCCGGTTGTTAACCGGGGGGAAGGGACGTAGGATTACCAGGAACAAGTCGAAAAGCGACTTGGGTAATCCGAACCCTTGAAACATCCTTGCATTTGCATTTATTTCATTTTCGGTTTATTTCTATTCAGCACTATTTTGTTGGTTAGGAATTTAAATTGGTGTAACTATCTTTTTAAATTGCTTAAACACTATTCAACCCCTCCTTCAGTGTTTTCTCCATAGCCAGTGTCCTTACATAACTCACTTTGCAAGTCAGTCGACTGATGAGAGGTTTTCAGTTGCCTGTCAAATTACATGTGCCTGAGAATTGATCATCTATCGTCTGAAGGTGCTAGTGTGAAAATTGCGTTTTATGCTCCATTTCCATCCCATGTCGCCTGCTGAAGGATATTCAGGCGCCTGCACCTTGTACATGTGCCTGTGTAGACTTTTACAGTCACCTGTCCTGGCTAAGATTATAGCCGTTGGTATTTTTATAGCCGTTGACCAGTCGACTGATGAATAACCGACTGTCAGTTATTCATCAGTCGACTGTCCTAAACGTAAGCTGCCAAAATCTAGCCGTTGCAGATTTATTCATTTGGGCTTTTTGCTTAGGTTTGAGGGTTTATTTGGGGTTCCTATATATAGGAGAGGGTTTAGTTCATTAGAACTTCTTAGTCACTATTGCAAATTATTAGAGATTGCTTAAGCCACTCCAAAACTGTCTCATTTCCCTCTTAGAGCTCTTATTACTCTTCATGCATTGAAGTCAAGCTCAAGGGAAATCATCGAAGTACAATCAAGCTAAATCACATCACTTGGATATTCTCTTCCATGCCTTCTTCTTCATATGAGTAAGTTCATCATCTAAACATAGGTAAGCGTATTTGTTTTACTTTGTTTTCTTTGAAACCCTAGCTTTCTGTGTGAGAGCTAGTTACTCTCTACGTGAGAGTATAACCCTTGTATAGGGTTGGTTGAGATCTCTCTTTGTGAGAGTTAATGTCTCTCTGTGTGAGAGCAAAAGTCTCTCTGTGTGAGAGCAAGGATTTCTCTATATGAGAATCCAAATCCTCTGTATGAGGTATCTCTTTGTGAGATTGTATTCACTCTCTTTGTGGGAATTATAGTGAATATTTGGTATGGCTAGACGTACCTAAGTTTGGGGAACCAGGGTAAAATCTTGTGTTTGTGTTTGCATTGATTGTGTGAATTATTCTCCTCTTACATTTATAATTCTGCATTTGCAAGTTTATTTTTAATTACATAATTTATTGCCAATCTCTATTCACCCCCCTCTAGAGTGTTTGTTGTTAGTATTGCAAGGCATAAACGGTCCTTATAGACTGCATCAGGAGATCTAGGGATCTCATGGCTTTTGGATTCGGGCGTTCTTTCCATATGACACCTCACATGAGTTGGTTTAGTTCGTATAGTTCCAGAGAAGGCAGCAATGTTCTGATAGGGAACAATATGGCATGCAAGACAGTGGGCATAAGAGCACATGATGGGGTCATCAGGACACTTATAGATGTGCGTCACTACCAGACTTGAAGAAGAGTCTAATTTCTATTAGAGCTTTAGCAGAACTTGGGTGCAGGACGGTAATAGAATGAGATCTATTGAAAGTGTCCAAGGGTTCTCTTATTATGATGAAGAGAAAGATAGTACAGAACTTATATGCGCTATAGGGGCACATCGTGGAGGGTGAGGCTAGCATATCTCAGGGCACAGATGGAGAATGATCGACAAAGCTATGGGATCTTCGTCTTCGACATCGACGTGAAAAGTTATTCGATGTGTTTTGCAAAAGGAAGTGGATACAATCTAAAGAGGAGAGATTGGAGTTCTACGAGAAGTGTGTAGAAGGCAAGCTGACAAAGACACGCTTTAGGACCGTAGATCATAGCAGCAAAGGGCCACTTGATTGTATACATTCAGATGTATAGGGGTCAACTTCTGTACCTATCATTGGAGGAGTGAAGTATTTCGTGTCCTTCGTTGATGATTTCTCAAAGAAGGTGTGGATCTATCTAATGAAATCAAAAGATCAAGTCTTCGAGAAGTTTAAGGCTTGGAAGGCCTTTGTTGAAAAGCAGACAGGGAGAGCCGTTAAGGTCTTAATATCAGACAACAATGGTGAGTACACCTCGAGGGTGTTTAAATAATTCTGCAGATCTCAGGGTATTTTACAACACTACACTACGCCTGGAGATCCCCTTTCAAATGGTGTTGCAAAAACATTAAACTGTACACTGATGGAGAAGTGTTGATGCTTGATGCTTACTTTGGGGTGAAGCTATGACTACCGCCGTACATCCTGTAAATAAACTACCATCATCGATGATTAGTTTCAAAATTCCTAAGGTGGTATGGACATAGAAGACTAGTGACTAATTGTACTTGAGGATATTTGGATGTTTTGTCTATGCTTTGCAGAAGGATGACAAACTAGATTCGAGGGCCAGGAAGGCCATCTTGCTTGGATATAAGTAGGAGTTAAGGGATACATGTTGTTAAATCATGTGTCCAAGAAGACGTTCACCAGTAGGCATGTCACATTTGATGAGTTGTCGATGGCCAAGTTGGAGATGACTCATTCAGATGGTGGATATAAGCCTCAGGAGACCGACACTGAGGTCAAGTCACCTACCTTGGAGATAGAGACACGAGATGCTGAGACAGGCCAAGACCCAACTGCTAAGATAGAATAGATACAGACAGATCAGATTTCGACTCATGGTGAGGTTCCTGCCTAGGGTCAGCCAAATGTGCAGAGGTGATTGAGGACTGGAGAGCACCAGAGAGATTGGGTGAGCGGAATTATTCCACTCCTACTTTTTCATTTGATGACATGCATGCATATGCTCTGAACATAGAGCACGAGGAGCCCTTGACATTTGACGAAGCCCAAACTTCGAGTGCAGTTGTAGAGTGGTGGCTGGCGATGTAAGATGAGATGGAATCACTCTGCAAGAATGTCGCATGGAAATAGGTAGAATTGCCCGAGGACATGAAGGCCATTGGTTGCAAGTGGGTATACAAGGTCACGGAAGGAGATGCGGTGATGTAAGATATAAAGCTCGGTTGGTGGCCAAGGGACTTGCGTAGAAGAAGGGAGAATATTACAATGAGATCTTCTCGCCTGTGGTGAGACACATGTCCATCTGTGTGTTGTTGGCCTTGGTAGCAGCTCAGGACTTAGAGTTGGAGCAGCTAGATGTAAAGACGTCATTCTTACATTTTGAGCTTGATGAAGAAATCTACATGCTCCAGCCTGAAGGATTCGTGATGGTGATTCGGGGTGAATATTGCATAATTAACCCCTTATCTAGCACTATTTTATGTGTATATGATGCTTGATTGGTCTCTAATACGTTCGTATTTTCTATACACTCATTTATTAGAGCAAACTCCTATTTTATGTGCAAAATAGCAATAAACTGAATATTTCTGCACTTTTTATATTTTTTATGGCTAGATCTTAATCTCACAATTCCAATGACTATTTATTTTTATTTTTCTGAGATCTGTGCTAATTACTGTGAATTTTTGAATGCAGAATACCAATTTAATGAAGAAATACACTCAAAATACAGAAATACGGTCGCTCGCCAATCACACGCTGACACGTGGCAGCATCAGATCACCTCCCGCCTTCATCCTACGGTCTCAGCGAGGCGCGAAAGCAGTCGACTCTCGACCGTTCGATCGAAATCGAACGGCTGACGCGGCGTTTCATCGCAGCAGCGGGACGCAGCGATCAAGGGGCGACGTGGACGTACGGGGATCGTTGGATGCTGATCCAACAGAGAGAATCAAGCCGAACGAAAGTCGAAGAGCGGGTCGACGCGGCCACTCAGCTGCCGTTGGATCTCGATCCAATGGCCCGCACGTGAGGAGATCGATATCGAGCGCTTGCGAGTGCTCGGAGCCACACGGCGTGATTTCGACCGCCCGATCTCGATCCAACAGCAGTAATCCAACCCGTTGCGAATTCAAAAACGGATGCTGGCGCACGATTTTTAAAGGCCACGCGGCGACTCGTGGTTCCATCCCGCTCGGATGAATGGCCCATAATTGCGCCGACCAGAGATAGCAGGTTGGGTTCGATATTGAAGAGGATTCCTACCCGATAAGCAATTAAACCCGCAATGCTTGTATTTAAGGTATTCTTAGGGTTTTGCTCCGTATTCTTGGCATATTTGGGCGATTTTGTCGGTGTTTTTTGCAGAATTTTCCTGAGTTGACAGAGAATAATCTGAGGGATTTTCAGAGAGCTTTTAGAGGAAGAAGAAGAGGTTTCATAGGCAAAAAGAGGAGTGTTTTGGTGATATCTCTTGAACTTAATTATTTATTTGCAATTCCATTTACTTCTATTGATTAGAACCATGTTGAATATGATGAATTCCTTTGTTATTTTCAGTATGTTTGGCTAAATTCTTATTGTGCATGATATGGTGTAGTTAGGGGGACATGATGTGTATTTATTTGGTTGAATCGTCATACTAAAATTATTGACGTTGATAAAGTTATAGTCTTTATTTAAAATATCATCTTCATCTTTTACAAGAACATGATTGAGTTGATGATCGCCTCACGAGGGTGAGTTTTGATCTCCCTAAAAGGGAGTTTCATCTTTTATATTTAAAAGATTATAGCTTGAGCAATAACTTTATTCAATTTTGTGATTTAATCCCCACAAGGGTATTTTCCGATGAATTTCTCTCAAAAAGAGATCTCATTGAGTTATCTTTAATCAACCAAGTTAATACAAATTATGGACCCTAATGAACATATATCATGTGCATACTTCTCATAGATATTTACATAAACGAAACTTTCTTTTGCTTGTATTGTCCATAAATTAAAAAACCAAAATCAAACCCCATTCAAACCAGCATCATCAAAAGTGGTTGGTCTCTTTATGTTCAATCCCTATTTGATTTAAGCTTTGTGGTTGCAACAGGTTTTCTTCCGAGGATTCGACATCTGGACTCCCAGATCTATATTACTTGCACGAACTCTTACGCTTGAGAGAAGCACATTTTTGGGCTAAGCAAGTTTTTGGCGCCGTTCCCGGGGAGAACGGTTTTTACCACAGTTTATTTCATTCAAAGGACCTTCAGTGAGATCTTTCCACTTTACTGTTCATAAATTTTTGTTTATTGTTAAAAAAATTTGTGCTAGGTACCTAGTTTATATGGCATAGGACTCCTAGGACACAGAGGTTGACTAGACGTTTTGAAATGGCTGTTAATAATAATAACATTGATGAAAACTTTAGTAACAACAATGAAAATAATGTGCAACCTGGAATTCCTAGAACTTTAAAAGATCTTCTCAGACCCACTAGGACTAGCACAGCTTCATGCTTTATCTTACCCGCTGATGCAAATTCTTTTAATTTTAAACCAGGGGTAATCCAATTCCTACCCACCTTTCATGGGTTGGACAAGGAAAACCCTTATCTTCATATAAAAGGATTTGAGGAAGTATGCTTGACATGTTTTGATGGAAAGACTAGTGAGGAAACGATATATCTGAAATTGTTTCCATTCTCACTAAAAGATAAAGCTAAAAATTTGTTAAATGCCTTACCATCACATTCTATTACTACATGGATTGACTTGCAGGCTGAGTTCTTAAAGAAATTTTTTCCTATTCACAGGACACATGGATTGAAAAGACAGATCATAAACTTGGCCCAAAAAAGCGAGGAAACATTCTATCAGGCTTTTGAAAGGTTCAATGAGCTATTGCTAGCATGTCCACATCATGGCTTCGACAAAAGCATGATTATTGGCTTCTACTACGATGGACTGCAACCTCAGATTAAACAATTTGTAGAAATGATGTGCAATGAGGGATTTTTCGATAAAGAGCCAGATGAAGCTTGGACGTACTTGGAGGATATAGCAGAGAATGCACAAACTTGGGATACTACTTCAGAGTACGACAGGGGAGGCCCCTCTGTACCTTCCCAGCCAACATGTGGAGGGGTATACAATTTGAAGCCAAAAGATGCGTTGGAGGCAAAAAATAGAAGCAATGATTACAAACAAGCTTCAAGCTCTCAATTTGAAAGCGGCCAAAGTAGTTGAGATAGGGCAGAGTTGTGCACTTTGCGATATTGGTGGCCATGACACCGGTACCTGCCCCACACTTCCAGCTTTGAAGAGCATGCTAAGCAATCCAACATGGGTGAATCAAGTATCCACAAACTACCAGGGCTTCAATTCCAACAACAAGGGGTGACGCAACAATCCTAACTTAAATTGGGGCGCCAATCAGCAACCTCAGCAACAAGCTCCTCCTCAATTTAGATAATCACAATACAACAACAACTACCAAGGGAAAACCAAAGGAGGGACTAAGAGCCAATGCAACAACAACAGATGCAACCATTTGAAGATGTATTTCAACAGCTTATTCAATTGCAGCAAGCCCAAATGCAATAACGACAGGCTCAGTTTCAGGCTCAACAGACTCAAAACCAACAGATGAGCGACAGCTTAGCTAGGCTTATGGCAACATTGGAGAAGGGTAAGCTACCATCACAATCAATTCCGAATCTTAATATGAGCTCATCTTCTTCTGCATGTAATAATATGAAGCCTTGCCAAGCAGTGTCCACTCTGAGGAATGGAAAGGAAATTCAAAAACCTGACCCACCAAGCAGAGAAGCTGAACAAGAGGAGGAAATTCAAATGTAAGAAGAGGTGCAGGAGGAGAGCACGGATGTGGGTCTGAATAATAATGTCATTGAAGAGAAAGAGCCCGCAACATATATACCTTCAGCACCTTTCCCTCATCGACTACTTCAGAAAAATAAAGATAAGTATCAAACCGAAATTCGTGAAATTTTTCAGAAGTGCCAAATAGATATTCCTCTGCATGATGCCATAAATCAAATACCCGCATATGCTAAATTTTTGAAAGACATGTGCACTATTACATGAAAATTGAATGCGAAGAAAAAAGCATTTTTAACTGAACAGGTTAGTTCTATTGTGCAACAAAATACACCACCTAAATTTAGAGATCCTGGATCACCCACCATTACTTGTACTATTGGCACTAAAAAGATTGGAAATGCTTCATTTGATTTAGGGTCTAGTGTTAATATCTTGCCATACCCCATCTTTGTGCAGCTTGGGTTAGGAGAGCTAAAACCAACATCTATCATATTGCAATTAACTGATAGATCTATTAAAAGTCCAAAGGGATGTATTGAGGATGTCCTCGTTCAAGTAGACAAATTTTACTACCCTGCAGACTTTATAGTTCTAGATATCCAAGGACCCCAAACTGCCAGTTCCACTCCCATCATCCTAGGTAGACCGTTCCTGGCAACATGCAATGCTTTAATAAATTGAAGGGATGGTCAACTTAAAATCACTTTTGGTAACATGACTTTAGATTTGAATATATTTAATACTTGCAAGTTACCAAATGTGGATGATAAGGTTGAAAAGGTAACCATGATTGACTCATTGGTGAATGATTATATTTGCTCTGAATTTCATGGTGATGCTACTATTATTGAACAAATTGTGGAAGATATTGATGACATCTTTCTTGTGCAGGAAAATGTGAAGGAGCTCAACGCGATATGGAAGCCTAAGTTCGAGGCTTTGCCACCAAATGCACCAACTCAAATATCATCTGAAGTGGAAGACCCAAAGCCTGAATTAAAGCCACTACCTGAATATCTCAAGTATGCCTTTCTTGAAAATGAAAACAGCTTCCCTGAGGTAATATCTTCTAAACTCTCATTAGAACAGGAAAGCACTTTCCTTGAAGTGTTGAAAAGGCATAAAGGGGCCATTGGTTGGTCCATTGCTGATATAAAAGGTATTAGTCCCATTGTATGCATGCATCAAATTTACTTGGAAGATGACGCCAACCCCACTAGAGAAATGCAACATAGGTTAAACCACACATTAAAAGAAGTAGTGAAAGGTGAGGTTCTAAAATTATTGGATGCATGTATCATATACCCACTTTCTGACAGTAAATGGGTCAGTCCAACACAGGTTGTTCCTAAAAAGTCTGGCCTCACTGTGGTTAGAAATGAGAATAACGAACTTATCCATGTTAGAACCACCACAGGATGGAGGATGTGTATAGATTATAGGAAGCTGAACTCCAGAACTAGGAAAGACCACTTCCCTCTACCATTTCTTGACTAGATTTTAGAGAGAGTGTCTGGACACGAGTACTATTGCTTCCTAGACGGCTATTCATGATATTATCAAATTGAGATTGCACCAGAGGATCATGAAAACACGACTTTTACCTGTCCCTTTGGTACTTTTGCCTTTAAGAGGATGCCGTTTGGTCTATGTAATGCTCCCGCTACTTATCAACGATGCATGCTTAGTATTTTTGATATATGGTTGAGAAAATTGTGGAGGTGTTTATGGATGATTTCTTTGTATATGGTAGCTCTTTTCATGATTGTTTAGCTAACTTAACTCATGTTCTTGACAGATGTCTTGAGAAGAATCTCCTATTAAATTCGGAGAAATGTCATTTTATGACCACAGAAGGACTTGTCCTTGGTCATTTAGTCTCTAAAGATGGTATTCAGGTAGACAGAGCCAATGTAGCAGTAATTGAGAAGCTACCAAGTCTCAAGTGTGTGAGGGATATCAGATCATTCCTGGGTCATGCAGGATTCTATAGGCGATTTATCAAGGATTTCAGTGCTATATCTCGTCCTCTTTGCAACTTGCTAACTCAAAAATGTGGATTTTATTTGGACACTTGAGTGTCAACACTCTTTTGAAACTTTAAAGAAGTTGCTAATTTCTGCTCCCATTTTGCAGGTCCCAGACTGGTCCCTACCATTTGAAATTATGTGTGACGTCAGCAACTACGCAGTTGGCGCAATCCTAGGCCAAAAGAAGGACAAAGCTCCAGTGGTTATTTACTACGCCAGTAAAACATTGAATGATGCTCAAAGGAACTATACAACCACAGAGAAGGAGTTGCTGGTTGTAGTATTCGCTTTGGAAAAATTCAGGAGCTATATTTTGGGATCACCTATCTTGATTTATACAGATCACTCTGCTTTAAAATATTTATTGTCAAAAAAAGATGCTAAACCTCAATTGATAAGATGGATTTTATTGTTGCAAGAGTTCAATATCCTAATCAAGGACAAGAAAGGCGTGGAGAATCTAGTAGCCGACCACTTATCACGATTGACAGTAGGCCTTGATTCAGCAGATGTGCCTTTGAAGGACTCTTTTCATGATGAGCATCTTTTTAGTGTTTCCACCTCCCCATGGTATGCCGATATAGTGAATTATCCAGTGACTGGTAAGACTCCTGAAACTTGGTCACTTCAAGACTTTAAAAGGTTCAAGTACGAGGTAAAATATTTTTTCTTTGATGATCCATACCTCTATAAATACTGTAGCGACCAAATTGTTAGGAGGTGCATTCCTGACCATGAGATAGCTAGTGTGATAAATTTTGTCATGATGGGGTGTGTGGAGGACATTTTTCTGCGAATAAAACTGTGGCAAAAATCTTGCAGTGTGGCTTCTATTGGTCAACCATGTTTAAGGATACATTTCATTATTGCAAGACATGTGTTCATACCAACAGTTAGGGGGTATTACTAGACGTAACATGATGCCATTAAACCCCATTCTAGAAATAAAATATTTGATTGTTGGGGAATAGATTTCATGGGACCTTTTCCACCTTCATTTGGATATGCTTACATTTTGGTTTCAATTAATTATGTTTCTAAATGGGTGGAAGCTATTTCTTGCAGGTCGAACAACACTTCAGTTGTGCTCAAGTTTCTCAAAGAGAACATTTTCTCTAGATTTGGAGTTCCCAAAGCCTTGACCAGTACTGAAGGGTCCCATTTTTACAACCACATGTTCGCTAAACTAATGAAGAGGTTTGGGGTCACGCACAACGTCTCTACTCCATATCACCCCCAAACCAATGGTCAAGCAGAGCTGGAAAATAGAGAAATCAAAGGCATTTTACAGAAGACGGTGAATCCTTCAAGGAAAGATTGAAGCTTGCGCTTACCTGAAGCTCTGTGGGCTTACAGGACGGCCTACAAGACGATTTTGGGGATGTCACCTTACCGTCTTGTCTTTGGAAAGTCTTGTCACTTACCTGTAGAATTGGAGCATAGATCCTATTGGGCTATTAAGAAATTAAATTTTGATACTGATTCATCTTTTGCTTCTCGCAGGTTACAGCTGTTGGAGCTAGAGGAGATGAGGAGAAATGCCTATGACAACGCCAAGATATCAAAAGAAAAGATGAAATCCATCCATGACATGATGATCCTAAGGAGGGAGTTCACCCCAGGCCAAAAAGTTCTTATGTACAATTCCAGGTTACACATATTCCCTGGGAAGCTTCGCTCTAGGTGGGTTGGACCTTTCACAGTCAAAGAAGTTTTCCCACATGGAGCAGTGCTATTGCTTAATGAAAAAGACGGAAGTGAGTTCAAGGTAAATGGCCAAAGATTGAAGCATTTTCACGAGCCTTGGACCAAGGATGCAAGCATCATCGATCTCACGGACCCACCCTCGGGTGGCAACTAATCAGGTGTGTTCTTTCCATGCTTCCCTCTCCTAACATTGAGGACAATGCTTGTTTTAAGTTAGGGGGGAGGGTATACACTTTTACTATTTTTCTTTTTCTTTTAGGATTTTTTAGTTAGTTCCCTTTTTGCATTGAAAAAAAATAAATTGAGTCAAGTTCTATCACCAATATTTATTTCACCTAGAGATGAACCTCATGTGATGAAAATTCTCGAAATCTATTCACCAGTGTACACATGTGATTCATTTTCTTCCACCATTGTTGTTAAATATTTCAGTCTCATTTGACATGTATGCTAGTACTCGTTGTAAATTTCTGTTGATATATCTCAATGGTGGGTTTGATTGATAACTTAATGAAACTAGAAATTATGAACTAGCAAATCGTATGCTTTCAATGGAACACACCAAGGTTCATGCATCAATAGTTCACAAAATAACTGGAGCATTGCTTTCTATCTCTTATTTCATTGCTATTTGCATGCTTTGTGTGATTCTGGGTAGATACAGTACACTGTTTTTTGAAATGATTAGGATAACCCATTCTTGTGAAAGAATTAAGAAGAAGAAGCTATCTTGCTAAGTTATTTATGCACACACAACAAAAAGAGAAACACAAAAGCAAATAAAAAAGAAAAAAATGAAGAAACAAAAAAATATGTGAATGAATAAGTGTGTCACTAAATAAATAACTTGGTTGGCTCAAGCAGTACAGTCCGAGGGGTCCTTTCTGGCCTAATGCCCTATTATCGTCTGATTTGGGAGACATTGACCGGAAACTCACTCATTTGATGGAGCGATCCAAGTTATACATTTTTCCGTGAATGTTGCTTTATGCGCGTTACACGGAACTAATAAAAGAGAAAGAAAAGAGAGAATAAGTGTGCATAATTAGCAAGGCAAGAGAATTTTCAAAGCTTAAAGAAAGCACAAGATATGGTGTGTTTTTCCTATGAATGAAGATTGATGTGTGTATGTCTTGATACCATTGTATTCTTTATGCTTGCTTCGCATGATGCATCTACGCTCCAAGTTAGAATCTTTGATTGAAAGGTGTGAGCCATTGATTTTGCATATTATGCGCTTTGAAGTAATGGATAGTGAAGTTAAGTCGATTTCATGACCATTTGAGAGATACTTGTTCTTCATCTTTAAATCCATGAGTACCATTATTTTATGAGCATGAAATCTTGACAATGGTGTGTGGACATATTCTTTTGTCATCGTAGTATGGTGGTGAGTGATTTGAGATCTGATAAGGTGATCTAGCTGTATATTTGATATCATATTTCGCTCACTTTGCTAGAGACTAGCAAAACGCTAGTTGGAGGGTGTGATTTGAGCTGATATTGCATAATTAACCCCTTATCTAGCACTATTTTATGTGTATATGATGCTTGATTGGTCTCTAATACGTTTGTATTTTCCATACACTTATTTATTAGAGCAAACTCCTATTTTACATGCAAAACAACAATAAACTCAATATTTATGCACTTTTTATATTTTTCATGGCTAGATCTTGATCTCACGATTCCAACGACTATTTATTTGTATTTTTCTGAGATCTATGCAAATTACTGTGAATTTTTGAATGCAGAGTACCAATTTAATGAAGAAATACATTCAAAATACAGAAATACGGTCGCCCGCCAATCACACGCTGACACATGGCAGCATCAGATTGCCTCCCGCCTTTATCCTACGGTCTCAGCGAGGCACGAAAGTGGTCGACTCTCGACCGTTCGATCAAAATCGAACGGCTGACGCGGCGTTTCATTAACCATTAAGATGGCAAACCTAAAGAGGAGTGTTTTGGTGATATCTCTTAAACTTAATTATTTATTTGCAATTCCATTTACTTCTATTGATTAGAACCATGTTGAATATGATGAATTCCTTTGTTATTTTCAGTATGCTTGGCTAAATTCTTATTGTGCATGATATGGTGTAATTAGGGGACATGATGTGTATTTATTTGGTTGAATCGTCATGCTAAAATTGTTGACGTTGATAAAGTTATAGTCTTTATTTAAAATCTCCTCTACATCTTTGTTGAGTTGATGATCGCCTCACTAGGGTGAGTTTTGATCTCCCTAAAATGGAGTTTCATCTCTTATATTTAAAAGATTATAGCTTTAGCAACAACTTTATTCAATTCGTGCTTTAATCCCCACAAGGGTATTTTTCGATGAATTTCTCTCAAAAAGAGATCTCATTGAGTTATCTTTAATCAACCAAGTTAATACAAATCATGGACCCTACTAAACCCATATCATATGCATACTTCTCATAGATATTTACATAAACGAAACTTTCTTTTGCTCGTATTGTCCATAAATTAAAAAACCAAAATCAAACACCATTTAAACCATCATCATCAAAAGTTGTTGGTCTCTTTACGTTCAATCCCTATTTGATTTAAGCTTTGTGGTTGCAACAGGTTTTCTCCCGAGGATTCGACATCTGGACTCCCAGATCTATATTACTTGCACGGACTCTTACGCTTGAGAGAAGCACATTTTTGGGCTTAGCAAGTGGGTATACAAGGTTAAGGAAGGTGATGCGGTGATGTAAGATATAAAGCTCGGTTGGTGGCCAAGGGACTTGCGTAGAAGAAGGGAGAATATTACAATGAGATCTTCTCACCTGTGGTGAGACACACGTCCATCCGCGTGTTGTTGGCCTTAGTAGTAGCTCGGGACTTAGAGTTGGAGCAGCTGGATGTGAAGACGCCGTTCTTACATGTCGAGCTTGATGAAGAAATCTACATGCTCCAGCCTGAAGGCTTCTTGATGGAGCGACAAGAGCAGAAGGTATGCAAGCTGAAGAAATCCTTACACGGTTTAAAACAAAGTCCAAGGCTGTGGTATAAGAGATTTGACTCCTTCATGATGAGCATTGGTTTCGAGCGGAGTATAAAGGACCAGCGTGTTTATGTTCACACTCTTAATGGTGGGTCAAGGATATACTTGTTTCTGTATGTTGACAATATGCTGATTTCGTCACAGGACATGAAGAAAATCAATAGGTTGTGTTATGTCAAACTCTTCATCAAGCTTAAGGAAGGAGTGTGAACATAAACACGCTGGTCCTTCATCAAGGAGTGTGTTGTACATTATATGGACATCTTTGTCCTTTGTGGGTTTTCTGGGATTCTTTTCTGTTTGCCACTATTGTACTTGAGTACTGAGATGATGTATCTAAAATGTACTTTTGTATAATTATAAAAGATGTTGAACTTTTTACATTATTGTCTTTTACTTTCTGTGTTGGAGAATTACTCGCACTTCCAAGCATGTGCGCAGTGACCTGTAAATTCTTCTTGTACTTTCTCTTTCTTTCTCTTTTCTTGTAACACTCGCTGCTATGAAAATACTTAGGACGGATTCGTACTTCTAGGGTATCCTGGGGAGCTGGGAGTTTCTCTCAGTAGACTTCTCAAGTACTTGCCATCCTTGATCGCCTCAACTGCAGCTACCAATTCTGCCTCAGTGGTTGACAATGCTACAATTGACTGAAGGATCGATCTACATGATATTACAGCAGGGCCCAATGTAAACACATACCCAATCATAGATCTCCGTCTGTCTCTGTCACCTACATAATCTGAATCACAGAATCCAGATATCACCAACCCGTCTCCCTTGCCATAACAAAAACCAAAGCTGACTGTTCCCTTTAGATATCTCAGTATCCATTTCACGGCCTGCCAGTGTTCCTTCCCTGGATTCTCCATGTACCTACTGACGATTGGGCTAAGTTTGTGCTAAGTCTAGGTATGTACAAACCATTGCATACATCAGACTTTCCACTACGTTAGCATATGGGACTGTAGACATGTAGTGTGCCTCCTCATCAGTGATATGTGATAGTCTCGCAGAAAGATGGAAGTGAGCTCCTAGCGGTGTGGTGACGGGCTTCGCCTTCTCCATTCTGTAGCGCGCTAGGACTTTCTTTATATAGCCCTACTGGCTCAACCTCAACCTCCCAATCTTCATGTCTCTGATGACATCCATAACAAGGATCTTCTTTGTAGGCCCCAGATCCTTTATGTCAAACTCTTCATCAAGCTTCTCCTTCAACCTATTGATTTTCTTCATGTCTTGTGACGAAATCAACATATTGTCAACGTACAAAAGAAAGTATATCCTTGACCCACCATTGTTGATATCTGTGGTATTTGGGTAGAGTTGCTGTGGAGAGCTTGAATATGCCGTTGTTGTTGAAGGAGTTTGAAGCAGGGCAGAATTTGTTGATTAATGCTTCAAACTGGAAATCTGGAAGGTGACACGGGCGTACGAGTTTTAGCACGACCGTGCACGTCATTACAATGTATCAGTTGACTTACGTAGATTTTGACAGGTCCATCAGCACAGACAGACAACTCTTTGTTTTATTGGACACGGACGTGCTATACCCAACACAGCCGTGCAGGTCCAACAACCCTAAATGGAAACTCTCTGTTTTATTTGGACATGGCCGTGCCAAATTTGGCATCGTGTCGATTGTTCTGGAGGTACAAGTAGATTACACAGTTCTGCGCACGGCCGTGTCGCATATCAGCACGGTCGTGCCGATGTCTAGAAGCCCTAATACGCCTAGATTTCAGCTTCTAATCTGGATCGTTGATTTCTATTTGGGTTAAATCAGATGGACATGATCTAAAACATTATCTACTATCCTAGGAAGGATCCCTATGATATAAATACCCAGAGATACACTTTTGACAGCTACGCGACGAAGAATTGAGAAGAATTCCACGCATCTTCAAGAGAGAAGCAGATCTTTTGTCGGTGATAGGAGACGAACGATGTAACGCCCTGCTCCCCAGGATACCCAGAAAGTACGAATCCGTCCCAGGTATTCCCGAAGAGGCGGGTGTGAAAAAGAAAAGAGGGAAAGAAGGAGAGTCCACTAGAGAGGTGCAGGTCCACTGCGCACTACTGGGATTGTACTTGTAATGTTTCTAACTTCAAACAACCAAGAGAAAACACAGAAGGAACCTGAACTAACAACTGCAAATACAACTACACAGAGGAAAGAAGGCAACATTGTATTTATATGCAACAATCCATTGTACATGAACTTATACATACATCAGTACATCAGCAACTCGCCCCAAAACATACCCCAAAGAAACCCAAAAGTACAAAACTCTCGTCCTCTCCCCTCATAACCCAACTCACAACCTAAACTTCTCAACCTGCCATAACTCTAATTCCATCCCCTGCCTCCAGCTCCATAATCCTGAAACCACAAATTGGAGCACGTCAAAGCGTGTCCAAGTAGGAATCCCAACTCGTGCAGGTAAATATTAATTTAGAGAATGATGTCCTTAATCACAAATTGGTACGTGGCATAAAAATACACATAATCTCATTAGGCAATGAAAAGAAAACAACAGTTGCATATAGTAAATGTACAGTAATTAAGTGCTTAGTTACATTTATTTGGAAAACTGGGCATGTCATTGAATATGAGGAACTGGACTCCACCCCAAAGGTGGGATGGTAAGGAGCACCCGCCAGTGGTACACGAGCACTGTTTCCTTAACGGGGCCTCTCACTCCACCCATACCCTCCCGCATCGGAGTACGAGTGAGAAAAACTCCACAACATCACACAACCTCGTACCCGAAACTGAGCAAATTACGACAAACACCACAAAGTACATGAAACTGAGCAAGGTACATCATAACATCACAACACAGTCCAGCCCTCATATCCTACTAGTACCCATTTCTCTCCCACCCCTTTCTAGGGTGCTCACCAGCCATATGGCAGACCGAGACATTCCCTTTTGTTTTTATTGGCATCACTACTTTAAAATGCATACAACATTAGATTTGTGGTAATGCAACATAAGAGAACATAAGCGTGTAAAATGAGGGATGCAACATGAAACGTGCACTGAAATTGAAAGGAGTAACATGCAACATAAGCTTTCCAATATGAACCATGCAACACCATACTTCATTTGAGTTCCTTGTCAATTAACATAACACCATTTTCCATACATATGAACCATCCTCCATAACTTAAGCTTAATCACAACTTCTTGGACAAGTACTTACAACATGATTTATTCACATAATCTTTCATTAACCATTAAGATGGCAAACCTATAAATGCAACCAATTAAATGCTCGCTTTGCAAACTACTTAGCAATACCCACATTATGAGAGTGGCATTCAACTACATTGAGGTGACATAAAAGGAACAACAAAGCTCGCATGTGTTAAAATGACATAAAAGAATAATGTTCCTTGCAAAGAAACGGAACACTTCCTTTTCCATCTCCTCATCATAATATCCATGGACAACATTCCCATTTCATAGAAAAGGCCTATGGCCGAACCTAAGGGAACACCCCTCACAATAACATATACAAGAGCAATGGAGCATCACAATCACATTCCAACTAGCACCCTCACTTTAACCACGTGCATTATAGCCACAATTAAAGTTCCACAACATGACTACTACACTTTAGTAACATGCAACTTCAAATGAACATGGCCACATACTAACTCTTGCAAATGCAACTCATACATGTATTAGACATGCAAGCTTTTATTGAACTAATCAAGGAATCACTTAAGGAGTTTAAGGAAAAACAAACTCTTATGGGACCATTCTAAAGGCATGAATATTAATGCAATCATTAGCAACATTAGTAGATTTATGGTTTTTAATGAATAATTAGAACCTTGGCATCCTAATGCAACTAATCTTGGTATAAAGCCTAATCTTACTTAGGGAGAACCCCATCTTTAACCTCAATATAGCAAAAATGGCAACTTGGACGAACAACACAAAGATGTCATCATTTCTTTTTGTATGCCACCATAAAAACTTGCAACCTAAGTATTAACATTCTTACAAATGAAAACTTCAAAGAATTACACAACAATTTACCATAAAGTTACAAAATTTATTTTAAAAAAAAACTACAAGAGATTTGTCCTAAAAATGCAACCTTTAGTAAAGCAAATGCCATTCTAAATTATATACTAACCAAGCATATGGCATTAGATTAAATAAATACTAATTAGTGAGATCTCATTGCCATTTACAAAAAAACCTTTAAATGAAACATGGATTCTAGGTAAAATGCTAACTTGCAAGGTGCCACCTTTGATTCAATTGGTCATAATCTTAAAGAAAAATGCTAACTTTAGGCTCAATTTGTCACAATATTAGAGAAAGATGCTAACTTTAACTCAAAATGAATACTACAATTAATTGTGCTTAAGAAATTTTCTAACTTTAATCCTAAATGAAACTATTAATATTATCAACAAACCCAAATTAATAATTATCATGACAAGTTGAGAATCCTACATTGATCAATCTTTCTTCATAAAGCCTTCTCCTTCCTTTTAAGTCCTCCTTAATTCCCCCCTAATTCCTCTTATTTTCCTCTTAAGTTCCTCCTCCCATAAAAGCTCCATTCCTTTCCTCTTTTGCCTTTGGTTCTTCCCTTTAATTGCCATTGAATGGCTAGCTAAATTGGAAAGAATTTAAGAGGAGAAGAGAGTGGTTCGGCCAAACGGGCAATGGTTGATTCGGCCTAGGCATGAATGAGAGAAGAAATGAGGAGAGGGAGTGAATGGAAAAGCATTATTAAAGGCTAGGGCATTAAAGAAAATATCGAATATCTAGAACCCTCCTTAGCTCTAACTTAAAGATAAGCATGAGCACCCTATTTACAAAAAGACCCAACACAATAGAGTTAATTGCATGCACTCTTCTACATATCACTTGTCATATGCACTCAACCCCTCCTAATTAGCATGTTTACAATCCTACCACATACATTAAAAACCATTCCATATAAACATGCACTTAACACAATACTTGTGATGTATGGCACTCATTACACAACTAATAGCCACGTATATAGCTATTCATACAATGTTCAAAGCATAACTATACAACACACATGTACGAATATACATACCAAATACATACAACTAACTAAACATATATATAACTTCACATCCAAGTATGTATAAACATCCAATGCATACCCACCAATATACTCACTCACTCACACATATAACACACATATATAAGTATCAAATGCACAATATACACATAATAGTAAACATCCTCCTCCAAACATACAATTAATTTCATCACAACTATAATTAATACAATAATTAAATGTCATAACTACTAAACACACTACATATTTACTATGCACATCCACCTTACTAAAAACAACAATGCCATACATACAAGATTGTCTACAATATTATAACAACAAAAAGAATAATAATAATAACAATACACAATTAATAATAATACACAATATTAATCCTCGGCCCGGGTCGAGACGCTCGGCCTCGGTCGGTTGCGCTCGGCCTCGGCGGTCGGACGACGAGGGGAAGCCTCAATCGTCCAGCTGGTTGCGTGGTCGGCAAGGGGCGGAGGGGAAGCCTCGGCCCGTGGATCTAATGCCCTCCTGCGTAGACGAGAACACTCGTCAGGGGGGCCGGACCTTGGTTCCGGCCAAATCCCCTCCGATGCCTAAGTCAGACAGAGATCTGAAAGAGGAGGCCCGGCGGAGACGGTTCGACTCGTGAGGAGATCGGAACGGTGTCTCACGGCGCGAGCGGGGGAGGAAGGAGATGAAATGGGGGAACTAGGTCGTTGATGGAGTACCTTAGGTTCTAGATACCTGAGAGGCGGTCCCCTGTCCTGTCGTCCTCCTAGCCCCTTTATAGACCTCCGCCGTGATTGCCCCCGACCCACGTCGCTCGCCCGCCCTCAATCGTGCCCCCTCGATCCGCCCCCCCCCCCCCCCCCCCCCCCCCCCCCCCCCCCGGTCGCCGCTCCCTGCGCCATGCCCGCACCTCCCTATAACTGCCATTAAGTGGTAGCGGGATCGAGGGGGCGGTTATCGCAGGAGTGGGCGAGTGACCGGTGTGTTACCGGGGGCCGGGTCGGATCGACATATGGGGGGAGTCCCCCATAGGGCCTTATCGAGTGGGCCTGAATGCGCAGATGGGCTCTTGACCGGCGGTCGGGTTTCTGGGCTCGTGTCTTTCGGGCCTCGGCCAAATAGGCGTAACAATTGCCCCCATTGGTCGGGTTGATCGGCTTTGGCTGGTTCGGCCCGGCCGATGTGACTTCCTCCGACTTTGACAGGCTCGCCAGTCGATGCCGACTCATTTATTAGTCGTCATCATGCATTGGCCCGCTCGATACTCTTAAGGCGCGGGCTCCGATGCGCCGTCGGTCCTCTGATGCCGCCACGTGTAGCTGCGAGCTTATCCCCACCGCTCGCGGGGTCGTCTTAAGTTGAGAATCCGAGGGGTCCGTGAGCCGCCCTCGGTGGGGTCGATCGGCCTTGGCTTGCTCGGTTCGACCGATGTGCCTCCTGGGGTTTCGAGTGGCGCTTTAATCGAGGCGTGGTCATAAATGTAGGTCATGATAAGGCGGATCGATTGGACTTCCCTTGGCGCCGATTTCGAAACGCCGTCGGTTCTTCGAGGCCTGCCACGCGTTCTTGTCAGGCGCTTCGAATTCGTCCCTGCGTCCGGTATATAAGATCCCCAGCTGCGTTGATCTCCACTTCTCTCTTGCTCTTCCCATTGTTCTAGGCTTTCCACAACTCGGAGTTTCCCGTCGTCTTCGCTTCCTTGTCTCCCCCAAACTAGTTAAAAGGTAATTCCTTTCTCGCTCTCGTATTATGGCTGCTCTTAGGATAGGCGGTTCTGGCCAAGGGGCGAGGGATTCTCCAGAGTCCAGGCGGGGCAGGCCCCGGCTCGTGGGATCAGGTTCCTCCTCCGGGAGTCGTCCCCTCCGAGATAAGGGGAAGGGGAAGCTATTCCCAGACTACGCCTGTGACGATGTGGCGTCGGCTGCCATGCGTCTTAACGTGCCCCCGGTTGTCCTCCGAACGCCGTCGAGGACCTCTCCTTCAGCGGTCACGGAGATCCGGGAAAAGTATCTCTGCTTCCCGTACGATGTCCGAGTTCCATTCGTCGACGAGCGGATTTGCCTTCCGAGGAGCAATGAAGTCGGCGTCTACATAGAAATTTTTCGGCTGGGTCTTCATTTCCCGCTCAATCCCTTCCTTATCCAGGTCATGGAATATCTCATGGTGCCGCTTTGCCAGTTCACCCCTTGCTCGATTGCGGTACTGACGGGCTTCGCTACGCTCTGCTGTACCCGCGGTCTGGAGCCGTCTCTCCCCCTTCTCTTCCACTTTTATCAGATCCAGACGGTCGGCCCCGGGGGTCATGGCTGCAGCTCCGAGCCCGCTCGAGGAGGGAATGCCTGATCGGGCTGCCCCGCTGGTCGGGGGATTGGAGTTCGGATTACGTCTTTGTGGTCTTCCTGGAGGATGCCCAGATTTTGACAAGTTGGGGCGGGTCTGTCCAGTCTCGCCCACCGCTAGCTCTCTCAGACGTCGATCGGGCAGCTGCCGCGCTGCTGTCGACCCTCCCCTTGGAATCGAAGTCCATCTGGTCTTTGTTGGACGACCTACTCCTGAAGGCCGTCTTGTGGTCTCCGGGTAGGTCGCCTTTTCAGTCTTGACTCGCCCTGTGACTCATCCTGATTTTGGTTTCCCTTGCAGAGATGGCTGGCTGCGAGTTCGTCCGTGACGTCGATGAGCTGATCCACCGTGGAGCTGCTCGGAGCCGAGGCGGTACCTCCGGAAGGGCGCCTCGATGGACCATTGAGGAGGAGGTGCGCCGAGCCGAGCCCTCCGTGGGCAAGGTGGTGGCCGTGCCTCCCGCCTCTTCTTCTGGCGATCTCTTCCCCGGGGGCGTCGCAAGGGCCGAACCCGCCCCATCAGCCCAAGAGGCAGGGGGTAATGACGGGTCCGGTGCAGTCCCTCCTGCCCTTGGCGTGCCCCCTCAGGTTCTCGAAGGTGGGGATGGTGCGAGGCGAAAGCGCTCCCCTCCGGTGCCCTCGGAGCCCCACGGAGGAAAGAAGAGGAAGGAGGACGCGGATCCCTCCAGTCCGGCGGGTTCCGCGCTTCCTGCGGCGACCACCGGGGATCCTTCGGTAGCCTTGTCAACCACCCCCCTCGCAGCGTCCTCGCCCGTATAACCGGGGATCGGGGCCTTGTTGGCGAGTAATTTGGCTTCCCTCGATGTCGTCCCTGGGAGTTCGATGTTTGTCGACCGAGCCTTGGCCCAGCAGGTTGCCGAGGTCTCCGTCCCTCCCCGGGACCGCAGCCTCCTCAAGAAGATCCCTGCCGACAAGATGTCGGATTCCTTGGTCTGGATCCTTCAACAGGTTCGGTTATCTTGCTATCCTCTCCTTCCCTTTATCCTCTTCTTAGCCCATGTCTCGTCTTTCCAGGGTTCAGCGCTCGCCGTGGAGTTGCAGTGTCGAGCCGTCCGCTTGAGGGAGCTGGAGGAGTCCTCCATGAGGGCCCAGGAGCGGGCCGGGGCGGCGGAGGTGGCTATGACGGAGGCCCAGATGGAGTCTCGGCGTCTCAAGCTCCGTGTGGCCGAGTTGGAGGGACGAGTGGGTGACCTCCAGGGAAAGCTGGAGGATGTCCGGCAGTCGGCTGAGGAAGCGACGGAGTCGTTCCGCCTGGAGAGGGAGGAGCTTCAGAGGGAACTGTCGGATCGGCGCCAGGTGACGCGGCTTGCAGAGGAGGTGGAGAGGGGCGTCGTCGAGACCCTGGGGAAGAGGATCTTCGAGGTTCTCAGGGAGGCCTTCGGTACGTATGAAGACCTCATCGCCCATCGGATCGTCGAAGTCGTCCAGTCTTCCTTCCGGGAATGTGCGGAGCGTGTTCGGCAAGCCCCTCCGCCGGTCGATCCCCCCCGCTCCGAGCAGGGGGAGGTGCCCGGGGATGCGTCCTCTCGAGCCCGGGTTCCCTAGGTCGTTCCTCCTGGCCGTTTATCCTCAAATTTTTTAGCATCCGCTTCGCTTTGGGCCAGTCTACTTGGAATGGACCCTTGACCCTGCTTTCTCCTTCGGCCTCGCCACCGACTCCCTGGTCCGGAGCCAACAATTGCTGGTTGCATGGATTTTTGCTTAGGCCAGCAACTTCGAGTTCTTTAGTCGACAAGTTTTGCTTCGCCGGTGTGGCCCTAGTTTCTGTAGGTGACGAGCTTTGTTGTCCGTTGAGAGCGGATTAATTGTAGAGAGGTTTCTTCACTTTGATTTCCTGTAAATAAGACATACTGTTATAAACAAAATTTGACTTACCCGAGCTTCTCGTATATTTTGCTTTGTTGCTTCGTCCTCGGCCTAGGACCCGGCTGACGCCCGAGCTGGCGGGGGGAGTTGTCTTCAAATTTAGAACGATTGAGTCGGTCGGCGAGGGCGAAGTTCCTCGGTTTAGGACCGGTCGGCGTCCGCGCCGGCTGGGGGAGTTGCCCCAGACTTACGAGCGCAAGGGTCGGTCGGCGACGGTCGGCGTCCGTGCTTGGCTGGGAAGTCGCCCCCAGGCTTACGAGCACAGGAGACGGTCAGCGAGGGCAAAGCCCCTCGGCTTAGGACCGGTCGGCGTTCGTGCTTGGCTGGGAAGTCGCCCCCAGGCTTACGAGCGCAGGAGTCGGTCAGCGAGGGCGAAGTTCCTCGGCTTAGGACCGGTCGGCGTCCGCGCCGGCTGGGGGAGTTGCCCCCAGACTTACGAGCGCAAGGGTCGGTCGGCGAGGGTAAAACTCCTCGGCTTAGGACCGGTCGGCGTCCGCGCCGGCTGGGGGAGTTGCCCCCAGACTTACGAGCACGAGGGTCGGTCGGCGAGGGCAAAGCTCCTCGGCTTAGGACCGGTCGGCGTCCGCGCCGGCTGGGGGAGTTGCCCCCAGACTTACGAGCGCGAGGGTCGGTCGGTGAGGGCAAAGCTCCTCGGCTTAGGACCGGTCGGCGTCTGCGCTGGCTGGGGGAATTACCCCCAGACCTATGAACGCCTTCCCTCCAGTAGAGGTCTTCGTTCTTTTGTGCCCTTAGTGAAACGTTGATTCCATCGAAGATTAAGAGAAGATAAAAGGGAATGCGATTGTACTCTTAAGAGTCCTGTCGGACTAGTACATTTGGAGAAAAAGGAAAAAGGAAATGAAGCTAGACAGAGGGATGTGAACCTAGATAATCCCCTCGGACTAGGCTGCGACTGGGGGGAGAGACCTCGCCAGCTCACTCTATGATGCGGAGGGGCCCTTGGACGGTGTTGATCTTCTTCCCCTTGTCTGGCTGCATGGAGGTCCCCTCTCCGTGGGCTGGCTCATCGGTTAAGCTCCTGGCGTGTCCCTGGCTCATCAGCTTCTCGATGTCCTTCTTTAAGTGCCAGCAGTCTTCAGTGTCGTGGCCGTCGTCCTTGTGGTACTTGCAGTATTTCTCCCTATTCTTCCCACCTCTTTTTGCCCTCGGTAGGGGGCGATCGGCGCGTTCTTCCTTCTGCACTTGGGCGAGGACGGTGTCTGGGGTGGCGTCTCTCGTACCTTCTCCGCGCTGCCTGTTTCTCGGCCTCTTCTCGGTCCGGTATCCTTCGGGGCTGCCTCGTCCGCTGTCGCCGCGCTTGGTCCCTCGAGTGGCTTTTCCTGCATCCACGGCCAAGGCCTCCTCGGTCAACATGAAGCGCTCGGCCCTCGCCATGATCCCGGGGGAGGTCCTTCGGGGGATCGTTGTGCAGGGACTTCTTGAGGCCTCTGTGGCGAAGCCCTTTCTTAAGGGCCGTTTGGACCACCAGGTCGGGAGGGCTGTTCACGTTCAACCTCTCCGCATTGAAGCGGCGCATGAACTGCCGGAG
Source organism: Scilla litardierei (assembly GCA_030789695.1). Classification (NCBI taxonomy): domain Eukaryota; kingdom Viridiplantae; phylum Streptophyta; class Magnoliopsida; order Asparagales; family Asparagaceae; genus Scilla; species Scilla litardierei. The sequence continues at coordinate 105,668,699 of CM061137.1, read as the reverse complement.
CGGCTCGGCCGGGCCTTGTACTATGTTGAACAGATGTTCAGCATCAGGCTTGATCTGCCTCCCCGCCATGAACTGCTTACTGAACAACTGGGTGAGTTCCTCAAAGCTGTTGATGGAGCGGCTGGGCAGGTTGCGGTACCAGGTCCTCGCCGCTCCCCTGAGAGTAGAATAGAAGCCTCGGCAGAGCAGGTCATCGTCAACTCCTTGGAAGGACATGTCCCCCTCGTAGTCCATCACGTGGTTTCCCAGGTCCCCTATCCTGTCGTACTTCCCCAGCGCCGGGATCCTGAATCAAGAGGGGACCCGTGCGTCGGTTATTCTCTGTGATAGGGGGCACCGGTCTCCGTGGATGCCCCGGGGATTCGACAGTCGCCTGCCTCTGGCTCGTTCGGTGGTGGAGGGTGCACAGGCGCCGACGGGGCTGGCTCCACGGCCCTCGCCACGCTGGGGGTCGGGCTGACCCGGCGCTCCCGGCTCCTCCGGCGGGAGCTCCTGCTCCGCCTTGATCGGTCTCTCGAGTGGTGTCGTTCGCTTCTCCTGCGGCGGGACGACCGTGACCGACGAGATGATGCGGTCATCGATTCGCCCTCCGTCCCTTCGGTTTCTCTTCGGCTCCTTTCACGATAAGGGGAGGAGGCGCGTGATCTCGCCTGACGGGAGCCGGACAGCGTGAACCGACGATCCGTGTTCGGTTTTTGGGTCCCGTGGTCGTCGACCACGGCGGACCGCAAGAGCGGGGGACCCCCCGCCCATCGATGGCTATCGCCCAACGCGCCGCCGTTGGATGGCGCAGGGCCGACGAGCTGATGTACCGTCGCGACCAACGTCTGGAGGCTCGCGTTGGTCTCCTGAGCCAGGGCGCGGAGCTGTCCCTGTGTGGCCAGTCCTGAGCCGTCGGTCCCTTCGGTTGAGGGGGCGGGGCGATCGCCGACGGGCGTGTCTTCGGGGTTGCCGTTGGATGCGCCATTCCCCTCCTCCGGGATGGGGGGCATGCGCTTCCTTCCATTGCTGGCTCGTGCCATTGCTGGTGTGGTTTGCTTCTTCGTGGGACGGTTTTCGGTTCCCACAGACGGCGCCAGATGTTTCAGAGTGTTTTCTCACTACAAAGCGTTGACCGTGGACAACCCGGTCAACGTGGTCAAGGGGCCCGTTTGGGTCCCTCGGGTGAGCCGGGTTGGTGCAGTCGAGGCTCGAGTCGGATCTGCAGACGACGTGGAGCGCGTCGGCTGGGTTGAATCGGGGTCCTCGGCCGTTGGTAGGGCGAGGGGTAGCCTCGGCCCGGGTCGAGACGCTCGGCCTCGGTCGGTTGCGCTCGGCCTCGACGGTCGGACGACGAGGGGAAGCCTCAATCGTCCAGCTGGTTGTGTGGTCGGCAAGGGGCGGAGGGGAAGCCTCGGCCCGTGGATCTGATGCCCTCCTGCGTAGACGAGAACACTCGTCAGGGGGGCCGGACCTTGGTTTCGGCCAAATCCCCTCCGATGCCTAAGTCAGACAGAGATCTGAAAGAGGAGGCCCGGCGGAGACGGTTCGACTCGTGAGGAGATCGGAACGGCGTCTCACGGCGCGAGCGGGGGAGGAAGGAGATGAAATGGGGGAACTAGGTCGTTGATGGAGTACCTTAGGTTCTAGATACCTGAGAGGCGGTCCCCTGTCCTGTCGTCCTCCTAGCCCCTTTATAGACCTCCGCCGTGATTGCCCCCGACCCACGTCGCTCGCCCGCCCTCAATCGTGCCCCCTCGATCCGCCCCCCCCCCCCCGGTCGCCGCTCCCTGCGCCATGCCCGCACCTCCCTATAACTGCCATTAAGTGGTAGCGGGATCGAGGGGGGCCGTTATCGCAGGAGTGGGCGAGTGACCGGTGTGTTACCGGGGGCCGGGTCGGATCGACATGTGGGGGGAGTCCCCCATAGGGCCTTATCGAGTGGGCCTGAATGTGCAGATGGGCTCTTGACCGGCGGTCGGGTTTCTGGGCTCGTGTCTTTCGGGCCTCGGCCAAATAGGCGTAACAAATAATAATAACAATACACAATTAATAATAATACACAATATTAATCACACAAAAATATATGCTCTAGCGTACAAGGCATTATGTGTGATTACAAAAGAGCATTGAGATGACTACAAGCTTTGGGAGAGGAGGTATTCCTTGTCCTGGAGTCTCTGGTAAGATTTCTTCATTGGTTGTGTGCATGAGACATTGTAATATCTAGAGTGGTAGAGTCATTTTGTCGAGAAGGCATATATTAGGTTGGAGGAGATTTGTAGTCGGTGTATTATCTGTACTATCATCTCTGATCTAGTGGAAACAATGACAACAGAAGACTAGACGTAGGCCATAGATTGGGCCAAACCAGTATAAATCCTTACCTCTCTGTGTGGTTGCTTGGTTTGATTGTGTGGTACTTTCTTGTGTTTATTATTATCCATCCAAGATCCTAACTCTGCATTGATTTAGTTGGCGACACATTATCTCATATATATTCTATTGTGCACACTCAGGTGTTGTTTGATATTGCATCAGATCTCCAACCGGAAAAAGGTGGGCGTAAAATTCCCTTGGGAAGAAGTGGTTGAAAAATCAACTTGGGAAGAGGTTGTTGTAAAACTCTTCTTGGGAAGAGGTGGTTGCTATATTCTTCCATTAAGGGAAGTTAATAATGGAAAGCAAAGTGGCACTTGGGACTGGACGTAGGTTACAATGTGATTGAACCAGAATAATTCTCTATGTTTGCGCTTGTGCTTTTCTGTGGTGTGATTATTCTCTTGCAACACTTTGCTTTCCGCTGCTTATATTATTGCAAGATATAGTTGTTGATTAAGAAACAATATGTCAACAAAAATTGGTTTCTTAGATAGAAATGTCTAGAGGGTTTGTTTTAAATTTCATACACACTACTCATCACCCTAGTGTTCTACTTGCCTTCTTAGGGATCCAACAAACATAAACGTATCAATTGTCCAAAAAGAATGAAGGATGGAACTTTCCCCATGATATGAAAATATTTTCATAATACATAGTATTCTCTATTATTGTTGTTATTATGTGGCAGATGACTCACCTCTTGTAATTTCCTGAGATGGAGAATGAGGTTATCTTTAATTGCTTTCCTTTTATGGTAAAACAAATTGCAAAACATTCTTAACAATAAAAATACATTTCAGGTTGAAAAGAATTCTCAATAATAAAAAGAGAATAATATGTAGAGAAAATAGGTGTTAGCTAGCCAAGGAGGAAAGTTCTCCTTAGCTAGCATCAAAACCCCACACCCCCTATTTTTTATCCATGTTCGGATCAGTTCATGTTGACTTATTGTTCTAAAATCTCAAACCACCAATTTTCAAGTAAATACAGTTTGTTTTAATAGTTCATCTACTCGTCGCAAATTTAATGGTTTCGTAGTAACAAATTTTTTTGTAATAGTAATATGAATGATCAAAATCCATTGGATTCACTTGAAAATTAGTGTTGTTGGGTTTTAGAACATGACGATTAAAATGAACGGATCCGATCTTTGAAAAAAATGGGGAGTTGCCGCTAACCAATGCAGAAATTTCCTCATTGGCTAGCTGATAGACATATTCATCTACAATGTATCATATGCTACGTTAGCACAAGCGTCGTATGGCACCTAAAAGTTTACTCTCCACTATTTTTTGGTAGATCGGTTTCGTTAATTTTGATGTTCATATTATAAAATCATAACACACCAAAATCGAATGAATGAACCCTAAGCTTTTCGTAAGTCGATCTAGTGGTAACAAAAGGTTCTATAGTTCCAAAAATGTTAATTTTTCTAGGAGCCTATCATTAAGTAAAAAGCTTTGGGTTAATTTGGTATTTCATATATTGTGGTTTTAGAATATAAAGATCAAAATAAACAGAACCGACCTTTAAAAATAATGGATAATGGTCGTTTAAAGAGCATCATATGCGCAAAGTGCTCACATATCTCTAAAAAAATGCATTATATATCTGGATGTCTTTATGCTTTCAAATTATTTTGGATTCTTTATTTTAAATTTCTTAACATTTCATTAATTTCATTAACTGTATGTGATATGCTGGCATTTTTTAATGCATATATAACACAGAGTATGTATAACCATGTAAATTTATATGTTATAAAAAATTACAATTTAACCATTATTTTCTTATTTTGGTAACCAATCGAAGCTAGATATTACATGTAAATAATAATTAAGTAATTACTATTGAACTAACAAAAACTTAAAAATAAGTGCACCAATTAGGAGAAGTAACAGGATGGCATTTAGAGGAGAACAAGAGCTAGGGATAGCTTCAATGCATGAGGAAAATGAATAGTAATTGTTGTCAACTTAGCCAAAGTATTGGGTTCTACACTGGAATGATCACACTAAAACTTTATATGCAACTAGCTATTCGGCACATGCAAAGGCACTTGTCCTTAAAATGATATTGCATGATAAACGAGGTTAAGATTTATGTTCCTTTTTCATGTACTCGTCGCGACCTAAATGGTTTTGTAGTAATACGACCTTTTACAAAGGCTGGAGGAATGAACAAATCAACTAGGGTTCACTAGATATTTGGTGTCTTGTGGGGTTATAATATGAAGATCAAAGTAAACGGTTCCGATGTTCTAAAAATATGTGAGATTGGACTTTTTAACTATCGCTAAGGATGGGTTGCCTCCTTAGCTAGCTGACACATACAAAGCACATCATATTCGCTGTCAGTGCTAGAAATTTTCTCGTGCAGGCGCACATATACATCGTATTCATTTATTTTCTTTAAATTTTTTGCGATAAGTTCTGCATATGATGGATGATCAATATTCCCCAAAATCAAGTGAATACAATACTATTTGACTCTCGATCCAATTGTTTCAAATCAACTGTTTGAGAACAATAGAACTTTTTGTAACGAGCAGATCAATGGTCAAATCTCTCTAAGGTTCATTCCTATTTTGGGGTTTCGGATTTTGGAATGTGCACATCAATTTTTTTTTTAAAATTTCAAAATAAAAATAAAAATAGGGAGAGCGTGTTTTTTGTCCCGCCATTGTATAAATGTATAATTAAACCACCCCCACATGAAACTAATGGGTGTCGAATGAAATATGAGAGATCTTTCACGTATAAACACATGTGGGTCATTCTTCTCCACATAGTACAATGTGTCACATAGGAGTGCACTTTTTATCCCATCTATACTATGTGGATAAGAATGTGCCGCATATGCGTATATGAGAGAGATCTATCATATATCATATGATACCCATTATATATGTATGTATGTATATATATGACCAAAATCCTACATACATACATACATATACATATATATACATACACACACATATATAGAGGATTTTGGCCATCTACATGCATGCATACTGTTGATACCAATTTCGTCATGGGTCCAGCCCACGAAATGAGTAGATAAATTCTACATGATGAGCAATGCCCACTAAGAATGGTACACATCGGTCCAATAGCCCCGAGGCCCGCAAAGGAGGGGAAACCTTTACCGTGTCAAATTGCCAACTGATTTGCCATATGACCCATTATACTTGGGTTGAATAAGTCAAGCTCCCACCTCTAAAAAGGGCCACTTTAATAGCCTTAAAGGAGGCAATGAAGGGCTGAATAAAGCGGGACGGTTACACTCCTTGATGACTACTTCAAGGCACACTAATTGAGCAATTAGTGGTACACATTTTATAGAGGGAGGTTACAAATCAAAGGAGTGGGATAAATATTCCCAGGACCAAAGGAGAAGGGAGATGCCAGATCTCCACCAAAGGCTATGTACCATACAACAAGATGCTTTCATCTCCTTCTCTAATTTCATCACTTTTATCTTGCTTAATATTTTTCATCTATGAGAAACTAACTTGAGCGTCGGGGGGAATCAGCCGGGCCCAAAACCCGATCCCCTAACGATCTTCTCAATTTACAGGATAATGGAAATAGTGTGGAGCTAGATCAATATCCATCCGTGGAGCTCAACCCGAACCGAAAACGCTTGTCCACGGGTCCCGCTTCAACCGTTGGCGAGGCTTCACCCCGACAGAGGAGAAATCTTCAACCCAAATACTGTTATCGACAAGTTTGGCTTTAACAGTTGACGCCATCGGTGGGAAAGTTAAGAGTCAACATCCTTGTCTTCGCTACAACAGGAAGGAAGGCTATGTCGACTTATCCCATCAACATCATGGCGATCTACTTCTGTGTGCTCAATCTCCCGCGCCCATAGCTTCGATCAAGTTCGACTAGGTCCTCTATGGCTCGATCGAGCTCGATCGGGACCTCGTGGGGACCAATCTGAGCCGCCTGGGTCGTTCGAATTCGCCAAGCCTCGACTGCTCTTTGATCCGAGCTTTGATCAGGAGTTCCGAGTTTCCAAGCTCGATTCCTCGACCAAGTTTTCTACGGTGGAAACGCAATGGAAAACCAAATACTAATGGATTTAATGTATCAGTCCCACTAATATTACTAGATTAATTGGTTCATCCCGTTTCATTGCAGCGAATAACGATAACGAGGCGGCTGACAAAGAGCTCAATATGCACGAGCTCTGGGGGCCATCTCTCCTATGTGTCGCTGATCGTCGACCCAGCGCTTGAGTCCACCAGACCCAGATCGAGGCCAATGGCTCGGATCTCGTCCGGAGTTCGTCGACCCAGCGCCTCGGATCTCCTCCGGAGTTCGTCCACCCAGCGCCTCGGATCTCATCGATCCAACGCCTGAGCTCGTTGACTCGGATACGAGGACCGACGACCTTCATTCGGGGCTCCTCGACCAAGATTGCGAGCTCGCCGGTGGGTCAACGGCGGCTCCTCCGACCGTCCTCTGGGTTGACAATGGCCCCTTCGACCCCCTCTGGGTCGAAGACGGCCCATCCGACCCTCTCCTCGTCGAGGACGACCACATCTGACCCTCCTCCAATCAATTTTTAAAAAAATTCATAAAAATAATAGGTAGAGCGTGTTTTTTGTACAGCCATAGTAGAAATCCTAATAACATGTACCTATTACCCCGACACACACATGACAACAATGGGTGTCGAATGAAATATGAGAGATCTTTCACGTATAAACACACGTGGCTCATTCTTCTCCACATAGTACAATGTGTCACATAGGAGTGTACTTTTTGTCCCACCTATACTATGTGGATAAGAATGTGCCGCATATGTGTATATGAGAGAGATCTATCATATATCATATGATACCCATTATATATGTATGTATGTATATATATACCAAAATCCTACATACATACATACATACATACATATACATACATACATACACACACATATAGAGGATTTTGGCCATCTACATGCATACATACATACAAACATAAGTAGGCAGGCAGGTAGGTATATATGTATATTTCCAAAATCCAGTGTGAAAATCCCACACCGGATTTTTATGCGAATTTTGTTTTGAATTTTTTTCCAATTTTTTTCCAATGTTTAATCCATACATATATATACCCTACGAAAAATAATGAGTAAACTTTAGTGGGAGTTGACACTCAATCAAATCGTCATTGATTTAATGATTTCAGAACAGTAGAACAATTTGTTTCGATCCGATCAAATAGCAAAAAGAGGGGATTTTCTTGATTTTTTGTAAGTAAGTATATTAGCTGTTGGGATTTGTATGTCTTTAAGACAGTTATTGTAATTGACATATATTGTTCGAAACAATAGTAAGCTATCTGGTGCTTTTTAATCGATGAGATTCTTTGATATAATTGAGTATGCATGAATATTATTATATGATTGCATGAATAATGTCCATGGAATTGTGCAAGGACATTAGGATCAAAGATGAGATCATGATAATGGGGCTCAATGGTTCTGCTTAAGCATAAATCCTTAACTTTCTTGGTTATAGGAATATCAAGGCATGACATGATATTCAGAATAGACCAGTATGCACTAATTTTTACCATAGCGATGGTAACGTCTAGTCTCATAGCCACTCGATGTGGAGACATTGTGAGATAGTGCATATGTGCTTGTTATATAACACATTCATAGAAAGATTTGCCGAGAAGCTTCTATACGCTAAACATACTCTGGTTGTCAATAGAAGCTCTCAGGTGGCAGTTGGTGTAGCTAGTCCATTGACCTACGACGTGCTAAACAACCTTATGCATGTGATGGCTATGCATAAGCTTTTACTGGCTAATGGTGAAACTGACCATTGCTAGGCACTTGTTGGGTATGGTTCAAAGCGCACGAAGAAATATGTGGTTCAAAAAGGGATTCGACTCCTTTGATATGGGAGGTTAGTGTTGCAAGGAGTCGATATGGATTTATAGTAAGTCCTGTCCAAGGCAGAATGGACAAACTTATTAGAGTAATAATTTTGATCCATCTATGACTATAGTAGCGCATATATGACTCATGATTTTAAGGTGTTAATAGGGTTTGACAGATTGGGTTTGACAGATTTTCATACTGTAGATACCTTAGCGACATAGTAATGATGAAGTGACCAGACTACACGATAGCTATCATTAATAGGTCCAAAGTGGGTTCGAAGGAGAATCCAGTCTCACAACAACTAGATAATAACGATTCCGAAATGGGTGGTCTTCATGTTCAGGTAGCATCATTGTCGTACCTGTGACGTAATCGTAGAGTTCGACTAAGTCGCTTTCGAAGTAGGAGTCGGGCTTGTGGAGTCCAAAACGATGATGACTTGTCACGAAAATTGAAGGAAAACATTTAATGTATATGGGATATACATGGTCAATCATAAAGAGTTGTGATCGACTTGTTTGAGAGAAATATGCTCGTCACAAGATGTTGCGAATACGACTGATCGATCACAAGGGTCTGAGATCGACATGATTAATAGAGACGAGTGCATCACAACGAGTTGCAAAAGCGAGCTTAAAAATTTGTAAAGAGTTACAATTTCCAAACTGGGTTCGAAGGAGAATCCAGTCTCACAACAACCAGATAATAACGATTCCGAAACAGGTGGTCTTCATGTTCAGGTAGCATCATTGTCGTACCTGCAATGTAATCGTAGAGTACGAATAAGTCGCTTCCAAAGTAGGAATTGGGATTTTGGAGTCTCACAACGATGATGGCTTGTCACGAAAATCGAAGGAAAACAGTTAATGTATATGGGATATACATGGTTGATCATAAAAAGTTGTGATCGACTTGTTTGAGAGAAATATGCTCGTCACAAGATGTTGCGAATACGACTGATCGATCATAAGGGTATGAGATCGACATGATTAATAGAGAGGAGTGCATCGCAAGGAGTTGCAAAAATCCTAAAAAGAAAGCTAAAAATTCCACTAAAGAACCATAACCATGACATCACCAGTAATGAAGCATAGTCGCTGTAGGATGAATCACTAGCCCATGGCCAGCGAGGCCAGCTGCCAGCTGATGCCCACGGTCGTCGACCAGTGGCACATGGTGGTAGAGGTGTGGGTCAGGTTTTGGGTTTGGATTTGACCCAATTGTTGGGTCAACGATCGATCGACCCAAAAAATAGAAATTGACTCATAAGAATCCCAAGTGTTGTTGTATTTCAAGGAGTTTGTTCTTTTGATTCCACCTAATTTTTGGATAAAAGTTTGACTCAAATCTAGAATTGAAAAGAAATTAAAAGAGTTCATGAAGAAGATTTCTTCCATCCTAAGTGTTTAGGGATATAGCTCGAGTTCCATATCAGTGCAAATTTCAAGGTAAAAGGGCACAAAAATGTCAAATTACAAAGTAACTTTTAGTGAGGTATACAATTTATGTGCTAAGTTATGAAGAGTTTTGTATAAGATCCAACATCATCTGATGCCATGGATGAGCAGGTTCATCAATATGCCCGTCATACCTTCTTCACCTGATGAACACCTTGTTGATTCCAGATCTAAGCAAATGATCGGTCCATATATGATGATCAACGAAGCTTGTGCATTTCGACATATGTGTTGATTATTCATAGGAAAGTGAAGTTCTAGCCCATATGTACGTTGATTTGACGAAGCTGGCTTCTATGGAGACAAAAGAGCCATGTATCAAATCTGGTACCATGACAATTTGAGATGATGTAATACATCCCAGATCCAAGGGCCCAAATGCTGTAAATACCAGAAAGACACCATGATGATTTGAATACACAAGATCAAAACATAAATTTATTTATATTGAAATATTACATGCATACAATTAGGTTTTAATGTGGTTTCTGTGCATGATTTGACGGGGGTCACCAACCCAGTCATTTTAATATCTCTATTTTCCTTTGTTTTGCTGAAACATAGATACAGAGATCAATGATTATTTTGCCACCATTAAAAATGAAGTTGCCAACACCGGTCAAATTCAAAATTGGCCGGGTTTCAAAATTATTTTTAAAAGGGCCTAAATTGAAAATTTCTCACAGGGACGTAGACGACAATATCACATTTCAAGAATTGAAGGCAATAAAAAGAAGTGGAAGAAAAAAAAGTTCCATTTGAGAAACCACATAATTCGGAATGGAGAATGTCCTCACGCTGTACATTGAATCAAAACCTACACTCTTTTTTTTACATACTAGAACCGCTCTGAGAACAGACACAACTGTGTGAAGCCAAAGAAATTTTTGATCTCCAAAACAGATTCTTCTTAAAAGAAACAAAAAACATGCGGAGGGCCGATACTGATCAAATAAGAGAGCCTGAGTGACAGGAAGAAAGAATTTTGATCACCAACTATAAAGGAATCAGTCAACTTAAGCAGCTGCAAATGAATTTAATCTTGATGACGACCAGACCTGTAATTTGGTCTCTTAATACTCAGTTCTCCGCCCCTGACGGACATCCACGATTGCTAGAATCTGAGTCAGTTGCTCTCCGAGTCGCTTCCCATAACTGAGATTCAATTCCCAATTTCTTTAACTCGAAGAGTCCGTTCTCAACTGTGACATACATGACAATTCCTTGCATTAGTTCCGCCAAAAAATTCTATGAAAAAAGGCGAAATCTAAAATATTTCAATAAACATACATTATGCTGTCACAGAAGATTATATTTTTTATTGCAGACTTAGTTGATAACAATACATACAACTTGTGGAAATCAAATTTGTTCTGCTTCAAACAAAAACAAAGGACCATAAGTTGATGCAGTTGGGAGATGTCGGGATCCCATAAAATTTCCAAGAATCTAAGACCCCATAAAACAAGTTGGGCATCCATGGGAATCATGCAGGAAATGAAGATGAGAGAAATGAACTTAGTTTGAGTGAATTGAAGATTTCAATTAGAAAAGAAACAGTTGGGGGAATTAGTCCCACATCTAGTGGGAAAATTAACAATTTATTAATAAACAAGATTGTACACATGACCCTGTTATGAGAATTCTCCTCTACTGTCATCAGATTAGGTTCCAAATCTATTAAGCACTCCATTCAGTGCTCATATCCTGATATGGGCTTTTAGTAAATTCCTAACGAGTGGTGTGAGAGCCCCATGGTTCATGGAACTGCCATGTGGTGGGCATTGATTCATCCACTTCAATCTCATTAAGTACCAGGCTTATGAAAATTTGCCAAGAGGATATGAGAAGACTCAGTACGTTGAAGTATTCCACCTAGACAATTCCTACGGGACATAAAACATACTAGCAGGCTTACAATCCACCATGCTAGTTGCTGAGAAGATTGTACACCAAGGCAATTCCTACATGCCATAAAACATGCTAGCACGCTGTACAATCCGCCATGCTTGTTCCTGAGAAGATTGTTCAAGCTGGACTAGAACAACCATAGACGGAAATGGGGGGTCACATGTCCTCTATACAATACGTGAAAATACCCTATGTAGAAATAAAACTGATGTTGAATGAAGGAAAATTTGAGAGAATGGGTGAGATTTGAGGAAAAACAATTAGGGAATCTGGTTTCAAGGCTTCTCACCAAGAAATTTTACTTTTCTTTAAAATAAACCTTTCTCCGGTTAAAAGATTTAACTCACTCAAAATTCTACATTCCATAACGGACTCCCACTCTTCATAATACCAGTATCCATTTGACTCCTCACGAAATAGGGTAAAACTTCTTATATCCATTTTTTATGAACCTGCAAGCATTCAGATGACAATTTAACATGGTAAAATTTCATAAAAATATGCTTTAAATAATTGAGAATAATTACAAAATATATAATAGATCGAACTGGCTTGTATTTGGTTCACACGGCTTGGAAATCGAGCTGAAAACTGTTTCGGAATCATCAAAATAGCAGAATATGCATGAAATAGCTAAAAACTGCATGTGAAAATGCCTAGAAAATGATAGAAGATGATGTAGCTACGACAGCTCAATCACAACAAATCTGATCCGTTAATTGGTCAATGTCTCAGTCGGCATAGATCAAATCCACCGCTTGGATCGGCTTCGCGTTGACTCGGTCACCTCTGGCTGGGCCAATAAACAATGTGATACGCTCATGACCTACCAAAAGCGGTGGCGAAGGCTTGAACAAGGCGCGGTAAAAGCAAAAGGGTGATCTAGTGTTAATTATGTGATTGCGGGGTCCATAGGCATTTTTGTATTTATAGGAAAATCATATTATATATATAGAAGTTGAGGTAGGTGAGGTGGCGGTGTCGGAAAGGAAATTTTCTACACTGCCCATCAAGAACATCACATTCCAATTAATTTTTTCAATTTTTTTGTTTAGAAATATTGTACACATTCTAAAACTCCAAAATCCAAAATATGGGTGAACCCTAGGGACATTTGAACTTCAATCGGATCGTGACAAAAAGTACTATTGTTCTGAACACGTTGAATTTGTACTCTCAAATTCAGCATAAACCCTTAATCACCCTAATTCTCCATATATATGTGTGTGTGTGTGTGTGTGTGAATAATGGCTATCATACGCCATATGACAGCCTCTCTCATACGCCCTCTCACATAAAGCACCCAAGTACAACCAAGTACAAGCCCACATGGGCTTGTACTTGGGTGCTTTATGTGAGAGGGCGTATGAGAGAGGCTCTCATATGGCGTATGATAGCCATTATTCTATATATATATATATATATATATATATATATATATATATATATATATATATAAGAAAAGGGAATATGAGCATGCGGTGTAGGAAATTTCCTACACCGTCATCATAAAATATCAATTTCCAATCGATTTGGAGGTTAAAATAAGGTTTTTTGAGATAAAGATGAATTACGAGATAGATGGCCTCCATTCGAGAGGACAACCGTTGCGGTCGTATCACAATGTCAGCTCGAGTTGGCTCTCACGGCTCACAATCGGCTCAGTTCGGTACCATCGCTCCAGATCAGATTAGCTAGAACTAGTATGGTTGGCTCAGCTTGCACTTGGGTTTGGCTTGATGAAGCCGGTATTTTAGCGATCGACGTCGATGGATTTTGTGGTTGATTTTTATCTCGATTCTTATCAGAGTTTGTTGCATCGGATTCAACGATTACATCAAAGCTGAAGGAGCGGTTAGCGGGGCCTGCTGAGGGATATCAGTGATATCCTTGTTGACATTGAAGATGATGGTAGCAGTGAATGAGAGCAGTGTCAGCGGGATTTGAGTGAGGTGATGTTGATGTAGACAACCAATGTTGATGAAGATAACGGTGATGACAAGTGAGGACAGTGGTGGGGCGATTAGAGGGTAGTTTTGAGTTTAGGGTTAGGGTTTTGAGAGGAAGAAGGCAAACAATATGATTTCGTTAATTAAATTAGGAAAAACGTTGGAAAATTCAGAAAAATTACAGAAGTACAAAAATTTGTGGGAAAAAAATGACGTGTGGGTTTTGAATGGCGTTTTTTATTTAAACCTAACAAAGATTTAATCTAAAGATTGAATTTTTTGAAAAAAAAGCCAAGAATTAAGCTCTGATATCGAATTTGATATAGAACAAATGAAAATTAGAAAGAACTGAGGAAAATTAGGGAAGATTTAGGGAAACCAATTAGGGATTAAAGTTCCAAAGCTTCTAAAAAAGGGATTGACTTCTTGTCGAGTTAGACATTTCTCACGCTAAGAGATTTAATTCACTCAAAATTCTTCATTCTATTCATTTTTAAGATAAAAAAGTTTTCAAGAATATATATGGGCTTACAACTTAAAACAAGCTTCAGCATACCCGATGTAGGACTAAACTATAATAACAAACTACTAAAAATATCAAATAAAATCCTAACAAATAAAATCAACTAAAAAATAAAATCCTAACTAAATACTACTAAATAGAACCTGATTATCATCAAAGACTCTTGCTTATATCCTTCAAAATTCATGAAACGCCCTCATGTGCCTTACAATTTCATTAATGCATTACAATTTCATTAATGCACACCTTAAATCGTTATGATTTCTCATTTTCCCATCAATACCCTTTGTATACTTCAATAATTTTTCCTATGCCCATTGAAATTTCTAAAGGATCCCTACATAACTTGCAACTTCTAGCATTTGCCTCACATTTTACCGAACATTTTATATCCTTAATTGCAAACCCCACCCCCTGCCCGGCTGCCCCCTGCTTGAGAAATGGCCTGCACTAGAAAGCTTTAATGAAAAGGGTAGAAACATAAGCATGCAATTATAGAAGTAGGCATAGAATAGCTAAGCCAAAGGGCCGCTTAACAGCGCCTAGAGCAAAATCAGGTGTTTTCACTCTTTTCGTCACTCTCACTATCAGAAGCTTGATTGCTTAGATTACTACTGAGAAAGCTTCTCATTCTAGGCCCGCTCTCTAACCGGGAACTCAAGCTTAGGTTAAGCCAATGCAGATTTGGTTTAATATGTCTCACACCAGGTGGCTGCGAGGAAGTAACCAAATATGGGTAAATTGATCAGTTCTGTTAAAACTTAACATATGAACAACTAACGGATTAGTCCCACATTGAGGTAAGATGATCACATATATGGCTAAATAATTTTAAACATAATCCTTTGCCAGGGTCAAACTGGATCCAGACAAATTATACAAATCCATCTCAGTGCACACCTGAATTGAGCTTTGATGGGATCCCTTGTATGGCATAACCATGGTGGGATTCCTCGTATGACACATCTTAGTGCACACCTCCCATTACACTGTAGCATATGTCATTATAAAAGATTGAAATGTAAATGAAGAATGCTCGGAATTGACAACTTCACCGCTACACAATTAAGACGCTACATAGTCTTAGCAAGATTGAAGGGGGTTTAAGTAACTTTTGTGGACAACTAACATTAATATTCATATTTGGAAATATATATTGTCGAAGGAGCTGCCATTGTGAGGGAGGTCATCCAAGAATGTCATGGAAAAAAGACCAAATGATACATTCTAAAACTAAATTAGAGAATGCCAAAGTTATACACTAGTCCCCATTTTTTATCTCCAGGTTAATGGTCAGCGGACTTGGAAAAATATTTAATTAAAATGAATAAACAAAAAGTTAATAAAAAATAAATCTACACATACATCACCATTATAATTCATGTTAAATAGCATACTGCAGATATATTGGACAAATCATCAGTTGACATATTGAAACACAACCTGACATGTTGGAAAATTGACTAAAAGTGCCATGTGATAAATCAACCTTCATGTCCTTTAGTGGCGAATGGCAAGTAGGAACATGTCACAGACATTTAAAACATGGCAGGGGCAGCATGCATGGAGGCTGCGCTCACCAGGATGGGAATGGAGTTGGTGTTACGGTTAGGGTCGAGCTGAGTTGATTTGATTTAGATTGGGTTGGGCTTGGTTTGGTTTGGCAGGGTTTAGATTGTATGCTTGATTTGATTTGGGTTTAGACTTGCATTGATATGAATTGGATTAGATTTGAGAAAAGGGAAGATGAAGTTGGGATGGTGATGGTAAAGATGTGATCACAATGCCAAAGATCGGTGCTTCGATATCATATTGATAAATAAAATAGGCCACACCATAAACAGGATAATTTCTGTAGTTTATATATATATGAGAAACAATAGCCATACAAATATAGTCTAGTTCCTTGTTCTACTCATGCTCTCATTACTAAATATAATCTAATAGACTAACAATAACTCCTACTCATGTATGATCGCTTGTTGTTTATGGGTCATTGAATAATTTTCATGAATCCTTCATTTGTCATTTTGTATGAAACGTCAGTGGTATCTTTAGGGTACATGAACTGTATGATGCTTTGTTTGTTAATGTTCCATTTAATGAAAACCCTGATGAGTATGGCCCCACCATGTCAATTTAAGGGAGCAAAAAAGGAAGAAAATTTGGTTGTATTCACATTATGAAATATTGATATGAAAAATTTAAGAATGGTTTCTTTAGTTTGATCTTTTCAAAATATTTACAAATTGATCCTTATCCAATCTAACTGAAACATTTCCACCCTGCAAACGGATGGAAACTTTTGCAATTCCAAAACCTGCATAAAGGGTTTAATAAGCCTAAGTTCCCACATTTGCTAGCTGCCGTATGATGGGTCCCAAATGTTCTAATAAATTTAGAACTGGACCTATAGTGAGGAGAAATTGAAAAATTATAGATCAAGCCGTACTTTTTGTAGAATATCTGAAAAACAAGAGTAAACATAAGTAATTAAGGTTTTTCTTGCAATCATTTGTAAAATTGTATTTTACCAGAACAAACAGAAGTCTTACCCACCCTGCTGATAGTTTAAATCAGACTACATATCAATACTAGTTTTGTTATAGCAATCAACCATACAGTAAGAAGGAATGGAAATTTAAAATTCATGAGATGAGTAAACACTTTGCAATATAATTCAATTAAAAAGTATTAACTATGCATATTTATTGAAAGCATCAAGTACACATTGCAATATAATTCAATGAAAAATGATTTCTTAAACATACATACCTTCTACTGCATCTTGCGAAGTAGGGGAATGGGCGCTCCGGTCAATCCAAAACTGCAAACGGTCGTCTGCAATGCCCTCCTCCAAACCATGATTCTTGACTCTCCTCCAGAAATACGTTAACCAAGCCTATAAATAACCATCAGCTGGACAGAGGTCCATAATTTTTTTTCCCGCTTTCTAGCAGTCACTTATTTAATAACTGCTCCCCTTTTGACAGAAAAAAGGCTTAGACTATAATGAGGATGGTGATAATGAGGATGATGGCGTTAATTATAAGCGGTAGTCAGCATAATTAAGAGTGTAACTAGTACAACAGCTACATTGGACTATTCTTTGCCCCCTTTATCACATAAGCAAACAACCTCTCAAGGTCAATAACTATAAAAGAAAACAGCAAAAAAAAAATCAGAAAACAAACTTTTGAAAAAGAAGGTACTGGCAAGACATGATTTGGTAAATCAGACATTCAAATAACACGGTTAGACAATACTTAAGGTGTCCTGCACATGAAAATAAAACTCAGCCCAGACACCTTTTTTTTGCTTTTTATGTTTTTGTTTTTGTTTGGTTTGGGGGGGGGGGGGGGGGGGGGGTTGGGGTTTTTGTGTGTCTTTCTCTTTAGTCTTGCGATTATGCACATCATGTTAAATATAAACAAAACATAAACATGAAACATCAACAACTGGGGCCAAGAGTGGCAAAAAAAAAATCCTACGAGAAAATGAATGGAAATCAGACAGCTTATCAGTGTTATCACCGCAAGACGTTGAGATAGGGCACTATAGGTAACTACCATCTAGTAAACATAATGGAACTCATCGTATCACTGCAAGCACCAATTATATGTACAGTTAAGCCAACGGCTACTCATTTTCCAACAGACTGAACATTACTGTTAGATTTGGGTGAAAATGGTGATTAGCCACTAATGACGGCTATCACTTCTTATTTATATCAACTCTCTCTTTTCTTTACACACACACAATTACACACAATACTCCCCCTCAAGATGAGCAAAAAATATTTATCACGCACATCTTGTTACAAGCATCCTCTACTCCTTTAGAGTTCAACCCCTTTGTAAGGCACTCAGCTAATTGCTGTCCAGAAGTAATGTAGGAGATCTCCAACTGTTTCTTGTCCAATCTTTCTTTAATGAAGGACCTGTCAATCTCTATGTGCTTCGTTCTATCATGTTGCACTGGGTTGTTGGCAATGTTAATTGCTGACTTGTTATCACACAACAACCGCAATTGTCCTTCTCTCAGCAGACGTAGCTCTTGTAGAACTGATCTCAACCAGATCATCTCACAGGTACTAAGCACCATAGCACGATACTCTGCCTCTGCAGTGGAACGAGCCACCAAATCCTGCTTCTTGCTGCGCCAAGAGACTAAGTTGCCCCCAACAAACACACAGTGGCCTGAAGTCGATCTCCTATCATCCAAGCAACTGGCCCAATCCGCATCACAGTAGCCTGTCACATTCATGTGACCATGACTACCAAATAATATGCCTTTTCCTGGACTATTCTTCAGATACCTCAGTATCCTGAAGACTGCCTCCATATGTCCAGTCCTATGATCATGCATGTATCTACTTACCACACTGATAGCATAGGCAATGTCAGGTCTGGTATGGCATAAGTAGATAAGGCGTCCAACAAGTCTCTGGTACCTTTCTTTGTCTACTGGCTCCCCTGATTGTGAATGCAATCTATGATTCTGATCAATAGGAGTAACTGCTGGACGACACCCCAACATACCAGTCTCAGCCAGTAAATCCAGGGCATACTTCCTCTGTGAGAAAACTATACCCTTCCTGGACCTAGCAATCTCCAGTCCAAGGAAATACCCCAACTGTCCAAGGTCCTTAACCTCAAATTCTCTCGCCAATCTAGCCTTCAAGTGAGATATTCCCTCTTCATCATCTCCAGTGATAATAATATCATCAACATACACAGCCAGAAAGGTAATCCGCTGTCCTGAATGCCTATAGAATATAGTATGATCACCATTACTCTGCTTGTAGCCCATAGTGATGACTGCACGCCTGAATCTGTCAAACCATGCCCTTGGAGATTGCTTCAGCCCATATAAAGACTTGTCCAGCCTACACACCTTTCCCATCGTCTGTTGTGTGCTAAAGCCAGGTGGAACCTCCATGTATACCTCCTCCTGTAAGTCTCCATGCAAGAAGGCATTTTTTACATCCAACTGATGCAATTCCATCCAAAATTCGCTGCACAGGATACCAGTACTCTCACAGTACTCATCTTTGCCACTGGGGCAAATGTCTCATCATAATCAATCCCATAAGTCTGACTGTAGCCCTTGGCAACCAGCCTCGCTTTGTACCTGTCCACCTTCCCTTCTGGAGTTTGCTTTATTGTGAATACCCACTTGCAGCCCACAGCTTTCTTCCCTGCTGGAAGTAAGACAAGTCTCCATGTCTTGTTCTTCTCCAGTGCTTCGAGTTCTTCGAGCATTGCTTTCTTCCACTGGGGATGTTGCTTTGCCACTCGCCAATCACTCGGTATAGAGATAGACTGTAAGGATGCAATGATAGCCCTATATGCAGGTGTAAGATAAGCATAGGAGACATGATTAGCAATATCAGTCTCGTATCCATACCGTACAGGAGGCCTGCCGGTAATGATACGAGGCTCCCTACGAGATGCAAGTGGAAGATCAAAACTGGAGGAAGGCAAAGAAAGGTTACCATCCGTGTTAGGAGAGGAAGGCAGTAAGGAAGTCGGGACTCGAGCAGGCGTGATAGACTGATCAATCTCGACATGTGGTTGTGTAGCTAGTGGTTCTTCAGTGGGGGAGATGTCTTCTTGTTGTTCTCCATCGCCATGACTACCCTTCTGTCTCATGCTATATTTCTTGCCGTACAACCTGTCTTCCACCAAGGGCCTTTCCTCCTCCCTGCTATCAGTATCAGTACCAGTAGGCCTGACAGGACACGGTATAAGTCCAACCACTACCCTCATGTCATCAGTCTCTCCCTCTCGACCAACTCCTCCTGTGTTTGGAGAGGCACCAGTATCAAATACTGGTATAGAATCTGTCAGTCCTCCATAAAAGGCTCAGTCTCCCTGAACGTCACATCCATACTCACAAACAGCCTTCTTTCTGAGGGACTCCAACACCTATAGCCTTTCTGATTTGAAGGATACCCAACAAATATGCATTTAATTGCCTGAGCATCCAGCTTCCCCACAGAAGGTCTATGATCCCTCACAAAGCATGTGCATCCAAACACTTTTGGTGGAACTATAAAAGTGTTCTTTCCCATAAGAATCTCACATGGGGACTTCATGCCAAGCGTCCGCGAAGGCATCCTGTTGATGAGATAGGTGGCTGTCATCACTGCTTCACTACACAATATCTTAGGTACATTCATGGTGAGCATGAGTGACCTAGTTACCTCTAACAAGTGTCTATTTTTTTCCTTTCAGCAACTCCGTTTTGTTGAGGCGTGTTGGGACAAGTGGTTTGGTGAGTTATCCCACTCTCAGATAGATAAGATGCAAACTCCCTGTTTACATACTCTGTCCCATTATCCGTTCTCAAGATGCGGATCTTGGCCTCATACACATTTCTGACACTTCTATGGAAGTCCTGGAAACACTTCAACGCTTCGCTTTTGTTTTTCATCATGTAAAGCCATGTCATCCGAGAATGACAGTCTATGAAAGTGATGAACCACCTGAACCCACTTACTGAAGTCACTGGGCAGGGCCCCCAAACATCTGAGTGAATAAGATGGAATCTCTCTACACTCCTCATCCCCACACTAGGATATGATGTCCTAGTGTGTTTCCCAAATTCACACGCATCACACTTCAAATTCATTTTATTCACTCTATTCAAAATCTCAGGATACATTTTATTCAACATATCAAAAGGCAAGTGTCCCAACTGACAATGTAATAAAAGTACCTCCCTTTCCTTCTCTTCACCAACGACGGCCAATGCAGCATCCCCACTAGCTCTGTCAAGATACCACAGTCCATCACGCCTGACGCCAGTCCCAAGCCTCCTCCCAGTCTTCCTTTCCTGCAACACACAATGAGTAGAGTCAAAAGTAATGCTACAGTCAAGATCATCAACAATAGAGCCAACAGATAAAAGGTTGACTGGAAAAGATGGGACGTGAAGGACTGAAGAGAGGCATATGGAGGGAGTGCACTGAATAGTGCCAATCCCTTTAATGGGTTGGGATGTGCCATCAGCTGTCTGAACAGTTTCATGAATGGTATGTGGTTTATATGTGGAAAATTGTCTATATGCACCTGACACATGACTAGATGCACCTGAGTCAATAATCCACTCTATATGATCTCTACATGAAAGAGCTGATTGGTTACCTGATCCTGTGTGAGCGAAGTTGGCAAAATTACCGAATGGCGAAGCAACATCTCTAGTCTGGTCTGCATGACTCTCCGAACTCTCAGTAGTAGACCTGAACTGTCTCCGCTGCTCTAGATCTGACGCCTCAGCTGGCGTAGCCTCAATCATCACTGTCTCCTGTCGTCCATCAGCAGTAGCAAAGTTGGCCCGTGAGCCGCCACGACCTCGTCCACGGCCTCCACGGCCCCAACGACCTCCTCCTCTGCCTCCTGTGCCACGTCCTCGTCCACTACCATTCTGTGGGCAGTTAAAGCTCAGGTGCCCCTTCACCCCACAGGTGTAGCACTCTCGATCCTCGCTCACTGCTGCCACTGTCGGTACAGCCAGTGCAGCCCGAGTGACCTGAGTACCCTCATCCTTCATAACTCTCAGTCTGGTCTCCTCCTGTGCCATTGCAGCTATGGCATCCTCCAGAGATGGGATAGAGGATAAGTGACACATACTCGCCCTCCTGACCTCAAAATCTCCATTCAGGTTCCTCAGAAAATGAGTCACACGCCTACGCTCCACCCACTTCCTGTGTATCGCAGCACTCCTAGGATCAAGCAGATCAATAGGGTCATAGTGGTCTAACTCTGACCACAGCCTTTTCAACTCCGCAGAGTAGGCTAGAATAGACATCTCCCCCTGCTTCAAGGTGTCGACCTTGCCCTGAACCTCCATCATAAGCATCACATTCCCTGCTCCAGAATACATTTTCTCCACCATACTCCATATCCCTGCAGCACTCTCTATGGCCTCCACCATCCCAGCAATGGGTGGAACCATCGATGTCATCAACCAAGCAGCCACCAGTGAGTTGGTGGTGCTCCACACTTTCCAATCATCCCCAGTCTTATCCACCGGTTCACTACATGAACCCAGACCATGGCCTTCTAACCCCTTCGACTTCAGGATGAGAAGCACCCTCCTGGACCAACAGAGGTAATTCTTCGTCCCTTCCAATTTCACATCATTGGGCATCAACTCCAGCTTCTGCACTGGTCGTGAAGGCGTCGATCCACTCAAGGATCCCAACTCCTTCGAAGCAAGCAGCTTCGTTATCTCCCCAATGAAGGCCTTCATGTCAGCTGAGGTAAGATTGTCCCCCATCTCTCCAGATCCGCAGATCTCTCCTTTCTCCCTCCTTAGATCCGCAGATCTACTTCTCTTCTTCCTCTTCTAGGTCATACCCTAACCGTAAATCTATGGAGTCCTTTTTATGACTCTACCATAGATCTAGGGTTAGGGTTTTTGGGGTTCTCTTTTGTGGCTAGTTAGGGCTTTGTGGCAGCTAGAAGAGGACGTGGAAGGGGAGAGGGATCACAAAATGTGGAGCAGCGGCAGCGGAGAAGCTGGAGCAGCAGAAGTGGCAGCGGCAGGGGCTAGCGACGCACGCGCACGCGCAGCGGCAGCGGCAGCGGCTGCGACGCGCGCGCACGCGGTTAGCGGGTGGCGGCGTGCAGCAGCGGCGGGTGGCTGGCGGCTCGCGCAGTTGGCGGCGGCGCATGGGAGGGCGGCGCGGCGGGGAGGCTAGGGTTTTGGTGTTTTAGGGTTTTTTTGGGGTAGGGTTTAGGTTTGGCTCTGATACCATGTTAGATTTGGGTGAAAATGGTGATTAGCCACTAATGACGGCTATCACTTCTTATTTATATCAACTCTCTCTTTTCTTTACACACACACAATAACACACAATACTCCCCCTCAAGATGAGCCCAGACACCTTTTTTTGCTTTTTATGTTTTTGTTTTTGTTTGGTTTGGGGTTTTTTTTTTGGAGGGGGGGTTGGTGTTTTTGTGTGTCTTTCTCTTTAGTCTTGCGATTATGCACATCATGTTAAATATAAACAAAACATAAACATGAAACATCAACAACTGGGGCCAAGAGTGGCAAAAAAAATCCTACGAGAAAATGAATGGAAATCAGACAGCTTATCAGTGTTATCACCGCAAGACGTTGAGATAGGGCACTATAGGTAACTACCATCTAGTAAACATAATGGAACTCATCGTATCACTGCAAGCACCAATTTTATGTACAGTTAAGCCAACGGCCACTCATTTTCCAACAGACTGAACATTACCATGCTCACAATAGAGAGGATGGACTAAATGATAAATAAAGTTTTTCATGGGGAGGTTTGTAATGGTGAATAGATGAATGCATTCAACTATATGTGATGACTATTTGGGTGAAGAGGTTGTCTTTGGTGGAATCTTCTGAACACTTGAAGCTAAGGGAAAGTGAGTGGAGTCTGCCTCAGAAACAAATTCTAGAAAGATCTAGTATGGATGAGAAATTTAGTCTTTTATCCCAAAACGGCCTTCTCACATGAAGACGAGTTTATAAATTGTGACCAACTTCAAATGCAAAGCAATAAATTTTCAGTGATTGGCTTGTCTCAAAAAGTTCCTTTTCCACTTATCCCGTATAAAGATTAAGTCGTGGAGAATATTCTGAACGATGGTATCATGGATAAATTAGTGTAGATTATCATTCTAGAATAAGGCGACAAAATGAAATTACTGTTAAATGTTCACCTAAATTGACTTGCAAAAGAGGTCTCCATCTAATTGCTTTTACACTGAAGGTGAGCAGGCGCTACTTTGAAATTCAAACAACTTTTACAAATTGATGCTTATGTCTTTAAATTTTACATTTAGAATCAAAAATGGAGTTCATAACTCACATTTTAGGATGTTTTAATACTGTCTTTAATATATCCCTAATATCATAAGTATGTCCATAATATTTATGACAATTGAAACTAAAGGGTGTTATTTGTTGAAGTTATAGGCCATGCTTTTGTATTTAAAAAAATATTAATTTGGAATAATGACATTTGTTTCGACACGCTGACATTATGATAGTCGAATTAAAAATGGTGGTCTATTCGTTATTAACTGCCATTTTTGAAGGCAACCAACATGGCTTGAAAAATCAGCCAATACCGCGACACATCAACTAATATTGTATTGGATTTCAAGTATGTAATACTGCATCCATCCCAAACTGGCTGATACAACAACCAATGTTAACTAATAATACAAGAAGATTTTCATGGGTTAAAGTAAAAACGTTGAAACTTGGACTTGTTCCATATGATGGTCATTATAACATGTGTGACCCACCTAAAGTGCGGGGTTTAAAAAGACCAAAGACCTTTGTGACTCATATCACTCTTGTGGTAATGATGCATATATAGGCCCTTGCCGTTCAATGGTCGATTTTTATCATGAATTTTCTATTCATCAAAATATTCGTGATCTAAGCAATGCATGCACAAATATGCAATAGAGGATTAATTATATGCCGAACGTTTAATTTGCAATAATAAGTAATGTATGTGCTGATAAAGTTTGATAAACTTTGTAATAACAATTATTTAGTTGATCTACTTATTCATGTATTGTTTTGGATTTGTTTAAGTTACATCTTTACATGTTTCTACTGTACAAAGTATGCGTTTTACAACATTTCATTAAAGTATGATCGAAATTCCATTAATTAATACAAAATACTAATGAACATATTTCAAGCTATCTAAGATGTTTCTTTATTGCTATATACTTTCTAGAAAATTTTAAAGGCACTCAATACCTATAGTCCGATAATACACACACATCTCCTTATACTTTCCATATAGCCGATATAGAGATTGAAACATACATTTCAAACCTTACAACCAACTTAATACCTTAAATGGATCATAGTGCTGACATGTTAATGATAGACTTGAAGGTGATGTAAATATTCTTGCGACTTTAGGATGGAGACAAGTTACATAATTGATATCTTTCATGTGAAACATATCCAAGAGGAAAATGAGAATCATGGTTTCTTGTATCATTAGTTGTAACTCCCCGCTTCCCGACAGGTGTCGCTACGATTGAAACATGAGTGTGTAGGTCCTGCATGTGCCAGTGAAGTCAATGTGGAGCAGTGCAGAAGGCAAGGAGATACTCTAAATTAAGCAGGTAAGAACAGTAAAATAGGCAACATAGTACTGAACAGGAAAGAGAAAATTAAAAGTTACACTACTGCTGGAACGTAAATGGAATACGTACCTGCCGCTAGGTCAAGACTAAATAGTCCTGAACTGGAAGTCTAACTCCTCGTGCTCAAGCACCTCTGCATGATCCTGTGCGTCGTACCTAGTGGCAGTAGAAGTCGCACCACGCTCAATAGAGTAGACAATATCAAACAAGAGACAATAAAAGTACGTGTGCACAAAAAGGAGATATGACAACCACAGATATGATAGCACTGAACAAAGAAGTAACATGGCATGATAATTACAAAAACCCACACGACAAAAAAGTAAGGAGGTACAAGAGGCGGTATGACAACATTTAAAAAGGTACATAAGAGAAACATGTTATGATAATTAAAATGAGCACAAACTACTGTGAAGATGGTACTTACTAAAGTGAACCAATCCTAGGCTGTGACTTATGAGAGAGATTACGTTTAAGCAACACGAAGACCCTCTTAAGACCGCATGAGTGCTATCCCGGGCCGAGTCCAAAAGAAGAAAGTACCGTAGTGTAAGAGCTGTAAAACTGCAAGAGCTGTGAAACTGTGACCTGTGGCGGGGGCTCCAGCACCCATCAAGATGGCCGTCCCTGTCTGCCCCTGGACTCTAGGACCCATCTGAAGTGATAGACGTCCCTCCCCAATCCGGGGATTAGAAGACAGGTCCCAGTCGCTCACGTACTCTCAATCATAAGTTACCTCAAAACACGATGAGTCAAACTGAAGTAATCATTTTATTAGTTATTGTGTCGTGATGTTCAATACTGATTAAACTACGTAGTCAATGGAGATCCGAGATCCACTGTAATAGTAATAGTCCATCTCAAATCCTGCCATGCATGCAATAGTAACTGGTCATGATAGTCCACCTCAAATCTTGCCATGCATCCAACCAATATAAGTGCCATTCCAAGTAACAACCCAAGACTATGCAATTTAACACAATATTAAACTTAATAGTACTAGTAAACTCAAGAGACAACATGATAATGAAACTGACATGTGATAAATTAAATGCATGGATGTTTCTCATGACAAGATATTCCAACCTGAATGATAATAAAACACTCAAACTGTTCCATGTGATGAACCAAGAAATGATGGAAACACAATGATTGCTTGAATAAGAAAGCCCGAAAGTCAAACTCAGTATGGCGCTAGGCCAGAGGGATCAGATTCCAAGTAAACCACATTGAAACCCAAAACAACAAGCGATGAAACTAGCCAAGCCCAACCATAATCCAGGGAACCAAGACAACACGTAAGAGAAGCTACAAACCTAACAAGTAAAGAACCTAGAACAATAAGTAACCACGCCAGCTATAACCCACAAGCGAGGGAAGCTAGCCATAACCCAACAACAAGCAAGGTGGCTAACTGGACTCATCAACAACCCAAAACCCGAAAACAACAATAAGGAATTCAGCCGATCCCAACAAGCAACAAAAAGCCAACCACATCTCAACAACCAACTAGGAGCCCAAAGCCGCAAGTAAGGGAAACCAACGAACCCATACCAGCAAGGAAACCCCAACCCGTAAGCAAGACAAGTCAATGTACCTCAACCAGCCAGGCAAGCCCGACCTGCAAGATGAAGAAGCCACCAAACCTAGCACAAGCAAGAGACATCCCAACCCAACAACAAGCAAGACCAGCCCAACCCGGGAGCAAAGGATGACCCAAACTCCAACAAGCGAAGGAATCTAAATTGGAGTATATGGGATAGAGTTTACCTGAAGTCGAAGCCGGAGAACCCAGATAATTAAGATCCGAAGCCCAATCATCAGCAGAAAGCCTACGCCGCAACCATCAGCATCAAGGGACCCCAAATCCGTCAGCAAGGAGAGCCATCGGAACCATCAATCATCAATAAGGAACAAACAGCAAGCTGAAGAGTCACCGCATTCCTAAAACAGCAAGAACCAAAATCTGCAAGTAAGGGAGTCAGCCAAACCCAACCAAGCAAGGAAATCTCAGACCGCAAGCAAGAGGACAGATCATACCTCAACGAAAACCCACATCAAGCAAGAAGCCCTCAGCCGAACCCAAACGACAGCAGGAACAACAAGTCGCAAGCACCGTCAACAAGGAGACTCAGACCACAATCAAGAGAGGGCCGCTACACCCCAATTTCAGCAAGCAACGGACAACCCGCAACTAAGGAACCACAGAAGCCCCCAAAACATCAAGCAAAGGGGCAGACCGCAGTAATGAGGTGCCACCGAACCCACAACAGCAAGGGAAGGGCAGCCGGTAAGCAAACGAGAAAGGAAGAGACAATCTGCAAGCAAAAGGAAGGAGGAGAGGGTTTTAAAGGAGGCGGAGGAGAGAGGGGGGTGCAGCGTACGGAAGGGAGGACGGATGGGTAGGATGACGACGCTGTCGATGCATGAGAGAGGACGCGAGGGGAAGCTCGCTGCTGTCGCGTCGAACGAGGGAGAGGACGAGAACCACTGTCAAATCGAAGCCACATCGTGGCTCCTCGCTGCAGCGAGTCGAAAGGGGAGAGAGAAAGGGTGACGAAAAGCCCTACGGGCTCGAGGCACTGATGCAAGCGTGAGGAAGAGGGGGGACGAGGCGCTCGAAGCCCTAAGGGACTTGGGGCTAGCTGCGGGATCGAGAGAGGGGGAAAGGAACATCGAAGCCCACGAGGGCTGTCGCTGCTGCGTCGAAAGAGCCCTAGGGCTCGGGGCTAAGAAAAGAGGGAGAGAGGGAGGCGGGCTCGATGCGTTGAAGATGCCCTTGAGGGCTCGGGGGCTGCGGGAGTTATATGAGAAGAAAAGAAGCCCTTGCGGGCTTGGGCCTGGAGCGAGCCACGAAAAGAAACACAACAAAAAAGGAAAAGGGGGAAGAGAGAGAATTGGTGGACCGAGCTATTACATTCTATCCACCTTATAAAAATTATGTCCTCGGAATTCTCATAAGATGGATCAAGTCAGTCGAGTATCGTACTTTCTGCCTGTTTTACACTATTCATGAGGCGTTTGCGTGGACCTGCATATGCCACTACTTTGTAACGTCCCACCTCCCGGCGGGTGCTGCTACGATTGAAACATGAGTGTGCATGTTCCGCATGTGCCAGTGAAGTCAATGTGGAGCAGTGCAGAAAGTAAAGAGATACTCTAAACTAAGCAGGTAAGAACAGTAAAATAGGCAACACAGTACTGAACATGAAAGAGACAATTAAAAGCTACACTACTGCTGAAACATAAATGGAACACGTACCTGCCGCTAGGTCAAGACTCAACAGTCCTGAACTGGAAGTCTAACTCCTCGTGCTCAAGCACCTTTGCATAATCCTATACGTCGTACCTAGTGGCAGTAAAAGTCGCACCACGCTCAATAGAGTAGACAATATCAAACAAGAGACACGAAAAGTAAGTGTGCACAGAAAGGAGATAGAACAACCACAGATATGATAGCACTGAACAAAGAAGTAACATGGCATGATAATTACAAAAACCCACATGACAGAAAAGTAAGGAGGTATAAGAGGCGGTAGGATAGCAGTTAAAAGGTACATAAGAGAAACATGTTATGATAATTAAAATGAGCACAAACTGCTGTAAAGATGGTATACACTAAAGTGAACCAATTCTAGGCTGGACTTATAAGGGAGAGTACAGTTAAGCAACACGAAGACCCTCTTGAGACCGCAAGGGTGCTACATCGGGCCGAGTCCAAACGAAGAAAGTATCGTACTGTAAGAGATGTAAAACTGGAAGAGCTGTGAAATTGTGGACGTATGGCAGGGGCTCCAGGACACATCAAGATGGCTATCCATGTCCGCCCCTGGACTCTAGGACCCATCGGGAATGATGGACGTCCCCTCCCCAAACCGAAAGCCGAAGACAGGTCCCAGTCGCTCCCGTACTCTCAATCATAAGTTACTCCAAAACCCGACGAGTCAAGCTGGAGTAAACGTTTTATTAGTTATTGTGTCGTGATGTTCAATACTGTTTAAACTACGTTGTCAAAAGAGATCCGAGATCCACTGTAATTGTAATTGTCCATCTCAAATCCTGTCATGCATGCAATAGTAACAAGGCATGATAGTCCACCTCAAATCTTAACATTCATGCATCCAGTATAAGTGTCATCCCACGTAACAGCCCAAGACTACGTAATTTAACACAATATTAAACTTAATGGTACTAGTAAACTCAAGAGACAACATGATAATGAAACTGGCATGTGATAAAGTAAATGCATGGATGTTCCTCATGGCAAGATATTCCAACCTGAACAGATAATAAAACACCCAACTGTTCCATGTGATGAACCAATAAATGATGGAAACACAAAGATTGATTGAATAAGAAAGCCCAAAAGTCAAACTCAGGATGGCGCTAGGCCAGAGGGATCAGATCCCAATGAAACCACACTGAAACCCAAAACAACAAGCGACGAAACCAACAGAGCCCAACCATGGTCCAGGGAACAAAGACAACACGTAAGAGAAGCTCCAGATCTAACAAGTAAAGAACCTAGGACAACAAGTAACCAAGGTTACCAAGCCAGCCATAACCCACACGCGAGAGAAGCTAGCCGCAACCCAACAACAAGCAAGGTGGCTAACTTGACTCATCAACAACCCAGAACACCAAAACAGCAACAAGGAATTCAACCGACCCCAACCAGCAACAGAAAGCCAATCACAACTCAACAACCAGTAGGGAGCCCAAAGCCGCAAGCAAGGGAAACCAACGAACCCCATAAGAGCAAGGAAACCCCAACCCATAAACAAGGGAAGTCACCGTACCTCAACCAGCAAGGCAAGCCCGAGCTGCAAGCCGAAGAAGCCACCGAACCTAGCACAACAAGTAAGAGACATCCCAACCCAACAAGTAAGACCAGACCAACCCGCAAGTAAAGGATGACCCAAACCCCAACAAGCGAAGGAATCTAAATTAGAGTATATGTGATAGAGTCTGCCTGAAGTCGAAGCCGAAGAACCCAGATAATTAAGATCCGAAGCCCAATCATCAGCAAAAAGCCTACGCCTCCGTCAGCAAGGAGAGCCACCGGAACAAGCAATTAGCAATGAGGAACAGTGTCACGCCTCGCTTCCCTAAAATGGAGGCGAGACGTGAAAAGGTCCGCACGGGAGTGGAGCTGTGAAGCCCCAAACCCGATAAGCGTCAATAAAACATAAGCAGGTCCCTGTAACCACAAACGGAACAACAATAATAACACAAGGAGAGACAGAAATAAAATCTCAAATCTCAGAATTTGTCCAACATTAAAAATTAAGTTCAACATCCAGAAAAGCTACCAGGCTAAAAGAAAGAGTCTAAAGGCCCAGAACAAGGCCAACAAAACAAACATAACAAAGTATAGGTGCTGCGCACCGACAACTACAACAGTCAAAACAAAAGGGAAAGCTCAACGAAGACACTAGGACTGGTCCCTGGTGTCCACGTACTCCTCGATGAACGCGTGTTCTGACTCAACGTCAGCGAACACCACGTCCTCAACAGTAACCTCAGGCTCAAGATCTAACATGTGTCACCCAAGAGAGTAAATGGGCACATGTCAGCAAGTCTAAAAGACTTGGGCAAGGAAACTGAAAGGAACGTACACTAACAACCTAGCAGTTATAGTATGATGCATGACATGATAAGTATATTATGGAAGTGACAAGTAAAGGAAAGTACAAGTAGCAAGTATCAAGTATGTCATGGATAACAAGTTTTACAAGTAAAACACGGACAAGTACAAGTCAAGTGGTTCACGTCAAGTGATCACGTCAAGTAAACACGTCAAGTAAACAAGTTGTGCACAGAGATTTCGTCTGCTGGCTAGAGTGGCTGATCGGGCCAACTCGTAAGCTCAGGTGACCGCTTATCCCTACCCCTCCACGTGTATCGAGCCAGGGCATTACACCGAACACGGAATGCTCGCTTCTGGATCACGAGACATGAAGTGTATTTAACACGTATAGCGTAGGGTTATGCCTGCAACGTAGGTGCCTAGCCGGAAACAAGTAGATCGGGCATTGGCTATCAACCAACTCACGTGGCCCGCTTCTGGAACACGAGCCAGGAAACACAAGTATTGTAGCGTGTGCGACGAATGCGACATTCAACATGAATAGCATGGATGACAATTAATTTGCGTACCGTTAATTAAAATTAAACATGACATGGTAGTACTTATGCAACATGGTAAATGACGGGTCTAACTTCGTTGTCAAGCTAGATCCTGAAATTGCGCCTATGCGAGTATCATTTCGTCACCTAGTCTCTTTTACGCCTACAACAAACAAATAGCCTAAGACATGGCCCAAAACCCTAAGTGGCAAGTTTCACTTGCCTAGCACCGAGGATGACGATCACGAAGGTTCGTCTCACGGACGCTAATCTACGGGGAAGTCGCTGTTAAGGAGAAACAATCATCAAAACAACATTCATTTTCATTAGGGTTTCACAAAAACACAAATAGGTTATGAGAATATTAAGAGATCGATTTATTACCGAATCGTTAGCGGAAGAACGATGCCGAGCAAGCACGGCGACGGAAGAACGATCCGGGAAACTAGGGTTCAGATCTGGAAATGGGGAGGAATTCTGGAGAAATGGATTTTAGGGGTTTTTAGGGGTTGGGGATGGCCTAGGGCATGGTGGCCGGCCTAAATGGAGAGGGGAAAGGCTCTTGAGGAAGGAGGAATGGCTAGAGTAAGGTTGGGGAAGATCAGAGGTCAAGGGGGAAGGGAAATGGCCAAGAGAAGAGAAAGAAAGAAAAGAAAACGTTTGGGGTATTTATAGAAAAAGCTGGCGGCGGCTGGCAAAACCTAGGGTTCCGACACTGATTAGTCAGTCAAAGAGCAACCTCTGACCGACTAGTTTGGGAACTAGTCGGTCGGTTGACCAACGCAGACCGACTAAGTGTAAACAGTAACTCCTGACGAAAATAGAATTTAGATTTAGTCGGTCAAAGAACAACTACTGACCGACTAGTTTCTCATCTAGTCGGTCGACGAACGTTCTTAGACCGACTAAGAATGAATAGTACTTGGTATCAAAAATGATCATAGAGCTAGTCGGTTAAAGAACGATTGCTGACCGACTAGTTTGCAACCTAGTCGGTCGACAAATGTTCTTAGACCGACTAATGATAAACAATAACTCCTGAATAATTATCAAAGCCCACTAGTCGGTCCATGAAGGTTTGCCGGCCGACTAAATCGTCATCTAGTCGGTCGGTTCCCCTTCTTGTACCGGCTAACGTGCACAGAAAGTTCCGAAATGGAGCGCGAAGCTCCGGGATCGATTCCTAAGACTCCTAGGCTTGATCTAACAATAAGATATGACAGATATGAAGCCCGTCACGAATGACTTACTCCGAAATCGACGATCAACGAAAGGAGCTAGGAAAACACGACGAAACGAACGAAAACGAAAACTACGGAGACGAAAACCACGTATAAGGAGAAAATCCACCAAAACATATATATATATAATATAGATAATCCAAATACATGAAAACCAGTCGTTACATCCTCCCCAACTTAAGAAAAATTCCGTCCTCGGAATTTCCCAACACTCACGTGTCCAGGAACAAAAGTGGGAAACGCTCTCGCATCTCATCCTCATTCTCCCAAGTAGACTCTCCTGGCGAGCCGTGTCGCCACATCACCCTCACAAGATTGACAACCTTGTTCCGAAGTGACTTCTGACGCCTGTCTAGAATCAGCACTAGCTGCTGGTCATAGGTCATATCAGGGCGAACGGTAATCTCCTAGAAATCCACAGCATGAGATGGATCGCTAATGTATCGACGAAGCTGCGACACATGGAAAACATTGTGAACTCCTTCCAAAGATGGCGGAAAGGCTAAGTGGTAGGCTACATCGCCAACTCTCTCCAGAACGTCAAACGGTCCAATGTATCACGGGCTCAACTTCCCTCGCTTCCCAAAGCGAATCACACCACGATTCGGGGAAATCTTCAAGAACACATGGTCGCCCGGCTGAAACTCCAAAGGACGCCGTTTAGCATCCGCCCAATGCTTAAAACGGTCCTGAGCAATCCTCAACCTCTCCCGAATGTTCCTGACAACATCCACAGCTTCCACAATCATCTCAGGTCCCAACAGCTCCCGATCACCAACGTCATCCCAACTCAATGGCGATCGACATTTCCTCCCATAAAGAGCGGCGAAAGGCGCCATGCCAATACTCGCCTGGAAGCTGTTGTAAGAAAACTCCACCAGATGTAGATGGTCCTCCCACGAACCCTTGAAATCCAACATGCACGCCCTCAGCATGTCCTCCAAGATCTGAATCGTCCTCTCGGACTGGCCATCTGTCTGCGGATGGTACGCCGTGCTGAAACTCAGACGCGTACCCAAACTCTTCTGCAAACTCTGCCAGAACTGAGATGTGAATCTCGTGTCTCTGTCCGACACGATACTCACGGGGACTCCGTGAAGTCGTACGACCTCCTGCACGATTCACGTTACATCACTATCAAAACTAGGAAAAGGAAATAGAAACGGAGAGTAAAAGAATTTACCTCCATGTATCTCCTTGCTAGCGCCTCAGTGGACTGTCCTACTCGGAATGAAATAAAGTGCGTGGATTTGGTCAATCGATCTACGATCACCCAAATCGCGTCATTCTGCTTCGGACTCCGAGGTAGTCCAGTCACGAAATCCATAGTGATGTGTTGCCACTTCCACTCCGGAATCGGAAGCGGTTGTAGCAACCCGGCCGTACGCTGATGCTCCGCCTTCACTTGCTGGCAAACCAAGCACTTGGCTACACTCCGAGCCACACTCCTCTTCATGCCATGCCACCAATAGTTCAGACGAAGATCCTTGTACGTCTTGGTCCCACCAGGATGCACAGAATACGGCGAACTGTGTGCCTCAACCAACAACTCCTCTCTGATATCCCCAGCTGGCACACACAACCTAGCTCCAAATCTCAGCGAGCCATCCTCATGAATCAAAAAGTCAGTCCAGAGACCGGCTTCCACCTGCTCCCGAATCTTCACCAGCTTCGGATCCTCAGCCTGGCCAGCCTTGATCCGATCCACGATCGTCGACTGAATCTGCATACTCATCAACGAAGAGGCCTCCCCAGGAAGAACGACCTCAACACCAGACTCGCAAAAATCCTGCTGCAATCTCCACTGCGAGGTCAAAATCATCACCGCTGGAAGCCTACTCAGCGCATCAGGAACCACATTCACCTTGCCGGGGTGATACTGCAAATCAATCTCATAATCCGCCATGAGCTCCAACCATCGACGCTGTCGCATGTTGAGCTCCTTCTAAGTAAAAATATACTTCAAGCTTTTGTGATCGGTGAAGATCTTCACTTTCTCACTCAGCAGGAAGTGCCTCCAAATCTTGAGCGCAAACACAACAGCAGCCAACTCCAAATCGTGCGTCGGGTAATTCTTCTCATGAGTCTTGAGCTGACGCGAAGCATACGCCACAACATGCCCGTGCTGATGCAACACACAACCGAGACCCTTGCCAGAAGCATCGCAAAAGATCTCAAATCCACCGCTGCGATCAGGCACAACAAGTATAGGGGCAGTCGTCAATCTCTCCCTCAGAACACCAAAGGCATTCTCACAATCACCCGACCAAACAAAAGGCACATCCTTCCGCGTCAATCTGGTCATCGGCTCCGCAATACGGGAAAAATCCTTAATGAAACGCCGATAGTAACCAGCAAGTCCAAGGAAACTCCGGATCTCAGAGCTGACTGCGGAACATGCCACCCTCTGATGGCCCTGATCTTCTCGGGATCCACTGAAATACCATCTCCAGTCACCACATGCCCAAGAAAAGCAACACTGTCCAGCCAAAACTCGCACTTCGAGAACTTAGCATACAGCCGATGCTTCCTCAAAATCTCCAACACCGTCATCAAGTGCGATGCATGCTCCTCCGACTTCGAATAGATCAGGATGTCGTCAATAAAGATAACGACAAACTTGTCTAAAAAGTCGTAGAAAATCAGGTTCATCAAATTCATGAAAACTGCGGGTGCGTTAGTTACGCCGAAGGGCATAACCACAAACTCATAGTGTCCATACTTCGTCCTGAACGCTGTCTTCGGAACATCATCCTTCTTCACCTTCAACTGATGGTAACCACTCCTCAAATCCAATTTAGAAAACACCCTCGATCCTCCAAGCTGATCAAAAATATCATCGATGCGAGGCAACGGGTATTTATTTTTGATGGTTACCGCATTCAGCTCCCGATAGTCCACGCACATACGACGCGAACCATCCTTCTTCTTCACCAGCAGCACCGGTGCTCCCCACGGAGACACACTAGGATTGATATAACCCTTCTGTAAAAGCTCATCCAGCTGCTTCCGCAATTCCTCCAACTCAGCGGGTGCCATACGATAAGGAGCCTTCGAAATCGGTTGCGCTCCCGGAACAAGATCAATAGAAAATTCTAAAGCTCGATCAGGTGGCAATCCAGACATCTCCTCGGGGAAGACGTCATCAAAATCTCGCACCACAGCTGGCCTCTCCAACTCCATCTGCATAGCCACAACCTCCACCGGTCTGGCCCGAAATCTGACAGGACCAAGCGAACTGCTTCCACGACTGAACTCAAATACTGGATGTCGGGGAATCTCGAACACCATCTTCTTCCTCCGACAGTCGATCGTATCATAGAAGCTCGCAAGACAATCCATCCCAAGGACTGCATCATAGTTGATGATGTCGTGGACAATGAAATCAGCGTAAAGCTCATGTCCACAAACCACCAACGAGCAAGAATTGCAACCAAGATGCACCGAGACTACGCCATTCCCTGTAACGATATTCCAACTCTTGGAAAGAGGGGACGTCGACAAGGAATGCTTCTCCACGAAGCTCCGAGAAATAATGCACATCGATGCACCAGAGTCCAAGAGGACTCGTGCAGGAAATGTGCACACCAAAACCACACCTAACAAGCAATTTAACAATCAAACCATAGTCTAGCAAACAATCATGTTCAAGCAAACAACATAATCTAACAATCAAAACTAGCTAGGAAAGTAACAGCTAGATTGAGGATTACCAGCGATAACCTCATCCACAGCCTCGCTCTCCGCAGAGGTCATCAGAAAAGCCTGCCTCCTCGGCGGAAAAGCCTGCTGAAAAGCCTGCCTCTGTGGAACAAGAGCTGCTCCACGTCCAGCAGGAACAGACGCTCTCTGCTGCAACGACTGTGCTGCAACCGGTGCCTTCCAAGGCTGCTTCGACCTCGGACAATCCTTCATGGCATGGGTAGGATCTCCACAGACAACACACTGGCTACACTGATCCTTGATATGCCCGATCTTGCCGCAGAAATGGCAAGTCTTCTGAATAGGCCCTCCTGGCCTCTTGAACTGAACTGGCTGGTTAGGCTTGAATCCTGGCCTAACCACCGCCCTGGCCTGCTCCATAGGTCTCTTCCCAGCACCAGAAACATGTCCTCTCCTCTGGCTCAAGTTCAGCTCCTGCCTCCGCGCAGCGACCAGAACCTTCTGATAAGAGTCAAGATCAGAGGAAGGCACAAAACTCTGAAGCTCCAAAGCAAGTCCCTGCAGGAACCTCTGAGCCCTCTCATCAGCATCCTGCACCATCTTCGGTGCGAACCGACTCAGCCTAGTGAACTCTTGGTGGTACTGGTCCACCGACGAGCTCCCTTGCTTCAGCTCAATAAAACGCCGCAGCATCTCCTCCCTAGCAGCCTTCGGAAAGAACTCCTCATCAAACCTGGACTTAAAAGTAGCCCAAGCTATCGGCTCCACCAGCATCTTCTCTTCCGCATCCCACCAGTTCCGAGCATTATCCTTGAGTTGCCTCTTAGCCAAATCAACCCATCCAGCCGGGCTGATCTTCGCCATCTTCAAATTATCCTCAATGTTCCGAATCCACTCATCGACAGCTAGAGGACCCTCAGACCCATCAAAATATGCGGGACCCAGCTCCCGAAATTGCTTCGCTCCCGGCTCGGAGCGAGGGGCATCCTGGATTGCCCGACCAGCGAGAGCAAGTGGAGCATTCTGGACTTGCAAGAGCACGCCATGCTGCACCTGCATCATCTGAAACATCATCCGCATCATCTCCCCATTGGTGGGTTCCCGCTCAGGCTCCTCGTCATGAGGGGGCGCACCACTACCACCACCACGGGTGAATCGCCTTCCTGCCATCTAATGACACAAAAAACGAAACAATTAGACTCATAGCTTATGACTCGGATGTCGAACTTAGTTTATTGGACATTCTAATATTATTATCGTTATTCCGATAATCGCAGTTACAGAAAAGAGGACCTGCATGGGCCACCAACAAAACCTGTCACGCCCCACTTCCCTAAAATGGAGGCGAGACGTGAAAAGGTCCGCACGGGAGTGGAGCTGTGAAGCCCCAAATCCGATAAGCGTCAATAAAACATAAGCAGGTCCATGTAACCACAAACGAAACAACAATAATAACACAAGAAGAGACAGAAATAAAATGTCAAATCTCAGAATTTGTCCAACATTAAAAATTAAGTTCAACATCCAGAAAAACCACTAGGCTAAAAGAAAGAGTCTAAAGGCCCAGAACAAGGCCAACAAAACAAACATAACAAAGTATAGGTGCTGCGCACCGACAACTACAGCAGTCAAAACAAAAGGGAAAGCTCAACGAAGACACTAGGACTGGTCCCCGGTGTCCACGTACTCCTCGATGAACGCGTGTTCTGACTCAGCGTCAGTGAACACCACGTCCTCAGCAGTAACCTCAGGCTCAAGATCTAACATGTGTCACCCAAGAGAGTAAAGGGGCACATGTCAGCAAGTCTAAAAGACTTGGGCAAGGAAACTGAAAGGAAAGTACACTAACAACCTAGCAGTTATAGTATGATGCATGACATGGCAAGTATAGTATGGAAGTGACAAGTAAAGGGAAGTACAAGTAGCAAGTAGCAAGTATGTCATGGATAACAAGTTTTACAAGTAAAACACGGACAAGTACAAGTCAAGTGGTTCACGTCAAGTGATCACGTCAAGTAAACACGTCAAGTAAACAAGTTGTGCACAGAGATTTCGTCTGCTGGCTAGAGTGGCTGATCGGGCCAACTCGTAAGCTCAGGTGACCGCTTATCCCTACCCCTCCACGTGTATCGAGCCAGAGCATTACCCCGAACACGGAATGCTCGCTTCTGGATCACGAGCCAGTAAGTGTATTTAACACGTATGGCGTAGGGTTATGCCTGCAACGCAGGTGTCTAGCCGGAAACAAGTAGATCGGGCATTGGCTATCAACCAACTCACGTGGACCGCTTCTGGAACACGAGCCAGGAAACAGAATCATTGTAGTGTGTGCGACGAATGCGACATTCAACATGGATAGCATGGATGACAATTAATTTGCGTACCGTTAATTAAAATTAAACATGACATGGTAGTACTTATGCAACATGGTAAATGACGGGTCTAACTTCGTTGTCAAGCTAGATCCTGAAATTGCGCCTATGCGAGTATCATTTCGTCGCCTAGTCTCTTTTACGCCTACAACAAGCAAATGGTCTAAGACATGGCCCAAAACCCTAAGTGGCAAGTTTCACTTGCTTAGCACCGAGGATGACGATCACGAAGGTTCGTATCACGGACGCTAATCTACGGGGAAGTCGCTGTTAAGGAGAAACAATCATCAAAACAACATTCATTTTCATTAGGGTTTCACAAAAACACAAATAGGTTATGAGAATATTAAGAGATCGATTTATTACCGAATCGTTAGCGGAAGAATGATGCCGAGCAAGCACGGCGACAGAAGAACGATCCGGGAAACTAGGGTTCAGATCTGGAAATGGGGGGGAATTCTGGAGAAATGGGTTTTTGGGGGGTTTTTGAGGGTTGGAGATGGCCTAGGGCATGGTGGCCGGCCTAAATGGAGAGGGGAAAGGCTCTTGAGGAAGGAGGAATGGCTAGAGTAAGGTTGGGGAAGATCAGAGGTCAATGGGGAAGGGAAATGGCCAAGAGAAGAGAAAGAAAGAAAAGAAAACGTTTGTGGTATTTATAGAAAAAGCTAGCGGCTGCTGGCAAAACCTAGGGTTCCGACACTGATTAGTCGGTCAAAGAGCAACCTCTGACCGACTAGTTTGGGAACTAGTCGGTCGGTTGACCAACGCAGACCGACTAAGTGTAAACAGTAACTCCTGACGAAAATAGGATTTAGATTTAGTCGGTCAAAGAACAACTACTGACCGACTAGTTTCTCATCTAGTCGGTCGACGAACGTTCTTAGACCGACTAAGAATGAATAGTACTTGGTATCAAAAATGATCATAGAGCTAGTCGGTTAAAGAACGATTGCTGACCGACTAGTTTGCAACCTAGTCGGTCGACAAATGTTCTTAGACCGACTAACGATAAACAGTAACTCCTGAATAATTATCAAAGCCCACTAGTCGGTCCATGAAGGTTTGCCGACCGACTAAATCGTCATCTAGTCGGTCGGTTCCCCTTCTTGTACCGGCTAACGTGCACAGAAAGTTCCGAAATGGAGCGCGAAGCTCCGGGATCGATTCCTAAGACTCCTAGGCTTGATCTAACAATAAGATATGACCGATATGAAGCCCGTCACGAATAATTTACTCCGAAATCGACGATCAACGGAAGGAGCTAGGAAAACACGACGAAACGAACGAAAACGAAAACGAAAACTACGGAGACGAAAACCACGTATAAGGAGAAAATCCACCAAAACATATATATATATAATATAGATAATACAAATACATGAAAACCAGTCGTTACAAACAGACTGCAAGCAGAAGAGTCACCGCATCCCTAAAATAGCAAGAACCAAAATCTGCAAGTAAGAGAGTCAGCCGAACCAAACCAAGCAAGAAAATCTCAGACCGCAAGCAAGATGACAGATCATACCTCAATGACAACCCACATCAAGCAAGAAGCCCTCAGCTGAACCAATAAACCCCCAAAACAGTAAGGAACAACCCGCAACTAAGAATCCACCGAAACCCCTAAAACAGCAAGCAAAGAGGTAGACCGCAGTAATGAGGAGCCACCGAGCCCACACCAGTAAGGGAAGGACATCACGTAAGCAAAAGAGCAAGGAAGGGACAATCCGCAAGTAGAAGGAAGGATGAGAGGGGTTTAAAGGAGACGGAGGAGAGAGGGGGTGCAGCGTACGGAACGGAGGAAGGACGGGTAGGATGATGATGCTGTCGACGCACGCGAGAGGACGCGAAGGGGAGCTCGCTGCTGTCACGTCGAAGGGGGAGAGAACGGGGGAGCCATTGTCGAATCGAAGCCACAATGTGGCTCCTCAGTGAGTCGAGAGGGAGAGAGAAAGGGCGACGAAAAGCCCCGCGGGTTTGAGGCGCTGATGCGAGCGTGAGGAAGAGGGGGGCCGACGCGATCGGAAGCCCTATGGGCCTTGGGGCTCGCTGCGGGATCGAGAGAGGCGGGAAGGAACATCGAAGTCCACGAGGGCAGTCGCTGATGCGTCAAAAGAACCCTAGGGCTCGGGGCTGAGAAAAGAGAGAGAGAGAGAGAGGGAGGCGGGCTCGATGTGCTGAAGATGCCCTTGAGGGCTCGGGGGCTGCAAGAGTTAGAGGAGAAGAAAAGAGCCCTTGCGGGCTTGTGCCTGGAGCGAAAAGAAACAAAACAAAAAAAGGAAAAAGGGGAAGAGAGAGAGAGAGAGAGAGAGAGAGAGAGAGAGAGAGAGAGAGAGATGGGTGGGCCGGGCCATTACATCAGTAATAGAGTTTCTTAGGAAGAGTATGTGTTAGATCCGGCCCAAAGGGAGCCTATTTAGGGGTGTTTTGTGTTATTTTATTAAAGTAGGGGTATTTGTGTAATTAGACATTTAATTAGAAGATTATAAATAGGAGGATAGCCGGCCGGCCCTAGTTATGCGAAATTTGAGAATTATGATTGAGAGGAGAAATCTCCTAGTTCTTCGGGAAGGTGCGGACGTCCCTTATCAATTGGCGTCTTGGGCGGGAGGTTACCTCTTTGATTGTAGCCCGTTATATTATTTTATTTTCAGTTTAGTCAATAAAATTTCAGATTCTCTTTAGTTCCTATCATTTTGGTATTAAAGCATGTCCATGGCGGCGGCTACGAGATCCAAAGATGGATCGATGCGTTGGAGGAGAAATTTACGGGAGAGATCACAGGCATTAAGGGCGAGGTAGCGAGCGTGAAGGAAAACCTAACGGAGCATGGGGAACAATTGAAGCAACACGACGAAGCCCTAGCAAAAATCATCTTCCAACTTGGAAAGATTCAGTCGCAATGGACATGAGGCGATGCGAACCTTAAAACAGCGATAAGGGTGCCACCTTTGGACAAGGGGAAGCATGTAGCGATGGATACGGAGGACGGAAGGCTCACAGACCTCTGCGACACAGACTCAAAAGAGGACGAGGTGGATCGGGGGGCCTAGCCGCACCCCCATACGGCTTGCGGTAGAGGACAGGGGCCCCGGGGCCCACCACAGGACCCTGCGGGTTACCTGGGGCCTCGACGGGGCCAGAGGACCTTCCCCCTGGGCCATCGAGGCCCGGTGGACACCCACATGGCCCCGACGAGCCCTGCCGATCAGCGATAGGGCCGTTGGGCCCCGATGAAGGTTGGTCGGCTTCGATGGCCCTTCCACAGGCTGTCGAGATCCCACCGATTCCAGACGACCTCCTCGTGGGGGTTTTGGCGTATCACGTGGAGGAGGGGAGGATTGCAGAGGGTTTCAGCTCTATTCGGAGGACCCGATGCATGGTTACGATGATGGTTTTGACCAAGTAGTTTTTCAGGAATATGTCGTCGATGGGGGAGGGTTTCGGGACCCTCCCGACCCTCGGTATGGTGATGACAGAGGGCAACCTCCATGAAGGGCGCCATGGAGAGTTTGGGGGAGGTTACAGAGCTTCCAGGAGGAGCACAAGAGCAGGTTGGGAGGCGATGATGGGGGACATGGGGGCCGAGCAGGAGGCCCACGAGGGGGTCACGGTTTCCATGACGGAGGCCCAAGTGGTGGCTATGAGTGGCACCAGGAGAGGTGGTAGCACTACTACCAATCCAGGCATGACGAGGGACGAGGAGATCAGGGACATTCAATATGGACATGCTGCGGAAGCTGAAGATGCCTGTGTTCGAGGGAGAGGATCCGGTGTCATAGATTTACGGGGCAAAAATTTTTTTCGGGGTCTCTCGCATGACGGAGGAGCAGAAGTTGGAGGCGGCTGATATATGTCTGGATGGGAAGGCCCTCGCTTGGTTCCAGTTGAAAGATGAGAGGCGTCTTTTTCGCTCGTGGGAGGAGATCAGAGACCAGATGGTGGAGAGGTTCAGAGATCCACATCTGGAGAATGTGAGGGAGTAGCTGCTGTCACTCAGGCAGGAGGGCACCGTGAGGGACTATCTGGAGAGGTTCAAGGCACTGTCAGGATATGTGCGTGTAGTGTCTGACGAGATGATGGAGAGCACCTTCATGAAGAGGCTACAGGCTACTATTCGAGCAACGGTCCACAAGCAGAAGCCTCAGAGCCTGATGGAGGCCATGGAGTATGCTCAGATGGCGGATGACTGCCAGTTGGAGGATAGGAGAGAGAGAGAGAGGTGGTTAAAGTGACCGGTTTCACGCAGTGTTTCGACCGCGACTGGAGAACAGAAGACGGCTACAAGGGTGGATCAGGCGAGTATTAAGAAGATTGTGGAGAAGAGCAGCGCACCGCCAGCAGGGGGTCAGTTTCGGAGGATGACTGGCGCCGAAATGAGGGAGAAGAGGAAGAAAGGGATGTGTTTAAGATGTGATGAGAGGTTCACCTTAGGGCACCTTAATGGGGCGCGCAAGCTGTAAGTGCTGATAGCCGAGAATGACGAGGAAGATGTCGTGGAGGAAGAGCTCGGGGTGAACGACGACTCGCACTTGGAGTATGACTGCCATCAACTTCATGCATCACCTGCAGCACCTTGAGGACAAGGTGGATTTCGGAAGCGGAGTAATGTTAGATCCAGACCAAAGAGGGCCTATTTAGGGGTATTTTGTATTATTTAATTAAAGTAGTGGCATTTGGGTAATTAGACATTTAATTAGAAGTTTATAAATAGGGGGATAGCCGGCCGGCCCTAGTTATGCGAAATTTGAGAATTGTGATTGAGAGGAGAGATCTCCTAGTTCGTTGGGAAGGCACAGACGTCCCTTATCAATTGACGTCTTGGGAGTGAGATTACCCCTTTGATTGTAGCCTGTTATCTTATTTTATTTTCAGTTTACTCAATAAAATTTCAGATTATTTTTAGTTCCTATCAGCATGATAGTGCATTTTAAAATGGAACAGTGAATGCCTCAACAAAGTAAAGATTCAATATATATTCTAAACAACCTTAAAATGTGGAGTCATGTTTCTTGAAAGAATATATTTTGTCACAAAGTAGTGATGTTTAAAGGACTACCCAACTTTTCTATTGTAGTATTGTGATAGGATCTCGTAGAAAAGAGCGAATCTTTATTGATAATAAAAGCAATAACAAGATAATTGAATACGAAAAGGTGTATTCTCCTCCCAAGACGCCAATAGAGAACGTCAGCACTCGTTTAATCTAGATCTACCGAAGGATGCTTAAGAGAAATATCAATCATCAAGCATGATCATAAAAGACGGCTAGCCCTAGTTTAAATAAGAAAAATCCTCTCCTAACACTAAAAATAAGAAAAAGACCAAAAGGCCATTAAGTCGGCATCCCCCTCTTCCGCGCGTGGCTTTGGCACCGGCTCGGGACCCCCCTCAGGCCGTGGGTCTAACACAACTCCGCCCCTGAAAATCCACCTTGTCCTCAAGGTGGTGCTTGACATCCCTGGCGGTGCTACTCCGAGGGGGAGTCGTCGTCACCTCCAATCCCTTCGTCCTCCAGATCATCATCCTCGTCTGCCTCGGCGATCAACACTTGCAGCTTGCGACCCCCACCGTGGTGTCCTGGAGTGAACCTCTCATCGCTTCTGAAACAGAGCCCCTTCTGCCTCTTCTCCCTCATCTCGGCATTAGTCATCCTCCTAAATTGACCCCCCACTGGCGATGCGCTGCTCTGCTCTCCAGTCTTCTCAATACTTGCTTGATCTGCCCCTGTAGCTGTCTTCTGTTCTCCTGTCGCAGTCGGGACACTCCGTGAAACCAGTCCACTCTAACCACCTCTTGCCTTTCTCTCCTCCATCTGCCAGTCCTCCGCCATCTGAGCGTACTCCATGGCCTCCATCAGACTCTGAGGCTTATGCATGCGTACTGCTGCATGTATAGTGGCCTTCAGCCCCTTCATGAAGGTGCTCTCCATCGTCTCGTCGGTCACCCCGTGCACCTGTCCTGAAAGAGCCTCGAACCTCTTTAAGTAGTCTCTCACCATAACATCCTGTCGGAGTGATAGGAGCTGCTCCCGCACGTTCCACACGTGGGGTCTCTGAACCTCTCTACCTTCTGGTCCCTAATCTCATCCCATGAGCGAAAGGGACGCCTCGCGTCCTTCCACTGAAACCATGCAAGGGCCTTCCCATCTAGGCATATGCCAACAGCCTCCAACTTCTGCTCCTCAGTCATACGAGAGACTTTAAAAAATCTATCCGCCCTGTGGACCCACGAGACCGGGTCC
This sequence comes from Scilla litardierei, assembly GCA_030789695.1. NCBI lineage: Eukaryota > Viridiplantae > Streptophyta > Magnoliopsida > Asparagales > Asparagaceae > Scilla > Scilla litardierei. Next base: position 105,623,774 of record CM061137.1, on the reverse strand, counting down.
GTTCCATCGAATATAGGCATCTTCAGCTTCCTCAGTCGGTCCATATTGAATCCCCCTGATCCCCGCGACCTCCACCGTATCTAGGCTGGTGGTAGTGCTAATATCTCTCCTGGTGTCGCTCGTAACCCCCATGGGGTCCTCCGCGGTCTCCGTGTCCCACCCCTTCGTCGCCTCCAAACCTGCCCTCTGGCCCCTCCTGGAAGTCTCTGTAACCACCACCTACGCCTACTGTGCGTCCCTCCGGGTGGTGGGACGGGGGTTGCCACCTTACGTCGTCAAATCGAGGGTCGGGAGGGTCCCGATAACCTTCGCCGTAGCCCCTGTGCTCCTGAAATCCCCCAGGCCCAAATTCCTCCTCGAAGACACGTGCCGGCACCTCCCGTCGTGACTGCCCGTCGTGAGCGTGCTGAAACTCGCTGCAACCAGCCCCAAAACCCCCTCGCGCGGGTCTGTGCAGGTCTGCGGGGCGGCGGCCTGCCTGGGGCAGGGCCGCCAGCCCCGCCCGGTGGTCCGAGGGGCCCAGCGGCCTCCGTGGGTCGGGGGAGGTCACCGGCCCCTGGGGGCTTCGCCGCCCCTGGGCGAACCCAGGGGAGGCTGCCGCCTCCCCGGCGGCCCTCCTGGGGGCGGCGGGGCCCTGGGGTGTTGTCGCGGCCCCCCTCCTGTTCGCGCGTCTTCCAAATAGGGTGGATGTAGCCGCCGGCCCCTTCTTGGGCTTCCACGGCCTTTCGTCTCACCTCTTCTCGATAGTCGACCTTCCACGGCTCCTCTTCTACATCTTCGATAAATTCCTCCTCTACAAAGTCGTTTTTCGTGCCAAAAATCTCAACTTTTTCCTTCCCTTTGACCAAAGGTGGCGCCTTTGCCGCTGATTTAGGGTTCCATTCTCCTTTGTTGTTCTCCTTTGTTGTTCGTCGCCAATTGATTTAGGGTTCCCATCAATTGCGTGAATTGTTCGTCATGCTTCGCTTGATTCGATGTTAATTGGTTGATGGAAGCCGTCAACCTTGCCATAGATTTATCGTTTGCCGCCAACGATTTCTTGATCCCGTCGATATCGCTTGTAAATTTCGCCTCCAAAGCCGCAATTTTGTCTTGCGATCTTATCGAAGCCGCCATGGGTCGTCACGCGCTCTGATACCAAATTGATAGGATCTCGTAGGAAAGATCGAATCTTTATTGCTAATAAAAGCAATAACAAGATAATTGAATACAAAAATGTGTATTCTCCTCCCAAGACGCCAATAAAGGACGTCCGCACTCGTTTAATCTAGATCTACCTAAGGATGCTCAAGAGAAATATTAATCATCAAGCATGATCATAAAAGACGGCTAACCCTAGTTTAAATAAGAAAAATCCTCTCCTAACACTAAAAATAAGAAAAAGACAAAAAGGCTCTTAAGTCGGCCTCCCCCTCTTGCGCGCGTGGCTTGGGCGCCGGCTCGGGACCCCCCTCAGGCCGTGGGTCTAACATATTGCTAGCATCTTGAACCATAATTTTCAGAAATGCATGGCACAGCCTTGGATAGTTATGTGCCACCATCTCCATCAATACAACGATGTAATATAATTGATAACAATCTAATTGACTTAAGATAACAAATATTTCTCTTGATCATTCTAAATCTCATGCGAACCAAGTCAAGATTGCATGTATTTAACAAAAGCTATAAGAAATAGACCGTATATATACCTGCTTGAAGAGTACATCTTCCGATTCCTCTCCGCTCAATTCTGTAAGCAAATGTTATTGCAAGTGTAACATTAATAAGTCTAAAAAATATATAAAGAAAGAACAAATGGACTACAAGTGTCAATATCTGATGATAACCATTAGAACTGCTAGACTGGAAGGAAGTTTACAGAACGAACCAAATGCTTCTATAGGATTATAACCTTCCACTGAAAGCTCTGCACCTGCGGTAATGGAAAACAATGAAAAAATCCTATTGATAAAGTACACTATAGTCATTATCCATGTTTGAATGAATAAAAGTCATATAAGAAATAATAACCAAGGTTACTATTTGTCTTCCATAAGCATCCTTAACCTTTTTTTCTTTTTGGGTTGGGAGGGGGGATTCAAATATAGTAGTAGATAGAATTTTATTAAAAATAAATATAGAAATACAAGAACACATTATAAGCATATATGATGACTGCCCAGAACTGGGACCAGAAGAATCAGTGTGCAAACAAAAAACTTCTTGGACACTACAATAATGATCAGTGCATAGATAAAGGAACTAACCGCCATGTCATTTGCAAACATGGCTTAATTTCCCAAACTGCCTTGGCCCATGTATAATGAGGATCAGGACATCATGCTTCCAATTTCTTTAGATTACGTCTGCTGACTTAAGTGTCGTATGGTCTTGCAAAGACTAAGACCGATAATGCAAACCTTCTACAATTTAAGGAAGTTTTTCCATTGTCCTCAACATCATAATCAACAACAACAAGGAACTCTCTAATCTTCTCCAAAGCAATTACAAAATAAATAATTGTGAATGTTCAAATAACCCATAAATTGATAATAGTCAAGGTTAGTATTTATTGTGATTATGTATAAAGTAAGCATACTAAGATGTCTCGTTGGCCAACTTAATTTATAATTAGACCTTTGGTACAGACAGGGGATGGGATTGGCAGGTTGTATTTAATTCATATGTTTAATTATGTAGTAAACAGTAGGAAGCTAAACAATTGATGGCACAATTTTCTGTGTCCATTATGCAAGGGGAAAAATTGTATGCAGAACAAAAAGGAAAAGAAAAGGACTGGTAATATTGGGATTCCATCCTTAACAGGGAAAAGAATTGGTCATACCGACTTTCTAATCTTTTACTAGTCAAGAATCCAAGCCATTGGTTTCTTTAAAAAGAACAGTGATGTATGGAATATGGGGATCTCTGCCTTGATATATCATAATGAATAAAATAAAGCTGATGAAATAGTTAGAAACGCCGAAAAAGAAGAAAAGAATAACTAATTCACAATCATAATTTCTTCAGTACAGTACTGAGTGTCAACAACAATTCTCAGCTTCTTTCTATAGAACTATGTGCCCATCTAAAATAGAAATAGACGACTGGACACACAAGAAACAACCAAATTATCTCTCTTTTTGCAAAATGCTGAGAAGATATGGACTGAACAAGCCAGATGTATCAGTCTATCTATATCTAATTTGTTGTGGATCAAAAATATGGGGGCTACTTTTGGTCCGAATCCCAAACTGAAAAATCAATATGTTATGGGAATATATTCAGATATTTTGGATCTTTTGATAAAAACTGATTAGGGTCAAGATTCCTAACCTAGCAAGGAAAGAAGAGTAGAAATCCGTCTGTATATAGAAGCAAGGTTTTGAATATCACATATCATGCTCGTATTAGATGGGGTTTTCATATTTGGTTTATATATATATATATATATATATATATATATATATATATATATATATATATATATATATATATATATATATTTATATTTATATGAATGAGAATAATGGCTATCATACGCCATATGAGAGCCTCTCTCATACGCCCTCTCACATAAAGCACCCAAGTACAACCAAGTACAAGCCCGGGTGCTTTATGTGAGAGGACGTATGAGAGAGGCTCTCATATGGCGTATGATAGCCATTATTATATATATATATATATATATATATATATATATATATATATATATATATATATATATATATATATATATATGAGATTAATGGAAACCAGGCGCCACCTGATAAAAAAACAAATAAAGCACATTTACTTGTTTTTTCTCGGCCAGTGGAAACACATCACACATCATGTCATGTCACCGCACCTGATCACTTGACCAGGTGCCACCTATTTTCCATATATATATGTATATATATGGGAAAATGTGACTGTGCACATGCGCAGGAATTGCACATTTTCTCCCATTTTTATTTTTTTGGATTTTTTTATAAATTTGTTGTTCACCTCATGGATGATCAACATACAAAAAATCAAGTAATTCCAACACTTTTTGAGTCCCAATTTAACCCTTGCAACTTCAACGGTATGAAAACGTGCTGAAAAACCGTTGAAGTTGTAGGGGATAGATGATGGTTCAAAAAGTATTGGAATCACTTGATTTTTGGTATGTTGATCATCCATGAGGTTAACCACATGAAAAAATTCCAAAAATTGTGTGAAAGGGGTGAAAATGTGCACATGCACAGGTAATTTTCATGTTTCCTGCGCATGTGCACATGCACATTTTTCCAATATATATAGATGTACATACATATATGTACATATGTACATATATATATATGTACATATATATATATGTAGATACATATATGATAATGGATATCATATGACACTGGAGGCCTAGCCTTATATACCAAGACACAAAAGTGTGGAAGTACAAGCCCATGTATGGCCTGTACTTGTTGTACTTCCCACTTTTTATGTCTTGTTATATGAGGCTAGGCCTCCATTATCATATGATTCCCATTATTCTCATGTGTGTGTATGTGTTAATGGGGTCAGGTGGCTAAGGAGGGGATTTCCTCATTGGCCACAATGTGGGGCCACACACCCATGATGGGTGATGGGCGACCTAGATTGTGGTCAAGGAGGAAATCCTCTCCTTGGCCATGCCACCTGACACCCATTAACATATATACACACACACATATAAGAATAATGTAGAAAATGTGGCACCTGATCTAATAGATCACGTGCCAAGACACATAAAATTGGAAAGTACAAGTCCCACATAGGCTTGTACTTTCCATGAGGCCTTCCTTTTTGTGTCTTGCACCCGATCTATTAGATCAGGTGCCATCTGATCTACATGAATCCATATATATATATAAGTATACACACATATGTATATGTATATATATATATGTATATATTATATATAGAGGGAAATGTGCCCGAGGTTGACCTCGGGTAGAAATACCTGAGCACACCCCCGCTGTTCGGGGTTTGTAAGTATTTTTTTTGAAATTTTTTTGCAGTAGGTAGATATACTTGTTATGTAGATCCCCACAAAATTTCAGGTCAATCCAACACCGTTTGAGCCTCCGTTCATCGATTTCAAAAACGTTGCGCAAAACTGTCCAGAATTCTGGACAGTTTTGCGCAACGTTTTTGAAATCGATGAACGGAGGCTCAAACGGTGTTGGATTGACCTGAAATTTTGTGGGGATCTACATAACAAGTATATCTACCTACTGCAAAAAAAATTTCAAAAAAATACTTACAAACCCCGAACAGCGGGGTTGTGCTAAGGTATTTCAACACGAGGTCAACCTTAGGTACATTTTTTGCTTATATATATGTATATATGCCCACGAGAGGGTGTCATAGTGGTAAGTCATTCCGCTCCAAAGCCAAGGGGTGCGGGGTTCGAGGCCTATGGCCGTCGTGACTTGGTCATTGTTGTGGAATTTGTTGTGGAATTATTTACCCTTGGGCTACATCTCCCCTTTCGGACTAACCCGGTAGCCGTTGGGGCACGACGGTCACCCCCCAGTTTGCATAGTCTCGGCCCGGCTCTCCCCTTACCCTCCTAAGCCGAAGGCGGGGGAGGGGGTTGGGGATTTTTTTGGTGTTTCATATATATATATACACACACACACACACATATAGATATATAGACATACTCTCTCTGATAACACACACATATCATATAGATACACACACTCTCTCTCTCTCTCCCTGATATGACTTACACACACACACTCTCTGATAACTTAAAGGTAGTTCTAATGTTCTAGATGTCATCTATCTGATTGAAATATCATGACATGGATGCAAATATGTATGAAGATCATATAAGTTGGCACTATGCAATTTAATAAGAGTAGTACAGTACTGTACAATTTTAATTAACTCAAATATTATGATAATTTCTAGCTACTGCTTATTTGAAATTGGATGAATGCAACAATAAACATTAATGAGACAACATCCTCAGTCTACTTTCAAGTCATTTGGTATTGAAATTTTCAAAAAAGCTAATTACCATTTTGGTTTCAGAATTTATAAGTTACGACTCATTTGGTTGTGAGAAGAAAATAAAATCAGGGTTAATATTGATTAAAAAATAAAAAAGACTTGTGATTAGGCTAATTCCTCCCGTCTTCGCTCAAGGCTATTTACCAAAGCAAATAGATAAAAATATCCATTAGAATGCTTTCTTCCTGCCTACATCATAAATAGGGTTACTTTATCTATGTTAGGCCAACATCATCTTTTATTAAAGGACAATTTTTGCAAATAGGCCAAATTAATAAATTAATTAGGAAAATCGACCTAATTTTTTTTAATTAGCAAAACCGACCTCTTTTGGTTTTGGGAGCCAAAAGAGGTCGGGCTGGGGCTGGGGCACGTGTGTGGCCTCGGCCGCACCTTCAGAGTGCGGCCGAGAGCCGCACCTTCAGAGTGCGGCCATGGGCCGCATCTTCAAAGTGCGGCCCTTGGCCGCACCTGACAGCTGCGGCCAAGGCCACAAAACCTCACAGCAGCCCGCGGTCTTGCGGGCTGCTGCAAACGTCTTCTCCTTCAACTCGCGGCCGCTCCTTCAAAGTATGGCGTTTGAATTTTTTTTTGGGTGGTTATTCTGCTTTGTTTCAGGTTAATTCTACTCTCTATGTTATGTTATTGACTGTTTTTTTGTGATTTTTGTTCAATATAGATTGAATTTTAGGGTTTTTGAGATAAATCTATATTTGGGGAAATTTTATAGGTTTTTTATAAAATGGAGGAGGCAGGACCTATTACTAATGCGGTCTTGTATGATCAAGCACGTCATCGTTCTACCGATGTAGTGCAAGGGCAGGTAAATCGGAAGAATTAATATGCAAAGTACGTAATTATTATTGAAAGGAAAATAATTAAGGTGTGAATTATATGTTTGCAGGCATCGATAGCAATTGTCGATCATGGACAGAAACATACAAAGTGGAGATTAGATCAGCGCGCGCGACCATATATTGAAGCGTCCAGATTACACCTATGTGCGCGCTTGCATTGGGTACGGTTGGACCACGCATTGCTGACTGCTTTGGTTGAAAGATGGAGGCCAGAGACAAATACATTTCACATGCGTCAGGGAGAGATGACAATCACGTTACAGGACGTGGCAGTCATCACAGGCCTACCGATTGATGGAGAACCAATATATCAATGTGAAATGCGAGATGGCAGCTGGGGTGCATTGATGGAGAGACTACTTGGACAGGATACCCCACAAAGAAAAGCAGCCAAGGTAAAACTTAGTTGGTTGCGTGATACATTTACTGATTTGCCTGAGGATGCAGATGATGAGGACATTCAGCGGTATGCACGGGCATATCTGCTTCATATGATTGGAACCTTACTGGTTCCAGATCCAAGCAAAGGATCTATAAATCTCCGCTGGTTGACAAAGTTAGATGATTTTGAGGAGTCCGGTGGATATTCATGGGGAAGTGTGGTGCTTGCGCACTTGTATGCTGAGCTCAGCAAGGTGGCATTAAAGCAGACAAAGGCTTTATATACATGCGGGTTATTATTGCAGGTATAATTTTTTCCGTTAGCTATAATAGTGATATATATATATATATCTATATATTTCACATTCTGAGGAAAAATTCATATTACAGGTTTGGAGCTGGGAGAGAATGTATGTAGGAAGACCAAGGCTCCTGCAGGATGTATTTGCTGATACCGTTCCCTATGGGTTCAGGTGGAATACAGGAAAATCATTCATTGAAACTGCTCATGGAAACCTTGATACATACAGAGACCAATTTGACACATTAGAGAGTACGCAGGTGTGTATATGTAAATTTTATAACGTAGGTGATCAATTGATATATAATATAGTACACTGATATATTTGTGTACTTCATGCCTCATAGGTTACCTGAGAGCCCTATGTAGAGCGATTCGAGCAGCTGCCGGCGTTATGTCGTGAACATCCCGAGTTATGGCGAGCGAGGGTACCCATATTCTGCTGGGAAGCACGGGTTATGCATGCACCCGACTGTGTCATGTGGCAATTTGGTTTACGGCAACACATCCCATCTGCCCTCCCAGTCTTGGCGGGGAAGCCAAGACCAGCGCAGCCAGCAGACGTGACTGTAATCAGGGATCCGCTTACACATTGGATGGGTAGAGTAGATCACATTGTGAATGAGGGGGATATGGTATCGGATGCTGCCTATATGGAGTGGTATTGGGGGATTACCAGGAGGTGGATTTTTCTGAGGCAGCAACCCCCGTTCGCACAAATGCCCCGAGGACCCATCGAGCGCCAACATGTAAGATGTTCAAGTTTAATTTTTTATAGTATTTTTTATAACCAATATGCTTAGTACTTAATTTGTTTTACAGGTTGCCGGATATGTTTCATTATACGATATGGCAGGGCAAGTATTGCAAACACAGGATTAGGGGTTGCTGCATACGATGAGGACCCATATCGATGATGTGCTACATCGTACACGCCATCTTCCAGAAGGTGTAGATACGAGCGAGCTGCGTCGTTTATATATGATGGGTGAGGCCGGCACTTCTCAGCAGGAGCATACCAGAGATGATGACGCTGGCACTTCTCAGCAGGAGCATACCAGAGCAGATGACGCTGGCACCTCTCAGCAGGAGCATACAGGCGTACATGAGTCCTGCACTTGGCAGCTGGACCAGCCCATAGCTTATGACAGCACGTGTCAGCAGCCCCCTCACGGAGGTTATGACACCGACACTTGGACGCAGCACCCTCATGGAGGGTATGACCCCGGCACTTGGCAGCAGCCCCCTCCCATATCATTTGACGCCGGAGCTTGGCACCCGAGCATATGGGATGTTCCATCCGATTGGCAGCAGCAGCCTACCCAGGGTACATGGTATGACGGCAGCACTTGGCCACATCATTTGACACAGGCAGATTGGCAGCCTACCCAGGATGGCACGTCACAGCCGCAGCAGACAGAATGGGATGACACATGCATTTCACAGCAGCATGTGGAAGAGGATGTTGGCCCGTCTCAGCCACCTCAGACACAAGGTGATGTTTACGGCGTGTCACAGGTTGACGTGTCACAGGCTGGAGAGGTGCCACAGGTTGGCGAGGTGGCACAGGCTGGTGAGGTGTCACAGGCTGGTGAGGTGTCACAGTCTGGCGAGGGGTCTCAGCGTGTGGCAGGTTGGCGGGATTTTCCAGTAGGCAAAAAGGGAACGTATTCGGATATGCCCTGGTATTCTCGTGTATTTAGTCGGCGCAAAGGGAGTCGTCGATGATATGTATCTTTAAAATGTGTTATGTATATTTGCTGGATTTCAGACATTTGATATGTAGTGTTTCTCAAATGAATTTGATATGTAGTGTTTCAGACATTTGTTATGTATGAATTTGATATGTAGTGTTTCCAAACACCCTTATTTATTCAACGAATTCATTCATACACCCAATATTTATACATCACAGATACATACGAGGAAGGTTGTTTTCGGGCTTGATGGAGGTATTATGTCACTGAGTTGGGCTGCGCTCCAGAGGAGAATTTTCTCCTCCCGAACTCATCTACGCACCCTTTTGCTGCTTCGGTGGCAGTTTGAGCGGCGGGATTTCTCCACAGATTACAGGAGGAAGACAGCGGCTCAAGCGGTCAACGAAGCGGCGAAAACACCCGTAGATGAGATCATGAAGAGAAAATTCTCCACTGGAGCGGAGCCCAACCCAGTGACATAGTACCTTCATCATTCCGTCAACAATCTTTCTCCATTTAGCGTGACCATATTATCCACGTCAAGCAAGCGCCATCACAGCAACAGTTGGCGGGAGTGTGATACGTATCACAGTATCAGGGCAGCCACGTTTTGAAGTTGGCGGGAGTGTGATACGTATCACACTCCATGCTTGAAGATCACATTCTGGCTGCTGGAAATATATAGCAGCCAGAGCCGCAGTTGTCAGGTGCGGCCCAAGGCCGCATCTTCAAATTGCGGCCGTAGGCCGCACCTGACTACTGCGTCCAGTAGTCGACACCAGAACAGCCTCGGCCGCGGCTTCTGTTTGCTGTGTTTGTTTTTGTGCGACTGCTGTTTGTGTTTTTTGCGACGGCGGGATTTGGTCCGATCCAACTCAACTGCCCTCCGAAACTCTTTGCCATACGAGAACTTATCCGTGACGATTCAACTCGCCTAATAGGTATTAAGAGTTTTTTTGTTCATCTTTATGTTATACTTTATGGAGTTAGGGATTTATAATGGTGTGTGTGCAGGTTGTTGAAAATGGCAAGTGATTCAATTTTTGTCATATGCTATTTTGCTGGTGAATTATATATTAATGAAAATCACGAACCACGGTATGTCGGAGGGAAAGCTAAATCGATGAAGCTTATAAGTGGGTCGACCTATAACGACCTAGTAGATCGGATATACAATATCACGAAGATCTGTCGGGAAGAATATATGTTGAATCTGGTGTGCAACTGGCCAGTAATGGGAGGAAAGACTACCGTAGTTAAAATATCAGACGACGATGATATGGAGAATCTGTTTGATTTATCGCAAGATAATCGTGGAGTTGAAATATATGTGGGTCTTGATGCAATAAACACCGCCCAAGAAAATACGACAGGAGTAGGGTGTTCGCAATATCCGCAAGATGAAGCTAACATGAACACGTAAGTCTATATTTCAATCAAGTTTTGCAAATTATAACTAAATATTTTTGTATTCGTCGTAGCAACTAAAATTTTAAACCGTTCATATGTCAGTAACAGGTTGAATGAGGAAGCATTGGGAATTGAACTTCAACACTCAACTTACATGGAAGGCCCTTTTGTACCGGAGTCGATGCCTGAAGATCCATACATACCTGTTGATGAAGAAATAGAAGAGAGCGATGACGAGGAGCATGTCGGGGCCGGAGAGGATAGCATGCTTTATGCGGATGATCCAAACGAAGATGATATAGCATGGATACAACAATCGGTCGCCGTTAACACAATTGTGGAAGATGAGGAGGCTTTGCCAGATGAAGTTGAAGAGGAGGAATGGCTAAATGCAACAGTTATGAGTAATACACTTGAAAGGAGAGTGGAAGCGCCTAGACCTCAAAACGATAGGGGGGTGTTCAATGTCGGCGATATTTATGATACAAAGGCCGCCTTGATTAAAGCAATAACGGAGTGGAGCATTAAGCATAATGTTTCATTTAGGCCAATCAAGACAAACAAGACAAGTTATAACGTGATATGCGCCCTAAATGCTGCGGTCAATCCGGCAACGCAAGATGAGGCTAGTAGGAATTGTCCGTGGCGTATCCATGCAGCAGTGCGGAAGAGTAGCATTGGGAAGTTCAAGCTCTCAAGGGTTGTGGAGGAACATACTTGCAATAATCCAACCCTAAATACAGATCATCAAAAAGCCACAGCATCTTTCATTTGTAATATGATTATGCCAATGGTGAAGACAAAGTTAGATTTGACACCGGCAGAAATCCAAGAGGCCATAACCGCCCTGTTACGGATCCGAATTTCATATTACAAAGCATGGATGGCAAGATCGAATGCATTAGAAAGGATTTTTGGAGATTGGGAGGAGTCATATAATCGGCTACCTCGGTATTTAGAGGCCATTTCAGAGACTAATCCAGGCACCGTATACAAGATCACTTATGACACTATAAGTGAAGGAGTAGCACAATTTTCAGGGGTCTTCTGGGCATTTGGCCCTTCAATCAAGGGTTTCAAACATTGTCGGCCGATTCTAAGTATTGATGGTACCCATTTGTATGGGAAATATGGTGGGTGTTTACTTGTGGCCACCGGTGTGGATGGTAATGGTGGGCTGTTTCCCTTGGCATTTGCGGTTGTGTCAGCGGAGAACCAAGAAAACTGGAAGTGGTTTTTCGCATGTATATATGAATACATACCAAGTGCGCATGGACGAACGATAACCTTCATTTCAGATAGAATGAAAGGAATTCCTCGAGCACTAGAAGATGGATGGCCAGCACATTATCACCATAGGTACTGTCTGCGGCATATTATTGCAAATTACAAGGCGAAAGGATTCCGAACACGTTCCTTGGAGGGAAACTTCTGGATGGCTGGCATTGCATCAGACTTGCTGACATACAATGCCTATCGTGCCAAAATTAAAGACGAGTCCATTGAAGCAGATGCGTGGATATCTGCAGATTTACATGGAGAAGAAAGCATGTGGGCGATGCATGCCGATCGTGGGAAACGTTATTGCATCATGACAACAAATTGTTCTGAGAGCTTTAATGGGGTGCTCAAAGGTGCTAGGGCTCTACCGATACAAGCGTTGATTGCAAGAACATTTTACAGGTTAAATAGATATTTCTTCAGTCGAAGACTAAGTGGGCAAGGGTGGACGACAGATTTTGTGCCCACAACAATGGACATTATTGCGGCACGGAGGGAAGCAGCCCGAACGTTTATGCTCACAAGGTTTAGTGATTGTGAGTGGCAGGTGACTGACAATGATGGTCTCTGTTATACTGTTAAGTTGCATGACGAGAAATGCAGATGTAGTTGCAATATTCCTTCGCTTCAACACATCCCTTGTGCCCATGTTATCGCCGCAACTTCCAGACAAGAATATGGTGCCAATATAGCATATATGCCATTCTGTTTGCCATGGTATAAGGTTAGTAGATATCGCCTTGCATATGAACCTTTATTTCACCCCATACCCGATGCACGGTATTGGAAGGCTTGGGATGGTCCCAAATTACTTCCACCCGACAAAAGAAGACCTCCAGGTCGGCCTACATCTACACGTATTCGGGGGGCAATGGATACTCCGCGCGAAGGAAGCCGACAGAATAGATGTGGCAATTGCCATCAACTCGGGCACTACAAATCACGCTGCCGAAATCCTCCAACACACGCGTATGTTGATTCTTCAATTCATATATTTCTTGTGTATATACATATGTTGTTCTAATTTATGCTTATCTTGTAGGTATTCATCTCAAGTTCGGGGCGGGTCTTCATCACAAGGCCGCGGCGCGTCTTCATCACAAGGCCGCGGCGCGTCTTCATCTCAAGGCCGTGGCCCGTCTTCATCACAACGCCGCGGCGCGTCTTCATCTCAAGGCCGCGGCGCGTCTTCATCTCAAGGCCGTGGCAGATCCCGCACATGATGTAATGATGGATGTTACTCTACTGATACTGTTGTGTTATGGCCATGATTGATGTGTTAGGGCCATGTTTTTTTGTAAGTTTATTGAATTCGACATGATATGTATTTTGAAATTTAAACTACTATGGTTGATGAATTCATTGTTGTTTGATTTATGTGTTACTTGAGCTTGAATTCTATGTGATGTGTGTTTTGATTTATATGACCGTTTGGATATCCAAGTGATGTGTTGTGATATACTATTTGTGATACGCTATGGCTGTTAGAAGTATTAGTGTGAGAATAATTTGGGACACGTTTTGATTTTTATATGCATATGCTGGAGTGAATTAGGGTTGAATTATCGGGAGAGTATGAGAAGCAGCTGCTGAAATGGAGAAGAGCAGCAGCAGCTATTTGTATTTGCAAACATAGAGGAGCAAGCAGCAGCAGCAGCTGAAATTCGGCTCTGTAATTGTGTGGCCTTGGCCGCAGCTGTCAGGTGCGGCCAAGGGCCGCACTTTGAAGATGCGGCCCATGGCCGCACTCTGAAGGTGCGGCTCTCGGCCGCACTCTGAAGGTGCGGCCGAGGCCACACACGTGCCCCAGCCCCAGCCCGACCTCTTTTGGCTCCCAAAACCAAAAGAGGTCGGTTTTGCTAATTAAAAAAAATTAGGTCGATTTTCCTAATTAATTTATTAATTTGACCTATTTGCAAAAATTGTCCTTTATTAAATCCATTTAGTTCTTCTTCGTTATTGGTTTTGCTTCGTCATTGGTGGTTCATTGCTTATTCTGCACTGTCATGGTTGCTAGATAAACGCACACATGAAAAGAATGAAACAGAAGTTAACAAATCTGAGAGAAGAGTCCATATATTCATGCGATAATAAGGTTATTTGGATTAAAACATAGTAGGCAATAGCTTTGGATTTTAGTTAATAGTCAGTATTTGAGTTTCAACTTGTAAACAAAACCTATTTTAAAAAGCAAACCAAATATAATCTATGTCGGCCAATATTTATCAAGGATGTATCAGCTCAATATATTGGCCAATATAAGACATACCAGTTAATATGGAATCAAAATGTTACAACTGTCTTTCATTGCCACATTGCAGTGAAATCCCCCAAAAATGCTATATCATTTGATCTATTGTCTCTAGCAGTTGATATTTGGAATATTGTGTAGAAGTGAGCTCTTGATATGGATCAATCAACACCATTAAATAAGAAGACCTCATACAACAACTTCAACCAAACATTGAGTAGGGAAAAAAACCTTCCAATAGAAAAGGGGAAACATCCACATATTCCCAATAAGAAACTGTATGCATACAAGAGACTTTGAAACATTTGTAATTGCATTATAGGAAAGAGGTGTCTAGCAAATGGCCAAAAGGCCCTGTATGTCCAGATGGACCAGAAAGGTTGAAAATCTATGAACCTATTGATTTCCTGATACGATGTAGGAAATTAAATAAAGGACGCTAATGAAAATTGGCTAGTTCAATCTTTTGAATTAGATGAACAAATGGGTTATAATAAGGGAAAATCTACATTAGCAGGAAATCTATCTTCAAAATTGTGCTATCAATCTTAAACAAATGAATGAAATGGATGACGACATTTGTAACAGGAATTGTCATCATGAGAGGACAAAAATATTGAGTTCAACTGCCAAGATGCTAAAAGAAGGAATTCAGACTACATATATTAGGCCCAATAATCTTTGAAAAATCATTGACCAAGCCACTAGGTAGTGTACGGTAACATATACTTGCAACAAGTTAACAGCAAATGATTTACATGCACATGCGAGAGAAGGGGGGGGGGATCCAAGGTAAGAGTGTTCTTGCTATGTTTATGATTATACATGCTTGTTCGTGCACTCGCATGTGTGTGTGTGTGTGGAAAGAGTAATAATTCTCTTCAAAATAATTCAATAATGCAATAACCTTAAGTATTCTCTAACTAAACAAGTAAATTGCATTTATGCGTTAAATATAGACAACCCTCAATGCTCATTACAACCTCAGAGTTTGTTTTGGTGCAGTAGTACAGACTTAAATATTGTATTAGAGGAATGGTTCAAATCTAGCCAGGCGGGTAATTACAAAGCATGTTAAAAAATACCGTAACGCAAAAAATGCCTATGTTTCGGCCCATACTTAATGGTGCTAAATCAACATGGGGTGTAACAATTTAAGAATATTTCGACCATCATAACCACTTCAGAGTTGTCACGAACTTTAACATAGTTATTTGGAAATACTGACTTTCAAAGAGTTCAAATATGAAAATGACATTAGCCACATTAGAAAAATTGTAAATTATTTTAAGGGTTAATTAGTTAAAATTTTCAATGATTAACCTAACCTTTATGTTGCGATTCAAACCAGCCAGCCGCAACAAAAAATAAATAACAATACTAATATAGAAACCGAAACAATAAAGAAGATTGGACCAGCCGCAGTTAAGAGAACAAGGAAAAAAGAAAAAAGGGTTTTGAAATTTAAGGTAAATATTTATTCCATGTCATCTTATGATCTTATTGATTAATTATAGTATTTCAAAATTAATTTACATGTTTCTATAGTTAGAGTACTACTCTACATGCCCATTAAGTAATGCATGACCTCATAAATATATCAATTAATTTGAAAACTAGTCATTGCATAGGCTTAAAGATATGTCAATAAATTTGAAAAATAGAGTAAATTAAATTAAACCAACTAACTCTCAATTACCAATGTAAAATGAGATAATATCAGTCAGAATCCTGAACTGTGAATGTAATTCGTCTAAACCTCGCTGTATTGAATGGCTAAAAAATTTCAAATCAAAAACACATATAAGCATCCTATTAAAGACATGCTTGATAAATGTCTCAAACACTTTTTTAATTTACAGATTTAACCCTTTACAATAAATAAATATAACCCCAAAAATTAAGAGTAATTTCTGATAAAAAAACCATTGCTAAATTACAGTAGTTTAAAATTTCTGCCAATGCTTTGTTCAGTAGGATTAGATGGAAAGACGACAAAAAAATTGTATTTTCAACAAAATACTTTTACATTTTAAAAATGTGTTTTGAAAAGAAATATTTGAAAATCACCATGAGTAGATCGTGAAATTTTAATTTTGATTTGATAGTCAATCTATGTTACACAAAACAATCTAAAATAAACTAAAACAGATACAAAAAATGAACAGTACTTGTTAGTATTAGATAATATTTTTGCTAGATATGTATACAGGAAAACAAATCAGGTGATTATAAAAGGTGGCATAAATATTGTTTTTTCAGAATAAATATTTTAAAACTATTTATTAACAACACTAATTTTATTTTCCCTCTCTTTTTTTGTTCATCTTTTTTTATCATATTCTTTTTTAGTACCTATGGTAAAAATACAAATATTGCTAGATAAGGAAGTGAGTTTGAGATCTTATAGGAACAAGGAGGTGCATAACATGTGGATTTTTCCAATCCACACACAAATAATATATCTAGGATCGGTATATAATTGCCCACTTAATTATTTTATTTGATCATTTTCTCCTTAGAAATAATAACCTTTTTTGGCAAAAAAAATTTTTGGGTTGAAACTAAGAAATCAAAGAGAGAGTTGTGTTATTTGGATTCATTTTTGTAAGTGCTCATATAAAAAGCCATATATAATAGCAATATCCACAACTAAAGGATTGGATGAGAGAGATGGTTTGTCCACATTTCAATTAGGTATAAAGATAATATTTGTACATGAATTTAAATCTACCTATGTGCCAGATAAATCTAAATAAGTAATGCCTACCTTGACATGTGTCAATCTAGAGTGATTTGTTTCCCAAGATGGCAGTATTGCCATCCCTATCCCTAAGTACATACATATGTTAGAATTGAAATGAGGGTAGGATGAGCTTTTTTTCTCCCTATAATTTGTTTCATTTTTGTGACTTTAGACATGTGCCACTTGATATCACCCGAGTACTTTTTTCCTTTGAGATTAGCATTATAGAATAAATAGAGTTTTGGCATGTGCAATACATGAAGAATAATATTTTAACATTGTAATGGACAAAATAGATGTTTGTAAACCAAAATTTTTACGGGATCACACCTAAGCATACCAAGCTTCCAACTTTAATTAAATTTATAAAGAAAAGAAAAGAGATAAGAATAAATGACCATACAGGAAAGAACCATAGCTTAAGGTCATACATATGGAGAGCTTAGGTTCATAGATACGATGATGGATGAAAAGAACAAAATTTTGGTTTACAAAATATGCGGTTCAAATTAAATATATTTTAGAAACATCATTAGCATACATGTAAAAGACCTTTCTATACAATTTTGTTGTAAATAATTGTATTAATAAAAAAATGCATAACCTTAAAGTGAAATTGTACATTTAATATTAAGTTAAGTTAATTTCATTAAAGTTTATATTAAAAAAGTGAATCTTAATTTTATAGCATACATCTCAACTCTTTACTTAATGTGGTATGATGACTTGTAATGCAAGACATTTATTGGAGGTGTCATTGTAAAAAATGGGCTAAACTTTTGAGAGGAGCTATAAGGTGTAGGCCCGATGCCATATTTCCCCTCTTAGACGACTGCATGTATCTCACAATAAAAGAAAAAAATGAATGAATACAGGGGTGACATAACATATTTTGCCACAATTTTTATGATAGTATGTTGCCACATGCCAAGCACGTATAAGAGGAGTTTGGCATTAATTTATAGTAGATATGTTTGAATTTCAAAATAACTTAGAGAAAATGGAAAGAGTATTAATTTTTTTCTCCAATCTAATTTCTGTTTATATTTGTTAATTTAGAGAGGAGCACTTGGCATCACCATAGGAGCAAAATAACCTTGTTTTCATTTAGGTACATATAGTCAGAATATTTCTCTCCAAGTTGGAAAGAGTGTTGATTATTTTCTCCAATCTATTTCTGCTTATTTTGTTAATTTACAGAGGTGCCACTTGGCACCACCGTAGGAGAAGAGATAACCTTGTTTTTGTTTAGTTACATATAGTTAGAATATTTCTCTTCAAATTCAGAATTTGGATTAATTGATTTAATTGATTTTTAAAAAGTAGGAGATGATGAATTATTGATTGTATCCCCCTCTGATGATAAAAATTTATTTGTCTATGTTTATATGGGTTTTTTATTACAATCCAGGACTGAGATATAGACATCCCCCTGATTTCAATACATTTAATTTTAAGGACCAATGATGTGTTATGATGTAGTTTTCTCTCATGGATTTCTTCTGGCAAAATTAGATTATCATCGTGTTGGTGCCAAAATTTAATATTTAGACTATAAACCTTGTAAAATCTTGTTGCAAAATTTTATAAAAAATGCATTATTGATACATACGATTATATTGGTTTTAGTAGTGGCATATGCTAGTTATTAAGTTTAGATTGTTTAGCAAAATTACTTCAGATTGTATGATAATATTGTGATCATGGTTAAGATTTGAGAACTCAGTTTCAGTTTCAATTATTGGAAATTTTTTATGTTCCAAACAGTTTCGCCCCGTTTCGTAAGGTTCATTTTGAATTTTGGTTTCTGATACATATATATATATATATATATATATATATATATATATATATATATATGAGAATAATGGGTATCATACGCCGTATGAGGCCTTGCCTCATGTTCCCTCTCACATAAAGCAACCAAGTACAAGCCCACATGGGCTTGTACTTGGTTGTACTTGGTTACTTTATGTGAGAGGGAACATGATGCAAGGCCTCATACGACGTATGATACCCATTATTCTCTATGTATATATACATATATATTATGTATATATTTCTATAACAATGCATTTATAATAAAAATAATTTTTAGAATTTTTAGAATTTCAATAACGTTTTAGATTTTTTATAATTTTTATAATTTTTGATGTTTATGACTCAAAAAACTCAAACCCCATGTTTTACTGTGTAGAGTGATGTTTCGGGCAAAACCACTTGGTCTCAATCGAAACCGGCCAAACCCATTTGGTTTCGGCCGAAACTGGCCATACCCATTTGGTTTCAGCCGAAACCGGCCGAAACCGAGGTCCAAAACAATTTCGTGTCATCCCCCTCCAAAATCGAAATGAAACGACCGAACCATTCTCCAGTGATTCAATCATCTCTTACTAGTGGTTATGACTAGTATTTTGTATAAGGATGTTATCTCTGAAAGTGCCGTTTATAGGTTGAATACAAATCTTTTAGTCTCCCAGTTTCTCTCCCTCAAGCCGTCGCTCCTTTATTTGTGGGCCTTCTTCAAAGGTCTTTTTCTCTCCCAAACATGCAGTTGAAGTAGGGTTTATGGAGAACTAGGCATTTTAGAATCCATGTCAAATAGGAACATGTCGTGATCTGACAATGAGTTAATCGAGAGGGCATTTGATAAATGGCTCTCAATTAGCGAATGACTTGAAAAGAAAAGCATTTGAGGAAGAAGAGCGGCTAGATTCTTGAACATCATTCCTTGATCATGATTACAAAGATCAATTGGTATTTCTCAAATGTATTAAGAATTCCAAAACACGCTTAAGTTGGAGTTTTAGCTGGAGCCACGAGTAAGAATTATACTTTATATAAACAATGGGGGGATCCAATGTACTCTATGATTTTGCAAATTTGGTCATTATTGTAATATTAAAGCATAGGCATAAACATCAATATTGTTACCTTTGTTTTAATTGCATTGGTAGCAAGTACAAAATGTATAAACTTGGAAATTCATCATGTCAATTTCGTCCATCCTAAATTTATTTGATTTTTGTGCACACGTAATAAAATTGATTTTTGACTTGTTAAATGATCAAGTGATGATAATAATTAGAAATTGGGGATAATCAAGTCATGTGTTAAGGAGGATAATGCCATTTAGTTAAGTTGATTTAACTTTCAAGTTACTTTTAAAACAATGTTATGTTTGTCCATGAATCTCAATTTCAATTGAGATGCCAATTTAGAAGGGAGTGGAGAGTTGTAGTTTTAATAGTAAACATGTATAAATCATTCATTTCTAATTGAAACTGCATATATTTTCACATATAACCATTGGAAGAAAGGCATTTGTACAAGTGGCTGTTTGTGATACGCCGTGTTATAAAAATTGTAAAACTATTGAGATATGTTATTAATTAATTAATTAATTTAGTTTAATTTATAGGCATCTTGTTTCACTATACTGGTATATGTCATACCGGTGATCAATGTGTTCTCTCCATAAAAACCATTCTTGCGCTGAAATATACAAGTCTTTATTAGCGGTCTCAATTTCTAACCTTGATATTATGTGGCAAAACCAAGTCAACTAGGTACTAAGCGTAGACACATTGAGATATGTTTCTCATTGTGTGAAACATAATTCATTACGAATGTGCCCGACTTTCATCTTATCATTTTTGCATATACCCACTGTTTATGATAGTGTTATAAGAAATGTTTTATGCATACGCATAACCGGATAAGGCTTAAGGCCGTGTCAATTTTGAGATATTCACTCAAAGTATGCTGAAGGGACGTATATCCATTATGTGCCCGCATACCGACATTCGCATGTGCATAACAAATGCCTTTAAAAAAACAAAAAGATAACTAAACCATCTTACAAGAACCGACTTGTTCAACTTGCTTCATTGGAATAATTAGGAGAGGAGGATGAACGGGGCTAGGGTTTCACTCTTGGCCTCTTTCTGCATTTCCTTCCATTTGCTACACAACAGCAACGCGTGGCGGCCACCTAATGTGGCGATGACTGAAATCGACAGCAAAGAAAGCAACATGTAGGTGCAAGATAGTGATGACAACACATGTACTTGTTTTTTTGTTTCTTCCCTTCTCCTTTTTTGTTGCTGCTTCTTGTTTCCCCTTCTGTTCTTTTCTTCATTTTTTTCTTATTGCTGCTTTATTGTTGCTATAGTTACTACTATTTTGGTTTATGAATATGGGAAAAGAGTAGTTGTTAGCTATTAGAAGAAAGATAAATGCCTAGTAATTGAATTGGATTCCATCACAGCCATCATTTTTATGAAATGAATCAAGCACTCTCTGAGCTAATCACTTTATAGTAGTATGTTTGGTTGACACGTGTCATATTGCAAGACGGAGCTGGAGGATGGATCTTGGGGATGCTAGTAAAATAATCTAAACTTGAATTTTACTGACTTGAATTTTACTGTGAGGCTTCTACAAGGATAGAGAACGAGGCTTCTATAAGGATAGGGAACTGGTTTAAGATTTTTTGGTTGGTAGTAGGTTTTGGTCCATGTTCATTATTTTGGTATAAAATATAAGGATGAAGCAAAATGAGAACAATGGGTATAAAGGCTTTAAGGAGTTGGGGACAATTAGGGGCAAAGGCTACACTCATAATACTATATAAGAGTTATACACACACACACATACACACATACACAAAAATATGTATAAGTTGTGATAACACAAGAAAATTTTCTGCATTGGCGGCACATAACATATTTTTATTTTTTTTGAATTTTTTTGGATTTGTTCTACACATATGATCACAAGATTAAGGTCTTACGAACCGATAGGGGCGGTGAATATCAATCAACAAGTTTTAAGGAACTTTGTGATGAAAAAGGCATAGTACATCAGGTAACTATGCCTTATACTCCTCAATAAAACGGTGTTGCAGAAAGGAGAAATAGGACTTTAATGGAAATGATCTGTTCAATGATGGCGCAAGCTAACTTGCCAATCACCTTTTGGGGTGATGCATTATTGACGGCCGCTTTCATTTTAAACCGCGTACCCTCGAAATCAGTTAGCTCCTATCCTTATGAGTTATGGAACCAAAGGTCTCCTGACTTAAACATTTTGAAACTTTGGGGTTGTGCATCCTACGCACATATTTCCTTCCATAAGTATGGCAAACTTGGGCCAATGGGAAGGAAATGTATCTTTATACGATACGCAGAAAACTCCAAAGGTTATGTTTTTGTTAGTCAGGAAGACAATGGTGGGCTAATTGAGTTTGAGTCGAGCGATGTCACTTTCTTGGAAAACGAGTTTCCAAGACAGGGCGAGATAAGTCAGGACTTATCTCTATTTGAGATTTATGATCAAGAAGGATTACATCATTCGAGTGGGAAAATTCTTGGTGAAAACGAAAATACGTTTCAACCTTCACCAATAGATTATACGAATGACGATTATCCTATTCCATACGGGAATAGAGCAATTCTAACGACATTCCAAGTGGGAGTGATATTAGAATTGATCTAAATTCGAGTCAACAAGGACTTGAAGAATCTCAAATACGACGTAGTAGTCGTACAAGGTTGGCTCCTCTAAGATTTGAGGATGAATTTCCGCAAACCTTTATGAATTTACTACAAGAAGATGACGAGCCTGCTACTTTCAAACAGGCCGTATCTTGCCCTGCTAAAGACAAATGGATGGAAGCGATGCAAGAGGAGTTAGAATCCATGAAAGTTAACCAAGTCTGGGACTTAGTTGACTTACCCAGAGGACATAGAGCTATTGGGAACAAATGGGTTCTCAAGATCAAGCATAAGGCTGATGGCTCTATTGACAGATATAAAGCTCGCCTTGTCGCGAAAGGTTTTACCCAACAGGAAGGGATAGACTACGAAGAGACCTTCTCACCTGTTGTTCGTTTTACCTCGATTCGCCTGATTCTGGCAATGGTAGCTTGCTTAGACCTCGAATTACATCAAATGGATGTAAAGACTGCCTTTCTCAATGGAGAATTGGACGAGGAGATCTATATGGTACAACCAACAGGGTTTGTAAAAGAAGGAAACAAACATAAGGTTTGTAAACTTCTTAAATCCATATATGGTCTTAAACAATCCTCGAGGCAATGGTATATACGATTTCAAGAAGTTGTCTTATCAAATGGTTTTTCCATGCTTGATGAAGATAACTGCGTATATATCAAGAGGATTAAAGAGCAAGTACGTTATTATGTCTCTATATGTAGATGACATTTTAATAGCCGGAAATGACAAGGGCTTTGTAATGGATATCAAGGCTTGGCTTTCATCAGTTTTTGAGATGAAAGACATGGGAGAAGCCGCATATACCCTTGGAATTAAGATTTCAAGGAATCGTTCGAAGAAATTTCTTTCTCTTTCACAGGAGACTTATATAAAGAAGGTTTTTAGAACGTTTTAATATGCAGGACTGCAAGTCCATTGATACTCCAATAAGCTAGTGCGACAATTTATGTCTGAAATCATGTCCAAAGAACCAAAAGGAAAAGGAAATTATGGAAAAAGTTCCATATTCCAGTGCAGTTGGTAGTCTTATATACGCTAAGATGCGTAAAAGACCAGACATCTGTTTTGTCGTTGGAATGATAAGTCGTTACCAATCCAACCCAGGGCAAGAACACTGGAAAGCGGTTAAGAGGATAATGCAGTATCTTAAAGGAACTGCAGACTTGCAAAAGACTATGACAAGACCAAGAAGGTAGACATAAGGTACATATCTACGCATGAGATGATAGCGGATCCGCTTACGAAGGCGATCCCCAGAGATGTGTTTTACAAACACTTATCATCTCAAGGATTGCGTAAGAGCTGAGTTGTGCCAAATATAAATTCCCATGTCTGTAAATGATCAAATTTAATAAAAGAATAAGTTCTTTTTCAAACATTGCATATGAATTTCTTGAGAAATGTTTGTGTACATTTTTTGAAATCTCAGCTATACTTTCTAGTATGTCGGACAGATTGAGGTTGGCTCTCTCACATGAGCAACCGCCTTATTCTATCAGACAGATAGAATAGAGATGAGACCTGTTTAAAGTCAAAATCATCAGACGGATGATTTAGAGTCATGACTTAAACAAAATGGTCGCATGAAAGATCTGCATCATATGGATGCTTACAGAAGATCTAAGAGGATTTTGAAATCCTATCGGTCTAAATGCGGGATGTGAGTCCAAAGGATTATTTGAGTAGAAAAAGAGACTCAAAGTCAGACATTGTGGTGTCTGATCATCATCCTTACAACATCATTGAGACATACACTCCCTGGGAAAGGAGCGATGTTGTAATACGTATTCATACTACGTATGCATTTTTTGACCATTGGGTTAGAATAGTAAATAAGTTTACTATTATGTGAGACCCAAAGACCACATGGGTCTTAATTCATTACCCTTATGGACTCTAATTGGTTCCTTTAGATTTGACCGGGTGATTGCTATCTTAGCATGTTACTTATGGACTATGGTTAATTCGGTCCGGCGGGGCATGTTAGAAAAGCAAGTCAAGTCAAGATCGAAAGGATCGCAAGAAGAGGAAGATTAATTTCGCATTCACATTTGGACTTTAAAGATTCAAAGCTGGCCAGCCAATTGCAATCCAGATGGGATTCAATTGCAGAATATAAAGTATAAGAAATGTGAAGAAATAATCTAGGGTAAAGCATGTGTTGATCTACTCAACTTTGCACCTCGAGGAGTGTTGTGTATCTCTAACAAGTGCACAACAGCGGACTCTATGCGCATGACGGTCACACGGCCTATTTCTCGGTATGATAAACAGAAGAGTTAGAGGAAAATAAGTTTTCTTACAATCCCCTCAAGTGTGAGTGGGAGATGTTGGATACGGACGACATAAATACACCTATGAGTGGATGTATGAGGGTATACAGACCTCAGATGTCGCGTGCACGAAGGCGTGCACGAAGGGAACCTTTTCTCGTGTGAAAAGGACCACTCGATAAGTGGAAAAAGCCACTCGATAAGTGGAAAAAGCCACTTTATAAGTGCAAAATGACACTTGATAAGTGGATAAAGAAGAAGATAAATGAATGTGCTAATATAGGCTAATAAGCTTATATTTAGTTATTTCCTACAATAACTACCACTAAAGCCTATAAATAGGACCCAAGGGTAAGGCATTCATTCACACTTTCCATGCCATAAGTTTGCATAAGGCATCCTTATGTTCTTCTTCTCCTTTCCATTAAAATCCTCTTCTAGTTAGAGATTTAGGCGGTGAAACTCTGCTTCGATCCTCCGTGACGAAGTATCGACCGTTGTGGCGAATCCGAGGGCGAAGTTCCGAGATTACCGTGCCGCGTACGCAAGCGTAAGTCTCAACTTCATTTATCGATCCTAACGTTGTTTTGACAGGATCCAACAGTATCAGGAGCTGGTATCTCAGTGGATCCGGAGAAGGTCAAAGCAGTCAGTGAATGGCCTACACCTCGATCGGCATCGGACATCAGGAGTTTCCTTGGATTGGCTGGATACTACCGTAGATTTATCAAGGATTTCTCGAGGATAACTGAGCCGATGACGAGATTGACAAGGAAGGATGTTAAGTTCAGTTGGTCAGACTCTTGTGAGCAAGCTTTTTATACTTTGAAGGAGAGACTGACTACTGCACCGGTCTTAGCTATTCCAGACAGAAGCGGAGGCTTCGAGATTTTCTGCGACGCATCAGGCAAATGATTTGGATGCCTTCTGCACCAGCACAATCATGTGGTCGCATATGCTTCGCGACAATTGAAGGTCCATGAGAAGAATTATCCGACCCACGATTTGGAGCTAGCCGCTGTCATCTTTGCACTGAAGATCTGGCGACATTTCTTACTGAGTGAGAAAGTGAAAATCTTCACTGATCACAAAAGTTTGAAATATATATTCACTCAGAAGGAGCTGAATATGAGGCAGCGCAGATGGTTGGAATTGATGGCGGACTACGACATCGATCTTCAGTATCATCCAGGGAAGGTGAATGTCGTACCAGATGCCTTGAGTCGACTGCCCGAAGTGATGATTCTCACAGCTCAGTGGAGATTGCAGCATGATCTGTGAAGGATGAATGTTGAAGCTGTTCTACCAGGAGTCACATCGTCATTGATGAACATGTAGATTCAATCGACGATTGTGGATCGAATCAAGACTGCTCAAGCTGGAGATGCTAAGTTAAAGAAGATCAGAGAACAAGTCGAAGCAGGACTTCTGACAGATTTTCTGATTCACGCGGATGGATCATTAAGATATGGTAGCAGGATCTGCGTACCTGCAGGAGATGTCAGAGAGGAGTTGATGAATGAGGCTCACAGTTCGCCTTATTCTATTCATCCTGGAGGTACTAAGATGTACAAGAATCTTCGACAGAATTTCTGGTGGCATGGGATGAAGAGAAGTGTGGCACGTAGCGTTGCCAAGTGCCTCGTGTGTCAGCAAGTGAAGGCTGAACATCATCGCACTGCTGGACTACTACAACCTCTGCCGATTCCCGAGTGGAAGTGGCAGCACATCACGATGGACTTCGTAACTGGCTTACCTCGGAGCACCAAGCAGAACGATGTGATCTGTGTCATCGTTGATCGATTGACCAAGTCCGCACACTTTATACCTTTCCGTGTTGGGCAATCTACGGAGGTATTAGCAAAGAAATATATGGAGGAAATCGTGCGCTTACATGGAGTCACTGTGAGCATTGTATCAGATCGTGATACGAGATTCACATCTCAGTTCTGGAAGAGTCTGCAGACCAATCTGGGTACCGGTCTGAAATTCAGTACTGCGTATCATCCACAGACTGATGGACAGTCGGAGCGCACTATCCAGATATTGGAGGACGTGTTGAGAGCTTGCATGTTGGATCTCAAGGGTTCATGGGAGGATCATCTGCATTTGGTGGAGTTCTCCTACAACAACAGCTACCAGGCAAGCATTGGCATGTCACCATTTGCTGCTCTCTACGGGAGAAAATGTCGATCGCCACTGAGTTGGGATGACGTAGGTGATAGAGAGCTCTTGGGGCCAGAGATGATAGTGGAAGCAGTTGATGTTGTATGAGATATCAGAGACAAGATTCGGATCGCCCAGGATCGTTATAAGCATTGGGCAGATGCTAAACGACGTCCTTTGGAGTTTCAGCCGGGAGATCATGTGTTCCTGAAAATCTCACCGAATCGAGGAGTGATCCGCTTTGGGAAGCGAGGCAAACTTATTCCGAGGTACATTGGACCATTCGATGTACTAGAGCGAGTTGGAGAAGTAGCTTATCGCTTAGCTTTGCCACCGTCCTTGGAGCGAGTTCATGACGTCTTGCATGTGTCCCAGCTCCGTCGTTATATCAGCGACTCCTTACATGCTGTGGACTACTCAGAGATTACAGTTCGACCAGATCTGACGTACGAACAACAACCAGTGGAGATCTTAGATCGACGTCAGAAAGTTTTCAGGACCAAGACAGTTGATCTAGTCAGAGTGATGTGGCGTCGTGACTCGCCAGGAGAGTTTACCTGGGAGCGGGAAGATAAGATACGAGAGCGTTATCCATATTTGTTTTCTGCTCCTTAGTTGATAAGAATTTCGAGGACGGAATTTTTCTTAAGGTGTGTAGAATGTAACGGCCAGTATTTTTAGGCGTGTTTTCGATTGTGCGTATCAGTATTTTCTTCAGTCATTTAGATAACTTTTCGTTCGTACGTGTCGACGCGAGCGCGTCACTGAATTCGTTTTACCGTGTCGTTATTATTTACCATCAAGTTTTAACTAAAATAATTTAACTTAATTATTCTACTAATTACAATTTACTAATTACAAAATCTCAATTACTTTAATTAATTTCACTAATTACTTTTCATTTTTTAATGATGGCTAATTAAACTTACTTAATTACGTAAATGCCTTAACCCTTAACTACACGACAACACACGTTTTAGACAACCAGATACATATTCTGAAATCAAAGTTGGCTTCCTTTTTGTTTTCGATTGAGCAAAGCAATACGTCTCTACAAAGTCTAAGATTTCATTAAATACCCATCCCAATCAAATTAATACTACTTTGACAAAATGAGAGGGGTGTCTCCCTGCTCATCTTCTTAAACCCGTATTCTCCCCTGCAGATTGATCTGCAAAATCCACGACCTTGTCACTCTAATTTCTCAAATCTGTTCATCACCAAATCAGTCCGCAAACCCATCGTCTTTCCAACCCAAATTCTCAACACAATCCATCAGCCCAAATCAACAAAACACAAATCTATTCACCATTTCCCAGATCAACCCATTAAACAATTTCAATCGAAACCCATTTCACATCCAAAATTCAATTCCCAATAAACTGAAATCAACAAAACAAAGGAGAACCTCAGATCTGGAGGTTTGAAACACAAATTCAGCCACAATTTTCAGATCAAAACAAATTCAGAAATCATCAGATCTACCACGAATCAACAAACCCTACTTTATCTTCCTCCTTCCTCCCTCCTCCCCATAGGTCGGCCACCCCCTCGTCCACCTTCGCGCCGCCGCCGCCCTAAGCCACCGGCCGCCACTCGCATCCACCCCGTGCCGCCCCTTGTGCCACCGTCGCCGTCGGAGGAAGCCGCGCCGCCCGCTGTTGCCGGAGGAGAGCCGCCGGAGCCGCCTCTTTCCTCCTCTCTTCTGCGCGCAGGTGAGCCTCTTCCCTCGTGTGCTTT
This sequence comes from Scilla litardierei, assembly GCA_030789695.1. NCBI lineage: Eukaryota > Viridiplantae > Streptophyta > Magnoliopsida > Asparagales > Asparagaceae > Scilla > Scilla litardierei. Next base: position 105,595,143 of record CM061137.1, on the reverse strand, counting down.
GCTGCAAACTTTAAAACAAAAAAAGAGATGAAATTGAGAACAGAAGAGGAGAGGAAGAGACTGAGAAAGAGAGAGTGACATGTAAGTGATTGGGTCAGCCTTATTAATAGAAGAGCCCTATTAAAGAAAAGTTAAGAGTGGTGTCAGCCTGGGTAAACGAATGTTAAAAATAATAATAATATTGATAGGTAATATTTTTAAACAAGTTAAATAAATGAGAGTGACAGGCATCCTTTAATAGAATAAGAAGAAGGAGAGAATGTATTAAATAATAATAATTAACAGAGAGAGGGTTATATGGTTAAAAAAAATCAAGTGAGGGATATATGTTAACATGTGATGGGTAGGTAAGATTATTAAACATGATGTTAACATTACCATTAGCTATGTTAACCTTACCATTAGCTAGAATTAAATTAGTATTAATAGGATGTTAAGTATCAATTTATAAATTAACCGGCTAGTATAAAATTTTAGCAACTTGTTGTTAGGGAATAATCAGAATAAAATAAGGCGTTTCAGGTTAGTATAAACATCACCCTAGCTAGAAAGCCCAATAAAATTAGACGAACCCAATTCAGGGGTTATTTTAATATTGCACGTACTTCGCAATAGATCTAATTCGGTGATTTGTTTAACCGAAACAGAGAACCGGCATTACCAACACGTAGTACCCGTCCAGACGAACTCACGACAACCGATACCACCGGAAACAGGCAAGTGATACTTGCCAGTAAATGTTTAGGCCACGTTTTTAGGCCAATTTGTTCGTTAGCATAAAAGAGACTAGGCAGTGAAATGATAGCTGCCTAAACGCTTTTTTGATCTAGTTTGACAACGAAACTAGATCCGACACTTTACCTGCTTTCATTCATGCTGCCATGCCATGTTTAATTTTCAATTAAAGGAATGCATTTTAACTGCTCATGTCATGTCATGTCATGCATCATGTGTTCTTCGTGATTGAGTAGCACACGCTACAAATATTATTGCTATTGAGGCTAGGCACCTGCTTTTGCGGGCACAACCCTATGCCATATTGAAAAACACTTCTTGGCTCGTGATCCAGAAGCAAGCACAGTGTTGTTGGGAAACCAACGCTCGATACACGTGGAGGGGTAGGGTTAAGCGATCACTTGAGCGTAGAAGTGTGCCCGCACAACCACTTCAGCCAAAAGGCATAAACCCTGTGCACAAAGTGAATGGATAATGCTTCGTGTTTCTGTTACTTGTATTGCATGTTTCATGTCATATTAAAATTGCTGCATCCTTAAAATGTCATATCACCTCATTATATTAGAACTGTTAGTTGTTTCAGTTTATTATATCCTTGCACAAAAGTTCTCCGCTTCCCTTGGGAGACTTTTGATTACATGTGCCCTTTTCTCTTTGGGTGTCACATGTCAGGCTTTGAGACAAAGCAGGTAGCAGAGGACAAGCAGTTCGTTGACGCTGAGTTTGAGGTCCCTGCAGAGACTGAGTTCGAGCACACGGGTGACCAGTCCTAGACTCGTTTGGAGTCTCCCCTTAGTTGTTACCTTTCCTTAGTTGCTGTTAGCACCTATCTCTCTTTGTTTTGTTTGGCCATACTTTAGGGCTATTGTTCAGACTTGTACTTTTGTGACTATTCTGTGATGTTGTAATATTTGTTGGATGTTGTTAGTGGATGTTCTTTTATCTGCTTTATTATTGTTGTTGTTTCGTCGCAATGCAAGGACATCCTACTTTTCGAAATTTTTACAGACGCTTATCAGACTGCAGCTTCACAGCTCCACATCTGAGCGGACCTCCTCACGTCTCGCCTTCCATATTAGGGAAGCAGGGCGTGACAATTATTATTATTAGAATTATGATATTGGTAACAAAGTCAACTCTGGAGACTTGGTGAAATGCCAAGTATCATGAAATGTATGTATGTCAGCGAAAAGCAGGAAACCCACATATAGACAGGAAATAGGAGCCAAATTCACAAGTTAACATTAACGATACTGTAATATTATTAAGTTTCTTACTTTTTCCCCCAGTCAGCTTAGTAAAATTCCATATTAAGCAAAATGGCATGAATTCTTCTTGCCATCCAGCGGATAGCTTTTCTAGGGGTATTGAATCTTACAGATAAGAAGGTTCGAAGCTCATGCCCAGGCGTTGGTATTTGTAACAGCGCGTTCTTTCTTTCTTTCTTGCCGGTTTCTTTTGTTCTTTCTCTATTGCTTGCAGGTTTTGGTCTTCTTATTGTTTTAGGATTGCAGCGATCCTTCTGCGTACTGTCTGTTCCTGCTTGCTGGGTTGATGGTTCCAGTGACTCTCCTTGTCGACGGATTTGGGATCCCTTGTTGCTGATGGTTGTAGCGTAGGCTTCTACTGATGATTGAGCTTCGGATCTTAACTTCCTATTGGTTCTTCGGCTTCGGTTTCAGGTAGACTCTATCCTCTATACTCCAATTTCGATTACTTTGCTTGTGTTGGGGTTTTGGTCATATTTTCTTACAGGTTGAGCTGTCCTACTTGTGGGGTTGTGTTGTCTCTTGCTTGCTGTTTTGAGTTCGTAGCTTTCCTTACTGTTCTTCGGTTGGTTGGCTTCCTTGTTGTTCTGGGCTTCATCGCTTGATGGAGTTGGTGGCTTCTTCCGCTTGCAGCATGGGCTCCCCTGGCTGTTTTGAGGTACAGTGACTTCACTGCGTGCAGGTCGGGGTTTTCTTGTTGTTATGGGGTTAGTTGGTTCACTTGATTGCGACTTTGGGCTCCCTACTGGTTGTTGAGTGGTGGTTGACTTTTCTGTTGCTTGTTGGTTTTGGCTGAATCCCTTACTGCTGTTTGGGATTCTTGGGTTGTCGTTGAATTGTGGCTGGCTCTCCTTGCTGGATGTGGGTTGTGGCTGATTTATTTACTTACTGTTTTGAGTTCCTTGCTTGACAGGTATGGTAACTTCCTTTGCGTGCTTTCTCGGGTATCTGGGTTCTTGTTTGTCTCTCGGCTTTTCTTTATCAAGCAGTTATTATGTTTTCCTTCTTTCTTGATTCATTGCATGAACAGTTGGTGTTGCTTCCTTTTCAGTTCAGCTTGGGATACTTGCCATGAGAAACATCCATGCTACTTTGTCACATACCAGTTTCATTATGTTGTATCTTGAGTTTACCAGTACCATGCAAGTTTAATATTGTGCTAAATTGCGTAGTCTTGGGCTGTTGTTTGAGATGGCACATGCTACTGATTGACTAGAGGATTTGAGGTGGACTATCATGACAGGTTATTATTGCATGCATGGCAAGATTTGAGGTGGACTATCATGACAGATTATTATTGCATGCATGGCAAGATTTGAGGTTGACTATCATGACCGGTTACTGATTGCATGCACGGTAGGATTGAGGTAGACTATTACTATTGCAGTGGATCTCAGCTCTCTCTTGACTACGTAATTTAATCAATATTGAACATCACGACACAATAACTAATAAAATGATTACTTCAGCTTGACTCACTGGGTTTGGGGTAACTTATGATTGGAGAGTGCGGGAGCATCTGGAACCTGTCTTCGGCTCCCCTGATTATTGGGGAGGGGACATCTATCACTAGTGCAGATGGGTCCTGGAGTCCAGGGGCAGACATGGACGGCCATCTTGATGGGTCCCGGAGCCCCCGCCACAGATCACAGTGTTACATCACTTACGGTTTTGCAGCTCTTACAGTACGATACTTTCTTCTTTTGGACTTGGCCTGGGGTAGTACCCTTGCGGCCTCAAGAGGGTCTAGCCGTTGCTTACTTTACTCTCACTCATAAGTCACGGCCTAGGATTGGTTCACTTTAGCTAGTGCTATTTTTACAGTAGTTTGTGCTCATTTTAACCATCATAACATGTCTCTCTTCTGTACCCTTTCTAGCTGCTGTCACATCGCCTTTTGTACCTCCTTACTCTTCTGTTGTGTGGGTTGTTGATTACCAGGTTAGGTTACTTCTTTGTTCAGTACTATCATATATGTGGCCGTCTTGTTTCCTTTTTGTGCACCCTTACTTTTCTCGTCTCTTGTTTGATATTGTCTACTCTATTGAGCATGGTGTGACTTTTGTTGCCACTAGGTACGACGTAAAGGATCATGCAGAGGTGCTTGAGCACGAGGAGTTAGACTTACCGTTCAGGACTGTTGAGCCTTAACATAGCGGCATGTACGTGTTCCATTTACTTCCAGCAGTAGTGTAGCTTTTACTTGGCTCTTTCCATTTCAGTATTGCGTTACCTGTTTTACTGCCCTTACATGTTTGTTACAGTCTTTTTCTCATTTAGAATTGTGTTGCTTGTCATTTCTAGAGTGTCTCAATTTTTGCACTGATCCACATTGACTTCATTGGCACATGTGGGACCTGCGCACTCTCGTTTCACTCGTAGCGGCGCCTGCCGGGAGGCAGGGCGTTGCAAAGTGGTGGCCCATGCAGGTACACGCAATCACCTCGTGAACATTGTAGAGTAGGCAGGAAGTACGATACTCGACTGACTCGATCCATCTTATGAGAATTCCAAGGACGGAATTTTTCTAATGTGGGTAGAATGTACCAGCCCGTTCTTTCTTGAAGGTTTCTTTCGTTCTTTCTCTATTGCTTGCAGGTTTTGGTCTTCTTGCTGTTTTAGGATTGCGACGATCCTTCTGCTTGCTGCCTGTTCTTGCTTGCTGGGTTGCTGGTTCCGGTGACTCTCATTGCCGACGGATTTGGGATCCCTTGTTGCTGATGGTTACGACGTAGGCTTCTGCTGATAATTGGGCTTCGGATCTTAACTTCCTCTTGGTTCTTCGGCTTCAGTTTCAAGTAGACTCTATCCCCCTATACTCCAATTTCGATTCATTTGCTTGTGTTGGGGTTTGGTGTAACGGCATGTATTTTTTATACGTATTTTTAGATCGCGTGTACCAGTATTTTATTTCAATCGTTTGGATAACGTTTCGCCCGTACGAGTCAATGCGAACACGTCTCTGTTTTTGTTTTTACCGTGTCGCAATTAATCTACCATCAAGATTAGCTATATACTTTAATGTAATTATTTTACTAATTACTTGATTGAAATTATTGCGTTTAAAATTACTTAATTAACTTACTAATTAAGATTTGCTAATCACGTTTAACTCTTACAAATTACCCCAATTCTGTCGGCAGCCCCTCAAAGTTGATAAACGTGTTTTTCTTTTTAAAACTTAGTCTAAGCAAACCTAATCTATTTGACTAGATACTTAAAGCCTGCTTAAATATTTCAAAACCAACTCATGTCCAGATTCATTTCATCTTGCCAAAACACACATTTACACGTCTCTCTTTAAGTAAAAAGATTGCATTAATTCTATCTAATCAAGAGAACCAAACATTTGACAAATGAAAAAGCTTGTCTCCTGCCAACATCTTCTTAAGGCGACGCCCTACAAATTATTCTGCAAAAAAAACCTCTCAACACAAATCTGACATCCTTCTCCAAACCAGTATTCCCAAACAAAACCTCTTCCCAAAATCTGTTCATCAATTCTTCTCAACAAATCTTCCCCAAAACAAACCAACATTAACCTGCAAACCCAAATCAAACCCAGAAACACACTTTCTGATTCTTCCCAAATCAAGCCAAAATCTGAAAATGAAACTTCAGATTCAAAGATCAAGCAAAAACCAAAGATCAAGCAAAAACCAACATCAGATCTGAAATCAAGCTACACCCAAACCGAATACAAATCTGAAACATATTTCAGATTCAAAAATCAACAAACCCATTTCCAATACAAACTCAGTTCAAAAATTAGAACCAAACCCATTTCAAAATCCAAACAAACTTCAAATCTCAAAGGAATTTCAGAAATCCAAACCCTACAAACCCTACATATTCAATCTCCTTTTCCATTTCCCTTCTTCCTCCCCTTCCCATGGCCGCATCACCTCGCCGACCGCCGGACTGGGCCACCCGCGCCGCCGCGCGTCGCTGGGATCCGCCCAGCTGCTCCTTGCGCGCGCACGTGCGCCTGCGCCACCGCCGGAGCCGCCAGGAGCCGCCGCCGGCCTGCCCTCCTCCGCCGTGCGCTGTGCCTCTCCTCCCCGTCCGCGCACTGTGAGCCCACTTCTCTTGGTGCGTGACTTGCCTCTTGCGTGAGCTGCTGTAAATGAAAATAAAAAAAGGGAGAGAAAGAATGAAAGACATGAGAAGAAAGGGTCTGAGAAAGAGGGGAAAGCCTAGGAGATTTAATGAAGAAAGAGTTAAAAAGGGGATGCCATTTAGGATTAAGAGAGGAGAGAGTGTGTGTATGATAAAAGTATGTGACAGCCTTACTCAAGGCTCTTAGTGTTATAATAAATAAATGAAAGAGGGGAGCCTATAGCTATTATTAGGAGGAGACAAGGGATAAGTTGACAGCCTTTGTAAGGAAAGAGAGTACGAGTTATTTGAATGTTAATTTGTGTAAGGGGTAGGTGATAGTAGTTGGGGGGTATTAAATATAATGTTAACATGATAATAAACACTATCATTAGTTGGTATTAGGTTAATTAACAGGTTGTTAGTAATAGGTCTAATATCAGCTAATTAAATTAATTTCAGCATGTTAAATGACTATTAATTAATGTTAGGTTAATAATATTAAATGAAATGAGGCGTAAATGAGGCGTATCAGGTTAATATGACACAACATCACTCTAGCCAGTAAACCCGATAAAATTAGACGAACCCACTCTAAGGATTAACTTAATATTTTGCTTATCTCGCAATATATTTAATTCGGTGAATTGTTTAACCAAAACAGAGAACCAGCAGTACCAACACGTAGTACCCGTCTAGACGAACCCACTACAACCGATACCACCGGAAACAGGCAAGTGATACTTGCCAGTAAATGTTTTAGGCCACGTTTTTAGGCCAATTTATTTGTTAGCGTAAAAGAGACTAGGCAGTGAAATGATAACTGCCTAGACGCCTTTTTGATCTAGTTTGACAACGAAACTAGATCCGACACTTTACCTGCTTTCATTCATGCTGCCATGCCATGTTTAATTTTCAATTAACGGTACGCACTTTAACTGCTCATCTCATGTCATGTCATGCATCATGTGTTCTTCGTGATTGAGTAGCACACGCTACAAATGTTATTGCTATTGAGGCTAGGCACTTGCTTTTGCGGGCACAACCCTATGCCATATTGAAAAACACTTCCTGGCTCGTGATCCAGAAGCGAGCACAGTGTTGTTGGAAAACCAACGCTCGATACACGTGGAGGGGTAGGGTTAAGCGATCACTTGAGCGTAGAAGTGTGCCCGTACAGCCACTTCAGCCAAAAGGCGTAAACCCTGTGCACAAAGTGAATGGATAATGTTTCGTGTCTCTGTTACTTGTATTGCATGCTTCATGTCATTTTAAAATTGCTGCATCCTTAAAATATATCACCTCATTATATTAGAACTGTTAGTTGTTTCAGTTTATTATATCCTTGAACAAAAGTTCTCCGCTTCCCTTGGGAGACTTTTGCTGACATGTGCCCTTTTCTCTTTGGGTGTCACATGTCAGGCTTTGAGACAGAACATGTAGTAGAGGACGACCAGTTCGTTGACGCTGAGTTTGAGGTCCCTGCAGAGACTGAGTTCGAGGACACTGGTGACCAGTCCTAGACTCGTTTGGAGTTTCCCCTTAGTTGTTTCCTTTCCTTAGTTGTTGTTAGGTTTCGGTGCGTAGCACCTATCTCTCTTTGTTTTGTTTGGCCATGCTTTAGGCCTATTGTTCAGACTTGTACTTGTGTGACTATTCTGTGATGTTGTAATATTTGTTGGATGTTGTTAGTGGATGTTCTTTTATCTGTTTTATTATTGTTGTTTTGTCGCAATACAAGGACCTGCTACTTTTCGAAATTTTTACAGACGCTTATCAGACTGCAGCTTCACAGCTCCACGTCTGAGCGGACCTCCTCACGTCTCGCCTTTCATATTAGGGAAGCGGGGCGTGACATTTGGGTCTTATTTGCTTACAGGTTGGGCTCTCCAACTTGTGGATTTGTGTTGTCTCTTGCTTGCTGTTTTGAGTTCGTAGCTTCCCTTGTTGTTCTTGGGTTGGTTGGCTTCCTTGATGTTCTGGACTTCATCGCTTAATGGAGTTGGTGGCTTCTTCTGCTTGCAGCATGGGCTCCCCTGGCTTTTTGAGTTACGATGACTTCTCTGCGTGCAGGTCAGGGTTTTCTTGCTGTTAGAGGGTTAGTTAGTTCCCGTGCTTGCGACTTTGGACTCCTTGTTAGTTGTTGAGTGATGGTTGGCTTTTCTGTTGCTTGTTGGGTTTGGCTGAACCCCTTGTTGCTGTTTTAGGATTCTTAGGTTGTCTTTGGATTGTCGCTGGCTCTCCTTGTTGGATGTGGGTTGTGGCTGGTTTATTTACTTACTGTTTTGAGTTCCTTGCTTAACAGGTCTGGTAGTTTCCTTTGCGTGTTTTCTTGGGTATCTGGGTTATTGTATGTCGCTCTGCTTTTCTTTATCAAACAGTTATCATGTTTTCCTTCTTTCTTGATTCATTGTAGGAACAGTTGGTGTTGCTTCCTTTTCAGTTCAGCTTGGGATATTTTGCCATAAGAAACATTCATGCTACTTTGTCACATACCAGTTTCATTATGTTGTATCTTGCGTTTACTAGTACCATGCAAGTTTAATATTGTGTTAAATTGTGTAGTCTTGGGCTGTTGTTAGAAATGTCACGTGCTACTGATTGACTAGAGGATTTGAGGTGGACTATCATGACAGATTATTATTGCATGCATGACAAGATTTGAGGTGGACTATCATGACAGGTTATTATTGCATGCATGGCAAGATTTGATGTGGACTATCATGACTGGTTACTGATTGCATGCATGGCAGGATTGAGGTGGACTATTACTATTGCAGTGGATCTCAGCTCTCCTTTGACTACGTAGTTTAATCAATATTGAATCACGACACAATAACTAATAAAATGATTACTTCAGCTGGACTCACCGGGTTTGGGGTAACTTATGATTGGAGAGTGCAGGAGCAACTGGGACCTGTCTTCGGCTCCCCTGATTATTGGGGAGGGGCCATCCATCACTAGTGCAGATGGGTCCTGGAGTCCAGGGGGCAGACATGGACGGCCATCTTGATGGGTCCTGGAGCCCCCAGATCACAGTGTTACAGCACTTACGATTTTGCAGCTCTTACAGTACGGTACTTTCTTCTTTTGGACTCGGCCCGGGGTAGCACCCTTGCAGTCTCAAGAGGGTCTAGCTATTGCTTACTTTACACTCACTCATAAGTCACGGCCTAGGATTGGTTCACTTTAGCTAGTGCAATTTTTACAGTAGTTTGTGCTCATTTTAACCATCATAACATGTCTCTCTTCTGTACCCTTTCTAGCTGCTGTCACATCGCCTTTTGTACCTCCTTATTCTTCTGTTGTGTGGGTTATTGATTACCAGGTCAGGTTACTTCTTTGTTCAGTACTATCATATATATGGCCGTCTTGTTTCCTTTTTGTGCACCCTTACTTTTCTTGTCTCTTGTTTGATATTGTCTACTCTATTGAGCGTGGTGCGACTTCTGCTGCCACTAGGTACGACGTAAAGGATCATGTAGAGGTGCTTGAGCACGAGGAGTTAGACTTACCATTCAGGACTGTTGAGCCTTGACATAGCGGTATGTATGTGTTCCATTTACTTTCAGCAGTAGTGTAGCTTTTACTTGACTCTTTCCTGTTCAGTACTGCGTTACCTGTTTTATTGTCCTTACATGTTTGTCACTGTCCTTTTCTTATTTAGAACTGCGTTGCTTGTCATTTCTAGACTGTCTCCTTACTTTCTGCAATGCTCCACATTGATTCATTGGCACCTGCGGGACCTGCGCACTCTCGTTTCACTCGTAGCGGGGCCTGCTGGGAGGCGGGGCATTGCAGTATTATTCAAGCAACCAAAGTGTATGCAATACACAAGAAATGGCAACCACACATCGGTATTGGAGCAATGTCATAGAACAATGTAGACGTCGAGGGTTTCAAACAACACATAAAGTGAAAATAATACTGAGCATACTTTTCAGGTATAAACAACCACTAGTTAGTGTGGAATATGACTCTAGTAGTGTGGAGGAGAGCCGAGAAAGATGATAATCATAACAGTGATGTAAAGGGAGGAAAATTGCAATCAAGCAATTAGCAAAAAGCAACATGTACACATTACAAGGACAAAAACCTGAAGTTGATTGACCAGCCTTGATCCGTGCACGTCGAGCTTGGCCCATTGCAAGCAGAACAGCTTCCTCTACCTTCAAAACAATTAAAACATAAAGAAATCAAAAGTCCTCCAGCAAAGTTAAAACTGAAAATATAAAGTTAAATTGGAAATGTAGAAATGTTTGCAAATAAAACAGTATTCAAATGTAAATATGGCATGAATGAGCATTTAATTAATAACTAACTCTGAATAAAATTAACAATGCATTTGGTTCAAGCCACATGTTTTCTTCATGCGTGCAGTTCACAAAAGAGTGCACTGCATATAACGGAAAAGTGAGGCAATGATTTCATCATAGCATGTCAGCTCATTAACGAACATACTGGTGGAAATCAAAATACATACTATGGAATTATGTAACTTGCTTCAAATAAAACTGTCTAGAACATGGAAACCTCCGTGACCGCAATAGCAAGTATATGTTCATAAGCAAGTTAGAGTCCTAGAATCTCACATCTTGAGGGACTCCAATTCACATCAATAAGAGTTATCACAGTTGTTGCCTCTAAAATCTCGGACTGACCAAAGTTGAGTACTCAGAAAATAATAATTGCACGGTTATGAAAGCAACAAGCATCACTTTATTGCATCTCCAAGAAGTATAGAAGTAAATAGCTTTCTGTAGGAAGTTTGCTTTCTTGGCATAAGATGTAAGGTTAATAATTCAGAAAAAATATACAACTCATAGTGTCAAATAAGTTGTTTAATGAATTACTATTGATATTCAGTACTAAGATGTTGATCAAATAAACTTATATGAATATGCGGAAATCCAAGAAATGACACGCACGACTTGCTAACGCAGTTCGGTGTGCACACCTACATCTGCGGGATCACGCCAAAGAAAATCAGATTACTCCACTATCATAAAAATAATTACAAATCACTAATATCGGATTTCTATTAGGAGGAACATACTCCTCCTCAATACAAACCGCAGTGGGTGGTCTCAACCAAATCCATGAAGTAATCTATGCAATATCCCCTTGCATGCAAGATCCCCTTGCACAACCGACTAGAATCAACTCCCTTGATCCCTACCTGTGGTAGCCGTCAGCCTACCTTCCGGAGTATACGATCACAATCTTTAAAAAGCGATAAACCCTAGAACAATCTGCAAGTATCATATATATGTCGGCTCTCCTTAAAAATCTCGGAGCTACTATGGAGAGCAGCTAAATTAGAAACCCATGCAGATTTTCTCGGCCCGCAAATCAAGGAACCACTTTGGACAAGTAATCCCGCAGAATCTATAGCTCATCTTTCAAACCATATTTACGGATTAATACCTTCAATCACATCTTCAGCCGATCTTATGCATATTAGCATACAACAGAATATCTGGAGAAGATCTAAGTAATAATACAAGATCCGAAACCATTCAAATAATAAATCTTCAATCCACTGAAATTTGAACTTCCCTCTATTGCGTCAGAACATCATGTTACAACTCATGTTGCAACATGACTTACAATATGACTCATATCATGACGTTTAAAACGATCTTCCTCATCAAGATAATTAAGATCCACTGAAATAATTAAGTTCCACTAATGACAATACAGTCACACCACGTATGATCCAACAAACTCCCCCTTTGGCAGTTAGTGGTCCAATCATTATAAGAAGAGTCGTAGAAATATGAACAAGAAACACAATAAGCAAGTTCATTTTCAGATCTGTCTAAGTACACAGAAATACTGATCCCCAATCTCAGCACATCATAACATCAGGAGTAGCAATAGTCTTTACTTGCAGAAACAGCATATCAGAGCACAATGCATAACATTCACCGACAAAAAACAGCCAGACATAACATAACAGATAACCAAACAAACACCCAACATACTCCCACAGACACAAACACCCAACATACTCCCACAGCCAAATTCTACCCCTTTGTGCCACCAAATCCAAAAGGTTACCTCAAGAAGAACCTCCAACAGCAGTAGCACCATCAGAGCCCACAGTATAAGAAGAGGACAACTTGCTTTTCAAGAAAAGAATTCTGCTGTCAAACAAAGCTTTCTGAGTCTGATGTGCCCCAATGTGAGAGTCCATATCCTTGATAGCAGCCTCAAATATATATGTCATCAAGAATGATTGAATCTGAGCCAGCAGCACTTACAGCTTCAGTGTGAAGAGGGTGAGGAGAGGGCTGACCAATGGCAGGAGAAGAAGTAGACATGGAAGAGATATCATCATGTTTACCAACAACTAACCTCACCGTGAACCCAATATTTTCAAAAGAAACATTCAGCTCATGAGTAGATGGGAGAATCTTATGAGAATTTAACAATAGGGAAATAAGACACGGATGAGGCAAGAAATTGATGATATAGTAGACTCTGCCTGGGATAAAATAGAGTCAAAAATAAGTATCCCCAGGTTGAATGGTTGCTTGGACCCAACACAATACAAGAGTCTGCACATATCTTTGGTGACTACTGACACATTTGAAGTTGGCAGCCAGTTTCTTGTGGCAATACGGTAAAGCAGGAAGTACTTGGCTGTCAATGCAGATGAGGGGGAAAAATGTGGTCTTAGGCCAAGAAGTCAACCTATTTGCTGTGACAACCCTAATGAAGGTGTCATAATCAGTACCAGCATTGTCTACCAATGAGGATAGAGAGGCAGGACAAGTCCATCTAAGGAAGAATCCCATCTTGACATAGGAATGAAAAGCCCATCTTGATGAAGAATCCCATGCAGACCGTGATAGATTGCAATAAAATTCTCTGACAAGCACATGGTTACAAGACTTGAAACAGGTGGCAGAGTAATACATGTTGATATCCTTCAAAACAGATGCGAACTGAGTCTTTGAAAAAGAAGCAACAGACAAGTGCTTCTCTACTAGATAAGTGCTTCTCTACTAGGATGGCCCTGTCAGAGTAGAGGGGCCATCTATTCTTGCAGGCCTGGTCAAAGAACATCCTGCTCATGGCAGTAAATGAGGAAGGAGAGGCAAAACCTGCTTTAAAAGAGACTCTAGCTCTCTTGGCTGTAAAAGGTGAGGTAGAGCTAGATGGGACAGCTCGTTTCTTGGAAGAAGTCCTTTGCTTACGAGATGGAAGAGGGACTTCAGCATCAGGCACAGACTGAGCATGAGGTGACATAATGGAAACCTCAGGGACAGTATAGGGACATGTTGCATCTTGTGTTGCAACATCTTCAAAACTCGCCTGTTCAACATGAGATGATGTTGCAACATCGGGTGCAACATCAGGTGCAACATCAGATGCAACGTCAGCCTGTGTTGCAACATTAGGTGCAACATCAGACCCCAATGTCGGACCATCCTCAGACGTGGCAGTACAAGGAGTAGCATATGGAATACTAGGATCGTCGGCGACAATAGTGTCCTCCATGCGATAATCATCAACAGTATCAACATGAATCTCAGGGCCGTGTCCCCAATCTTGAGTAGTTGAGTTTGGAGGGTTAGGTGGAACAAAAGATTCGTCAGCGCCCATAGCCTCCGTAGTGTCAGCTCACATAGCATCAGCAGAAATCGACATAGAAGAACCTGAGTCTTTTAAAACAATAATCTCTGTTAATTTGACAGAAGAACGACGAGATCGACAAGTTACCAACTGCACGGTCATCAGCGACTCCCCAGATACTTTTTAACTTTCCACCCAATTTGTCCAATCTAATGTGACCAAGCTGCACTCCAGTAAAATCCATATACGACAAATCGAACTTCTTTCCTATCCGTCGGAGATGCCAAAACCAATCATTAATAGTAACGGGAACAAAAGGGGTTGAAAATGACGATGGTTTTGCATTCTGGAAAGAAATTGGGGGAAATGGAACAAGTTCCAAATTCGCCATAGCAGAGCGATGCATGTGGTCGGAAGACATTAGAGATGACGTGGAAGAAGAATCACGGGAAGACACTCGGGCAGATCAGGATACCACCTTTTTTCGCTTCAATGGAGGAGGAGGAGAGGAGGAAGAGGCTGCCGCTTTTGTAAAAGTGGAGCGGTGAGAGTAGCGGCGAGGCGCTTGAGCAGACTGTCGATCACGAGCCATTTCGATGAAGAGGGATGAGAGATTCACAAGGGAGCACAATGAAACCATAGAAAACCAACCTTTCTCACAAGGGAGCACATGGAAACCTAGAAAACCAACCTTTCGAATTCTGAAAATTTTAGACAAAATTTGAGCGCAAAGATTAAGACCTTAGAGGGCTCTTTAAAACACACTTTCCCTTGTTGTAACATGAGTCGAATCATGGAATAGATAATTAAATACGACAGAGTCCAAGTGTTTGTCGTAACTCTTCAAATCTGCCTGAGTCAAGGGGTTTTGTGAAAATATCAGCCAACTGACTTGATGTTGCAACTAGTCCATGACAAGGACCTTCTTTTCAACCAACTCTCTAATAAAGTGATGTGGTATGTCAATGTGCTTTGTTCTAGAGTGTTGCACCGGATTCTTAGAAATGTTGATAGACTTTGATTGTCACATAGAATAGTCAACACGGCTTGTTCCACTCCATAATCTGTCAACATCTGTTTCATCCACAATAGTTATGTACAATAACTTCCAGCAGCTATGTACTCAGCTTCTTCCGTGGATAAGGAGATAAGAGTTCTGCTTCTTACTGTACCACGAAACAAGATTGTTTTCTACATAGAAACACCCCCAGTTATGCTCTTCCTGTCATCAGCATTCCTGCCCAATCAACATCACTATAGCCTGATAGAAGAGTGTTAGTATCCTTGGTATACCAAATACCATATTCAAGAGTCCCACTTATGTATCTGATGATTCTTTTAACTGCCGTAATGTGAGATCTTTGGGCGATGCTTGATATCGAGTACAAACTTCCACATTGAAACTAATGTCAGGTCTGCTAGCAGTGAGATAAAGAAGGCTCCCTATCATACTTCTGTACACGGTAACCTCTACTGACTTTCCACTGCCTTCCTTAGAAAGATTTTCACTAGTAGACATATGCGTACGAACATGTCTTGCATTCTCTAACCCAAACCTCTTCACCAGATTACTTGCATATTTACTTTGAGAAATAAACAGCCCTTCCTTGGATTGCTTTACTTGAAGACCAAGAAACATATTGAGCTCTCCCACCATACTCATTTCAAACACTTTCTGCATAAGATTAATGAACTCATTCACTAACTTTTGAGAGGTGGATCCAAATATAATATCATCAACATAGATCTGAGCTACAATCAATGCAGACATGGTTCTCTGAACAAACAAAGTCTTGTCAGCTCCCCCTCTTTCATATCCTTTCTGTAGTAGATATTTTGTTAGTCTCTCACACAAAGCCCTTGGTGATTGCTTCAAGCCATAGAGGGCCTTTTTTAACTGATACACGTGGTTAGGAAGGAAGGGATCTTCAAAACCTTTGGGTTGCTCTACATATACCTCTTCATTAAGAACACCATTGAGAAAGGCACTCTTCACATCCATTTGATGAAATTTGAAATTGCATGCTACTGCAAGCAAAAGTCTGATAGATTTCAGCCTAGCCACAGGAGCAAATGTCTCATCAAAGTCTACTCATTCAACCTGAGCATATCCTTGAGCAAGTCTTGCTTTGTTGCGAGTGATGTTACCTTTGTCATCAGTCTTATTTTTAAAAATCCATTTTGTACCAATGGCATTCATCCCCTTTGGTCATTCCACAAGAGTCCAAACATCATTTCTTTGAAACTGATTCAGTTCTTCTTGCATGGCTGGCACCCAGTATTCATCAATAAGGGCACCCTTCACATTTTTTGGTTCAACTAAAGACAAAGCAAACATACCCTGCAAGGTCTCGATAGTTGACACGACTTGTGCCTCTCGAACGACGTTCTTCAAAGACATCACCTATAACCAGCTCAGGAGGATGGTTTCGTATAACTCTGGTAATCCCATCATGAGTGTGAGCAACAACTTGACCATCTTGAGATTCCTCAGCTGATGTGGTCTCTGTGTTGCAACATCAGTTGCAACATGATCATGTGTTGTATTTGGTGTTGCAACATCAGTTACAACATGCTCTTCTTCTTTTGTGCAGACATCCTGTAAGGAGCTCCCTTCAACTGTGGCAGTCTCTTTTTGCCGATCAAAATCATCTACAACAACGTTAATAGACTACATCATGATTTTAGTACGTTTATTGTACACTCTATATGCTCGACTGGATGTAGAATATCCCAGAAATATTCCTTCATTACTTTTAGCATCAAACTTTCCTCTTTGAGTACGGTCGTTTTCTTTGAGTACGGTCGTTTAATATATAGCACTTGCTTCCAAAGATGTGAAAGTAGGAGACATCTGGCTTTCTTCTCTTCTGGAGTTCATACGAAGTTTTCTCAGTTTTAGGACGAAGGTAAACTCTGTTGATTATATAGCATGTCGTATTGATAGCTTTAGCCCACCACCTTAGATTGACATTTCTAGCATTTAGCATGACACGAGCCATCTCTTGCATAGTGCGATTCTTCCTCTCGACCACTCCATTTTGTTGAGGAGTCTTTGGAGCAGAGAATTCATGAGCAATACCTCGGGACTCACAGAAATCAGCAAATAATCGGTTTTCAAACTCCTTTCCATGATCACGTCTGATTCTAACAATCTTGCAGATAATACTTCCTTTCTCAATTTGAAGACGAATTCATAATTTCTTAAATGCTTCAAATGTATCTGATTTTTCCTTAAGGAAATCTACCCAAGTAAACCTAGAAAAATCATCAACACAGATAAAAATGTATTTCTTACCTCCAACACTAGTTTCAGATATCGGCCCAATTAGATCCATCTGTAGCAGTTCCAGAATTTTGGACGTAGTAATGATCTGTAATTGTTTATGGCTAGTCTTCTGTTGCTTCCCCAGTTGACATGGGCCACATACACCTTCCTTCTTCTTATTTAACACATATATTCCTCTGACAACTCCTACCTTAGAGATTTTCATGAGGGTTTTGAAGTTCAGATGCCCAAGTTTTTGATGCCACTGTTGAGACACGTCAGCAACAGTATGAAGGCAAGTAAGCAATTGTCGGTAGATCTTTTCCTACTAAGAATGCATTTTTGACTAGAATTAACCACAAGACATCTCTCCTTGGTGAACCTCACCAATAGCCATTGGTCACACAACTGACTGATGCTAATAAAGTTTAGCTTTCAGATCTCCGACATGCAGAACGTTCTTAAGTTTAGGAAGCCCAACAACATTCAGATATCCCTTTCCTACAACCTTGCTTCGTCGTCCGTCACTAAACATCACACGACCTCTGGTACACATCCAGAATTATCTAGCAGTTTCTTGTTACCAGTCATATGACGAGAGCATCCACTATCAAAATACCACATATTATCAGAGGATGCAATCAATGAAGTGTAGGCCACCATGTTGTACAGTTCCGACTTCCTTACCCATTGCTTCTTCATTCTCATATCTAAACAATGTCGCATGCGACTGAAGCAGTTTCTCTCAGTGTGGCCTATGAATTTGCAGTATCCATACAGAGGACGACCACATTTTACGCCTCTAGTCAGCTTCTTCTTCTGGTCATGGCTCTTGTGATGACCCATTCTTTCAAGTTCTTTGGAAACAATAATTCTTCTCTCCGTAGGCACATGATAATAGGCTCCTCTATTGTAACCCACACCAGTGCGATCTCCTGAAATATTCCCCATATTCAGAATATCATCTAGTTTCGACTTCTCGGAGTTCCATTGATTTAGAATACTCTCAACTTTCTCAGCCCTTAGAAGAGTTGTTCTGATTGTACCCTCTAAGTTTCTGAGACTATGTTCGGCTTTCAGGAGTCTTGTTTTGTCTTCTTCCTTTTCTCCCTTCAATCTGACATTCTCATCTTTCAACGTTTTGTTGATATCACAAATCTTCATCTATTTATCATACATCATTTGGTAGGCTGTTCGAATATCCTCTTCACTCACATCCTCATCACTATCAGCTTCAGAGTCTGATTCACTGTTATATATTGTAGTTGATGTTACTACACTAGAACTGACATTGTTTAGCTTATTGACTGATGTCATAACTAATGTTGTAACATCAGATCCAACATGGCTATGAGTGTTACAGTCTAATTGTCTATTCATGGATGCTGTAAAAGCAACATAGTTGCTGGTGATTTTCTCATCTCCATCACTCCATTCAGACTCATCATCACTCCAGGTAATAGTTAAGGACTTCCCTTTTGCTTCTTTAAGGTGTTGGCACACTCAGCTTGTATGTGACCAAAACCCTCACATTCTCTATATTGTATTCCTTTTCCTTTCTTCTTCTGATCATATCTCTGAGTAAGACGACTAGCACCTTTCCCGGTGGTAAGATTACTGGGACGAGACGCACTGTTTCCTGATCTGAAATTCTGCCCTTTGCTACTAATCTTCTTCAGCATTCTACTAAAGTTTTTGGTCAACATTACAATGTTCTCATCAAGACTTGACTCCTCATCTTCTTTAGATACCTCTCCCGTTTCAATTTTCAAGGCCACTCCTTTGTCCTTTTTATTCTGTTTAAGATTCATTTCAAAAGTTTGTAATGACCACATAAGTTCATCAAGTCTCATAGTAGATGTATTCCTGGCTTCTTCAATAGTAGTAACTTAAGCAGAAAATCTGTTTGGTAGAGATCTTAGAGTTTTTCGAACCAACATCACTTGTGAGTATTTGTTGCCAAGTTAAAAAGCCTATTAGCTATGTCTCTTAACTTCTTATTAAATTCAGCAATAGTTTCATCATCACTCATCTTTAATTCTTCAAACTGAGATGTAAGCATTTGAAGTTTAGAAATTTTTACCGCATTAGTTTCTTCATGAACGTTTTGAAGTATGTCCCACGATTCTTTAGCATACTCACAAGTAGAGATGAGTTGAAATTGATCTTCATCAACAACTGTGAAAATGGCATTCACTGCGTCAGAGTTCCCCAGGGCAGCACGATTTTCATCTTGACACCAGTCTTTTGCCGGCTTGAGATGTTCCTTGCCGTCTTTGTCAACTTCCATCGGAGGGGACCATTCTTCAACGACGGCGATCCAAGCATTCTCATCAAGGGATTTAATGAAGGCTCGCATCCTAGACTTCCAATAGGTGTAGTTGGTGCCAATGAGCAGTGGAGGACGGGTAACGGAAGCACCCTCTCTTGTATTCATGATTCAAGTACTGAAATTCCAAGAGCACACCCGCTTTGATAGAACAAAGCAGCATGGATGACCTGCTTTGATACCAATTGATATGCAGTACTAAGATGTTAATTAAATAAACTTATATGAATATGCGGAAATCCAAGAAATGACACGCAAGACTTGGTAACACAGTTCGGTGCGCATACCTACATCTGCAGGGCCATGCCCAGAAAATCAGATTACTCCGCTATAATAAAAAGATTACAATCACTATATCGTATTTCTATTAGGAGGAACATACTCCCCCTCAATACAAACCGCAATGGGTGGTCTCAACCAAACCCATGGAGTAATCTATGCAAGTTTCCCTTGTATGCAAGATCCCCTTGCACAACTGACTAGAATCAACTCCCTTGATCCCTACCTCTGGTAGCCGTCAGCCTTCCTCCCGGAGTATATGATCACAATCTTCAAAAAACGATAAACCCTAGAACATCCGCAAGTATCATATATATGGCGGCTCTCCTTAAAAATCTCGGAGTTGTTATGGAGAGCAGCTAAATTAGAAACCCATGCAGATTTTCTCGGCCCACAAATCAAGGAACCACCTTGGACAAGTAATCCCGCAGAATCTTTAGCGGATCTTTCAAACCATATTTGCGGATTAATACCTTCAATCACATCTTCAGCATATCTTATGCATATCAGCATACAACAGAATATCTGGAAAAGATCTAAGAATAATACAAGATCTGAAACAATTCAAATAAGAAACCTTCAAACCCCCTAAAATCTGAACTTCCCTCTATTGAGTCAGAACATCATGTTCAACTCATGTTGCAACATGACTTACAATATGACTCATATCATGACTTTTAAAACGATCTTCCTCATCAAGATAATTAAGATCCACTGAAATAATTAAGTTTCACTAATGACAATACAGTCACGCCACTTATGACCCAATAACTATTACAATATTCATAACACCGGAATATTCCACAAAAGGTAAATACCTGACAAGGGAAGCTATGAACAAGAGTGGGTCTTGCTATAGAATCTCAAAAGCATGTGGGCAAGTAAACCTACACCCACTTTTTGAAAAAGCAGTTACGGACTAGTAGCAGCTTGGAAAATAGAATATCGATTGCAAAAAATAGGGGATATATTGAGGATATTTACTAAATATCGAGATGTCATATTGAATGCTAAAACTATGGCATATGCATACCATATACATATATCATGTAAACTCGTATAAAATCATGTTCCGGATAAGATTACCTTGATACGTCAGTGCGCTGCATTAAACTACAAATCTATAATCATTAACCCATTACAAAAAACTTGTGGCTCTGTCTCCATCACCTAGTCGGGATTTTTCCACCTTGCTGGAGCCTCACCGTTACTTGGCTGATCACGTGCTATTGCGGCTATTATTGATAGAAGATAGGATGAGGCAATGACGAGATATATAGAGTAATTAAAGATCTGGAGCCTTAACTATTTTTCACTTCTCTTTTAGAAATTGATTTATTAAGTGTGAGTTTTAGATCATATCTTAAAATCGACCGGTTAATCTACATTCATAAGTTAGTTAAAAAATATAAAGCAGCTACTTTTTACCAAAGATATATCTGAAGATATATTGGGCTCTATCAATCCTCAAATGGTATAAGCTGAAATGCCACTCACCATCCTCATGGGATTTTCATGCATTAAAAATGTTTTAAAATAAAAATAAAGTTTTCTATGATTTTTTGTAATTTTTCTGCATTTTTTATTCATATTTTTCCAATAACATTTCTAACTTAAACCCGTACGTGCCACGCGTCCGACCCAACCCGCTTCTTAAAACCCCCAGCTCTCTCTCCTTCTCATTTTTTCTCTTTTTCTCTTTGTTTCCCAAGTAGCCCACCGACTCTCTCCTCTCTTCCCTGTGCGTTAACAACCACTCCCTGCATCAATAACCACCCCTTGTGATGTCGTACTACGGCCAGGTGGGCATCCATGAACCTACGCCATCCCTTCCTCCCATTGCATATAGTACACCATCTCTCTCTCTCTCATCCTATTTAAACCCCAAACCTTAGCCCTAATTCCCACGGTCACGATGTGACGATCTCTCTCCTCTTCGTTCATCGAAGTTCCTCTTCCATCTTTCTGCATCCTCCACACCCATATGGGCCTGCTCATCCTCTCGTGGAGGCCGTCACAACAGCACTGTGATGATGAGGCGACGAGGCTTCTTGGTGGCTATCGACGACTCTCTTGCTCCAAGAATACGTAGGTTCTTGAAACTCATTTTTCGGCCTCAATAAACTCGGTCTTTTTCTTGTTTGATCTTTTGGTATTGTTGGCAAATTTGAGCTTTGGCTATTTAGTCATGCTTGATGCCTCTTGCCGATCCTCTGCATGTTGGCCTCCATTTCATGTGCCTTGCCCTGTCGTGATGTTTCTTTGGCCTCTCTTGCTCAGCTGGCTTTCTGGGCCATGTGTTTGGATGGTTCTCTCCTTTGGCTTGGTTGGTTTGTGAGGCCTCTCGTTTGGTATGGTTGGCTTGTGTGGCCTCTCCTTGGCATGGTTAAGTACTTTAAACAAACTTTATGTGAAATTATATACTTCATTAACAATTAGAAGTTCATATGATATATATATATATATATATATATTGATTAATGT
This sequence comes from Scilla litardierei, assembly GCA_030789695.1. Taxonomy (NCBI): domain Eukaryota; kingdom Viridiplantae; phylum Streptophyta; class Magnoliopsida; order Asparagales; family Asparagaceae; genus Scilla; species Scilla litardierei. The sequence continues at coordinate 105,573,098 of CM061137.1, read as the reverse complement.
AAAGCAGGTGGCACCTGATCCAATGGATCAGGTGCAAGACACAAAAGGGTAGGGCCCATCGAGTACAAGCCTATGTGGGGGCTTGTACTTCCCATTTCTTTTGTGTCTTAGCATCTGATCCATTGGATCCGGTAGCAGCGTTTCTACATTTTTTTTGAAAAGTAAGCGAGCGTCTTTATTAATATGTACTAAATTACATACAGTCCTATTTCGGGGAGGGGGATATTATAGGGAGAGGATAGGGCACAAGCGCCGTCACTCCCCATTATCCTATCCACCGCCAAAATAGAACGGAAACAATACACTATAATTACAATAGTAAAAAAATGCAACAATGCAACGGTAACATCAACCCTTGTCATTGATAGCCCACTTTGCAAAAACTTCAAATCTCTATCTCTGTGGAGGGGTCTTGATCATGCATGGTCACTCTAATATCAGCAGCAATCTCTTCAAAAAGGGAGGTCTTGCTTCTTTTTTCATCATCGAATATCCGTCTATTCCTTTCGCGCCAGATATGCCAAACCATTACTGCCAGACTGGTTTTAGCCAACAAACTTAGTTTGCTCTTGTCACCAAAATTAGCCAGAAAGTATCTCCCCACATCAGATAGTGAAGGCGGGATATGCGTGGGAATCTTTAATTTCAGGAGCGATCTTCTAAGGATATACTTTGAGTAGTAGCAATTGAAAAACAAGTGGTCAATACTTTCGGCTATATTATCATCACATAGGACACAATTGCAGGGCGCATCATTTAACCATCTGATAATCTTGTCACGAGTGAGCAATTTGCCCCTAAAGGCTCTTAGAAGAGTAATCGACATTTTGGGGATATAGTTGGCATACCAGATAAGCTTGTGTTGGGGGAAGGCCGGCCCCTTCCTTCGCACCCCCTCCCAAGCTTGCTTGAAGGAGAATACTTCACCGCCCGTCCATTTCCATCCATCAGCTCCAGGTCGCAATCTAATGTTGCTCAAAAGGGGTCGGACATGGTCAATAGAGGGGTCAGCCGACCAGCCGTGGCCTGTCCAATAGTCCGAAACCAGTTTACCTTCGGCATTTGCAGGAACTGAAAATCGATCTCCCAGCGGGCCCCCATCAAGCCAATTCTCAGACCAAAAACGTGTGGAATGACCGTCCCTTACAAGCCTCCTGATGAGAGATACAGTGATGCGGCGGTTCCGAACCAATCTCTTCCAGGTACCGGAGGTAGTGACATCAGCTTTGGTCGCACAGAAGTTTACAGAAGAACCATATTTCAGCCTCATATGATTAGCCCAAATAGAGTCAGATGTGAGGTACCTCCAAATCAGTCGAACGCTAGAAGCCGCATTAAGCTCATCCAACGATCTAATCCCCACACCCCCTTCAGATTTTGGCTTACAAATATCATCCCAAGCCCACGCCCTGGAGTTCCCCATAATAAATCGCCTACAGAGAGCAGTGATAGAGCGCAATACAGTAACTGGGATATGGTAGACTTGCATCCAAAAAGCCACTATTCCAAAGATAACAGATCTAACAAGTTCAATACGCCCCGAGATTGAAAGCTTCGTGCTTGTCCACCCGCTCATCCTCTTCTTGCATTTATCCACTAAGTTCTTGTAATTTGGGGCAGTGGGGTATTTAAGAGACAGCGGTAGCCCGAGATAGGTAGTGATGGTTGAAGCAATTTTGATTCCCAGATATTCTGCCATGGTCTCCTTATTCCTTGTCCCCTTGCTAAACAAGCAAGCACTTTTATCCCAATTTACCTTCAGCCCGGAGAAATTTCCAAATTCTTCCAACAACATTTTAATGCCCCGAAATGATGTATGATTTGCACGGCAGAAGACCAGTAGATCGTCAGCGAACAACAGATGTGAGATGGAGCCTGATCGCCGCATAGGATGGATAGTTCGGGAGTTTATAGCCTTATCAACAAGTAGGGAAAAGGACTCCATTAAAATAACAAATAGGAAAGGGGAGAGAGGGTCACCCTAGCGTAGTCCTCTGTTACTCCTGAAATAACCGCAAGGGGAGCCGTTGACCATAACAGAAAAAGAAGGTGATGTAATGCACTCTTTAACCCATGAAATGAATCTGGGGGGAAGCGAAGCTGCTGCATAAAGTAGAATAAGAACTCTCGATTTACGCTGTCAAAAGCCTTCCTCAGATCCAGCTTCAGGCATGATCTGCTTCCCATGGGATTATTGAAGTCCCTTATCTGTTCATGTGCAATGAGAGTACAATCTGACAGTAGTCTCCCCTTAAGAAAAGCAGCCTGGTTAGATGAGATCAGCTCATGTATCACAGCTTTAAGCCTGTTGCAAATGATTTTGCTGATGAACTTATACAGGACATTACAGCAGGCAATTGGTCTGTAATCCCCCAACCCAGAAGCATTAGAATTCTTTGGTACCAGAGTAAGGAACGTATGATTTACTTGCTTTAAAAGGGTTCCAGAAGTGAAGAAAGATTTAATAGCAGTAGTAACATCCTCACCAATAACATCCCAGTTATGTTGGAAAAAGAACCCATTATATCCATCAGGGCCAGGGGCCTTATCTGGCCCAATTTGAAAGACTGCCACCCTGATTTCCTCAGTAGTAACCCTCCTGCTAAGCCAAGTGGCAGAGTCAACAGTCAAGATACGCTTTGGGACAATTTTAGGGAAGGAATCCAGATATGGCCTCTGATTGTATAGCTCCTTGAAAAACAATGGGGCCGACACCTTCAATTCATCATATGCCTTATTGCGCAATCCATTAGAATCCACAAGGTGGCTCAAATTATTCCGGTTGACTCTGACCTTCATTGCATTGTAAAAGAACTTGGTATTTCTGTCACCCAGGGAAATCCAGTCCTGCCTACTTTTTTGCCTGATCATATCCTCTTCATTTTTGAGAGCAGAAGACAGCTCTTTAATAAGACGAGACTCCTTAGTTTGGAGAGAAATATCATCATGGATACGAGGGTTTTTCTTGATCTCTTCCAACTGGTGCCTGTACTTCTCTACACACTTATCTGCTTGATAAATTCTAGCCCAATTCCTGAGAACAGGTTTCAGCCTCCCAAGTTTTCTAACCAGCCGAAACATAGGAGTGCCCCATTCATCTCCCGCCCAATTAGCAGTGATAATATCTTTGTACCCAGGACAAGAGGACCAATAGTTATAGAATTTAAAAGGCTTCGGTTCAGGGTTTACCTGGCTATGCAGAAGAACAACCATCTGAGAGTGATCACTAGTAGAAGAGTCCCGATACTCATAGTGTGATTCAGGAAGTTTAGAGATCCAATCAGCATTAATGAAGACTCTGTCAAGTTGGGCGACAATACGGCTATCTCCCAACCGATTGTTACACCAGCTCAGCTTATTCCCCGTACTCTTAAGTTCCTGGAGGCCACATCTAGAGATGCAGTCGTAATAATCTCGCACCATGATCTCTTCCAGTCTCCTCCCACCTATTTTATCACCGGAATAAAGGACACTATTGAAATCCCAGCCAGCCAACCAATGTGAACCAATAATTCTGTTGCAGTCGCCATGAATGCTTTCCCATAATTGTTTCCTCTCCCCTATAGTATTAAAAGCATATACTCCAGTTATTATACAAGTGAATCCCCCCCTATTGGTGCATTGTACAGTAACATGTTGGGCCGATGAAGCTAAGCAAACTGTCGACCAGACCTGTGGGTCAAAACACATGAGAATTCGCCCACCTCTGGCCAAATTGAAATTATCATGTGAAAGCCAGTTGTCAGGGGCAATAGCCATGCCTGCAGGAGTCTTTTTGAGCTTGGTCTCAACTAGAATCAGCGCAGTAGGCTTTAACGTCTTCAAAATATCACGTAACTCCCTCCGCCGCAAAGGGTTATTAAGGCCTCTAGTATTCCAAAAGAGTACTGTCATTGATCAAGAGTAGTTTTGCGTCCTTGGCCACTTTCCAGAAGGCGATTGCTCTTCCTAGAGAAAACCACAGGAGTAGGGGCAGATTTCTTTTTCGATGCCTTGGAGGCAGCAATGCGTAGCTGTTCCTCCACTTCAGTTTCCCACTCGGGGTTATCGGTAGCGATTTCTTCAGGGATACGGTCAAAATCAGATGACTCGCGCTCTTCTATAATAAGAGAAGGGAGTGGCCTAATCTCACTTGCAGGGACGGCCGTTCCCTGAGCCTTGAGAACCACTCCTCCAGCCAAGGACCCTTCATTAATAACAGATTCGGTTTGTGTTCTTAAAAGAGGGGATTGTCCTGATAATTCATCAACAGCACCGCCAGCCAAGGACCCTTCTCCGCCTGCCTCAACATTACTCAAAATCTGTGATGTCATCGATACCACCTCTGTTACAGGAGAAAGACCTTGTGTGCCTCTCTCCAGATTGACGCAGGGCATTTCTCCAGCATTCCTCCCCCCTTCGGTGACTCGCAGGCCTTCAGTACTTCCACTTGCATAATCAGTGTTTGTTTGCATATTTTGTTTAGGGATAACATCCTGCATCTTCAACAAGGTGACCTGAGGGTTGCTCAAGTCACGCACACCCTCAATGCAACATTCAGGGTCCCCATCAGATGTGGTTTCGAACTGAACGTTAGTGTTGTTTTCAGCACACACTTCTCCTTTATTCTCCAGTACCTCCTTTTCACCAAGTTTGGTTGTTTGGATTGAAGGGGGCCCTTCACCATCCGGGCATTGGCTGTCTGAATGCCCGAAGCAAACACATCTAGAACAGCTCGGTGGCTCACCCTCAACTTTTACATCAACTGAAATCGTAGGACCATCCTCCGTTCCCACAAGCATGAACTTTGGGATAGAATTCTTCGCATTTATTTCCACCAGACACCTCGCGAAGGAGAGACGTTCCTTCTTAGCAGTCAATCTATCCAAACATATAGGGATCCCAATGACAGACGCAATGCAATTCAATATTTCCAAGGTCCACATACCCAAGGGGACTCCATGCAGTTGGACCCATACAGGTACAGAGGAAAGGATATCTCGCTTAAGCTTGAGGCTAGAGCTCCAACGCTGAAGGACAACAAGCCGGCCATCGAACATCCACGGGCCCCCATGGAGTATCTTCTCACACTCCCCTTCATCTTCAAATTTGAAGCAGAAAAAACCGTTTTCCCGACTGTAGATTTTGACCCCTTTCTTTAAGTTCCACAACCTTTCCACCCACGCACAAATTTGCCCATAGAAGGGGACTTCCCCCAACACATAGCCCACCAAGGTGAATTTCCATTGTTCTGCACCACGATCCAAGGCGGATTTTGGCACCATTGCCATGACAGTGCCATCATCATTGGCCACTGGTGGGACATAGCTCATACCCGTGTCAAGATCGTATTTCCTGCAGTAGGCCACTTACCAAAGGCCATAGGCCGGCTGTAATGCCTTGGAACCTTGCGATCAACACCCATCCGATTCCCGGTGCCACCCACCCTAGATCCACCAGCAAAACGTTTCTTACGCCGGTCAACTACAGTCCAGTCGAAATCTTTACCACCAACATCGGCCTTTACAGAGCCATTGGGAACCCCCTGCCCGCCATGACGAAGCCCTAGAGGCTTGCCCTGATCAAACCGCCCACCATCGCCAGTAGATCTGACAGGACTGCCATTACAAATGCCAATAGAGGTGATCTTGTCGCCAGGAGCGCCTTCCCCTCCCCTCCGTAAGCCAGGATCGCCGGAGGTGGGATCCTGATCGCCGGGATCGCCATTCGTCAACCCAGGGTCGCCAGTCGCCATATATATATATATTGAATCATGTAGATCAGGTGGCACCTGATCTAATAGATCAGGTGCATGACACAAAAAGGTGGGCCCCATAGAAAGTACAATCCCATGTGGGGCTTGTACTTTCCAACTTTATGTGTCTTGGCACCTGATCTATTAGATCAGGTACCACATGAAAAAATTCAAAAAAATTGTGAAAAATGGAGGTGCCTCCTTAGATTTAATCTAAGGATGCACCCTAGATCACCTTTTTCCACACACACACATATATATATATGTAAATCTTCATGTGAGAACATTTCGCACCGTGCGAAATGATTTTTAGGTTATTTGAATTTTTTTTCAAAAATTCTTTTTTCCACCATCATTATATGTTGTTATCCCCCCCCTCAACAATAATCGTTGAGAAATAATGTCATTTGGTCTTCGATCAAGGCATTTCATCAAATTCGCACGTTTTGAGACTGTTAAATTTGTAACGGGTGGATGTGTGCTCTAATCCCCAACTGGTTCACCCATTATTTTCCCTGGTGTATATAATTGTATGGATTAAACATAAAAAAAATTGAAATTTTTTTTCAAAAAAAATAAAAAAAGTTTTCGCACGGCTTTCGCAAGGGTTTTTTCGCACCCGAAGATTGCCATATATATATATATGGGAAAATGGGATCTAGGGTGCATCCTTATATATATATTATATATATATATGGGAAAAGAGGATCTAGGGTGCATCCTTAGATTAAATCTAAGGAGGCGCCCCCATTTCCATCCATTTCCCACAATTTTTTGAATTTTTTTCATGGAATTGTTGTTCACGTTATGGATGATCAACATACCAAATTTCAAGATATTCCAATACTTTTTGAGCCCCCATCTACCCCTTACAACTTCAACAGTCTACCCCTTACAACTTCAACAGTCTGAAAACGTGCTGACAACCCCATGAAGTGCAAGAGGTAGATGAGGGCTCAAAAATTATTAGAAACTCTTGAAATTTGGTATGTTGATCATCATGAGGTGAACAACAAAGACATGAAATTTTTTTCAAAAAAAATGTTGGAGATGGGGGGAAATAAGGGTGCCTCCTTAGATTGAATCTAAGGAGACACCTTAGGATCCATTTACCATATATATTATATATATATGTAAATCTTCATGTGAGAACATTTCGCACCGTGCGAAAATGTTTTTAGTTTTTTTATTTTTTTCAAAAATTCCTTTTTCCACCCTCATTATATGTTGTTATACCCCCTCAAAAAATAATCGTTGAGAAATAATGTCATTTGGCATTCGATCAAGGCATTTCATCAAATTTGCACATTTTGAGACCATTAAATTTGTAACGGGTGGATGTGTGCTCTAATCCCCAACGGGTTCACCCATTATTTTTCCTGGGGTATATAATTGTATGGATTAAACATCACAAAAAAAGTTTTGCAAAAAAATTTCAAAAAAATAAAAAAAGTTTTCGCACGGGGGTTTTTGCACCCAAAGATTGCCATATATATATGTATGTATATATATATATATATATATATATATATTATACATATATACATATATATATACATATATATATGGGAATGAGGTGGCCAAGGAGGGAATCCCCTCATTGGCCACCATCCAGGCCGCCTCCCAACATAAGGTAAATCTTCATATGCAAACATTTTGCACGGTGCGAAATGGGTTTTATTTTTTTTTTGAAAATTTAATTCTCCTAGGGTTCACCCATTATTTTCCTTGGGGTATATAATTACATCAAAACAATTTGAAAAAATTCAAAAAATTTAAAAAGTGATCGCACCCTAACACTAATATATATATATATATATATATATGAGGTTAATGGGCCAATGCTGACAGCGCTGGAAATTTTTCCAGCGCTGTCCGCATTTTGGGCGAGATAAAAGTATTTTTTTTTGAAAATATTTTTTGCAGTAGTTAGATATACGTGTTAGGAAGCTCCCCACAAAATTTCAGCTCGATCCGACACCGTTTGAGCCTCCGTTCATCGATTTCAAAAACGTTACGCAAATCTGTCCACAGTTTTGCGTAACGTTTTTGAAATCGATGAACGGAGGCTCAAACGGTGTTAGATCGAGCTGAAATTTTGTGGGGAGCTTCCTAACACGTATATCTAACTACTGCAAAAAAAATTTCAAAAAAAAAATACTTTTATCTCGCCCAAAATGCTGACAGCGCTGGAAACATTTCCAGCGCTGTCAGCACTTCTCCATTTTTCACTATATATATATATATATATATATATATATATATATATATATATATATTCGATGATGACCTTCTGAGAATAATAATGATACAGAAAAATAATGACAATGACATGAAAGACCTTGAATTGAACTAAATTGGAAATATATATTGAGATTAATTTTGAGACCATGCTAGAATTCTGTCTTCAGTAACGCAACATATTGACCTGTTGGTTTAATCTCCTTGGATATTATTTGGCTTGACTTGAGATTGATGAGAGAGATATCTCGACATTGTTCCTTAGGCTTTACATGGAGGTCTAGACACTGACACACGTCAAGTGTAAAGTAATCAACTATTACAATTTTGCCGAGATAACGGTAAGTGGTTTCATTTATTTCCTGATATGCTTCATAACTGTCCTCATTGTTAGGATATGGATTTTTTATATGATGTTGTGATTGATACTGTTCACTACACACTGCTATGTCCACCACTATATATATAGAGTGTTGCACTTGATACACTCAACTATACATGTTTTCATGATGCACATTCACTATTCACATATATATTATACATGATGTTGCACCAGATTACATGTCCACTGATACTATAACTGATAATTGATCTCGATTACTATTCTAATTACATAATTCTAATTCTAATAATGTATCTGTTACTATTCCTGATTAGTGCATCTGTTGCCTCAGGTAATATGATACGTAGATTGTACACATGGAGATATGGTAACTCATCGTCTCAGAGGGTCCTATAGCGACGACCGGTCATTACTGTATCCGTGTTTTTACGCCTTCAAAAATGAAAGTAGGTTATTACTATAACCGTGTTTTTACTCCCACACTTGGAGCGAGGTTATATCTCAATGCCTATGTTTCCTGCCTGAGTTACATATTGTACCATCTGACATGAGTCACAATACTAAACTAGGAACATTGTCACCACCTATATAGTCTTGTAGGCATATTCAGAATGTCTTATCATTATCATACCATACATTGACTCATAACCCGATACAGTATTGCTCTTGTTACATTTAGTTTACATGACATTACTGTTGTTGTATTTAGCTTACATGATACCTCACATATTACTGTTTATATGATGTTATTCCTGCATGTTTAATTCACTGTATAAAGTTCTCATGCTATATTTTCATCTTGCGGTACTGCTTTATCTAGGGACCTACATAAGCCTACATACTGAGGAATATTATTTGTTTGTTTTCTTTGAAGAATTTCAGCAGGTGATCATTTGGAGAGTAAACATCGGTTGATTTCATTAGAATCTTTCAGCAAGCTAAGATTTCCTTACGTGCCAGATTGCCCGTTCTTTGGTATGCCAGTTTTATAGTTTTACATTTCTTATCTGATTACGTTTACATCATTTATGTTACTTGTTTCCTCATCCATTATCTTGCTTAGTCATTTGTTGTATCTGTTGTTCCTAGAATTATATATGCCATCTTGTTGTTACACATTATTAATTAGAAGCACACGAACCTTAGATATATTCCAAATGTATTAGCACTTAGGCTCAAAAGAGAAAAATCTTAGTAAGCCTAGATGTGTGCAGGCTTGTCACCATCTATTTCCTTTAGTGCTTGGGGGGCAGGATGTGACAGGTTTTCTTAGTGACACATGCAAATCTGCATAAAACTTCTAATGAGCAACATTTTATCTTGATTCGTCCTTGATGTCTCATTCATTTGACTCTTAGATCACCTTATAAGTAAGTCGAAAAAAATTTCCTCGAAATTCTTGACTCCATCCTTGAACTTTGAGTATTCTTCAATTAGACCCTCCAAATCCCTTTCTTTTATATTGTTGCAGCATGTCTGGGCATACGTACATCAAGAGGGAGCATAGTGACGGAACATTCTCTACAGTTACTAATAGGAATACTAGAGCTGCGATCAACCAGATTCAACCTCGAGGCTGAAGACGTATTGAAGGGAATTCTAGAACTTCATCATTAGCAGACCATTCTTATCTAGCATGCGCTTCAACATGACCCTTCGGTGGACCCTGTAGTCAATCAGTTCTGATCACTCTGCCCAAGGTACTTCTCGGGCAAGTAGAAACCTCTTGAATGGTTCCGAAACATTGAAGAAAACCTTCGAGCTGCTTGCATCCCAGATGATTCATGGATAGACTTAGCCACGCTTCAACTTAAGAACAATAGTAGTATCTAGTAGCAGTCGAAAAGATGGTTGCAATGACCTATTGCATGGGACACCTTCAAAGAATGTTTCAACGCCAAGTATTTTCCACCTGAGGCTGAGATGGAGCTACATTAAAAGTTCATCAATCTGGTGTATGGTTCCATGACTGTGGAGCAGTATGATACTAAGTTTTCTATGCTTTAACCGGTGATGCACTCGTGACATATCTTATACTTTTCTACCCCACTTGTCCAATATTCACTGTTAATTGTTGATTCGTGATTGTATGTTAGCTCCTGAAATAGTAGCTAACCCTTTAGTTTGAGCCAGATGCTTTTAGTAGGGGTTTGAATTTTGTGATCTGGCGATAGTTGACCACCTACAATGATGCTCTATCAACAGCCAAGAGACACAAGACCGTGGAAAGAAGTGGATACAATGAGAGCCAGAATACCATCGAACCGAAGAAGTATGCTCTAGAGCAGTGTTCTAACTTCTAAATATCAGATATCGGTCGCGTATCGGCCTAAAAAATTTGATATCGGATTGCGTATATCGGAGATATATCGGGGATATTGACTAAATATCTAAGTGTCATATCGAAGGCTTAAAATGATGATATATGCAAGCATAGATGTATTTAAGAAGATATAAATTATACTAACTCAAATAAAAGTATGTTTTGCTTATACTTTTCTCGTTAAACATGAATATCGGAGATATTGACTAAATATCGGAGTGTCATCAGAGTCTTGCAGTCCTCACTATTCCCCCTCTTCCACACATTTTTTGCTTGCATTCAAATTAGTAAGTAAATCTGTTGCAACTTGCAACTCTAAAATAAAATACATTTCTTTAACATAGGGCATCCATTTATACAAATGACAATGCGGTAAAACAAATATGATAAACTGAAAAAACGAAAAATCAAAAAAACAGCATGTATGTATAAGTCTCTGTAAAAATGTAAAAATGAAAAATCAAAAAAATAAAAAAAATAAAAAAATGTAAAAATGTAAAAACGGAAAAGAATACTCACATTGGTTGGAAAACGAACGCCAGATGCCAAAGATCAACGGAAAAACCAAAACTGAAAAAAATTCAGAAAATGAAAAAAATTGAAAAAAAGGTAAAGAGTACTCATCTTGATAGGAAAATCCTCACTTGTGAAGATCGAAGCTCACTCAACCAAAAAACCCAAAACTGGAAGAAAAAAATCAAAAAAAATGAAAAAAATGAAAAAAAAATGAAAAAGGGAACAGATACTTACCTTGATAGGAAAACACTCCCTTACAACGATTGAACACCATATGCCGAAGCTCAATCAACTAAAAACACCAAAACTGGAAAAAAAATCAAAAAACTGAAAATAATATATGAAAAAAATGAAAACAAAAGGGAACAAATACCTACCTTGGTCGGAAAACCCTTCCTTGCAATAATTGAACACCCAACGACAAACCGCAATCGACTTCCATTGAAAAATTTCGACTGACATGGCTGATCGAATCAACGTGAGGAGCTGAGTGGTGATTAGAGCAAACTCGCGATTTTCTCCTAAAAACCCGATGGCTAACTGATGGATTTGGATCGATCGGATCCACATTTTAGCGGCCGAACTTAAAAAATTAGTGAATAGCGGCCGATATTTCCTTTTGAAATATCGGTCGCAAAATCGGGCCAAATACGATAAATCGGTGATATTTTCCCAAATATCGGAAACCACATTAAAGCAGCCTATATTGTATCGGCCCATTGATAATTCTGATATTGCGGCCGATATATTGGATATCAGACCGATATTTAGAGCATTGCTCTAGAGATGATTCACATCACATAGTTAAAGAAGACCGGGACTCCATAAGATAATCGGCGATTAATGGTGTGCAAATATTATCACAAGATAGGTCACACGAATGACTATCGGCACTGGAACAAGTGGTATTTGGTATGTAGCGTATCAGAGCACTCTATTAAGGATTACCCTCGGTGAACTGATAAGACAACGACTGTAAGTACTAGTCAGCAAAGACAACTTTCTACTATCACGGTAGGAGGCTTGCCAGCAGGCATACCAAAATACTAAAAAGCACAACGCGTACATCATGACAGTGAAAGAGACAGGAGCCACCAACTCACAGACAGTATTGTCCTTCTTGAAATGTATTTTTACTATGTGATCGGTGTACTCATGTTTCTATACTTTGTTTTGAGAAATTCAAAGAAAAGAAATTTTTAAGGTGTATAATGTAATGCTCCTTACCCATTGTTATGGGATTTCCATGCAATAAAAAGTTTTAAAATACATATAAAATTTACTATGATTTTATGATATATATTTTTGCATTTTTTCATATTTTTATGAGTCCATTTCTAACTCAAACTCACAACCCGCAACTTAAACCCACACCCCAAACCCGCTACACACCCGACCCGACCCGACCTGACCCGCTTCTTAAAAATCCAATCTATCTATCCTACTCATTTTTCTCTTTTCTATCTTTTTCCTCGACAGCAGCCCGAATTTCTCCCCCTCTATTCCTTGTGTGTCAATAACTACCCCATACGACGTCGTACTACAGTGACATGTGCATTGGCAAGCCCACATCGTCCCTCCTCCCACTTGCTTGTAGTTCACCAACTCTCTCTCACTCGTGTCCTGTTTAAACCCCAAACCCTAACCATAATTCCCACGGTCATGGTGCGATGATCTCACTTATCTTCGTTCTCATGAGTTCATCTTCCATCTTTTTGCTTCCTCCAAACCCAAATGTGCCTGATCATCCTCATGTGGATGTAGTTGCAGCCGCATGGCGACGATGAGGCCTCCAGGCGGTGATTGACGACTTTCTTTCTTGCTCGGGTGATATGTAGGTCCCTGGAACTCATTTTTTGGCCTCAATAAACTTGACCTTTTATTTTTTTTATTTTTTTGGAATTGTTGGAAAATTTGGGCTTCAGTTTTCTCAGACTTGATGCCTCTTAGTGATCCCCTGCATAGTGGCCTCCTTTTCTTGTGCCTGGCCTAATATGATGTTTCTTTGGTATCTTTTGTTCATCTGCCTCTCTGGGCCGTGTGTTAGGATGGTTGCCTCTCTCCTTTGGCCTGGTTGGTTTGTGAGGCCTCTAGATTGTCAATGAATGGAAGTCGTTGTCGCGTAAGTGAGAGAAAGAGAGATACCACTACATTGAAGTTTATCAGAGCCTTCGTCGCCGATAACTGTGGCTTTTGCCGTTGATTACTATCGCCATTGACACCATGATGCACAACTGACGCTTTACAAACACACAACCCTAACTTGGCCTCAGGCCCTCAGATTTGATCAATCAAGAAACAAATATGTTTGGGTGTAAGGCTCGTGGCCCGCTAAGCCCTGTTGGGCTTTAATATAAACAGCCGCCCTCCTTTTTTTCTCTCCTCTCTCTCGTTCCCCCCTTCTATTTTTTCTTCTTTCTTTGTCGCGGCCTTCTCTTTCGATAGCCCAAGCCCTAGAGCTCCGACGCGGTCGTCGCAGCGAAGAAACCTCGAGGGCCTTCGGACGTCTCTCCCTCTCGCACGCTCGCAGCAAAGCGATGAGTACTCGGGGGGCCCTTCGATTGATCTCTCCCTCTCTCGCTCCCCCGCACGTCACCGTAGGGCCACGAGGGGCTCTCACCGCCATCGTCGCTTCACCACGTCCCCTCCGTCCTTCCTGGCCCCCTCGCACGTCATACGGGGCCCACTTGAGGCGGTTTGGCTCCCTATTTTAACCCCATCTCCTCCTCTCAGTTGCTTTCGGTAAATGCTCTCTGATTTTCTTCTTCAAAGTTGCTGCTGGTTCTTGTGGATTTTGGGATTTTCGCACTGAAATCTGTGACGAATTGATGTGGCTCCATACTTCCCTCTTCCGCTGGTTTCTTCTTGGTTACGATAGACTTCAACTCTTTTCTTTGTTTTCGTTTCCTTCAGTCGGTTTGCATGTTGCTCTGTGGTGATGTTTTGGGATTTTTCCGGGATAAATTTGGATTTTTAATACGAGAAAGGATGATTCAGGGGGGGAATGATGTAGGGTTCGAGTTCCTACGATAGTTTTAGTGGGTAGGTTCCCTCGCCCGCTCGTTGTGGAGTCTCGGGGTGCCCTAGGGATTGCGTTGGTTTATGGTCTACCCCTTTTACTTGCTGACCCTAGCGTCGGTGGTTCCTTGTTTGATGTCGTTCACTTTGCTCATTAAATACTTGTTGCTGCCCTTTTTCCCTTGCGGCCTGTGCTGACTGAACCTGCGGGTTACTGTTTTCCTGCTGCCATTAGACCCGACTGAGAGTTTCCTCGCTGATTTTGGATTATTGCTAAGATTCGCTTGAATAGGAGCCCCGATGTTTTGACCCATAGCCCCAGCCCCTTGTTAGAAACCCCGTGGACTTTGCCGCGGACATGGGGTGCCCCCGCTATCTGATGAGAAACCCCCGTTCTGATCCCAAATGGCCTAAAACCTCTAAGGCCATGATGAGTTAGATTTTCGGGCTTTTATTGTTATTTTCAGATGTTGCTTCCATTGTTAGTTGGGTTGGCTCATAAATACTTGCTGCTTTATTTACAGTTCAGTTTTGACATGTCATGCCATGAGAAACATACATGCTATTTATTACCTGCCAGTATCATTATTGTGTTTTCTTTTGAGCTGCTAGTACTCTGAGGTTAGTTGTTGCAATTCACTTATGTTGGTCTCTGGGTTGTTGTACCCAACCATGGACTATCTTGAGTAGGATTCTTGACAGGACAGGTTGTCTCATGACTGGACGACGCAGTCGTCCCATATTGCACCTTATTGCACCTCACGACACCAATAAAACTAATAACATGGTTACTTTCTGCTTGACTCACCGGGTTTGGGAAACTTATGATAGGGGAGTATGAGAGCGACTGGGACCTGATCTATAGCCCCTAGTTAAAGGGGGGCGTCCATCCTTCCGATGGGTCCTGAGTCCGGGGGGCAGACAGGGACGACCATCTTGATGGGTCCTGGAGCCCCACCACAGGTCACAGCATCACAGCTCTTACAGTTTCACAGATCTTACAGTACGGTACTTTCTACTTTTGGACTCTGCCCGGGGTCGCACCCTCGCGGTCAAGATAGCTCCCAGATACTTACTGTACTCCCCCTCATAAGTCACGACCTAGGATTGGTTTACTATAGTTGTCACTGTCTCACAGTAGTCGAGTCATTAAAATTCTTATCACATGCTTTCTTTCGGTACCATCTTATTTCAATTGCTGTGGTCTTTACTTTTCGTAGTACTATCAGCATGCCGTTGTTTTTACCTTTCGTAGAATTATTTGCACGCTTTAGATGTCGTCTACTCCTCTGAGCATAGTACAACTTTTATTGTCCACTTAGGTGACACACAGGAATATCCGGAGATGTCAGGCCAGGCGTTGAGCGTGGTCTGCTCGTGAGTACCTCAGAGGCTCACCTTTTGTACTTTTGGTTGTAGGTTGGAGCGGGCTTGAGAGTTGTACTTTTGTTTCCCGTTTCTTTTCCTGCTTTACATACATCTATATGAGTATCCCTTCTACTTTCCTGTCTGTTCGCTTTGTCTCACTGGCACATGCGGGACCTGCACATGCATCTCTTGCACTAGTAATCCCCGGGAGTTGGGGCGTTACAAAGTGGTGGGCCATGCAGGTCCATGCAATCGCCTCGTGAAAAATGCTGGACAGACGGAGAGTGCATACCTGAAATACTCACTGACTCGATCTTGGTGTATGACACAGGTGCATGAAAGTTTTCGTGCGCACGAGACGTAGACCATCTAGGTGAGCACTGATGGCTTCAGGATTAGGATCAGGGTCGAACACGGTGCACCAGATCTCAGACGCTGCCTTGCGGGAGATGGTCGAGGCAATTCAGGGGGCGTCTAGAGCAGGCGGGGTCCAGCAGTTTCGATCGCTGCGACCGCCGGTGTTTGCAAGACTGGGAGATGCTCTTGCTGCAGAAGGATGGGTACGCTCGATCACCAACATGCTAAAGGCTTCGGAGACTTCCCCCGCCTTGTGGGTCGACATGGCGATGCTCCAGCTATCAGGAGAGGCCAGGAACTGGTGGGATGCTGTAGAGGATCGGTCGGTGAAGCCTATCTTATGGGTTACTTTCAAGAAGTTTGATGACCAGTATTTCTCGCCAGAGGCACAGTCGGAGCTAGAGGCCCAGTTCAGGAACCTCCAGCAGGGCTCCATGTCAGTAGTAGAGTATGATGCCGAGTTTTCCAAACTCAGCAGGTACGTACGTCAATGCATAGTAGTTGACCATGCCGTGTGTATGTTCCTAACCATTGGCATTTTAGGTTTGCAAAGGACGCGGTGTCTACCCCTGCGGCTCGTGCGAAGAGGTTTCGACAAGGGCTGGACATTGACATTCAGGACAAGCTGGTGGGATTGAGACTGACGACCTACGCAGAGATGCTCTCTACCGCTCGGGAGTACGAGCATGTGCAGCGGCAGCGGGCACGTCCACAGCAGGCAGGGGTCCATCAGAGTCAGCCGCCACCTTCTTCCACTACTTATATGGACCTGGACGTCGATCGTCCCAACCACCTGCCCCTGTTAGACAGCTGCATCGGCATATCCATCAGCCGCAGTTCAAGAGGCCGGCGCAGCAGCAATAGCCTCAGTACCAGCAGCAGCAGCAGTACCAGCAGCACCAGACACGTCGCCCTACCCCGAGTTGCTTCCACTGCGGCAAGCCCGGGCACGTTAAGGCAGATTGCAGGACGTTCCTAAACTTGTGCTTTGTCTGCGGGGCCCGAGAGCACACCGCCAGGGATTGTCCACGGAGAGAGCGGAGACCTTTGGCTCCAGCTTCGACTTCAGCACACGCTCCGACTGGAGATGCGCAGCGGAGACCTCCACTTCCACCTCAGCAGGGGGCGTTTCAGCAGGGCAGGCCGCGAGCTCCACCTTATCGACGTCAGACGTTTACCATGACCGCTGCAGAGGCCGACGCTACCGGTCAGGTCATCACAGGTACATTTCTTTATTTTACGCAGTCGTTTATTTCTTGCACTAGTTACAACATAATTAGACTTAGTGTCTGTCTCCTTAGGTGTAGTGTTGGTGGCTTGCAAGCCCGCCCTAGCATTGTTCGACTCAGGAGCTTCCCATTACTTCATATCAAGACGTTTTGTCGACCGGCATGGAGTTCTTGAGTCGCCACTCGCATCTGATTGGGATGTCAACACCGGATGAGTGCTGAACACGTCTAGTGGATGCTCCTCTTGTCCCGTAGTAATATGCGGACGAGAGCTGTATGCAGATTTCTTAATTATCGAGATGCCGAGCTTCGAAGCTGTCTTTGGGATGGACTGGCTGTGATCATTCTACGCCACCATCGACTGCCGTCATGGTGTGGTGATGTTCGAGATGCCTGACCATCCGAAGTTTGAGTTTGTCAGAGGCACCAGGTCTACCGGACCGATCAAATTCAGGGCCAGACCAGCGGAGGCAGTAGCAGCTGACATGGATGCTGAACCAGAGAAACCGGAAGTTGTGCAGGAGTTTTAGACGTATTTCCAGAGGAACTTCCAGGTTTGCCCCCAGACCGTGGTATTGAGTTTCCGATTGAATTGTTGCCAGGTGTTCAGCCCATATCTAAGAAACTGTATCGCATGGCGCCGTCAGAGTTAGAGGAAGTACGAGCCCATCTGGAAGACCTTTTGCAGAAGGGATGGATACATGCTAGTGTATCATCTTGGGGCGCGCTAGTATTGTTGGTGAAGAAGAACGGGACCAGACACATGTGCATCGATTACAAGGAACTCAATAAGGTTACGTTGAAGAACAAGTACCATTTTCCCCACATCGATGATTTGTTTGACCAACTTGGTGGGTCTAGTGTTTATTCCAAGTTGGATCTCAGAACTGGTTACCACCAAGTGAGGGTTAAAAGGGAGGATGTACCCAAGACCGCATTTCGAACCAGGTATGGGCACTATGAGTTTTTGGTAATGTCGTTCGACGTTAAGAATGCACCGGTAGTGTTCATGAGTTTGATGAACCTGGTATTGTACGAGTATCTGGACAAGTTCGTGGTGGTGTACATCGATGACATCCTGGTATATTCAAGGAAACGACGGGAGCACGCAGGGCACTTGAGGAAGCTGCTTGGGACCTTGAGGCGCCACCGGTTGTACGCCAAGCTCAGCAAGTGTGAGTTTTGGTTGAGCAGGGTGACCTTCCTGGGCCACATAGTGTCGGGAGAAGGAATCTCAGTGGATCCAGAGAAAGTGTCAGCAGTTCAGAAGTGGCCAGTCCCTACGTCAGTGACAGAGATTCGAAGCTTCTTGGGACTTGCTGGATATTACCAGAGATTCATTCAGGATTTCTCGAAGATCGCGGAGCCGATGATGCGATTGACGAGGAAGGACGTGATGTTTGTATGGACCAAGGCGTGCCATGATGTTTTTTGAAGAGCTGAAGAGAAGATTGACTTCTGCACCCATTTTGATCATCCCTGATCAGATGGGGGGATTTGAAGTGTACTGCGATGCATCTGGCAAGGGTCTCGGCTGTGTACTACATCAACATGGTCGAGTTGTGGCATACGCATTCAGACAACTGAAGGTCCACGAGAGAAACTACACCACTCATGATCTTGAGTTAGTGGCAGTTATTTTTGCTCTGAAGATCTGGAGGCATTTCCTGTTGGGAGAGCAAGTGAAGGTATTCACCGATCACAAGAGCCTGAAGTACCTGTTTACTCAGAAGGAGCTGAACATGCGGCAGCGTCGGTGGGTTAAGCTCATGGCAGATTACCACATTGACTTTCAGTACCATCCTGGGAAGGTCAATGTTGTACCTGATGCACTGAGTCGTCTTCCTGTAGTAATGACCCTTACGACTCAGTGGAAGCTTCAGCAGGAGATCAGAGAGATGTGGATAGAAGTGGTACCGTCTGGGGTGACTGCTGTCTTGATGAACCTTCAGATTCAGTCGACCTTGGTGGATCGGATCAAGGCCGCCCAGGATGGGGATGCCAGGTTGCAGAGGATCAGAGAGTCAGTTCTAGCAGGGCAACGGCCAGAATTCCGCATCCATGAAGACAAGTCCTTGAGGTACGGCAGCCGGATATGCGTGTCGTCTGGAGATACCAGGGAGGAACTGTTGAGAGAGGCTCACAGTTCTCCATATTCCATTCATCCGGGCAGGACGAAGATGTACAAGGACTTGAGGCATCATTATTGGTGGCACGGGATGAAGAGGTGTTGCTCAGAGTGTTGCCAAGTGTATTGTATGCCAGCAGGTGAAGGCTGAGCATCATCGAACTGCTGGGTTGTTGCAGCCTCTGCCTATTCTAGAGTGGAAATGGCAGCACATCACGATGGATTTTGTAACCGGGTTACCGCGGAGTGCGAAGCATAATGATGCCGTCTGGGTAGTCGTTGACAGATTGACCAAGTCGGCTCATTTCATAGCATTCCGAGTGGGCCAGTCTACGAAAACACTTGCCAGGAAATACATGGAGGAGATTGTGAGACTGCATGAGGTTCCTGTCAGCATTGTTTCAGACAGGGACACCCGGTTTACATCACACTTCTGGAAGAGCTTGCAAGGACGTCTGGGCACACAGTTGAGTTTCAGTACGGCATATCATCCTCAGACGGACGGGCAGTCAGAGCGCACAATCCAGATCTCGGAAGACATGTTGCGTGCTTGTATGTTAGACTTCAAGGGGTCGTGAGAAGATCACCTATACCTTGTTGAGTTTGCATACAACAGTTATCATGCCAGCATTGGAATGGCCGCTTTTGCAACACTATACGGAAGGAAGTGTCGATCACCACTGAGCTGTGATGATGTGGGTGATAGAGAGATGGTTGGGCCAGAGTTAGTTATGGAGGCTATTGACGTGGTGCGGATTATCAGAGAGAAGCTACAACTGGCACAAGACCGATACAAGCATTGGGCTGATTCGAAGCGACGTCATCTGGAGTTTCAGCCAGGCGATCACGTCTTCCTGAAGATCTCATCCAACCGAGAAATGATCTGTTTTGGTCGTAGAGGGAAGCTTAGCCCACGGTACATTGGGCCTTTTGATGTGCTGGAACGAATAGGCGAAGTGGCTTACAGACTTGCATTACATCCATCCTTGGAAGGGGTGCATAATGTATTCCATATATCCCAGCTGCGGAGGTACGTGGGCGACCCTATGCACGTAATAGATCACTCAGAGATAACCGTGCGACCAGACTTGTCTTATGAGCAACATCCTAAGAGGATCATCGACTGGCAACAAAAGGCTCTCAGGAACAAGACTGTCTACCTGGTGAAGGTGATGTGGCATAGAGATTCTCCTGAGGAGTCTACCTGGGAGAGAGAGAGAGGATGAGATGAGAGAGCGTTATCCTTACCTTTTTGTTGTATCCTAGTTGTAATTCCGAGGACGGAATTTTTTGTAAGGTGGGGAGAATGTAAGGCACGTGGCCCGCTAAGCCCTGTTGGGCTTTAATATAAACAGCCGCCCTCCTTTTTCTCTCCTCTCTCTCATTTTTCCCCCGTTGTTTTTTTCTTCTTTCTTTGTCGCGGCCTTCTCTTTCGATACCCCAAGCCCTAGAGCTCCGACGCAGTTGTCGCAGCGAAGAAATCCTCGAGGGCCTTCGGACGTCTCTCCCTCTCACACGCTCGCAGCAAAGCGATGAGTACTCGGGGCCCTTCGATTGATCTCTCCCTCTCTTGCTCCCCCGCACGTCACCGTAGGGCCACGAGGGGCTCTCACCGCCATCGTCGCTTCACCACATCCTCTCCGTCCTTCCTGGCTCCCTCGCACGTCATACGGGGCCCACCTGAGGCGGTTTGGCTCCCTATTTTAACCACATCTCCTCCTTCTCTCAGTTGCTTTCGGTAAGTGTTCTCTGATTTTCTTCTTCAAAGTTGCTGCTGGTTCTTGTGGATTTTGGGATTTTCACGCTGAAATCTGTGACGAATTGTTGTGGCTCCATACTTCCCTCTTCCGCTGGTTTCTTCTTGGTTATGGTAGACTTCAACTCTTTTCTTCGTTTTCGTTTCCTTCAGTCGGTTTGCATGTTGCTCTGTGGTGATGTTTTGGGATTTTTCCAGGATAAAGTTGGATTTTTAATACGGGAAAGGATGATTCAGGGGGGAGTGATGTAGGGTTCGAGTCCCTACGATAGCTTTAGTGGGTAGGTTCCCTCGCCCGCTCGTTGTGGAGTCCCGGGGTGCCCTAGGGGTTGCATTGGCTTGTGGTCTGCCCCTTTTACTTGCTGACCCTAGCATCGGTGGCTCCTTGTTTGTTGTCGTTCACTTTGCTCACTAAATACTTGTTGCTGCCCTTTTTCCCCTGCGGCCTGTGTTGACTGAACCTGCGGGTTACTGTTTTCCTGCTGCCATTAGACCTGACTGAGAGTTTCCTCGCTGATTTTGGATTATTGCTGAGATTCACTTGAATATGAGCCCCGATGTTTTGACCCATAGCCACAGCCCCTTGTTAGGAACCCCGTGGACTTTGCCGCGGACATGGGTGCCCCGCTATCTGATGAGAAACCCCCGTTCTGATCCCACATGGCCTAGAACCTCTAAGGCCATGATGAGTTAGACTTTCGGGCTTTTATTGTTATTTTCAGATGTTGCTTCCCTTGTTAGTTGGGTTGGCTCATAAATACTTGCTGCTTTATTTACAGTTCAGTTTTGACATGTCATGCCATAAGAAACATCCATGCTATTTATTACATGCCAGTATCATTATTGTGTTTTCTCTTGAGCTGCTAGTACTCTGAGGTTAGGTTGTTGCAATTCACTTATGTTGGTCTCTGGTTTGTTGTACCCAACAGTGGAATATCTTGAGTAGGATTCTTGACAGGACAGGTTGTCTCATGACTGGACGACGCAGTCGTCCCATATTGCACCTTATTGCACCTCACGACACCAATAAAACTAATAACATGGTTACTTTCTGCTTGCCTCACAGGGTTTGGGAAACTTATGATAGGGGAGTACGGGAGCGACTGAGACCTGATCTATAGCCCCTAGTTAAGGGGGACGTCCATCCTTCCGATGGGTCCTGAGTCCGGGGGCAGACAGGGACGACCATCTTGATGGGTCCTGGAGCCCCACCACAGTTCACAGCATCACAGCTCTTACAGTTTCACAGATCTTACAGTACGGTACTTTCTACTTTTGGACTCTGTCCGAGGTCGCACCCTCGCGGTCAAGATAGCTCCCAGATGCTTACTGTACTCCCCCTCATAAGTCACGACCTAGGATTGGTGTACTATAGTTGTCACTGTCTCACAGTAGTCGAGTCATTAAAAGTCTTATCACATGCTTTCTTTCGATACCATCTTATTTCAATTGTTGTGGTCTTTACTTTTCGTAGTACTATCAGCATGCTGTTGTTTTTACCTTTCGTAGAACTATCTGCATGCTTTAGATGTCTACTCCTCTGAGCGTGGTACAACTTTTGTTGTCCACTTAGGTGACACACAGGGATATCCGGAGACGTCAGGCCAGCAGTTTCCGACCCAGGACGTTAGGCATTGAGCGCGGTCTGCTCGTGATTACCCCAGAGGCTCACCTTTTGTACTTTTGGTTGTAGGTTGGAGCGGGCTTGAGAGTTGTACTTTTGTTTCACGTTTCTTCCCTGCTTTACATACATCTATGTGAGTATCCCTTTTACTTTCTTGTCTGTTCTCTTTGTCTCACTGGCACATGCGGGACCTGCACATGCATCTCTTGTAATAGTAATCCCCGGGAGTTGGAGCGTTACATTGGGATTTTTTTTCTTTTTAATATGTATTCGTGCTACGCTATGTTGTAGCGTAGGGTTACATCTGCTACTTTGAAATATACGAAACTCACCACAGAATGCCACGAGGCACGTTTTTTCAACATCTCTCCCCCCCCCCATTAATCTAGAATTTGAAAGTCTTCATTATCTTTGTTCCGCAAGTAAGATCACATGCCACAGAAAATTCAAAGGCTAAAATGGTCAGCACAAGATAGGAAGTCATAAAGGTTTTTATTTTGGAATGTTGTCGAGGCTAAGTAATTGCAATTTATGGAGTATTATATGTAATTCCAAAATTTTAGTGCAACAAAATTCACTGCTCAAGTTCAGTTCTTTTTGTTTCCACTACCATGTTACTAAAACTTTTGAAGTGTGGCTATATATATCTTCCAAAAATCAATTTTCAGACGACTCATCTCTCTTTCAAATGCACTTCTTTCAAAAGCCACCTCTTTATACATGAAGAAATTGTAAAGGTTTTGCCCTTCGAGTTGGTTTCTGGATTTGTAATAAGTCTAATACAACTTACCGAGTTAAGTACTTTAAACAAACTTTATGTGAAATTATATACTTCATTAACAATTTGAAGTTCATATGATATATATATATATATATATATATATATATATATATATATATATATATATATATATATATATATATATATATATATATATATATATATATATCTCCACCCTCTAAATACCCGACCCACCAATTTTCAACCCGATCCCAGGTGTTTTGCCCGTTGATCAACCACTCGCAAAAGTTCTGTTCATGTGAAACCGTTAAATTTGGGTCGGATGGATGAACGGGCAAAACACATGGGATCGGGTTGAAAATTGGTGGGTCGGGTATTTAGAGAGTGGAGATCAAGATGAACGGTTCGGATCTTCCGAAAAAATGGGGGGCATAGGAGTTTTGATAGGGGGTCATTTTTGGGGGTTATTTTTGGGGGTCATTTGATCCCTCCTCATATATATATATATATATATATATATATATATATATATATATATATATATATATGTATATATATGGGAATGAGGTGGTCAAGGTGGGAATCCCCTCAGTGGCCACCATCTCAGTGGCCACCACTTGCGAGGTGTGGACCCCACCACCTTGATGGGTGATGTGCGGCCCGGATGGTGGCCAATGAGGGGATTTTCTCCTTGGCTACCTGATTCTCATTTATCTCATATATATATATATATATATATATATATATATATATATATATATATATATATATATATATAATAGGTAAAACTTCATATGCAAACATTTTGCACAGTGCGAAATGTTTTTTATTTTTTTTTGAATTTTTATTTCAAAAATTTTTTCCACCATCATTTCATGTTGTTATACACCCCTCAAAATATAATGGTTGAAAAATAATGTGATTTGGCTTTCGATCAAGGCATTACAAAAAGTTTTATTGTTCTAAAACCGTTAAATTTGTAACGGGTTGATCAGTGCTCAAATCCCTCTAGGTTTCACCCATTGTTTTCCCTGGGGTATATAATTGTATGGATTAAACAACAAAAAAATTGAATTTTCTTGTAAATAAATCAAAAATGTTTTAGCACAGTGCAAAAAACCCCCTTTTTCACACCCGAAAACTTACACACACACACACACACACACATATATAACATATTTTTATCGTCCGATGTGACACTCCGCTATTGACTAAATATCCTCAATATCTGCTATCTGCTATTCTATTTTCCAAGCCGTTATGAGTCCCCTATCTGCTGTTTAGAACACTGCTTGATGAAGGCCACGTTTGCACCTAAATTGAGCATCAGGAATCACGTTGAGCAACAGCGTTTCCAGCTTAAGGAAAAAGGCGTCGATCAAATTGTTGTGTAGTGCCTCAAGGATTCCTTGCATGCACGCCACACTACCAAGGATGAATCTGTTATTAATGATAGACATATGCACTTCGTCGACAAGTAGATGAATCGTCCAAGGCGGTTAACAGCTAGGCTTTTGTGATCAAATTGAACAAGCCATTGAGGCTAATGGGTCGTAAGTCTCCAATTCCTAAGTGGTTATTCCTTTTAGGTACCAATGCAATCAATTCAAGATTACGTCTAGCAAGGTCCACTCTACCCAAACAGAAGTCATCGAAAGCGATAAAGATCATCCTTCACCAAGTCCCAGAACTGTCGGTAAAAAAGAAGAGTCTACATTCGGTCCTAGTGCTTTGTTAGCATTGCGCTTGTCACGCCCCGCTTCCCTAATATGGAAGGCGAGACGTGAGGAGGTCCGCTCAGACGTGGAGCTGTGAAGCTGCAGTCTGATAAGCGTCTGTAAAAATTTCGAAAAGTAGCAGGTCCTTGCATTGCGACGAAACAACAATAATAATAAAGCAGATTAAAGAACATCCACCAACAACATCCAATAATTATTACATCATCACAGAATAGTCATAATAGTACAAGTCTGAACAAGGCCTAAAGCACGGCCGAAACATAAACATCGAGATATATAGGTGCTACACACCGAAATCTAACAGCAACTATAAAAGTAGCAACAACTAAAGAAGTCTCTAGGTGAGACTAGGACTGGTCACCGGTGTCCTCGAACTCAGTCTCAGTAGGGACCTCAAACTCAGCGTCCACGAACTGCTCGTCCTCTGCTACCTGCTCTGTCTCAAAGTCTGACATGTGACACCCAAAGAGAAAAGGGCACATGTCAGCAAAAGTCTCCCAAGGAAAACGGAGAACTTTTGTGCAAGGATACAAATATAGAAAACGACTAGCAGTTCTAAACAATATGAAATGACATTTAAAGAGTGCAATAGTTTATATGACATGATGCATGCACGACGTAGCAGGAACTACGAACACACTATTTCACGGTTTTCACGGAACATTAGCTTTTCACATTGTGCACAGAGTTTACGCCTTACAGCTGAAGTGGCTGTACGGGCACACTTCTACGCTGAGTGGTCGCTTAACCCTACCCCTCCACGTGTATATGGACTGGCGCCCATCTTCTGGATCACGAGCCAGGAAGTGTTTTTCATTTGGCGTAGGGGTGCACCTAGCCTCAATAGCAATAACATTTGTAGCGTGTGCTACTCAATCACGATGAACATTAAATGCATGCAATGACATGGCAATGAGCAGATAAATTGCGTACCGTTAATTGAAATTAAACATGGCATGACAGCATGAATGAAAGCAGGTAAAGTGTCGGATCTAGTTTCGTTGTCAAACTAGATCAAATAGGGCGTCTAGGCGACTATCATTTCACCGCCTAGTCTCTTTTACGCTAATACAAAAATTGGCCTAAGACGTGGCCTAAATAATTACTGGCAAGTATCACTTGCCTGTTTCCGCTGATATCGGTTGTCGTGGGTTTGTCTGGATGGGTACTACGTGTCGGTACAATTGGTTCTCTGTTTTGGTCAAACATATCACCGAATTAGATTTATTGCGAGATAATCAAAATATCAAGTTAATCCTTAAAGTGGGTTCACCTAATTTTATCGGGTTCTCTGGCTAGGATGATGTTTATATTAACATGGTAAGCCATATTCTAATGTTATCCTAACATCATTAGACAACTATTAACATGTCGTAATTAACATTAGTAGGTAAATTTCTAAATTAATATTAACACCCTATTAATACCCGTCTTAGCTTAAACTAATGGAATGGTTAACATCCCAATTTAATATTCCTACCTACTAGTAACCTGCCAACTTATCAAGGCTGTCCCTTAGTTAATAACCTGCCAACATTATTCACTACTCTATCTCTTTACTCTCGTATATACAGGCTGTCACCTTCTTACCTTTGTCATTTCATTCTTCTTTATTATTTTTAACAAGGCTGATTCTCTCTTATCCCTTTATTATTTAAATACTCACTCTCCATCATTCTTTATTATCAACCTGTCAACCTCCTCTTCTATAATTATCAAGGCTATCTCATAACTTTATAATACTCTATTTCTCTTTGTTTCCTCTCTGTCTGTTCTTTCTCTATTCGTTTTTTATTCTTTTTTTTTGTTTTGAACTTGCAGCAGCAAGCAACAAGGGCTCGGGCGGAAAAATCAAAAGGGAATAGGGCTGCTCACCTGCGCGCGTGGGGGCTGACGGCGGCGGGCGGTTGGGCTACCGGTGGTCGGTTCGGCGGTCAAGGGCGGCTCGGGCGGTTCCCCAGCAGCGGCGGCGCGGGGCTCGTTTGCTGGGCGACGCGCGCGATTCCTCACGGCGGCGGCGGCTTGTTGGCGTGGGTTTGTGTTGTCGTTGAGTGGAGATGGGAACATGGGCTGAAGTTTGGATGAGGGTTTGAAGATCAAGTTTTTTTTTTGTGTGTGTGGATTTTTGGGATTATCCCAATTTCAGATCTGGAGTGGTGTGGTTTGAATCAGAAGATGTTGACTCTGAATCTGAAGTTTTACTTTCAGATTTTTGTTTGGTTCTCCTCCTTTCAAACTTTCAGTTTCAGTTTGGGAAATGGGTTTGGCTAATTTGTTTGGGTTTGATGAAATTGTTTGGGAATCTGATTATTGATGTTTTAGGATTTTGGATTTTGATTTCTGGTTGGTTTGGGTTGTATGAGGATGGTGGATTGTTGGGAAGGATTTGGTTTATGGAGGATGGTTTTTGGTTTGGATTTTGGCTTGGAGAATTTGTTTGCAGGGAGTTGTTTGCCGACGATGAAGAGATTTTGTTTGCAGGGAGTTGTTTGCCGACGATGAAGGTGGAGTTTCTGGTTGTGAAATGATTTCTTGCAGGGTTCGTTCATCAGGGAGATTGGCTTAAGAAGATGAGCCTGGGAGACAACACTTCCCATTTTGTCAAGCAGTATTAATTTGATTGGGATGTGTAGTTAATGAAATCTTTAGACTTTTGTAGAGACGTGTTTTTTTTCTCAAACGAAAACAAGGAACAAAGAGAAGCCAACTTTGATTTCAGAAGTGGTTGTTTAAAACGTGTGTGTTGTCGTGTAGTTAAGGGTTAAGGTAAAAACGTAATTAACGTAATTAGTCATCATTAAAAATGGAAAAGTAATTAGTGAAATTAATTAAAGAAATTAAGATTTTGTAATTAGTAAAATGTAATTAGCAGGATAATTAAGTTAAATTAAGGCTTGATGGTAAATATCGACGATATGGTAAAACGAAAACAGTAACGCGCTCGCGTTGACACGTACGGACGAAAAAGTAACTGGATAACAGAAATAAAATACCGGCACGCCCAAACGAAAACGCGCCTGAAAATACTGGCCGTTACATTCTACCCACCTTAGGAAAAATTCCGTCCTCGGAATTCTCATCAACTAAGGAGTAGAAAACAAATATGGATAACGCTCTCGTATCTCATCTTCTCGCTCCCAGGTAGACTCTCCTGGCGAGTCGCGACGCCACATTACTCTGACTAGATCAACAGTCCTGTTCCTGAAGACTTTCTGACGTCGATCTAGGATCTCCACTGGTTGTTGTTCGTACGTCAGATCTGGTCAAACTGTAATCTCAGAGTAGTCCACAGCATGAGAAGGGTCGCTGATATAACGACGGAGCTGGGACACATGAAAGACGTCATGTACCCCCACTAAGGACGGCGGCAAAGCTAAGCGATAAGCTACTTCTCCAACTCGCTCTAGCACATCGAATGGTCCAATATATCTCGGACTAAGCTTGCCTCTCTTCCCAAATCGAATCACTCCTCGATTTGGTGAGATTTTCAGGAACACATGATCTCCTGGCTGAAACTCCAGAGGACGCCGTTTAGCATCTGCCCAATGCTTATAACGGTCCTGGGCGATCCGAATCTTGTCTCTGATATCTCGCACAACATTAACTGCTTCCACTATCATCTCTGGTCCCAAGAGTTCTCTATCACCTACGTCGTCCCAACTCAGTGGCGATCGACATTTTCTCCCGTAGAGAGCAGCAAAAGGCGCCATGCCAATGCTCGCCTGATAGCTGTTGTTGTAGGAAAACTCCACCAGGTGCAAATGATCCTCCCATGAACCCTTGAGATCCAACATACAGGCTCTCAACATATCCTCCAAGATCTGAATGGTACGCTCCGACTGGCCATCTGTCTGCGGGTGATACGCAGTACTGAACTTCAGACTGGTACCCAGATTGGTCTGCAGACTTTTCCAGAACTGAGATGTGAACCTCGTATCACGATCTGATACAATGCTCACAGGGACTCCATGTAAGCGCACGATCTCCTACACGACATAATTCACATCACGACCTGTACTAGAAGGAAATTATAAAAGGCATGAGTTAAGTCATTACCTCCATGTACTTCCTTGCTAATATCTCCGTGGATTGCCCAACTCGGAAAGGTATAAAGTGCGCGGACTTGGTCAATCGATCAACGATGACCCAGATCGCGTCATTCTGCTTGGTGCTCCGAGGTAAGCCAGTCACGAAGTCCATCGTGATGTGCTGCCACTTCCATTCTGGAATCGGCAGTGGTTGTAATAGTCCAGCAGTGCGATGATGTTCAGCTTTCACTTGCTGACACACGAGGCACTTGGCAACGCTCCGTGCCACACTTCTCTTCATTCCATGCCACCAGAAATTTTGTCGAAGATCCTTGTACATCTTAGTACCTCCAGGATGAATAGAATAAGGCGAACTGTGAGCCTCATTCATCAACTCCTCTCTTATATCTCCGGCAGGTACGCAGATCCTGCTACCATATCTCAAAGATCCATCCGCGTGAATCAGAAAATCTGTCCGAAGTCTTGCTTCGACTTGTTCTCTGATCTTCTTCAACTTAGCATCTCCAGCTTGAGCAGTCTTGATTCGATCCACAATCGTCGATTGAATCTGCATGTTCATCAATGACGATGTGACTCCCGGTAGAACAGCTTCAACATTCATCCTTCGCAGATCCTGCTGCAATCTCCACTGAGCTGTGAGAATCATCACTTCGGGCAGTCGACTCAAAGCATCCGGTACGACATTCACCTTCCCAGGATGATATTGAAGATCGATGTCGTAGTCTGCCATCAATTCCAACCATCTACGCTGTCTCATATTCAACTCCTTCTGGGTGAATATATATTTCAAACTTTTGTGATCAGTGAAGATTTTCACTTTCTCACTCAGTAAGAAATGTCGCCAAATCTTCAAAGCAAAGATGACAGCGGCTAGCTCCAAATCATGGGTCGGATAATTCTTCTCATGGATCTTCAACTGTCGCGAAGCATATGCGACCACATGATTGTGCTGGTGCAGAACGCATCCAAGTCCCTTGCCTGATGCGTCGCAGAAAATCTCGAAGCCTCCGCTTCGGTCCGGAATAACTAAAACCGGTGCAGACGTCAACCTCTCCTTCAAGGTAGAAAAGGCTTGCTCACAAGAGTCTGACCAACAGAACTTAACATCCTTCCTCGTCAATCTCGTCATCGGCTCAGCTATCCTCGAGAAATCCTTGATAAATCTGCGGTAGTATCCTGCCAATCCAAGGAAACTCCTGATGTCCGATGCCGATCGAGGTGTAGGCCATTCACTGACTGCTTTGACCTTCTCCGGATCCACTGAGATTCCAGCTCCTGATACTACATGCCCAAGAAATGCAATTCTATCCAGCCAGAATTCGCATTTGCTGTACTTGGCATATAGTCTATGGTGACGGAGCGTCTCCAACACTATCTTCAGATGTTCTGCATGCTCTTCCTCGCTCTTCGAGTACACCAAGATATCGTCTATGAAGATTACCACGAACTTGTCAAGGAAGTCGTAAAAGATAAGGTTCATGAGATTCATGAACACAGCAGGAGCGTTGGTCACACCGAATGGCATGACAACGAACTCGTAATGCCCGTACTTAGTCCGAAAAGCAGTCTTGAGTACATCTTCCTTCTTGACTCTGACTTGATGGTATCCGCTCCGGAGATCCAACTTCGAAAATACCCTCGATCCACCAAGCTGATCGAAGATATCATCAATACGGGGCAGCGGGTACTTGTTCTTCACTGTGATCTGATTCAACTCCCGATAATCAATGCACATTCTCCTCGAGCCATCTTTCTTCTTTACTAGCAAGACGGGTGCACCCCAGGGAGATACGCTGGGATGAATAAAACCCTTCTGTAGTAGCTCATCCAACTGTTTCCTCAACTCTTCTAATTCTGCAGGAGCCATACGGTACGGCGCCTTCGAAATTGGTTGAGCTCCTGGCATAAGATCGATGCCGAACTCCAACGCTCGATCAGGCGGCAGTCCAGAAATGTCTTCAGGGAAGACGTCTTCGAAATCTCTCACTACTGCAGGCTTCTCTGGCTCAGCAATCATAGATGCAACAGTCAATCGGTAAGGCTGGGCTCGGAACTTGACAGGTCCAAGCGAACGTCCTCCGCCGACAAACTCGAACACTGGGTGGTCAGGAATTTCGAAGACCACTTTCTTCCGGTGACAGTCGATCGTGGCATAAAAAGCTCCTAACCAGTCAATGCCGAGAATAGCATCGAAATTGGATAGGTCGTGGACAATGAAATTAGCATATAGTTCGTGTCCACTAATCACCAACGGGCATGGTCTACATCCCAGTGCAACCTTCACTACACCATTCCCAGTTGTAATGTTCCAACACTTGGGAAGTGTATAGGTGGGTATCGAGTGTTCGACTACGAACTTCCGAGATAGGATGCACATGGAAGCTCCAGAATCGAACAGGGTCAAGGCCGGGTGAGATGAAACTAAGATGACACCTAAGTGTAATATGCAACTAAATTAACATGGATATAACTAATCAAATATAATGCATAAATAAGGAAGACTAGTATAGAAGTTACCAGCAATAACTCCGTCCTCAGTCTCTGCCTCTGCTGCAGTCATCGTAAAGGCTTGCCTCTTAGGCTGAACAGCCTGCTGGAAAGCCTGCTTCTGGGGAATGAGAGGCGCTCCACGTCCAGCGACTACTGGAGCTCTCTGCTGCTGAACTCCGGCTGGTGCCTTCTGAAGTTGATTGGCATGTCGACAATCCTTCACCGAATGCGTAGCGTCGCCACAAATCAAGCACTGGCCCAGAAACCTCCTGCACTGCTCCTTCACATGACCAGCCTTGCCACAAAAATGGCACAACTTCGGAGTAGGCCCACCTGGTCTCTTAAACTGCACGGACTGATTAGGCTTGAACCCAGGCCTAACCACAGCTCTGGCCTGCTCCATAGGCCTCTTTCCAGCACCTGAATACTGCCCTCTCTTCTGATTGGCAATCAGCTCCTGTCTCTTGGCAGCTATCAACAACTTCTGGTAAGAGTCTAAGTCCGAAGAGGAAATCAGACTCTGCAGCTCCAAAGATAAACCCTGTAAGAATTTCTGAGCTCGATCCTCAGCAGTCTCCACCATCTTCGGTGCAAAGCGACTCAGTCTCATGAACTCTTGGTGGTACTGATCCACCGTCAGATTTCCTTGCTTCAGATTGATGAACTGCTGCATCAGCTCCCTCCTGGCAGCTCGAGGGAAATACTCATCATTAAATCTCGCCTTGAAAGTGGCCCAGGGGATAGGCTTCGCCAACAGCTGCTCTTCTGACTCCCACCAACTGCGGGCATTGTCCTTCAGTTGCTTCTTCACTAAGTCAACCCATCCAGCCGGGTGAACTTTCGAGAGAAGCAGGTTATCCTCCGTGTTCTTCATCCATTCATCCGCAGCTAATGATCCTTCTGACCCAGTAAAATATGACGGGCCCAGCTCCCGAAACTGCTTCGCTCCCGGCTCGAAGCGAGGGGCACTCTGAAGCATGCCCTGCTGCACGTGCATCATCTGCTGCATCATCCGCATCATCTCCCTCGTGGTGGGTTCTCTATCGTCATCCGCAACACGTCCTGCTCCACCACCAGCTCCAGATCCACTACCAGCTCCTCGGGTAACACGTCTACCGGCCATCTAAGACAAGGAAATGTTCAGATTAGATTTAATCATGACCCGAATGTAATTAATTGGATGTCATTATCATTATTGTTGTTTCGATATTTCGCAGATGCAAAGATGAAGAGGACCTGCATGGGCCACCACTAAAACCTGTCACGCCCCGCTTCCCTAATATGGAAGGCGAGACGTGAGGAGGTCCGCTCAGACGTGGAGCTGTGAAGCTGCAGTCTGATAAGCGTCTGTAAAAATTTCGAAAAGTAGCAGGTCCTTGCATTGCGACGAAACAACAATAATAATAAAGCAGATTAAAGAACATCCACCAACAACATCCAACAAATATTACATCATCACAGAATAGTCATAATAGTACAAGTCTGAACAAGGCCTAAAGCACGGCCGAAACATAAACATTGAGATATATAGGTGCTACACACCGAAATCTAACAGCAACTATAAAAGCAGCAACAACTAAAGAAGTCTCTAGGTGAGACTAGGACTGGTCACCGGTGTCCTCGAACTCGGTCTCAGTAGGGACCTCAAACTCAGCGTCAACGAACTGCTCGTCCTCTGCTACCTGCTCTGTCTCAAAGTCTGACATGTGACACCCAAAGAGAAAAGGGCACATGTCAGCAAAAGTCTCCCAAGGGAAGCGGAGAACTTTTGTGCAAGGATACAAATATAGAAAACGACTAGCAGTTCTAAACAATATGAAATGACATTTAAAGAGTGCAATAGTTTAAATGACATGATGCATGCACGGCGTAGCAGGAACTACGAAAACACTATTTCACGATTTTCACGAAACATTAACTTTTCACATTGTGCACAGAGTTTACGCCTTACAGCTGAAGTGGCTGTACGGGCACACTTCTACGCTGAGTGGTCGCTTAACCCTACCCCTCCACGTGTATATGGACTGGCGCCCATCTTCTGGATCACGAGCCAGGAAGTGTTTTTCATTTGGCGTAGGGGTGCACCTAGCCTCAATAGCAATAACATTTGTAGCGTGTGCTACTCAATCACGATGAACATTAAATGCATGCAATGACATGGCAATGAGCAGATAAATTGCGTACCGTTAATTGAAATTAAACATGGCAAGACAGCATGAATGAAAGCAGGTAAAGTGTCGGATCTAGTTTCGTTGTCAAACTAGATCAAATAGGGCGTCTAGGCGACTATCATTTCACCGCCTAGTCTCTTTTACGCTAATACAAAAATTGGCCTAAGACGTGGCCTAAATAATTACTGGCAAGTATCACTTGCCTGTTTCCGCTGATATCGGTTGTCGTGGGTTTGTCTGGATGGGTACTACGTGTCGGTACAATTGGTTCTCTGTTTTGGTCAAACATATCACCGAATTAGATTTATTGCGAGATAATCAAAATATCAAGTTAATCCTTAAAGTGGGTTCACCTAATTTTATCGGGTTCTCTGGCTAGGATGATGTTTATATTAACATGGTAAGCCATATTCTAATGTTATCCTAACATCATTAGACAACTATTAACATGTCGTAATTAACATTAGTAGGTAAATTTCTAAATTAATATTAACACCCTATTAATACCCGTCTTAGCTTAAACTAATGGAATGGTTAACATCCCAATTTAATATTCCTACCTACTAGTAACCTGCCAACTTATCAAGGCTGTCCCTTAGTTAATAACCTGCCAACATTATTCACTACTCTATCTCTTTACTCTCGTATATACAGGCTGTCACCTTCTTACCTTTGTCATTTCATTCTTCTTTATTATTTTTAACAAGGCTGATTCTCTCTTATCCCTTTATTATTTAAATACTCACTCTCCATCATTCTTTATTATCAACCTGTCAACCTCCTCTTCTATAATTATCAAGGCTATCTCATAACTTTATAATACTCTATTTCTCTTTGTTTCCTCTCTGTCTGTTCTTTCTCTATTCGTTTTTTATTCTTTTTTTTTGTTTTGAACTTGCAGCAGCAAGCAACAAGGGCTCGGGCGGAAAAATCAAAAGGGAATAGGGCTGCTCACCTGCGCGCGTGGGGGCTGACGGCGGCGGGCGGTTGGGCTACCGGTGGTCGGTTCGGCGGTCAAGGGCGGCTCGGGCGGTTCCCCAGCAGCGGCGGCGCGGGGCTCGTTTGCTGGGCGACGCGCGCGATTCCTCACGGCGGCGGCGGCTTGTTGGCGTGGGTTTGTGTTGTCGTTGAGTGGAGATGGGAACATGGGCTGAAGTTTGGATGAGGGTTTGAAGATCAAGTTTTTTTTTGTGTGTGTGTGGATTTTTGGGATTATCCCAATTTCAGATCTGGAGTGGTGTGGTTTGAATCAGAAGATGTTGACTCTGAATCTGAAGTTTTACTTTCAGATTTTTGTTTGGTTCTCCTCCTTTCAAACTTTCAGTTTCAGTTTGGGAAATGGGTTTGGCTAATTTGTTTGGGTTTGATGAAATTGTTTGGGAATCTGATTATTGATGTTTTAGGATTTTGGATTTTGATTTCTGGTTGGTTTGGGTTGTATGAGGATGGTGGATTGTTGGGAAGGATTTGGTTTATGGAGGATGATTTTTGGTTTGGATTTTGGCTTGGAGAATTTGTTTGCAGGGAGTTGTTTGCCGACGATGAAGAGATTTTGTTTGCAGGGAGTTGTTTGCCGACGATGAAGGTGGAGTTTCTGGTTGTGAAATGATTTCTGGTTGTGAAATGATTTCTTGCAGGGTTCGTTCATCAGGGAGATTGGCTTAAGAAGATGAGCCTGGGAGACAACACTTCCCATTTTGTCAAGCAGTATTAATTTGATTGGGATGTGTAGTTAATGAAATCTTTAGACTTTTGTAGAGACGTGTTTTTTTTCTCAAACGAAAACAAGGAACAAAGAGAAGCCAACTTTGATTTCAGAAGTGGTTGTTTAAAACGTGTGTGTTGTCGTGTAGTTAAGGGTTAAGGTAAAAACGTAATTAACGTAATTAGTCATCATTAAAAATGGAAAAGTAATTAGTGAAATTAATTAAAGAAATTAAGATTTTGTAATTAGTAAAATGTAATTAGCAGGATAATTAAGTTAAATTAAGGCTTGATGGTAAATATCGACGATATGGTAAAACGAAAACAGTAACGCGCTCGCGTTGACACGTACGGACGAAAAAGTAACTGGATAACAGAAATAAAATACCGGCACGCCCAAACGAAAACGCGCCTGAAAATACTGGCCGTTACAGCGCTCATAGAATTATGCTTTAATATCGTTCTCCACAGATGGGGCATCAAGCTTTGATGGGTTGACATCAGACGAAGGGGATACAAGAGGCCCATTGATCTCCATGAAGGAACATCTTTCCTGATGGACATGTTCTAATTAAATTTCATATAAACCATATTTAAGAACTTAAAGTGAGATGGTGTAACTAAATTTTATGGATGAACGATAATTTGATTAAGTTGTGTTAAGTGTTTGCAGCCTACCAATCTATGCCTTCAATTGCACCAATAACAATTACTTCAGTATGCATATAAGTATAACTAAGCTTGGGAGAAGATGAGCTAGAGACCTCAATTTTCAAAGGAAATAACTTCTTAAATCTACATTCATTAAACAAATAATCACATCTTTTTAAGTTTCGAATGTATAAGAAAGGGTACAGTGAGGCCTGGCTTACAAGTAAAGTGGTTGGGTTTGGAAATGAGAGGTCCTATAGTAATTACCAGACTACGGTCTTTCACAAAAAAGAATATAAGGGAAAAATCGAATCCTAATCTTAAAGAAAAACTAACAATCTAATTTGTTACATAACAAATAAATATAATAATAAACACACAGATTGACTTGTAAACTGTCCTTAATTTGTACAATTTGAAAACCGTAACAAATCTAACTTCAGATATTGAAAATTTCAAATCGAACCAAAGAAACTAATCCTAAACTAAATAAATCAACCTAAATAAAGCCAAAATTGCATTAAGCTTTTTATTGCTCTCGACCCACCAACGGGGCTCTTTGTATTTGGATGATGTCTGTTCCCCATCAATCCTTAAAAAGTTGAGAATGTAGGCCATTAAACAATTCATTATATGATTGGAAGATTTGAAAGCAGCTTTTATGAGAAGGGGAAGAAAGATGGCATCATCCTAGTGGAGATAACGATGGACCATAACAGACAGAAAATATGCAAAAGTGGATAAAGAATAAAAGCATTGTTATCTGGAGCTGCAACCTTGTCTGAAATAAGTGGAACAAATCGTCAATCAAGCATAACATGGTGCAAATTTTATTGAAGTACGCATTAAAGAATATAGTCCCAAGTTAAGAAAAAGTAAAGAACATAAAATAGAGGGTGTGCCTCTGCCTAAAAGATTAAACTTTTGGGTTAGAGTGTCTCAACCAACATTGTGCCTTCACCAGTTTAACTCCACGATCCTTCTTTTCTTTTGATACTCCAATATGATAGCAGAGCAAGTGAAGCATGACAAATGGGGTTTTAGAGCTACATTTACTTGAATGCAGAACATCAAGTCATTGATCAAGATCCATCAAAAGAAAGCGTAGGTTTATTCTTTTATGCTTAATTAGTTATTTAAATAAGTGTCATGTGTTGTGAACATAGGACTGTTGGGGTTTTAAAAGCATTTTTATTGCTTCCTTTTATTTTTGTTTTAGGTAGTTGCACATGTTATACACATAGTAGTTGATTATAAATAATTAAATAATTATATACTTTCGAGATCATCAAAATGAAGATAATGAATTAAGTTTTGAGAGAAACCTTAGATGCTTCGTGAGAAATCCTAAATCTAATAGAAATCTCTATGCCTATGAGTGGGTGTGCAAGGCTCCTATCCGCGAGGTCCGAAAGCTATCATTTATTTAACGCTTTTAATTATCTAAATATCTAGATCTATTCATATCCTTTAAACCTAGATCCATTAGTATTTTCCCCAAATCCTTTTAGATCACTAATTCTATTTCTGAATCCCACCAGAATTATTTCTGAATCCCACCACAACAAAAACCTTATATTAGCTTCTGTTACCCATTCCCCATCAGCCGGGCTCCATCATTTGTCGATTTCACTCAGGAACACTTTGGTTCTTTGACAATCTTAAAGTTAGTATAACTTTAGTCTGAGGGGATGTTAAAGAAAAAAAGTCCCACATAGGAAATAATAAAAAAAGTAACGAACATATAATTGAGGTTGGGACTCTACTTAAAACCTTAAGCTTTTGGGTTAGAGTATCGTAGCCCAAATTATGCCCTCACCATTTTAACTCATTATGACACATCTAATTCTTCCGTAGCTCTAATAGTATGCAACTATGCTTCCAAATTGGTTGGCTTGGATTTGATATTACAGTATGCATGCATCAAGTTGGCCTTGATTGACTCCCTCTACACTTCTTCGATGGGAATAGATCATGGATGTGCTGCAGGAGTCGCATTAAATTCTAGTACATAAATAGCACAAAAGCCAAACAGAACATGCTCATAAGCCCTTCAAGGTAAAATCAAACTAAAACGAATTGCTTTTCTACACATTCTGACTGATCAATGGTTTCATTCATATGTGTAAATGCTTAGGTTATAATATAAAAGTTCTTTGATATTTGAAAGAATAGTGTCTTGGATAAAAGAGAATTTGAAGGACAGTAAAATAGCTACTAACATGTGCATTAAAACATTGGCATGTTATGTAAAGGAACAAAAAAAAACTTGGATTCTTCCAAGGGGATTTAAATCTCTATGTTAATGAAATGGTGAGGCCAACTTGAAGCAAATGATTACTCAGTTTATTATAAGAAAAAAATATAAAAAATAACATGGAACAGAACCTTTAATGAAGCAAGCTCACGTAGGCCTTTCTCAACTAAAAGCATGTTTTCAATATTTCCCTCTCCATCTAAATCACTTGCATCAAATGTCATTTTTTGGTCATCATCATCAGCTTTATCTGTCATGGAGAAACCAGAATATCAGCAACCGAGAAGCTTAATTTCAACCGTAGTATTTCACAATCAATATTTTTTACTTCCCATGAACATATAAAAAAGGAGCATAAAATATTAGGTGAAGGATAACCTGATGAATGCTCATTTCTCGCCTTCTCTCCAGCAGACAAGACAACTTCCTTAGGAAGTGGAGCCAATGAAGACCAGTATTCATGCTTTCTTTCAGCAATATCCACATATATTCCTGTGATAAGAGAAATTGTAAGCCTTTCACAGATGGAAAATACTGATCCAGATTAAATTTAGCAATTTAGAACCCCCAGGCCCAATCCTAGGAAACGCAATGTCCTTCCAGGTACCAACCATTTTAATCTAAATAACTTGCAAAGTTAACTTCAAATATAAAAATAAAGCCCAGTTGCTCCCATCTAGGCTGACAATTACAACTGTGCAATTTTTTCACCGTTATCTAATTCATGTAATAACATACTAAAGTTATGGGCACGTGCAATGCACGGTGTAAAAAAATTTCTATATACAATTAGGTAAATATTAATGATAATGCAGAGTCATCATTCACAAGAAATGGTATGAAACAAGCAAAAAAATTGCACAGGTTATCATACGGTTCCCTTTTTTCGAAAGAAACATTAAATTCATAAATTGCCGTTTTTTGTAGAAATGACATTAGTTCACAAAGATCTTGGAAAGATCATGTTTTCAGAAAAAAAAATTTAAACATGTGGGTATTGATAAACTTCACCAATAACCACAATACTTTGCCCAAAGTAATTATTTCAGGATGGCCATAAAAATAAAAAATTAGAAACTAGATTTTGACCTATCAAGATGCACATTATATTTTAAAGAGCACACTTGTTAAGAGAATATATATATAACAATTTTAAGAAAAAAATAATTTTTATTGTATTATGATTTTGGTATGCATATAAATTTATTGGTTGTAAGGGGCATACTGGTAGCATCCTTAATCGCACAAAAAATGGGCTGTATGTTCTTATACTATAGTGGTTTTATAGGCATACCAATAAGCGAATTTATTTATTTATATTTATTAATAAAAGGGATATAATTTCAAACCTTTATCACCACTTGCTTAAACTTTCTTGCAATTATAATCGGTGGGGCGCACTGGTGGGGCGCACTGTTGAATAAAACAATAGAACAACAGTCCAAGCCTTCCACACATTTCCTTTTGACATTAATATGGTTGAATAAGGATGAAATATACAGTTATATCTTTAATTTATATATTATAAGCAAATGTGATTGTCAAATAGTAGAACTAAAACACAGTATGGAAATAGGAACCATAATTTTTATTCATTAATGTGTGTAGAAGTGAAGTGGTTTGGTGGGGGGAACAAGCAAATTTGCCAAAGTGGTACTAAAGTAAACATTACATTTTTGTAGGAAA
This sequence comes from Scilla litardierei, assembly GCA_030789695.1. Classification (NCBI taxonomy): domain Eukaryota; kingdom Viridiplantae; phylum Streptophyta; class Magnoliopsida; order Asparagales; family Asparagaceae; genus Scilla; species Scilla litardierei. Next base: position 105,532,972 of record CM061137.1, on the reverse strand, counting down.
AATTATCTAATAAAACCAAATAACATTTTTATAGGGATAAAATGCAATAAAAATATTTCCTAATATATTGAGTGCAACTGCACAACATTGTTTTTTAAGAAGTGTAAACAGTGCATATTTAAAATTTCAGTTCAAAAAACATTCATTACTCAAAATTTCTTCACAAAAAATCAATTATAATTATTATTTTTTCAATTGGAATGGGTTTTTATATTAAAACTATTTTCTGGACTTATGCGCAAAAGCAAGTCATGTCTATATACGTGTTTCGAGCTGTAATTTTCACAATTAATGGAGCGGTGTGTGGGTATTTCTGTAAATTACAACCAATTCCTCCTTTTTGGCATTCGTTATTCAACATTAAATTCACCCATTATGGAACATAGGGAGTTGTTAATTTTATTTTTATTTGATGTCATGTGTCCACACAAAACATCGAAAAATATAAAAACATCTAGAGAAGACTGGCTGCCCACAGTCTAGCATGCCCGCCTTCTCCAATTATAACAGTAGAGATTATTCCTACCATCAACTAAAGTCGAAATATAAAACATGAAGCAAAAAAAATGTTTTTACTTGCATTATTTTGATACCAGTCCTGATAGATACTTTAATTTGATTAACCCCTATAAAAATGGTTTGGACACAAGACCCTCGTACATCAGAACGTGCAAATTACGTCCCACTCTGGGCAACCCCGTCTAGCGACCCAACTTAGATTTTGTTAGGTTTGGTTTGGGTTGAAATTTTTGAATTTGGGTTACTGGATTGGATTGTATTATTAACATTTTTAGCCTAACAGCCCCAGGCCTCAATCATAACTTTCAAAACACAGAATGTTAGCTTTTAATAACTCTTAAATTCACTAAGTTTATCCTAGATAATGTACTGGACTTAGGTTGATCTCCATGTAATCATTAATTGGTGACTCATGTCTTTTACCTTTTCAATTTGATTAACCTTTTTTGTGTGTTTTAAATCATATTTTGATGCATTTAAAAATCCAAATGCATTTTGATGTCATAAGATAATTTGGCACATCTAATAAATTTTTAGAAACTAAATCTCAACATAAAATTAGGCCCAAATTAAGGGTTAAATCCTAACCTGCCTAAACCAAACTGAACCATTTTTTTTCACAGTTCACGGTGGAATTATTTGGACCGGTTATGTTTGGCCTTTTTTCCCACAGTTGGGCCAAGTCGTCCTTATGCCCACTATTATTAATGCGGGGAGCACCTATTATTCGTTTGTCTATTGCAATTGCCTTTATAGCCTGTGAACTAACCATGTTAGTCATCAGGAGAATTACTAACCCCAATTACCTAACGAAGAACATGTATAAATGACAAGAAAGTCAAAATATATAGTTGAGAGAGAAGGGAACAAAAAGGTATGAGAATGGAAAGAGAAGAGGGAAACCGGCGGGGACAACAAAGATATTCTGAAAGAGATGGGAAGAGCCTAAATATGTACCGATTGCAGGCAACAGAGGCTATGGCTGATACATGACAAAGGGAGAAAGTAGTGTGGAATGGAGGGAGACGATGTTGCGGCCGGTAATTGAGAGGATTTTTAGGGGCGGAGTAGTGTTGCGGCCGGTAATTGAGAGGAGGGGCAATTGGGTAAAATGACATTTAGGGGATGTTTTGGCTATTTAAGGGGGTTGAGCCGGCCCTAATTGGGAGGCGAAAATTGAGAGAGAATTTTATTTTTATTAGTTTATCCCCTAGATTAATCCTTAGCTAGTCGTCCTTTTAAATTGTAGTTGTTATCTAGCGAGTAGTTGATTTGTAGTAGGTTTTTCTCTAATTTCAGATCTGAGATCCAATAAAAATCACATTTTTATCATCAAATCCCTAGTGGATCGCATCAATTGGTATCAGAGCCGTCGATCCATGGCGAGTACCAGATCTATGGGATGGAGCATAGAGGAGATAAGGGAGAATCAGGTGAGAACTGAAACAAAAGTGGCGGCGCTAGCAGAGGCAATAGCGGCGTTATCCATGAAGCTCAACTTAAAGATGGATCCAAGCAAAAAGGAGCCGCTTTTGACAACAAATAAAGATCCGGGGCTAGATCTGAAGATTCTAAGTCCAGATCTACCAGATCCAGAGCCAGATCTAGAGCTGTCAGACGTAGCTCCACCAGATCCGGAGCTTTCAGGCGTAGATCCACCAGATCCGGAGCCAGATCTGAAGTTAGCATATCCAGATCTGGAATTAGCAGATCCAGATCTGGAATTTTCAGATCCAGATCTGGAAATTTCAGATCCAGATCTGAAAATTCCAGATTCAGATCCGAAAAAGACGGTTTCTTTTGAAGATGATCCGGATCTAGAAGAAGACGGAGGCTTCGATCAAGGAGACAACGTGTGGGAGACTCACCAAGACCACGCGCCGCCACGACACGAAGACAGAGGGGCCGGCGGGGAGATTCCGGCCCCTGGCAGCCCTCCGGGGATCCGCCGACCCCCCAGGGAGCTCTGGGGGGCCCGGCGAACCCCCAGAGGGGCGGCAGAGGGCCGCCAAGCCCCCGGGAGGGGCGGCCGCACCTGCCGCCCCTCCATGCGCAGGCGGCGGCCCCAGGGAGCACCGCCTGGGGGCCGCCGACCCATTTTCAGGGCCGGCCGCCCCCGGCGATGCCCTGGGGGGCTTCAGCCGACCCCAGGGGGGATCCCGAGGGCCGGTGGACCTCTTGTAGGCCCCACCGACCTTCCAGGACGACCGACAGGCTTTTTTCGAGGATTTCCAGGCCCCCGAAGGCCCCGCACGAGGTCCGTGGAGCACAATTTTCAGGATTTCAGCCATCTATGGGGCCCGGGGAAGGATTCCAGCAGTGCATCGATGACGACGACCAGCCAAAGTACTTGTGGGGGCCCGACGACGTTTTTTGGATCCCACCTTGGCCCGACGATATTTCTCCGGACGTCGTTGAAAGCGGTGGGGACCGCTCTCATCCGTTTGATCCGGGAGGAGTGCAATCGACCGGATAGGACGGATGGCCCACGGACATCATGCACCACCTTGAGGACAAGGTGGATTTTTAGGGGCGGAGTAGTGTTGCGGCCGGTAATTGAGAGGAGTGGCAATTGGGTAAAATGACATTTAGGGGATGTTTTGGCTATTTAAGGGGGTTGAGTCGGCCCTAATTGATATGCGAAAATTGAGAGAGTATTTTATTTTATCCCTTAGATTAATTGTATTAGGATTTCGGCTTTTCCCCCTAGGTTAAGAATTGTCTTCTAGTTATTAGTTAGCGAGTAGATTATTGTATTAGTGTTCCTTTTTAATTGTGAGATCTGAAATTCCAATAAAAATACCATTTTTATCTTCAAATCCCCAACGAATCGCATCAGACGATACTAGCTGAAGAGAGAACAATTAGTGTTTGGAGAGAGATAAAGATAAGTGGAAAGAGAGGGACACAATAGTAGCTGCTGAAGGATAAAGTGATGTCTCTTTAATTTGGTTGAAAAACGATCCAGTGGAGGGGCTAGTGGATGGGATGTAGACGTCACTTGTAACATAAAGGTCATAAATTACTATTTATTTGGAAAATTCCCTTGATTTCATTTAAGAGCGGAATCATGATAAGGATTTTTCAAAATTTTATTTCTGTGGATGACTGCTATAAAATTTAAGATTTTGCTAAGGACTTGTATCCTTACGTGTTCCTCGGCAATGGGTTAAATGTGGGATTAATAACCTACAAATGACCAAACACACACACATGAAGTGGAGTTTACCAGTCTTAACTTACCAACTACAAACAAATAGAAATGGATAACTAGTTTATATGGGTCAAGAGGAGTTCACCCGTATTATATGAAGGGTTTTCTAATCCACCACTTTAAAGTACCTACAATTAAGTCATCTATTTATATAAACAGAGAAGCCCATTCCTTCATAAGGTTTAAGATCTTCATAATTTTAAGACTGTCCTTATGTAACAGTTGCCAAACTTAATATAAACTAGCACCTTAACCCCACCGTAAAAGTTTGCAAAATGAGTCCACATGGCCTTTAAAAGAAGTTTAATATTTGTAACTCAAGATTCTTCTTCTTCTTCTTGCTGTTTTTTTTTTGCCCCGGGCCGGGTGTTTTTTTTTTTTTTTTTTTGTGGGGGGGGGGGGTGTGTGTGGGGTGGTGGGAAGGGGGGGTGGGGGTTTATCAAAATATACTTGCAACTCATAATAGTTTTAAACACTCTTACAAACTTTTCCACCAAAATATAGACATTCATACATAAATACAATTAAATAAACATTCAAACATAAAAATTTATGTGAAAAAAAAGTGTGAGTTGTATAAACATGTCTCCAATGTTTTCACAAAATTTTCTACACTAGAAAATATAGTATATTATTAACAGCACATTAGAAAAGCGCCAAATATGTGTTCGAGATGTGCCCAGAAAGTGTATGTGTCTGGAACAGGTATTGGTGTGTTTGGTATGTGGGCAACTTCATTATAGAAATTAGTCATGCTTCATAGGCATAGCCTATATATATGATTTAGTAGTCTGCATATGCAAGACTTGCTTTTTTCTACCGTTCAGCAACACACATCATTTTTTGGCATTAAATTTATGCTGGGGTTGATAAGATCTTAGAGAAAAAGTGACACATTTAGAGGCTATGGTAATTAACAGTGTAACCTAGCCACCTTCGAAAGGAGCTTATTATGTGAACTTCATTTCTAAATTAAGGAATTCCTTCTATATCTTAAGATGATTTCATAAGGAAGAAACTGATGATGAAAGTCAATGACACTTGCATAGCTCAGCCCTTCAGGCCCCCAAATTCCTGCAAGAGGATCATTTCTTTCATCATACGCATGTTTCAGTTTCTCAACTCTTTCCGTGATATTTATAGTGGATGTGTCTTTTACAACCTGTCATTAGAATATAAAACTATAACCCTCAGATTTGGAGTATTGGAGTCATGGACTTTAATCTTGTGTCAGAGGAACTCAGGTACAAATCCCACCTAGTGTGCAATTAAAAACGGATTTAAAAACAGTCGTGTTGCAAAAACGCCTAAATTTTTTCCCATGAAAAGGGCCCTCAACATGTGAGGGTAAGTTAATATAAAAAAATTAAAACCCTCGAACCTCATCATACCTTCATAGGTTTGGTGTAGTGGAATGAACTTTAACATAAATATAGTTATCTTCCTTACCAGAACTTTTACCCCAATAACAGAAAATGTACCTTTCAATAACACCATGTCATCTCAGAATCCCCAAAGTAATAAATGTTCAAAAATCATACCAATGAGCACTTGCTTTTTCAACTCTTTCTAAAGGACCAACGAATAATTACTTAACCCAAGCCAATTGGCTTAGTGGTATTCCCCCTCCCTCTCTTGTGAGAGGTCGAGGGTTCGATCCCCGCTTTCCGATGTATCAAAAAAAGTATAATTACTTACCCAACTTCAAAATAAATAGTCAGGGGAAGGATATATAAAATGTCTTAAGTATCCAAATGATAACAGTAGGGCATCGCTTATGATGGTAATGATGAATTCAAAATCATGTTACCATGATGGATGCATAATTTCCAATATCGAGCAAGCCAACACCTCTTGAGCACCACCTCCTCCTGAGAAATACATGTCAAGAAGGAACTTAGGCCATGATGTAGAAAATATCATATAAGGAAACGGTGGTACAAGAAATGGAAACATACCATTTGTTCTTGATTCAACGTCATTTTCTGTAGAATTATTCTAAGAGATTTTACTTCAGTTTCTACTTCATGAAGTTGTTCGCTTGGAAATGCTGTCTCATCCCTTGTGCTCTATCATGCAAAGCTACGAATTATCTCAATATAAACAGTTCCAATGGATTGATTTTTGCCATGTAAAAACAGTAAATATCTAAACCTTTGATTCCCACCGAAGGGGGGGACCAGTCTCATCTCTTTTTGTAAAGCTGTGCAGTACTGAAGCTTTCAGAACAGCCTGCAATAGAAATATGTCAGTCAAATGCTTCGCTAAGAAATGTTACTAGTTTTTATGTGGTAATGTCAAACTACCTAAAAGTCTCTACATCCATGATATGTATCTACAGGAACAAGTCAGTGTCAAGAACCCTAACAAAGATGGAAATTTCATCAATCCAAAAATCAATACCTAACATGAAATAGGGGAATAGAACTGTAGCTCATATTTTTGAGCTAGCAACTCAAAAGTATTTGTTGGATCATCTAAAGTTTTTCATGACATTATTGCCTCAAACATATACATGAAAGTATATAAGTGTGGAATTTTTATAACCACGGATCAACTGGCAACGTTGGTTCTGTTTCTACCTGATGCACAGTTAAGAGACTTGGTGTCATGATGCTACATGATAAATGTCTCATTGTATGTAGATTAGTATAATTATGTGAATTGTAGATTATGATTGCCCTTCATGTGTGTTTGAACCACAAGATCTTAGAAATACGAGCCAAGGACCCCTATCCGATATTCTAAGATATCATGCTATATCATAATGAACAAGGACTGTGAGCAAGTCTTGATATGCAACATAAAGGTCCATGTGGTGATTTAGCTCGAATAGCTGAGATAGTTTATTCCAATCTGCTCAAAGTTGGATCATAAAGATTTGAATGCATGATTTTTCACGTAGCCCCATGTGATCCTTATCTATATATCCACCTTTGTTTGTAACTATGGATAATTACAATCAGTAAAAGATTCTGCGCCTCGTCGACAAACAGATTTTCCTAGTCGACTAGCAGCAGTTTTGACAGTTTTTCAACTAGCCATTTTCTGACCATTTAAGCAGTTTTTTGACAAGTTTTTTGGACAACCCTTCAGCATCTATTTATATAAACCGAACTTGTCATTCACAAGAAGTTTTTGACAATTTCTCTATCTAAAATTCTCAAGTTTTTCTCTCTAAGAGAGGCTATTGTCTTGATTCCTTAGAGAACAAAGTGCCGATCTTTTCTCTATGGGAATTCCATCTTCAAGAGAGTTTCAACCAAATCTTCCATTCAAGAAACCTTGAACATCTCTCACCTTCCTTGTAATTCATTATTTTCATCATCCAGCCTATATGTGATATTGTCTTTACTTATGTGACTGAGTCTCATGTTGAAGAGATTGTACAAAGTTTGCGACACAGAGAGTGTTGGCATTTTTTAAGTTTTGTGCTTGTGGTGACCAAGTCGTCATAGTGGATTGAAAATCTCTAATGAAAGTAGGAAACTGGACGTATGATCACGAGGATCCGAATCAAGATAAATTCTATGTGTTTGCAATTGGTTCTTTTTCTGCATTGTGTTCTTTACTTCTGCATTATTTATTGCACGTTTTTGTAACGTTTACTTTGCAATCTTCTTCATGATATACACTATTCACACACCTCTAGTGTATTGGGTATGCCACGAGATCTAACATTCCTGATATCACAAAGTTAGAAAATAAGAAATGAAAGAAATCATAGTTTCTTGAAATCTCTCGCACGCAATGTGATTTAAGTTAGTGAGTTAGTCTACATGCTGTAAGGCCCAAATCGAAATCTCTTCATATGTGATTTATGAGAGTTGGTGATTTATCACTAGGTTGTGAGACCTGAACACTTATCTAGATTCCATTTTATCAAACCCTAACCCTAGTTCTCCCCCCAAATCCACCAAATCCCTAAATCATCCACTACAAAACCCCACCACATAAACTCTATGTCCGCTTCCACTTTCTTGTTCCCCATCAAACTGTCGGGACATAACATGCTTAAATATTATACAGTTTTTGTGCATATGTTCCTAATGCATTGGACCAAACACAAGTTTCCATATAACAAATAAAATGGTTTTATGACTTTTATCTATAGTGGGGGATGTTCACAACACCGCATGCATGCACATGTACATCAAGTGTTCTACAATGTGGACATAGTAGATACATATGTCCAGTATATTCTGTAACATAAACGCTAGGGGTCAAAATAAATATTTACCATACTATATTTACCTCTCTTTTCGGCAAGGGTTCTTCCTTTCTGGGGGTTTCCTTTCTAAAAATGAAGTAAAACATAAAACCATCATATTTACAGGGAAATTAACACACACAAAAACACTACAACTAAACAGAGCTTGCCTGCTCGAAAAAACTTCCAACGGCACACCTTCACCATGCAACACAACCTAAAATGCCAAAGAAAGTGGTCAATAATCTAAACTATTTGAAGAAATAACCCAGATCTAGCTTACAATATAAACCAACGTTAGAACTTCCCTATCACTACCAAAATGGCATGTGTCAATCCACTAACTGTGATAAGCAGTTAGGAGAGGTCACGAGCATGGTAAAACGTGCATTAACAGGACAAGGCAACATGAGAGTAAAAAAAGAAAAAAAATAACTAGGATTTATCGTTTCAAGTTTAGAAATAAATATAGTGTCTAGTTCATGAATAAGAAATGACAGTTTGTAGTCTAGAAATATGAGTCAAATACGACTTGTAATAGTACTGTATTTTCTCAGCTATATAAACACCATCAATACCCAGGTTTGGGTTGTGGCCTGTTTCAACATTATATATGAGCTCCAGATCTAAGCCGTAGTCATGACCATTTCTACCATCTGCATTAAAAATGAAAAACCAATTAGACCCAAACCCAGTCTTCTCTTTCAACACCTTAAAACAAACAAATTCAAATCTAACCCAAACCCAACAAAGCCCTAACCAAAACACAAACCTACCAAACACAACCCCCACAAGCCCGAATCCTTTCCTTGTTGCTCCTCGCCCACCTGTCTACCGACCCGTGCTGCCTTTCACCTCATTTCTTCATCTTCTTCATATTCCGATCTTCTTCTTTTTTTTCACTTCTTATAATACAAACCAATCTGATCAACAAAGCTTCTACCCCATGACCCCCAACCAAACCCACCTAGCACCTTGGCCTTCACCCTGTCTTCACATTCCTTTTTCTTCTTCACGCTCATCTTTTCTTTGCATCTTTTCATGTGGTACCCCATCAAACTGATTAAAAATTTCATTAATTAATCATTTAAATTAATGATTAATTAAGATTACTATTGAAATTGTTAACTTAATTAAGCAGTAATATTCTTACCATAATAAAATAAAATAATGATAATGATAATAAACATAATTTTTATTAAATTATATCAACAAGGATATGTATTTTTGCAAATTGATAATATAATAAAATTAATATTGTGAAAAGGGATTCTTGTCAAAATAGAACAACAACAACAATAAAGCGCCTCACTTACTGACTTAATATCACTTGTTACCTAAATGGATGAGATTTTAATGGTGCCAAGAGCCATGGCTGCTAGTAAAATGTGAGCAGGCTATTTATACAATATAAATTGATGTTGGGATATTATAAGCGGTACAAATAGCCAAATTTAAAACATATGCCCAAGTTCTAGAATAAAGGCCCAGTCCTACAATTGAGTCTCAGCATCAACAACTCTTAATTTTATCATCACTGCACAAATTATGCATACAACACTTGTCACATTATATGTCCAGACAAGACTACACATATTGCGTACCTACTCTACCCAATTACACTATCCAACAATCAGATGTATTAAAAATAAAACACAACTACTTTGTACTCAAATTAAGTTCCATTAATTTCATCAAAAGCTCAGACCTTAAGAAGCAATGCATCCTAAGACCAAGCTCGTTGCACAACTGGTGAGACTGATGCCATAAAGCAAGAATTTGTGTGAATCGGTCGGAATCCGTCTGTCTCTGATCAATGGAATCGAGACAAGGCCGATGACGAAGCAGAATCGTCAAGGATGATGGGGAATCCATAAAGATTTCGATGATATTGAGGATAGATTTAGCAACAAGAACTTGAGACTTTTGAATAATACGAGTATCGGAATGACATTGAATTTCATTCCTTTGAGAGCAGAGGAGGTATAGATTCTAAACATTTTAAATTTTTTACATACTTGTGGTTTACTCATAAATTTAATCAAATTAAGATGTAACATGAAACAATTGAAGATTTTTAGCCCAAACTATTAAATTGGAAAGCTTGATCTTTTAAAAAATATGATGCTTCTTCTAGCGAACTTTGGTGCTGGTGAGGTCGTCATTGAACGCCGGCCAGCCCGATGCTAACGACCAGGGCATTGGGCCGCTTCTATGGTCATCAAAATATTCCGCTACAAGAATATTGAACATCAACACGAGGAAGAAAGAAATGAAAAAAAATTGGAAACCCCATATCCCTTATGAAAATTATTTTCAGATCCAAAGAAGTTTGCAAATCAGTCCAAATACTAAGTTTTTTTAATTATTTACAAAATGATAATTGCATAATGAACCCAGCGATTAATGTTTTCAAATGTGATACCTTTTAATATAATAGGATTTGCAGTTTTGTAGAGAAGTCCCTAGAATTGCAAAAATAATTTACCAAACGACCCATTTTCTTATAGTATTCAATAAATTCCAAAAAAATCCACAAAAATTAGTGTCTAGAATGGACCAATTATAAGTGTGATGCCTTAGTTAAGGCTTGATTTAGAAGACCTACCATGCATAGTCAATAGGATTTATAGGTAACACTATTTTTGGTAATCCTAAACATCATATAAAAGAGTATATAAAGGATACACTAGATTTGTCAACAACAAGTGGACTCATGATCTATGAGCATATTAACCTTTAGGCATCACATGGATCATTATTAATATCCTAATTGTTATTATTTTAAGAATTTCATAAGTCGTGTGTCGAAATAACGGGTAATAGGTTGTCATTGCATGTGAGTGCAACCTTTCTCACTTGAGTGTTTTTATAAAATCATGGTATTGAAATATAAGTTCACATTGATTATTTTACATAACAAAAAATTGTGAAAATTATTGCACAATTATCTGGCTTAATTGAGGTGTGCAAAATGATGTATACGACATTATTTTATGATTTGATTACATGTAACTAGTTCATGATTATTATGAGAAATAAGAAATTGTACATGAAAATATCATTTAATTTGAAATAATTTATTCTAGGAGTTGCGCAAAAAATGTTGGAAAATTTGTATATCATGTGCATGGTATTTCCAATATGATAACATCGTAAACTTCCCAGAACATGATAACATCGTAAACTTCCCAGAACGTGTACATTTTATCTGCTCACGTAGAAATTATGAATTTATGCTTATGAAATGATTTAAAATTGTGTGCAACATGAAGAATGAAAAAGCAATAGATATAAGCATAATTGATCACATTTTTTTAAATGATAAGAAGTTGAACCTGTATTTTCAAATCCTCAAAATCAGATATGAAATGAACTGATTGTACCTATATATGTGGCCTTCGGATGGATGTTGGGAGGTAAGTGTAATGACACGTGAGTGGTGGGGGGTTGATGTGTCCATATTTTCTATACCTTTATCGCATCATTCCATATTGATTTCATCGCTCGAAACTCGTTTTTATCGCTTTATCGATCGTTTATTGGATTATATGATTTTCGGAGCTTTTATTCAATTTTCAGGAGTTTCGAGTGGATTTGGAGCAAAATGGAGCTATGGACATATCCGAGGTAGCCGGAGCGTCAATGGCAAGGCTTGCTAGGTGTGTGACGCGGTGGAGAAGAAGATTCAAGAGCAAGAAGAGGAATGAATGAGAAGAAGATGAGCAAAGAGATGGAGCTGCCCCATATCAGCTTTTTTCAAAGCACTCGGACCGAGTGGCAAGCCAACTCGGTCCGAGTAGGCATAGCAAAAGGGAATGATGAAGGCTATAAAGGCAGCTGATCAAGCTTAAAGGTCACTCGAACCGAGTAGTTTTGCTACTCGGTCCGAGCAAAAATGATGTCAAAATGGCATTTTCAAGCAAATTTCGAGTCTCTGTACTCGGACCGAGTAGCCTTGTCACTCGATCGAGTCAGCCGGGTCGCTAGCGCAGAAATCAGCTCTCGTTTTTTGGGGTTTTCTTGTTTTGTTGGGTTCAAACCCACTTGTATATAAACCTAATGACTACTCTATGTTTATAATCAATTAGAGTTGAGTTTTATTTTCGTTTTTTGAGCAGCCACCTAATCTCTAGAGCTAAGATTAGGGTTTTGAGAGGAGATTAAGCTTGGAATCTTGGACTTCTTGTTGAGTTCTTCAATTTCTCAATAGATTTCTGTGTTCTCCTTGTTTGGTATTGATTTCCTCCTCTATTTCTATTGTTTTTGATATTAATTGTTGCTATGATGTTTAATCCTCTTATTATTATTGTTTTTCTTGTTTTTATCATTAGTGAGTAGTTCTATCAGGGCTAATGGATGAGCCCTATGATTTTAGGGTTCAGATGTTAATGCCATGATTTTCAGGTTAGATTAATGATTAGGGCTGTGATGTGATTGATTTACCCAAGCTTATAGGGTTCTCATCTAAGGTTTGTGATCCATGATGGTAGCACTTGCATAAAGATCGCCCTATAGGCTTGATTAGGGTCATTGGTAGATTCACTTAGGGTTTGTGATCCACGATAGTGGCACTCACTTTACGTGTCTCCACCAATGCCATATATCCCTAATTGACGACCTACGATAGTAGCATCAATAAGAGCCATCACATCATAAATCGAAGCTCTAACTCACGATAGTTACATGAGCGGAGATTGAAAATTATTTGTCGATCGTAATGCATATATCACGTGCAAGGCAATTTATGATGGTGGGGTTAAGCACGGGACACGGGACACATTAGATGAGTAGTTCAACGATAGTTGGCTACGATTTCACATTCAAGATGCGACAATCTCGCCTTAAGAACCAAATCCAACATAAGGATTACAACTTAGCATCGACACACAACGAATCATAGTGGTGACTCCTGGTGCCCTAGTTTCCTTTTATTGTTAGTGAAAAAGAGAGGTAACTATGACAACAATTTTGGATGCACCTCACAACTAAGATAGTCATACAACTCTGAACCATAGCCCGAAACCCATACCAATCGCCTCCATGTGGACCGACAACCTATACTATACTACAAAGCTATCGACACCGTGCACTTGCGGCAAACTCGAACAGGGGTCACCTCTAAAGTTCCACATCAATATATGTGATTGGCCTTCAGACGGGTGTAGAGAGTTAAGTGTAACACCACGCAAGTACAAGTAGTGGGGGCCACCTCTAGATTTTCACATTCATATGTATGCTTTGTCCTTCGGGCACCCTATGGCAAGTTTAGGTACACTATCTCTGAGGGACTTATTTGAGTGATTGATGCATTTACACATTCCCATGCTATTGGGACATAATCTGTAGCCTTAGTTGGATGTATGAGGATATTTGAAAATTGACAAATGATATGTGGTTTTGTGATTTCCATTGGATACAAAAGTATATGTTCAAGTGATCTCTTATATGTCCATATCTAATTTCAAAAAAAGTAATGCTTAAGTGATACTTTTATACAATGTAAATGCGGATTTTGGAATACTATAATGCATGTTGCACAATCATGATTTTATTGCACAAATGATAGTTTGACATATACAAAAGTATTTGTTCAAGTGATCTCTAATATGCCCACTCTAATTTTCAATAAGATTAATGCTTATATGATACTTTTATACAATGTAAATGATGATTTTAGAATACCATAATGCATGTTGCATAATCATGATTTTATTACACGCGTGATATTTTGACAAATAGCTATATGCATTTCAAAAGAATATGAATAATTATACAAGTGATTTTTTGTATGTAATTTGATTTTGAGAAAATATACGTTACAAGCTTTATTTTTTACAATGACAAGTTTTTTGTGTGATAATATTGTAGGATCGCTAAACGATACATGCACTACTAGGCAACATATACTAGAGATGGGTGAACAGTGTAATGGCACAATTAAAGCTAAATAAAATATTCTTGCAAATGCGGAACTAAAACGCAAGATAATTAGCAAATCCACAAGGGATAAAATGCAATCGCAAACAACACGATATATCCGGGTTCGGCAAATGCCTACTCTAGTCCCACACTCTTTGCAAAGCATTGTGGATTTCCACTATCAAGCCTTTTCCAAGGCAACACAACACAACACACTTTTCCCCATGCTCCACTATTTTCATAGAGCCTATCTTTTTCGAGATCACACACACAATCTCTTCCAAGATTGCAAACCCTATTCCAAGGGTGTCACCTCTCTTTCCATAGAAAACACTTCCACGACCCGGAAGCTAGGTTTCACAAATAATGAAACGAAATAGAAAATACAATCTTCTTATTGCCTTGATTAAATTTACTTACTAAACGTGAAGTGCGGAGGCAATGAAGATTGATGTTCAAGTGCTAGATTTGAGCTTGATGCACTTATGGACTTCCCTAGAGCTTTGGATTTCAACGCAACATCAAAGAAGCTCTTGAGTAAATGAGAGAGATGAAGAGAAGAAAGCTTTGCGCTTAGTTTTTGGCTCACAAATGAATCTTTATTATGTGTGTATTGGTACCAAAAGCTCACTCACAATGGTGCTTAAATACTCTCTCAATCGTGCACAAAAACCAAGAAAACGGCCCAAAAAATTCGGAGTATAATAGCTATAAACGGGCTGAATTCATAGTCACCAGACGTCTAGAGAAGGGTTACTAGACAGCTGATGAACTGTTCAGTCCTCTGGTCCACCTACAACAGACATCTGACAATGACTTGGTCAAGGACAAACTAAAAACCAATCTCCAAGCAGATGTCTGAAGAACACTTGTCAAATGGTTGATGCATTGTTCAGTCGTCTGTCAAGTCTTCTTCAAACGGCTGGATAGAGTTGGTGAAAAAGACAGAGAGCACATGAAAAATAACTCACCTTGTTCAATCGTCAGTGTTCATTTCCCAGATGTCTGAGACATTATTCAGACGTCTGTGCTTTAAATTTCAGATGGCTGATTAACCTTAGGTTTTGGCAAAACAGAAACGGATACGCTAGACGTCTGGTGAAGGGGTTCCATATGCCTGGTCCTGGTATAAGAACACAATCAATAGTGTTTTGGCTAATGAACCAATTGGGATGGGTTCTAGGATATTCTTAGGGATCACTAGGATGAAAAATGACATACTGTGTGTGTACATCTAATCAAGGCATACAAATATTCTACTAAATAAGAAGCAAAATACTTAAAGAATCAAAAGTGATTAACCATATTCTTCATGATTCTTTATGGCATCAATGTTCCATTGCTCCATGCCTTGAGTCATGTAACGCACAACCCAAGGCTACACAATTTAACAGAATATTAAACTTAATGGTACTAGTAAACTCAAGAGACAACATGATAATGAAACTGGCATGTTATAAAGTAAAGGCATGGATGTTCCTAGTAGCAAGATACTCCAATCTGAACAGATAATAAAACACCCAACTGTTCTATGTGCTGAAGCAACTAATGATGGAAAGACAATGATTGCTTGAATAAGAAAGCCCGAAAGTCAAACTCAGGATGGCGCTAGGCCAGAGGGATCATATCCCAATTAAACCACACTGAAACCCAAAACAACAAGCGAGAAAACCAGTCGACCCCAACCATGATCCAGGGAACCAAGACATCACGTAAGAGAATCTCCAAACCTAACAAGTAAAGAACCTAAAACAGTAAGTAACCAAGCCAGCCATAACCCACACGCAATGGAAGCTAGCCGCAACCCAACAAGCAAGGTAGCTAACCGGACTCAGCAACAACCCAAAACCCCAAAACAGCAACAAGGAATTCAACCGATCCCAACAAGCAACAGAAAGACAACCATAACTCAACAACCAGCAGGGAGCCCAAAGCCGTAAGCAAGGGAAACCAACGAAGCCCATAACAGCAAGGAAACCCCAACCCGTAAGCAAGGAAAGTCACTGTACCTCAACCAGCCAAGCAAGCCCGACATGCAAGCCGAAGAAGCCACCGAGCCCATCACAACAAGCAAGAGACGTCCCAACCCAACACCAAGCAAGACCAGCCCAACCCGCAAGCAAAGGATGACCCAAACCCCAACAAGCGAAGGAATCTAAATTGGAGTATAGGGGGATAGAGTCTACTTGAAGTCGAAGCCGAAGAACCCAGATAATTAAGATCCGAAGCCCAATCATCAGCAGAAAGCCTACACCGCAACCATCAGCAATAAGGGACCCCAAATCTGTCAGCAAGGAGAGCCACCGGAACCAGTAATCATCAATAAGGAACAGACAGCAAGCAGAAGAGTCACCGCATCCCTAAAACATCAAGAACTAAAACCTGCAAGTAAGAGAGTCAGCCGAACCCAACCAAGCAAGGAAATATCAGATCGCAAGCAAGAGGACAAATCATACCTCAACGAAAAGCCACATCGAGCAAGAAGCCCTAAGCCGAACCCAAACAACAGCAGGAACAGCAAGCCGCAAGCACCGTCAACAAGGAGCCACAGACCAGAACCAAGAGGGGGGCCGCAACACCCCAATTTCAGCAAGCAAGGGACAACCCGCAACCAAGGAACCATCGAAACCCCGAAAACATCAAGCAAAGGGGCAGACCGCAGTAATGAGGAGCCATCGAACTCACAACAGTAAGGGAAGGAGAGCCCGTAAGCAAAAGAGCAAGGAAGAGACAATCCGCAGGCAAAAGGAAGGAGGAGAGGGGTTTAAAGGAGGCAGAGGAGGAGGGGGTGCAGCGTACGGAAGGGAGGATGGAGGGGTAGGATGATGATGCTGTCAACGTATGCGAGAGGACGAGAGGGGGAGCTCACTGCTGTAGCGTCGAACAAGGGAGAGGACGGGGGAGCCACTGTCGAATCGAAGCCACAACGTGGCTCCTTGCTGTAGCGAGTCGAGAGAGAGAGAAAGGGCGACGAAAAGCCAAGCGGGCTCGAGGCGCTGATGCGAGCGTGTGGAAAAGGGGAACCGATGCGATTGGAAGCTCTAAGGGCCTTGGGGATCGCTGCGGGATCGAGAGAGGGGGGAAGGAACATCGAAGCCCACGAGGGCTGTCGCTGCTGCGTCGAAAGAGCCCTAGGGCTCAGGGTTAAGAAAAGAGAGAGAGGGAGGCGGGCTCGATGTGCTAAAGATGCCCTTGAGGGCTCGGGGGGGCTGCTGGAGTTAGAGGGGAAGAAAAGAAGCCCTTGTGGCTTGGGCCTGGAGCGGGCCACGAAAAGAAACAAAACAAAAAAGGAAAAGGGGGAAGAGATAGAATGGGCGGGCCGGGCCATTACAATCAACTCATCACCAATTGTTTTGTCTCCCCTTTGATATGATCAATATTAATTATCTGAGACTAAAACACTGAGACATTAGTTAACACATAATGTAGTGCTCATCATCAAACCCATATTGGGCTTACAGGACAATATCCAACAATCTCCCTGTTTTTGATGATGACACCCATTATGTAAAGGACAATTTTTGCAAAGAGGCCAAAAAATAATTGGGAAAATGACCTAAAAATAAAATAATTAGCAAAACAGACATCTTCTTGCCCATTCAACGCATGAGCAGCTGACTGGGCGACCCTAGCATGTGGCCCATGGGCCGCACTTTCCACGTGCGGCATTAGGCCGCACCTGTGGAAGAGTAGCATTGGGAAGTTCAAGCTATCAATATTTGTTCAACATACTTGCAATAATCCAACCCTCCATACAGATCACAAAAAAGCCACATCATCCTTCATTTGTAACATGATTATGCCAATGGTGAAGACAAAGTTAGATTTGACCCCGGCAGAAATCCAAGAGGTCATAAACACCATGTTAAGGATCCGAATTTCATATTACAAAGTATGGATGGCAAGATCGAATGCGTTAAAAGAATTTTTGGAGATTGTGAAGAGTCATATAATCGGCTACCTCGGTATTTAGAGGCCATTTCAGAGACTAATCCGGGTACAGTTTATAAGATCACTTATGACACCATCGGGGAAGGAGTGGCACAATTTTCTGGGGTCTTCTGGGAATTTGGTTCTTCAATCAAGGGTTTCAAGCATTGTCGGCCGATCCTAAGTATTAATGGTACCCATTTGTATGGAAAATATGGTGGGTGTTTACTTGTGGCCATGAGTGGGCTGTTTTCATTGGCATTTGCTGTTGTGTCAGCTGAGAACCAAGTAAATTGAAAGTGGTTTTTCGCATGTATATATAAATACATACCAAGTACTGATGGACGAACGATTACCTTCATTTCAGATAGAATGAAAGGAATTCCATGAGCAGTAGAAGAGGGCTGGCCAGCACATTGTCACCATAGGTATTGTCTTCGGTATATTATTGCAAATTACAAGTCGAACGGATTCCGAACACGTACCTTGGAGGCAAACTTCTGGATGGTTGGCACTGCATCGGACTTGCTTACATATAATGCCTTTCGTGTCAAAATCAGAGACTAGTCCATTGAAGCGGATCAGTTGATATCTGCAGATTTACATGGGAAAGAAAGCACGTATGCAATGCATGCCGATCATGTGAAACACTATTGTATAATGACAACAAATTGTTCTGAGAGCTTCAATGGGGTGCTCAAAGGTGCTAAAGCTCTACCGATACAAGCGTTGATAGGAAGAACCTTTTACATGTTAAATAAATATTTCTATCATCGAAGACTCAGTGGGCAAGGGTGGACGACAGATTTTGTTTCCACAACAATGGACATTATTGGGGAACGGAGGGAAGAAGACCGAACATTTATGCTCACAAGGTTTAGTAATTGTGAGTGGCAGGTGGCGGACAACGATGGTCTCGGTTATACTGTTAAGTTACATGACGAGAAATGCAGATGTACTTGCAATATTCCTATGCTTCAACACATGACATGTGCCCATGTGATCGCAGCAACGTCTAGACAAAAATATGGTGCCAACATAGCATATATGCCATTTTGTTTGCCATGGTATAGGGTTAGCAGATATCGCCTTGCATATGAACCTTTATTTCACCACATACCCGATGCACGGTATTGGAAGGCTTGGGATGGTCCCAAATTATTTCCACCCAACAAAAGAAGACCTTCAGGTCGGCCTCCATCTAAAAGGATTCGTTGGGGAAATGGATATCCCCATAAAGGAAGTCGAGAAAATAGATGTGGCAATTGTCATCAACTCGGGCATAACAAATCACGTTGCCGAAATACTCATCTCACACAAGCGTATGTTGATTTTGCAATTCGTATATTTCTTGTATGTGTGTTGTTCTAATTTATTCTTATCTTTTATGTCTTCATCTCAAGGTCGTGGGGTCTTCATCTCAAGTCCGAGGGTCTTCATCTCAATGCCGAGGCAAATCCCGCACATGATGCAATGATGGATGTTACTCTACTAAAAATATTTTGTTAGGGCCATTTTATGTATGTTTGCTATATGTTTTATGTAAGTTTATTGAATTCGATATGATATGCAATGTGAAAATATTATGGTTGATAAATTCAATGTTGTTTGAGATATGTGTTATGTAAGCTTGATGAATTCGATGTGCTGTGTTTTGATTTATATGAACTTTCTGATATCGATGTGATGTGTTGTGATATACTATTTGTGAAATTTGTGAAACGCTATGGCTGTGAGAAGTATCAGTGTGCATTATTTGTGACACGTTTTGATTTATATGCATATGATGTGATGAATCAGGGGTGAAGTATTGGGGGAGTTGGAGTAGAAGCAGTAGCTGCTGATATTGAGAGCAGTAGTTGCTGCTTATTGTTTGAAAATAGATATGAGGTAGCAGCTTCCGCCTCTTTAATTGCAAACAAATTATTGGCCGCACTCCACAGGTGCGGCTTAAAGGCGGCACGTGGGAAGTGCGGCCCATGGGCCACACGCCAGCGTCGCCCAGTCAGCAGCTCCTGCACTGACTGGTCAAGAAGATGTCTGTTTTGCTAATTATTTTATTTTTAGGTCGTTTTCCCCAATTATTTTGTTGGCCTATTTGCAAAAATTGTCCTTATATATCCACAATAAAAACATACCAATGCTCCCCCTACTTATATGCATAACAACTATTAACAATTGAGATACCAATTGAAAGTCCAAATGGAAACCATAATGCATATAATAGGCTATATGTAAAAACAATGCTCAAGATACCAATTGTAAAGCATGCAATTAAGCAATAAGAAATACCAAATAAGAAATACCAATCCAAGCATATTTTTACGTAATCACTCCTCTCCCCATTGTCATTGTCAAAAAGATGGACATAGAGGACTTTATCCCCTATAATAGTCTCTCTCCCTGAAAAAAAACATAGGACAATAGGCATGAGAGATAAAGATATATGATACCTAATGAAGAATTTAAAGTGGGTATCAATTCACTATGTCATGCTCCTCCTAGATCATAGAAGAGGTGAAAGTTAGACTCTATGAACTAAATACAAATTGGAGTAATGAACCAAATGTATCAATGCATTGATATATAACATCAAGCATATACATTGATACATGACATTGTTATCGAATAATAAACATACCAATTATAAACAACGGCAAGATGAAATTGAAACAATATCCAACAATGGTAGGAAAAATTTCAAAATCATCAAAGAGAGAATAATATGCTTCAAAATAATTTGAAATAGATATATAGTATAAAATCTCCCCCTATGTCATATACATGGTCAAAAGTGGATATATGACATAGAAATCCCCCATATGTCCCGTTTTCATGAAAAAGTTTATAAAATATTTGCAAAATTATGAAAATCACACAATAATGATGGGTATGCAAGAAAGATAAACGTACAAGTATAATACACCTGCAATCAAGCACATGTGTATGAACCTAAGTATAATGAAACCAAACCCCAGAGAAGTTTGATTTCCTAACATAATCACACGAGGTGATTGCATCCCTAACCAAATCGTAAATGTAAATATCACTCTCTTGCACACTAACATTAGTAGGAATCCAAAGACTCGTGGATTTCCTAGGTAAGGTTTTGCCATAGCAAGATGGGTGAATGTGGCATGCTTGTGAGTAGAAAAATGTTTCTTGTCATGTGAAATGAGGGTCTTGCCTCTTGGCATAAAATGAAGCATTATCATTTTCCCTCACCACCTTGTGTTGTACATGCTTCTTATGAATGTTATTGTTATATAAGAAAACATGGTGATTCTTCTTTGGTGTATGCGCAATAGGTCTTGATTTTACACCAAAAGAAGATGAAGATCTTGGTTTAGATACCACATTAGGTTCAAAACCCAAACACTTCCTATGATTTGCAGGATGTTATTTTTCAAGCGAATCATGAAGTGAATCTTTAGAACTAACAAAGCTTTTGCGCTTTTAGGATTACTCTTTGCATTTCAACAAAAGTTGATTGTGAGATTCTAAGCTAATATTTTGAACATTCAATTCGCCATTTAATTTGTTCAATAGCTTAACTTGAGAGAATAGTTTGTGTCTCTCACTAGTGTCACATACATGCATAAATAAAGCATTTACACTAGTAGACACAAGATCATGCAATTTAATAACGATATCATTATATTTAGATTGCAATGAAGAGTAAGCTTGCATAAGTTTATTTATACATTTGGCTAGCTCGTTATTGTGAAAATTAAACTCATCTTTTGATAGCTCGGGCTCTTCCTTTTCTTCATCTTCGCTTGAACTTGAAGATGCATCGTCCTCAAATGCCATGAAAGCCACATGCTCGGTGGGTATTTTGGAGTTCATCCAAGCTTTCATGCCACCATCATCGATCGTAGAAGGAATGACATTTTTCGTGTTGACACATTCTTCAACTTCCTCATCGTTTAACCTAGAAGAAATTGCATCATTCATCGCCATAAAGCACATGTAAACATCAACATTCTTGTGTGCACGCTCATCTTCTTCATCGCTTGAAGAGTCCGATGCTTATGAATCATCCCATGTTCCAACCAACGCCAGGTTCTTCTTCGGTTTGTACTTGACCTTGTAATATTTCTTACCATTCCCCTTATAATTGGTCTCTCTTTGTTGGGGTATTCGGTAGAAAAGTGACATTTCCCTGGCATTTATAGCAAGTAACAGATTTGTTAGTAATTTTTGTAAACTTCGACAAATCTTTACATTGAGCTTTATTCATAAATTTCATGAGTTGTTATGCAAGCTCCGCTAAATCTCCATTGATCGCTCTTCTCATCGTCTCTTTCATTCTCACTTGAGACGCGATTGAACTGCTTCCTCCACTTAATCTTATCATCTGTCACCTTGAATGCGATCCCCTTCGGTTTTGGCTTCTCAATGACTATATGATTTGAGGTTGCACTCATTCTTTCTTGTGTTGAAGTCGCACTTCATACGTCATAAGATTCCCGATGCAATTCTTAATAGTATATGTGCTCAAATCATTTGAATCCTCATACCGTTGACCTTGGATTCCCATTCCGGTGTGAGAGATGACAAGATCTTTGTCACTATATCTTCCTTCGATATGACCTTCCATAGGGCTTCAAGTGTGTTCACAATCTCCGTAAAGCGGGTGCACATCCATTTGATGTCTTCTCCTTCCTGCATCTTAAAGATCTTATATTTAGAACAAAAAACACTTATTTTAGATTGTTTTACCTTTGAAGTGATTTTATGGATGACTTGGAGAATGTGCCATATTTCATTCACGAATTTGCACGTGGATATGCGATTGAACTCGTTGGGATCCAAGGCACAATAAAATGCAGTCATCGCTTTGGCGTTGTACTTGATAGCATCCTTCTACGGCTTCATTCTCTCCTTCACGAGTTTAGTGGTGTCCTCATACTCCTAGGTAATATCCCAAAGATCTTAGACTCTCAAAAAATCATCTTTTGTTTCACATAGGGATAATTTGTCCCATTGAAGAAAGAAGGTCTAGCGGTAGATTTCATTCTTCATGAAAGCTAGATGTACGAGCCGATGCCAATATTTCTACAGTGCTTCAACCAAGCTCTGATACCAACTGTAGGATCGCTAAACGATACATGAACTACTATGCAGCTCACACTAGAGGGGGGTGAATAGTGTAATGGCACAATTAAAGCTAATTAAAAGATTCTTGCAAATGCGGAATTAAAATGCAAGATAATTAGCAAATCCACAAGAGATAAAATGCAATCACAAACAACACGATATATCTTGGTTCGGCAAATGCCACTCCAGTCCCACACTCTTTCCAGAGTCTTGTGGATTTCCACTATCAAGCCTTTCACATGCAACCCAATACAACATACACTTTTCCAAGTACTCCGCTCTTTTCCAAGAGCCTATCTTTTCCAAGATAACACCCAAGATTGCAACCCATATTACAAGGGTATCACCTGTCTTTTCAGAGAGAAAACTTCCACAACCCGAAAGCTATGTTTCACAAATAATGAAACGAACTAGAAAATACAACTTCTTATTGCCTTGATTAAATGTACTTACTAAACGTGAAGTGTGGAGGCAATGAAGATTGATGTCCAATTGCTAGATTTGAGCTTGATGCACTTATGGACTTCCCTAGAGCTTTGGAGTTCAATGCAACATCAAAGAAGTTCTTGAGTGAATGAGAGCGATGAAGAGATGAAAGCTTTGCGCTTAGTTTTTGGCTCACAAATGAATCTTTATTCTATGTGTATTGGTGCCAAAAACCCCCTTACAATGGTGCTTAAATACGATCTCAATCGTGTAAAAAAACAAGAAAACGGCCCAAGAAATTCGCAGTCCGATGGCTGATGCACTATTGAGTCGTATGTTAAGTCTTTTTCAGACGACTGGACAAAGTTGATGAAAAGGACAGAGAGCATATGAAAAATAACTCACCTAGTTCAATCGTCTAGTGTTCATTTCACAGACATCTGAGACACTATTCAGACGTCTGTTCTTTAAACTTCAGACCACAGATCAACCTTAAGTTTTGGCCAAACAGAAATGGATACACCAAACGTCTAGGCAAGGGGTTCCAGACGTCTGATACTGGCATAAAAACACACCAATAAACCTATTGGGATGGGTTCTAGGATATTCATATATATCAATAAGATGGAAAATGACAAGAATGAGTGTGTGTCCATCTAATTAAGGCATACAA
Organism: Scilla litardierei; assembly: GCA_030789695.1. Taxonomy (NCBI): domain Eukaryota; kingdom Viridiplantae; phylum Streptophyta; class Magnoliopsida; order Asparagales; family Asparagaceae; genus Scilla; species Scilla litardierei. Next base: position 105,508,975 of record CM061137.1, on the reverse strand, counting down.
CTATTCTACTAAATAAAGAGAAAAATACAAAAAGAATCAAAAGTGATTTACAATATTCTTCATGATTCTTCATGGCTTCAATGTTCCATTGCTCCATGCCTTGAGTCCATCAATCCATCACCAATTGTTTTGTCTCCCCTTTGATATGATCAATGTTAATTATCTGATATAAACCACCTTAAAACATTAGTTAACACATAATGTGGTGATCATCATCAAAACCATATTGGGCTAAAAGGTCAATATCCAACAAATATATTTGGCATATTCTTATTTCTTACCGTGTAATCGATAATTTCTGTCACGCCCCGCAATTCGAGACGCTGATGTTTTTCACATGAAGTGACAGGTCCAAAAGTTAACTAGTGAAAACAATCTAGGTTACGAGCAGAGATGCATCAAAATGCTTAAGGAAATTTCCATTCATACATGCAAATTTACAAGGTCGGATACATCATACTATATGCGCTCAAAATACAAAAGAAAGTTATACAAAGATACACTCATACACGTAAACTTAGAAGTCTGCAGACTCCACAGCAAAGTCTATGTCCTCAAACACTAGGCCTCCGCTATCTCCATCTCAGCACCTGAAGGTACAATGAAAACGAAGAGCCGCCAGTGGTAAATCACAATAATTCTAAAACTTTGGAATTTTAAACAATTACAAGCATAACTAAATCTAACTAATAAACGGGAACTGGAAACAAGCAGCACAATTAAAACTAACAAATAAGCAGGCTCATGCATGTAACAAAGTTTACAATTTAGAGTGGTATTTGACGTTGTTCTAGCCGTTATACAAATCATAGGTCGTAAATCATAATGGAGTGTACAGTAAACAACCATGAGTCCATCTTGTACCACGGGGACACTCACCCGGACGAGCCCAACAATAAAAACATGAAGGAGCGGACTCGAATCATTTGCACATCTATAACATCAGGAAGGGGCAAACTCAACTCGTTTGCCCAACAATAACAACATGAAGGGGCAAACACATGTACCCGAATCATGCCTTCAGTCGCGCATGTACTCTCACTAATATGATTTATCCCAAAACACCAATGAGTAAAAGTACCAAGTGCATGTCAAGTATACCTCTTTCAATGTCTCAGTGATGAGATACATGTGTTATTCTAAATTAACATTAGTTATTTAGATTACACTTGAATTATGAAATAAGTTTACTAAGTATGTTCAGAGTCACATTGAAACTATACAATATGATAGAGTGCTATATGATTCAAGATATTTCATCAAGATATTCCAACCAGATATTCCAACAGGATATTCCAACCCTTGTTAGTAAAAACGTGAATTTTTATGTTTTTTACATTAAAACCCCGTCTTAAATGGTTCCCGTAATAAACGGCTGTCCATTTAAATTATTTGGAAAAATACGTGATTTTTATGGGTTGACGAACAAAACGCATTTTACTCTCGTATTGCGCACTTTTTGCGTTTTAAACGCGTTTTAGGGGCACTTTTAAATCATTTTGAACTATAATTTAATGAGCATACTTTGGTTTAGTGCATGCTATATGGAATATAATATAAGATCATGTCATTCTGGTTAAAACTATGAATACAATTTAAATCATAGATATAGAACTTATTTTACTCATATTTTATATTCAATATTGTAGATTTTTAAGTTCATTTGGATGAATGATATCTTTACAGTATTTTTAGTCGTGTTTTTATCCGGGTTAACGAATTAAACACGATTTAACCTGTTTGCGTATGATTCCCGTATTGCGCATATTTGACCAAATTTTTGACCGAACGTCTTTTGAAATTGATTGAATTAAACACATTTTATTCACGTCCCGAATATTTCATGTATTACTTATTGCTAACCAGGGTTCCAACCAGATGTTTCTACAGGTATTCCAATAACAGCAGATTCCAGTAGTTATTGTTTATCATAGGCTCATAGCACATTGATAGGAAATGCTAAGGTCTGAGGGGATAAAAGATGATTTTTATAGATCAAAGCACAAAATATAAAGATAAGTAGTTCCGATTCGAGAGGTAATCGCTCTCCTAAACTTTGATTCGAGATAAAGCACAAAATCTCCTAAGATCTAAAGCTAGACTACTCCCAAGCCTTAACTTTTACTCTATTCTATTCTTCTTCAATTTTCTTCCTTCCTAACCCTAACCCATTCACTCCTATTTATAAGGATAATTTGTCTATATTTACAAAAATGCCCTAGGGAACCAAATTACAAAATTTTCCCACGGTCCCCAAAACTACAAAATTACATCGGTGTGGCCTTAACCACCATTCCCAATACTACTCCACCCTTAAAAACACACCTAGTCCTCAAGGCGGTGCATGAAGTCTATGAGTGCACTTCTCCAAGTGTTGTGCTCGTCTCATCGCCTTCTCCTGGATCAAAAAGCCACCCAAGTGCTCAATCCTCCTCGAAACTTCGCTGCAGGAGTAGTAGTGCGTACGTGGCTCAGTTATTTAAGTATTGGCGCTTTCCGTTCTGAATTTGAGCTCCGGACGGGGCAGTAATCGTTAAAATACGGAAGATGCACAACAATTCCTCTGAAAATAACTCAGAAAATCGCCGAAAATAGAACGATGCACTGTGCAGCCATTATCCGGTCAATGGCTCCGGCTATGGTCGGCATGCTGGCGGCTCCGGCTCAGCACGGCTCATGTCTCGGCTACCCAGCAAGATGTACTGGATCGAGCCGCTACTGTAGCAGTAGCGACTCGCCGGTTCCGATGTCTTTTTCCGGCATCTTCGGTAGCAGTTTGCCATGAAACTTGTGCCGCTGAGTTCGTCCAGATGAGAGAAAGGTGGTGGTTGCAGTGGTCCCATATGTCGCTGGAGACGTCGTTGGCGAACATCGAAAGTTTTGAAGATCGATCGAGAAACCTCGCGAGGGATCAGGCAGCTCGGCAGAGGTTCGCTGGCCTCCAGCGGGCCTCCAGAGGGTCGCTAGCTGTAACAGCCCGTTCCATTTCCCCCCTCTTTCTCTCTTTCTTTTCTTGGGCACAGCCACTTGCGAGAAGCCCACGGGCTTCCCCCTCTTATTTCTCTCTCTCTTTCTCTCTCTCTCTCTCCCCTGACGCCAGCGAAGCCCAGCCCCTAAGGCTCTTTGACGCGGCCTCACACACACACTCTCTCTCAGTGACACGGGCCATCGCCTGCACCTCTCGACGACACCCTCATCCTATCTCTCGTACGACAACAGCAACGGCATGCCCCCCTTCGTCCTTCGCACATGACCCACTCCGTCCTCTCTCGTCATTCGCACTCGACAGCAACACCCCCCCTCGCATTGCCATGCCTCCCGTCGTCCTCTAGGGCCCCTAAATGCTACAAAACCCCTCAACTCTTCCTCCTTGCTTGCGGTGGCCCCCCTTGCTGATGGTTTTGGAGGTCCTTGATTGCTATTGGCTGTGGCTTTAGACTTCCTTTGCTGGTTGTTAAGTTGTGGAAGGCTCTTTTGTTGCTTGAGTTGAGTTCGTGGCTTTCCATTACCTATGATTTGTCATTCCCTTGCTGTTTTGAGGTACGTTGGCTCCCCTTGCATGCAATCTGTCCCTTCCTTGTTCGGTGGCTCCTCTTGCTTGTGATCTGTCACTTCTTTGATGTTGTTGGGTTCGTGGCCTCCCCTTGCTTGTGATCTGTCACTTCTTTGATGTTGTTGGGTTCATGGCCTCCCCTTGCTTGTGATCTGTCCCTTCCTTGCTCGAGATTGGTGCGGTGGTTCCCCTTACTTGCTGATTTGGGGTTCCTTGTTGACTGATGGCTGCGGCTGGCTTCTTCCGCTGATGCTGGGGTTTGGCTGAATCCTTTGTTCGTTGATGGGTTTTGGTTCTTAATTTTCTTGGCTCTTTGACGACGATTTCATGTAGACTCTATCCTCTATACTCCAATTTCGATTTTTTGCTTGTTGTTGGGGTTTTGGTCTTTCCTTGCTTGCGGATTAGGGCTCTCTTGCTTGTTGTTGGATTTGGGCTGTCTCTTGCTTGTTTTTGGTTTGACGACTTCCTTTTGCTTACGGTTTGGGTTTCCCTTGCTGTTTTGGGGTTCGGTGGCCTTCCTTGCTTGCAGCGTCGGAGTTGGCCTCTTCCTTGCTTGCTGCCTTGGGTTTCCTTTGCTGTTTGTTGGGTTGCTATTTGTTCCTTTGCTTGCTGCATTGCTATCTTGGGTCGTTGTTGCTTGTAGTTTAAGCTTCCTTTGCTGGTTGTTGAGCTCGGTGGCTTCCATTGCTTGTGTTTTTGGGGTTCCTTGCTATTTGTGGGGTTCGAGGGATGTCTTTGCTCGTTGTTTGGGTTCGATTGGGCTTGCTTGTTGTTTGGGGCTTCCCTTACTTGCAGGTTTGCGTCCCTCGCTGTTTTGAGTTCGGTGGCCTTCTTCTACTGTTGGTTAGGTTCAGTTGGTTCTCTTACTTGCCGTTTGGGTTCCAGGGTTGTTGCGGGTTGTGGCTAGCCCTCTTTGCTTGTTGTTGGGTTGTGGATAGCCCTTCTTGCTTGTTGATGGGCTGCAGCTAGCCCTCCTTACTTGTTAGGTTGCAGGCAGCCCTCCTAGTTTGTTGGATTGCGACCGGCTCTCCTTACTGGTTGTTGGTTGTGGTTGACTTCCTTTGCTTACTGCTTTGGGTTTCTTGCTTGTTGTTAGGTTTGGTAGCTTCCCTCGCATGCTATATTGGGTCCATGGGTTATTGTTCGAGCTCAACTGGTTTCCTCGCTTGTTTTAGATTTCGATGTGGTGTACTTGGAAATCTGATTCCAATGGCCAGACCTTCTAGAGCCATTATGAGTTTGACTTTCGGGTATTTCCTTATCAAGTAATTACCATGTTTCCTTCGCTTTTTGATTTATTGCATGGAACAGTTGGTATTGCTTCTTCATTATCAGTTCAGGTTGAAATATCTTGCCATGAGAAATATCCATGTCTTGCTTTATCACATGCCAGTTTTATTAACATGTCCTTTAATTATCTCTTGAGCTTGCGAGTACCATGAAGTTTAATATTGCGATAAATTACGTAGTCTTAGTATGTAACTTTTGATGGCACGATACTGACATGATACTGGGTGACAGGTGGAATTGAAGTTGGCTCTTAACATGACATGTTACTCTTACATGTACGGCCGTGGATCCCCCTTACTACATAGTTTACATAATATTAAACAACATCACGACACGAAAACTAATAATTGATTAATTCAGCTTGACTCGCTGTGTTTTGGAGAAACTTATGATTGTGAAAGTGCGGGAGCAACTGGGACTTATCTTTCGGCCCGTCTGGGAGGATTTTTATTCAACATGATAATATTCTAGATACTATTCTCGATACTTGTTCTCGATACTTGTTCTCGATACTAACATTAGCGTATTGATCCTGAGTAGTATGTTACTCGGCCCGGGGTAGCACCCTTACGGTCTCAAGAAGGTCTTCGTGTTGCACATCATACTCTCCCTCATAAGTCACGACTTAGTATTGATTCACTTTAGTGGGTACCACCTTAGAGTAGTTTGTGGACATTTCATAATTATACCATGTTACATTTATATACCATCCCATTATAATTGTTGCTCATATCTTCTTTTTGTGCACCGTTACTTTTTTCGTCTCTTGTTTAGATATTGATTACTTTATTGAGCTGTGGTGCAACTTCTGTTGCCCACCGGGTGATGTACATGATCTTATAGAGGCGCCTGAGCACGAGGAGTCAGAGTTTCCGATGCAGGACTTTGAGACGTAAGCTAGCTGAGGTAAGTGTTTACATTTCAGCCGTATTGTAGATTGTATTGTCTTTTCCCTGTTTAGAACTGTGTTGCATGTCATGTTATGAGTATTTCCTTTCTTTCTGCACTGTTTCACAATACCTTCCCTGGCACCTGCATGACAAGCATACACTTATTTCAATTGTGACGGCACCCAGGGAGCGGGGCGTTACAAGTGGTGGCCCATGCAGGTCTGCGTAATCGCCTCGTGAACAGTGTAGAGCATGCAGGAAGTGCGATACCCGACTGACTCGATCCCTCTTATGAGAATTCTGAGGACGGAATTTTTCTAAGGTGGGTAGAAAGTTACAGCCCGTTCTATTTACCTCCTCTCTTTCTCTTTTTCTTTTCTTGGGCCCAGCCACTCGCCAGAAGCCCACGGGCTTCCCCCCTTTATTTCTATCTCTCTCTCTCCCGACGCCAGCGAAGCCCAGCCCCTAGGGCTCTTCAATGCGGCCTCACAAACACACACACACACTCTCTCTCTCTCCCCCCCCCGACACGGGCCATCGCCATCGCCTCTCGACGACACCCTCGTCCTATCTCTCGTACGACGACAGCGGCGGCACACCCCCTCTGTCCTTTGCACACGACCCTCTCCGTCCTCTCTCGTCCTTCGCACTAGACAACAGCACCCCTAACATCGACATGCCTCCCGTCATCCTCTAGGGCTCCCCGATTGCTACAAAACCCCTCCCCTCTCTTCCTCCTTGCTTGTGGTGGCCCCCCTTGCTGGTGTTTTTGGAGTTCCTTGATTGCTAGTGGCTGCTGCTTTAGGCTTCATTTGCTGGTTGTTGAGTTGTTAATGGCTCTTCTGCTGCTTGTGTTAAGTTCGTGGCTTCCCCTTACCTGCGATTTGTCCTTCCCTTGCTGTTTTGAGGTACGGTGGCTCCTCTTGCTTGCAATCTGTCCCTTCCTTGCTGTTCGGTGGCTCCTCTTGCTTGCGATCTGACCCTTCTTTGCTTGTGTTGGGTTCGTGGCTTCCCCTTGCTTGTGATCTGTCCCTTCCTTGCTCGAGATTGGTGTGGTGGTTCCCCTTGCTTGCTGATTTGGGATTCCTTGTTGACTGATGGCTGCAGCTGGCTTCTTCCGCTAAAGTTGGGGTTCAGCTAAATCCTTTGTTCGTTGATGGGCTTCGATTCTTAATTTTCTTGGCTCTTCGGCGACGATTTCAGGTAGACTCTATCCCATATACTCCAATTTCGATTTCTTGCTTATTGGAGTTTCGGTCTTTCCTTGCTTGCGGGTTAGGGCTCTCTTGCTTGTTGGATTTGGGTTGTCTCTTGCTTGCTCTTTTTGGTTCGATGGCTTCCCTTTGCTTACGGTTTGGGCTTCCATTGCTGTTTTGGGGTTCGGTGGCCTTCCTTTCTTGCAGCATTGGAGTTGGCATCTTCCTTGCTTGCTGCCTTGGGTTTCCTTTGCTGATTGTTAGGTTGTGATTGGGTTCCTTGCTTCTGCCTTGTTATCTTGGGTTGTTGCTTGCAGTTTGAGCTTCCGTTGCTGGTTGTTGAGCTCGGTGGCTTCCATTGCTTGTGTTTTGGGGTTCCTTGCTATTTGTGGAGTTCGAGGGATGTCTTTGCTCACTGTTTGGGTTTGATTGTGCTTGCTTGTTTGGGGCTTCCCTTGCTTGCGGGTTTAGGGTCCCTCGCTGTTTTGACTTCAGTGGCCTTCTTCTACTGTTCGTTGGGTTCAGTTGGTTCTCTTACTTGATGTTTGGGGTTCTTGGGTTGTTGCGGGTTGTGGCTGGCCCTCCTTACTTGTTGTTGGGCTGCGGCTGGCCCTCCTTGCTTGTTGTTTGATTGCGACAGGCTCTCTATGCTGGTTGTGGGTTGTGGCTGACTTTCTTTGCTTATTGCTTTCGGTTTCTTGCTTGTTGTTAGGTTTGGTAGCTTCTCTCACATTCTATCTTGTGTCCCTGGGTTATTGTTCGAGCTCGGCAGGTTTTCTCGCTTGTTTTGGGTTCCGGTGTGGTTTACTTGGAAATCCGATTCCAATGGCATAGACCTTCTAGAACCATTATGATTTTGACTTTCGGGGTTTTCTTATCAAGTAATTACCATGTTTCCTTCGCTTCTTGATTCATTGCATGGAACAGTTGGTGATGCTTCTTTCAATATCAGTTCAGGCTGGAATAACTTGCCATGAGAAATATCCATGTCTTGCTTTATCACATGCCAGCTTTATTAACATGTCCTTTAATTATCTCTTGAGCTTGCTAGTACAATGAAGTTTAATATAGCGATAAATTGCGTAGTCTTGGTATGTAACTTCTGATGGCACGATACTGACACGATACCGGGAGACTGGTGGAATGAGTTTGGCTCTTGAAATGACAGGTTACTCTTACATGTACGGTAGTGGATCCCCCTTGCTACGTAGTTTACATAATATTAAACAACATCACGACACTAAAACTAATAATTGATTAATTCAGCTTGACTCACCGGATTTTGGAGAAACTTATTATTGTGAGAGTATAAGAGCAACTGGTACCTGTCTTTCGGCCCTGTCTGGGAAGATTTTCATTCCACACAACACTATTCCCGATACTATTCCCGATACTTGTTCTCGATACTAACATTAGCGTATGGATCCTGAGTAGTATGTTACTCGACCCGGGTAGCACCCTTGCGGTCTCAAGAAGGTCTTCGTGTTACACATTGTACTCTCACACATAAGTCACGACCTAGTATTGGTTCACTTTAGTGAGTACCACCTTACAGTAGTTTGTGGACATTTCATAATCAGACCATGTTACATTTTTGTACCATCCCATTGTAACTATTGCTCATATCTTCTTTTTGTGCACCGTTACTTTTTTCGTCTCTTGTTTAGATATTGTCTACTATATTGAGATGTGGTACGACTTCTGTTGCCTACCAGGTGATGCACATGATCTTACTGATACGCCTGAGCATGAGGAGTCAGAGTTTCCAGTGCAGGATCTTGAGACGTGAGCTGGCTAAGGTAAGTGTACACATTTCAGTTGTAGTGTAGATTGTATTGTCTTTTACCTGTTTAGAACTGTGTTGCATGTCATGTCATGCGTATTTCCTTTCTTTCTGTACTGCTCCACTTTGACTTCATTGGCACCTGCAGGACATGCATACACTTGTTTCAATTGTGACGGCACCCGTGGAGCGGGGCATTACACCAGCCCTAGGCATGGTCGTCTGGGGTTCGCAAGGCCCCGTCGACCTGTCGGTGCTCGCTAGAGCCTGGTGGGCCCTGGCGAGGCTCGCAAGACCACAACGGGGGTCACTTGGAGGCTGTAACCCCCAGTGGCACTGCTGGAGGTCGCTGGCCTTCGATACGTCCTCCCGTGCCTATGCCGGAGTAGGATCTGGGTCGCTGGCGCTAAAATTCTCCAGATCTACGCCGTTCACCTCCTCCTCCACACCGGGCGTCAGGACCTTCTGAAGGTGGCAAGTCTTCGGCAACTTCTCTAACGTCGCCAAAATGGACTTCATCTTCTCCAAGAGCGCTAACAACCTTTCCTCTTCCCAAGCTTCAATCTTTCTTGGTCCAATCATTAAGATCTAGGCTCTGATACCAATTTGATAAGAAATGCTAGTGTTAGAGGGGATTAAAAAGATGATTTTTATATATCAAGGCACAAAATACAAATAATCACTTAATACGAACCCAAATCCATTTTGGATCGGATTTCTTAGAATGCATATGTATGTATTTTCTAGAATGATACACATTATTCATGAAATTGTTAACATATGCATTTCTATCACATTTATACAAATTCTTTGAATCACATCTTATCATGCAATTTATACTTAGAAATGACATTCTTGTTAATATATGAATGCATAAATACATGATTTGTAAAATCCAATCTTTGATTAGTATTATTAGATATATTGGATTTCACATTCTTATAGCATGCAAACTTTTTATATATGAATGCATAATTTCTCTTTTTACATGTTTCTTTATATTATATGCTAATTTATTCTTAGAAACATGGTGACATGAAAAATTGTATTTAAATTCTATTTGATTATAATCATATCATCAAATTTAGAACAAATTCTTCATGCTTCATCTTACTTAAAGAAATGTCATTACCAAGTTTTTCTAATCTAATATTTATTTCATGACATTCAGTTTTAATTAATGAATTTCTTCATTTAATTTTGCATTTTAAAAATTAAATTTTCAATAATCAAATTTGCATGATTCAAATTTGCAATAGAAATATAGCTCATTTTTTTCAAAAGATCATCATCATGCACCAATGTATCATGCCAATTTTTAGATTCTCATGATCATGAATCAATGCATTATGTTTATTTTTTAATATTTCATAATCATAAGTTAATGCATTATGATCAAATTTTAAATAAGTCATGATCATGTATCAAAGTATCATCTATATTTTTTACTCTTATGATTATGCTTTAATGATCGAAATTTATTTTGCAACATCGTGTAATGTTTAACAAAATTATTATAAGCATCAACTAATTCATCATTATCATTATCATCATTGGAGGTAGGGTTTACCTGTGGTTTAAGGTTTCGCCCGATACCCTTCGGTATCGGGTGTTTTGTCTCGGTTTCGGTGTAGACAGAAATGAAACAGGGGGCTATTTCTCTGCTTCGGTTTCGGCTGAAACGACACCGCTCCGACCGAACCGAAAGGGAAAAAAGAGTAAATATTTCCAATGAAAACGCAACAGAAAGCTAGAAACAAGAAAAAGTGAAAGGAAAAAAAATAGAAAAATAAAATAAAATAGAAAAAGTAAAGAAGACTTGCATCTTCCGCCAACGTCGTCGGTATTATTGTCAAGCCCGTCGCAGCCTTTTTTCCGTCACCACTTGCAAAAGGGAAGAAGACAAAAGAAGAGGGATGAAGAGATCATGTGTAGGTGAGTGGCGCACCACTAGTGCTGCTAATCACATTACACATTTTGCTAAACATACTTTATTTATTAAAAAAAATCGCCATTGAAATGATGAACTTGTAAATAAATGAAATATGTTTAGCAAAATGTGTAATGCGAGCGGTAGCACTGAGATATTTTGGGGGAATTGCTATGTGAACAGACCTTTTTGCTCGGTTTATAGACCAACTTATTTACAAGTTTGTCATTCGTTCTTTACATGTAATATATTTAGCAAAATATAATTAGCAAAAAATTATAATATATTTTTATATATTTCGCAAAATGTGTAACTTGTAAAAAAGTATTTGATACTTTAATACTTGATAGTATTTGATAGGCATTTAAGTATTTGAAACTATCGATACGGACGAAACGAAACTTACTGTCAAAACTATTAAAACGGATGATAACGATACCGAAACCCAAATTTTCGAAAAACCAAAACCGAGACCTAAAATCTTGGGTTTACATTATCGTCATCTTGTGCCATGAGGCACATGATAGCACTTTTATCTTGTTGATCCTCATTATCTTTTGAGAATGAAGCTTTGGAGGTCGGCTCTTCAAAATCAAGAATGTATTAAAGTTGGTTTGCACTTGTTGTACCTAACATATGACTAAGAATATTGTTATGTAAAGACCAAAATAAAATGACCATTACCTAATTGTTGATGGTTACCAATTGTTTTCTTCTTTTGTCCATTTTGAGGTGGGTGTTGTATGTTTGTGATTCGACATCTTCACAAGACTCCAAAATCGTAGTTGATGTACATGATGTAGTACATCATTCGTCTTTTCCAAAATTGATAGTTGAATCCATCAAGTAAAGGTGGTCCTATTGGAAATAGTCCTTCAGAAATATGTTGCTAATTGACGGCATGTACCATGCTCTGATACCACGTATTGTGACCCAGAGATGGTAAGCAGAAACATTAGAGTGTGGTTACTAGTAGTTATGAAATTTTAAAAACACATCCTCCAAGTTTCTACCTAAGAAATCAATTTGTGTTGCCTAATTGAATCTTAATCAACAATATCAACTTGCAAATAATAATAATCAAGATAAGATACGGAAGCTTAAATATTTGCAAGAGTATAAATCAATCAACACAAAGAGATAGAGAGTATAGTATAGACATTGCAAACCAACGCAACACAATCGCAAATAAGATAATTTATCCTGGTTCAGTCACCTCATGACCTACATCCAATCTCAAGTTCCACTTGACTTGAGTACATTATTCAACAAATAGTAAAACTGCCACTCGATAAGAGCAACGCCTCTCACACTTGAGATCAACACCTCTCCACCTGAGAGCAACACCTCACACTTAAGGTTACAACTTTGAGCACAATAAATTACAACTTCCCTAGCCTTGAATATGAAGCTTGTGTATGAAATGTGGCTAGGAAAAACTGGTTTATATTCTATACGATTGATCTTTGGAAGAGTCGAAAGAAAGCTCAATAGATTGGAGAAAGAGAGCTAGCTCTTGATGCGATCCGGTAGGGTTTTGACGAAAAAAGTGAATTTTTATTGGAAATTCAGATCTGAAAATAGCACAACTCTACTACAAATTCAAGTACTCGCTAAATAACAACTATGAATATGTAGAACAACTAGCTAGGGATTAGGTTATCTAAGAAATAAACTAAATAAGTTTTCTTCGACAAATCTCGCATAAACCCCATTAGGGCTGGCTCTAGAATATAAATAGAGAAATATTACAATACTTGTTATTTTACGAAAATACCCTGGGGGCCAAAAGTCCGAGCCGCATCACTACTCCGCCCCTGAAAAACCATCTTGTCCTCAAGGTGGTGCGTGAAGTGTGCGGACAGGCTATTCCACGTGTAGGTGCTCCTAATCCTCTTCCTCGCCAACTTCCAACATTATCACGCCCTCTACATCCTCTTCATCGTCATTCACTGTCAGGATCTGAAGAGTACGGTCCAGTCCCCGCACCGATGCCCTGGAGTAAACTTCTCGGTGCATTTGAAACACAGACCCTTGGCTCGCTTGTTACGAATCTCTGCCTCCGTCATCCTCCGTGTCTGTCCTCCAGGTCGTGGTTCTGCCCACTTCTCCTTGCTAGCCGCTGCCTCATCTGTGGGTGCTGCTCCACCTGTGGCCACCTTTTGTCCCCTACATGATACTGCCCTCGAAAAGAGGTGCCTCCACATGCCCCGCCGGCTCTCCTTTCCGTATCCTGATGGTCATCCACCATCCTCATTGAAGTCATCATCTCTCGTAGATCCACAGGTTTCAGTTGTCTCAATCCCGATCTAATGGTGGGTTTTAACCCCTTCATAAAGCACCCCTCCATGGACCCTTCTGATACCCCCACGCACTCTGCTACATAGCATTTCAAACATCTTGATGTAGTTTCACAGTCACATCCTGCCGCAATGCATACAACCTTTCATAAGCCTTACCAGCATGCACCTTCCCAAAACGCTCCAGCAAGACAGTAATGAACTCCGCCCACATCTGAAACGGCCTCTGTTGATATGTCCATCTAAACCATCCCAGCGCCTCGCCCTCCAAGCAAACTTCCAATGCCCTGAGCCAGTCCACCTCATGTATCATGACCACCTCAAAATACCTCTCCACACATCCTCCCCTTCGAACACTGGCATCTTCAACTTCCTCATCCGATTCTCTCCAGCAAATCATCCTCTCTCCTGTGGATGGTCATGGCGTCTGCTAAAACTGATGCGGTCCCTCATACATAAACCATGTGGCTGGATTCCAAGCTACGCCATCTGCACCATCCCACGGTAAGTCGCCCCAAACTGCTCCACCGCCCAAATTGTCCCAACCTGTCGGCCATAGTTTTCTTGGGGTGCTCAGTTAGGACCCTGGTACCCCCTCCAGTCTCCTGTAATTCCCCCAAAATGCGGGGGAAAGGCCGTTGGTCCCCCGAAAAATTGCTGGTGTGCTTCGGGCGGTTGGAAGCCTCCAACGGTCCCATTCGGTGGCTGAAACGGCTATGACTGCGTCTGTCGGGCCCCGTACAGGGCCCACGGGGTCTCTGAAAAGGGGGCGGGGCCTGTCGGCCCCCCTTTTGGGCCGGCAGGCCCTCAGGATAGTGCGTCGGGGTCTATTGGGCCCCTCTGAGGGTCGGCGGCCCCTCCAATAGGGGCGGTGGGGCCTGCCGACCCCATATCTAGGTCAGCGGACCACCACCTACTATGTATGGGATGTCGAAGCCTCGACCGGGGCTGTCGGGGGCTGCCGACCCCAGATCTGGATTGGCAGCCCCCCTATGGCTGCTACCAGGGCTGTCAGAGCCCCGGTTGGGTCTGACGGGAGTTGGCGGCCCCCCTCATTGCTGCCGGGAGGTCATTCGGCCCCACGGTGTTTGGCACCCCATGGAGGTGGGGTAGTGGCCGGATGTGCCTTCCACCCCTCCGGATCTGTCGATCATCGCTGTCAGAGGTCTGGAAGCCTCCGATCTGATGGTCCTCCCCCTCGGCCCCCTCTTCTTCCTCCAAAAAATACGTATCAAAGTTGTCGAGGAGTCCATCTACAAAAATTTCTTCTCCTTCCCCTTCGCCAAAGGTTGCTCCTTTTTATTCAGATCTAGCTTTTCCATCAAAGCCGTTACATTTTGATTGGTCGTCGTTATAGCCGTCATAAAATTTTGATTTGCTGTCGTGCTTGCCGTCGAACTTTGTTGAATGATCTCCATCATTTGCGCGAAATGTCGTTCCAATTGATCACCCGTATCTTTCTTCAACCCTTGGATCTCTTCTTCAATTTTGTTTTCGAACCTCTCCATCTTCTCTTCCAATAGATCAATCCGCTCCTTGGATCTTGTGTTCGCCATGGATCTACTGCTCTAATACCAATTGATGCGATCCGCTTGGGTTTAGATGATAAAAAGGGAATTTTTATTGGAAATCCAGATATGAAAATAGCACAACTCTACTACAAATTCAGATATGAAAATAGCACAACTCTACTACAAATTCAACTACTCGCTAAATAACAACTATGAATAGGTAGAACTAGCTAGGGATTAAACTCGGGCTATCTAAGAAATAAACTAAATAAGTTTTCTTCGACAAATCTCGCATAAACCCCATTAAGGCCGGCTCTAGGCTATAAATAGAGAAACATTACAATACTTGTTATTTTACGAAAATACCCCCGGGGGCCAAAAGTCCCAGCCGCATCAGCTCTTTAGAGAGGTTTTGGGCTTCTTTCTATTCTTTTTCATTTTCTTTTTCATTTCAATTCACCATGAATCATAGCCAAATGACCTGAGATCATCTTTATATGTAGAGGTAAAAATCTACATGTTGAAAGACCCAAAAAGAGAGCTGGTATATGCAGTTTCCATGAACTCAACATTTAACTGTATCCAGCACATTTCACATTAGTCACTGTTCTACTAATGGAACTACTTGATACAGCTTATTCAAGCAACTAAATCTTTCATATTATATTCCTTACAACAGTGATTGGAGTGAATGTTTGTGATGCTATATTCATTGTAGACAAAACAAACAATAATAACAGAAACGGCGTTTGTGTACCACAATCACAAAACCACATTAATGATAAAATTGTTCATAGTAAGAATTACAGCAGAAATAAACCTGTGCTTCAGTTTGTCTTGTTCTTGCCTCCGCTTCCTCGTGC
This sequence comes from Scilla litardierei, assembly GCA_030789695.1. Taxonomy (NCBI): domain Eukaryota; kingdom Viridiplantae; phylum Streptophyta; class Magnoliopsida; order Asparagales; family Asparagaceae; genus Scilla; species Scilla litardierei. The sequence goes on along the minus strand of CM061137.1, from coordinate 105,493,656 downwards.
TTTTCCTCTGCAAGTTGAAGCTGTAGTGTGCAAATCAGCATGAAGAAAGGGAAAATGAAAATGAAAAGCTTCATAAACAACCAACAAGTCAAAAGACAAACGAGCACTTTGTAAAATAATTAAATAAATGGTTTCAATATTCTTTACCTCACCTTTTCAATAGAATTTTCATTTTCTACATGTTGTACATCAATCTGTAATAAATAATAAATAATCATGTCAATAAACATTAAAAACACAGTATAACTAAAAAGCATGTGTACTAGATAAAATCTTGAGACACCATTAGAAGCACCACAAGTTGTACTAAGGACAACGAATAAAAAAGCCAGCAAGCAGTACAAATTTTTCAGACATATTTTCCAGTTACCTCGTCTTGATTAACAGAAGAGGCCTGTGAGCTGTTTTCTCTGACATTCATATTTCCCAAATCGACAGCCACCCTAAACACAAATATAAATGCTATCGCCACATTATATGAACGAAACAACGTTTCCGAGAGAAATCAAACAATGAGGATTATGACACAAGAAATGCAAAGCAAACGAACCATTTAAAAAGCAGAATCACCATGATGCCCAATCCCCACCAACAAATATATATGCAATCTTATTATGATAGCATCATTGCTATTGGAATACTTGGTCATATAATGATTGGTTGATAATTTATTCAGGGTGGGTGCCAGAAGCCAGGAGCTGAAACTATTCCATATTCAATTGCCTCTATTTAGAAACATATACACTTTGCCAATAAAGAATAGAATTGCCACAATAATGACTGAAATGAAAAACTAAGAGATATACTATGAAACATGGGAAACTTTATAATTGCAGTGTAGCCAAAGGCAAGCATGATATGTGCCAAATACATAGATTATACAAAACTAGCATATGTGTATCAAATGCACCTTGTGATGTATCTTAGCCTTATTACACGTTTGAGATGTATTAAAGAGTACTAAGGTGTTTATGTACTCAAAAGATGCAGTTCCTAATTAAATTTGAATTATGAATACATCTTAGAATTTGCATTACGTACATGCAACTGCTGGTAGTCTGTTCTACTTAGCGTGCTGGCCGAATATATGCCTTAGACTTCAATACACTTTCTTATAACAAATATGCGTATCCTTTCTTGACTGCAAGTGCAGGTTAACCTGCATGGCTAACGATGTAGGTTTTTTGCAGCCAGCTGGTTCAAGGGAACCCCACTCCTGGCCGTAGATTCCTTATCCAGTAATTTACAACTAATTTAAAAACGGTGGGACCAACGTTGATAGACAATCCCAAAATCTCGTCAAACTTTCAATGCTAAGAAAATATAATATGGTGAGACTTAGAAGCAACAATATTTGATGAACCATTAACATGGTAGGGCAGGATAACGATATCCATATGACATAGGCAAAACTGGGATGTATCAACCATTCAATATTGGTTTCGATGGATCAATCTAAAACCAGCAGGAAGTATTACTTTGGCTAATGCCTATAAGATATTATTCGAAAAGGCTTGAAACTTTAATTATGTACCCAAACATCACTTAAACCTGTGAAATTCCTAAGTGGGTCTAGAAATGCAAGCAAGTTTGTAAGATGGCATCTGATGATGATCATAGGAAACACATGGAAGAAAAGCCAGAAAAAGGAAGCAAGTCTGCAAGGATTCTTTTAGTGTTCTCACACCACAGCTGACATCCGACCACAACGATCAGATAAATCGGCACACGTCACTAAAGAAGAAAAATCCTCGTAGAGAAAAACACATTTCTTTCTATGACATAAATTCATATTTCATCTCCAACTCTAATATCAAGTGATTACATAAGAAAGTATTGCCTTTATTTATAAAGAAACCTTTCTTAAGGCTGATCCTAAAGAAAAAGTAACTACCTGTATCGTGTAGCCTAAAAATTATAAGAATTTAAAACTAAAATTTGATTTAGCATATAAGAAAACTAATCTTTTGACAAGATTTTAACAAAACAGCAGCATCCATATTGAGCGGAAAATGGATGAATAGATAAAGTCTTCTATACCAATGTTTTAGATTGTCAAGTCTTCATTCCAAAACATATTATGTCATTCAGCAGTAGATATACCCTATCTATGAACATGTGTTGAAACTGCCTAAACAGCCTAGCTGGTAATTTTATGTGTCCTTGATTCAGAGAAAACCTATACTCAAACCCAAATCCACACATGACTCTGCCAAAGCAGCAACAATGACCTTGTGGATGAGCAGTATAACACAGAACCTTGTCTTTTTCGTCATATTGGCTGGAACTAATCCTGTCATGCATCAGAATCTCCCATTTCAAACTGACGTCCATGTCGAAAAGAATAGAAATGGATCATATATTTCTGGTGGTATCATCTTGATCTTGGAAAGGAGTGAAATTACCATTATTGATAACATTGAAGAAAAGCTTCCTAATAATAATATCAAATCAATGCCCCACTGATATTTTGTCAAATCGACTGCCGGCAAAGGGGTGATGTTGGCGGCAAAGAAGATGGCGCCGATGTTGATGGTGTCTGAAATCAGATGCTGCCTTTATCGTTTAAGACTTGTGAATAATTGACCTAAATGAGAAATCTACACCTAGAGATGTGAAAACTCAACTAATATATTTTAATCTACTGTTATTATCCATCTTAATCTCTTTAGAACATCTCGTTTCTAGTGTTTAAATCTGTAATATTAGATATAGGTATTTTGGTAGAAGGGTTAGAGAAACTCTCTCTGCCTAAATTTATTATACATTTGACAGTGATTTTTGAATCCTATGGCTGACTAGGACAAGCTGACTAGGACAAACTGGTTGATAGAAAGAGGGCCAGGATTTAATCTTGGATGATGAACGGTTGGGATTAAAAATTGAGATGAATGGTTTGTATTTTTGAGTTTTTGTGGGTCCCATTTCTTTTCGTAACCTGCCATTTGACTTGGGAAAGCAAGTCTGCTTTTGGGGGAGAGCAAGGGGCTTTTATTGGGATAGCAACAGCCATTTGATTGCTGAGATCTTTTCCAAGAGATCAACAGACATTTAATTGCAGGTGAGAGAGTGGAAGAGATATAAAAGGGGAAAAACGATGCAAAGAGAGGAAGAGAGATGGGGATGTTTAGGGCAGATGTTGGGGCATCTAGATGAGGCAATGGCAGTGTCGAAGATCAGCAAGCAGATTCCATCATCTCGAAGCTTCTCCATCATCATCCAGCAGCTCGGACCCGAGCTTCTCCATCGGAGCTTGGCCGCGTCGAAGACGATGATCGTCATCCAGCAGCTCGGACCCGAGCTTCTCCATCGGAGCTTGGCTGCATCAAAGACGATGACGAGGGAGTAAGGACGAGAACAGATCTCGCAACTCTGATGCTGAGTTAAGCATGCACAGAGATAACTTTTCTAAGATCCTAATTAGAGAATCAAAACAGCTCAAATCACAGTTCTCGACCCTACAATTCTCTTCTGCAGTCAACGAAATCACTGAGGAGAATAAATAAACGTGAAAAAAGAGAGATTTAGAAAGAAACATCAGAAAGTTACACAGCTCAAATCTCAGAAAACAAGAAGCATTTCGGAATTCTGAGCAGCGATCATCTTCTTCCTACTAGTCGGCCAGAAACGGGTTATCGAATATCAAGCGCGCCGTTGGAAACATATCGACAGCAATACTGGATTTCAATTCGTTTTCTTCTCTTTTTAATTTTTTTCCCCAATGCCCCATCTTGGTCCGTCACCGTTGGAAACAAAACCTACCATTATGTAGACATATTGAATTAATGATTTTTCATCTTATTCTCCTACTACTCTTTTTAACTTTTTTCACTGCCATTATACATTTTCTGCATCTGTCATATTCAAATCCTTTTCTTCTGTGAATTATATTCCAAATTTCAAACTACACATATCTTGAAAGTGTAACCTTTGTAAAATTTGATTGAGTAGAAACGAGGCTTGCTGATCACAACTGCATAATGTGTTTGTGATATGAGAGAAGAATAGATAATTTATCTTCTTCGATATCCTAAATTCAAGCTCTATTATTCCTCGGTTTCTGAGCTATTTGAGTAATTTGTTGTTGTAATCACGAAATGTTTCTTTTTCTTCCATTTTAAATAGTAAATGCGAATATGTTGTTTATTCATTGTCATTTGATCAATGAACCGGTCCTGCTTAGGTGTGGAAATCAGTATTGAAGTTCATTAATATATTTTTTTCAAGTGTCCTATATTTTAAAATTTTACTTTTTTTCCATTTGTTAAAGTCGATAAGCATTACCTGTTATGGTGTCAAGCTTTATAGGATACACTGCTAATTCTGGTGTGAAGATTTGCAGCTGGTGAACACGAGGGCATGGTTTAAAAATTGGATTTGTAGTTATTTGTGGTGTAAAGGCCCGTTGGGCCTTTAATTATTCCCCCCTCTCACGTGACCCCCACCATCTCCCACTCATTCTCTCTCCTGTTCCCCTCTCTCTCGCAGAAGCTCTCAGCGGCGAACCAAACAAAAAAAAGAAAATACCCCGTCGCCTCATCTCTCTCTCTCGTCGACGTCTCTCTCTCTATCTCTCTCTTCCATTCCTTCATTTCAAAGGAACCACGAGACCCCCTCTCTCCTCGCCACGTCTTACACTTCGTGGCGTGCCCTTACGCCTCCACCGTGCTCTAAAAGCTAGGGTTTCGACACGATTTCGATTTCGTGGCATCTTTTCTGATCTTCTCTGCCTTCTCTGCCTTTATTTAAGCTCGATTGGGCCCTAGGGTTTTAAGTTTGTGCAAAAAAATGAAATTTTTCATGCAAAAATCTGGTTTTCCCTTGGATTTGAGTTCGGCCTGAGCCCTAGAGTTGGGATTTCTCTGTGATTTCACCATCAGTCCACAATTTGAGGTAAAATCACTTTGATTCTCTAAATTTTGGATTTTAAAGTTGTGAACTTGTCCTTTAGCTATCTGCGATGATGAATCTGAGCATTGGGCGTGGTGGCGAACTTTCGCTGCAGCCCTTTTAGCTTTCGAAATTGACATATGAGGGATTTCCCTCTTAACTGTGAACTGTATGTCTTTCCCCCTTTGACTGCGGGCTGTTTTAGGTGTCTTTCCCTTGCTGGATTTATCTAGCTATCTGATTTTGCTATAGTGGACAGAAAATATGTTGCAGAACCAAGCTAGAATTGGAATAGTTTCAACAAAAGAAAAGAAAGAGAGGATCGAGAAAAGAGAGCATTGGTGAGAGAAGAAAGATAAGATCGAGAAAGAAACTATGAGAGAGAACAAAGTCGGATCTCGTTGTAGGGGAGAGAGAGAGGAGATTGTATAATCTCATCAACATCAAAGAAACTGGCATAAGAGGTTGACATCAAGGCAGTAACCTCGTTAGGGAATAAATAGCGCTAGATCTCATCCTAGCAGCACCAATCACTCGTTATTGATGGCAGATCTAAGTAGATCTGGCCATATCAGAGCGCTAATCACTCGTTAGGGAATAAATATATTGTATGTATAATATTTCTTTTTTAACAAATTTACATTACTGTTGAAACAAAAGAAAAGAAAGAGGGGATCGAGGAAAGAGAGCACTGGTGAGAGAAGATCGAGAAGATCGAGAAGATCGAGAAAGCAACTATGAGAGAGAGAACAAAGTCGGATCTCGTCGTGTAGGGAAGAGAGAGATAGAGGAGATTGTATAAGAGAGAGATAGAGGAGATTGTATAATCTCGTTAACATCAAAGGAACTAGAATAAGAGGTTGACGTCAAGGCAGTAACCTTGTTAGGGAATAAATAGCGCCAGATCTCATCCTAGCAGCACTAATCACCCATTATTGATGGCAGATCTAAGTAGATATGGCCATATCAAAGCGAAATTGACCTTGTTACTGATTGCAATAACATCATCATCATTAAATCGGGTTAGCATCATCTGAGCAAGGTTATAGAACAGTTCAGTCAATGTTCTAAATATCCAAATATCATATATTTGTCATGTATTGGCTTCGAAGATCAGAGAACGACGAATATCACAAATATATCGAGGATGTTGACTAAATACTGAAATGACATATCAGACATTAGAATTTGATATCATATACATATCATATATGTATCTAAGTATATATAAACTATATAAAGTCATATAAAAGTATATTTATGGTATACTTAGGTCAAGATGTTGCATTAAACTTGAATCTACCACCAAGCCGGTTGAAATTTTTTTTGATTTCTAAGTAGTTATGAACCATACTTAGCTGAATATGTTACATTAAACTTATTCTTAAGAATCCATTTTGTACTCGTTAAAAACATTTTAAGAACAAAAATTATTGTAGAAGTACAAAATGCCAATAGAGAAAAAATATCAAAATTAAAACACAGAAAATCATATAAAATGCCAAAAGGACTTCCCAACAAAACTCATTCTTAAGTCATTATTGTTTCCTAGCAACAGAGAAAATGGCAAAATTAAAAACATGAAAAATAATAGAAATCTTTTATTATTCTTTTTATGTTGTCTCCTTTCTCTTTTCTTGTAAAAAAAATTTAAAATTTCTAAAAGAAAGATAGTAGTAGCTGCAGCAGTAAAATTTCTAAACAACATATATTTTTCTTAATTCTTTTTGCATTCTACTTTCTATAAACAAAATGACTCAAACAACATATTTTTCTTAATTCTTTTGCATTCTAATTTCTATAAAAAAATGAGTCATTGAGCCTAAATTACTACTATTATAAGTATTATTGCTATTATTATTAGACTAAACTGAATTAAGAGAAAATCCAGATAAAAATAAAGATAAATTTTTTTGGGGAAAATGAAACATGTTTACCTCAATCACACTATAATGGGATCTATATATTAAATTAAAACAAATAAAATTAAATAAAAGTACACCAAATTATATTAAAAAATTGAAAAGAATTGAAAACCCGGGACCTTTTCGAGAAGTTTTGGATGTAGTTCTCATTGAGAACTCATTGTGGATTGTATACCTAGAATGTTAGAGACACAGGTTTCAATTTACTGACCACTGCCACCTTTATCTGATCCGAGACTAAGAAGAGATAGCAAGAGAGGTTGATAGTATGACGATCCCAGACTGAGCGGGGAGGAAGATCAAACTGTCACTACCAATTACAACTGAGATCGTCGAATACAAAGTACAAGAATGAGAAAGAGATCAACCAATGGTGGAGTTAAAAATTTCGATAAAATTTGGGTTGCCTATTTGGTGATACATATATGTCCCATTTATAAGGATTATTAGCTATCGGGTTGGGTCGGATCCAAATTTAATTTGATCTGGCCTAAGAACTTTAAACCAAAAATGCTAGAATCGACCAATATTTCAAACCAAAATATTGGCCGAGATCGCGGTGCGACGCCAAAATTGCAATAGATACCGGTCAAAATTGGAAACCGAAATAAAAACACTGATATTGAATCGTTCCCTAATTGTTTTAATATTACGGCCATTATTGCTGATATTGGACAGGTATTTGGAACACTACTTGACGTCATCAAAAAGATGTTCGATAGAAAATTCATAGTGAACGGGCAACGATAAAGTTAATCCTGACTATGAAATAGAGTTAGGGTGGCAACTGCAATTGGTGGTGGTGTGCGGTTTGTGATGAGGATAACATTAGGGTTAAGATTAGATTAATCTGATTTAGAGTTAATGTTAGGGGTATGACTTTGATACGATGTAAATATCAGGTAAATATTACATGTATATATTTAGGTAGAAGCGTAGAGAGTTAGTCACCCTTTCTCAACCCAAATACTTTATTATTTATAAATATCGTAAAATATAGTTTTACACAAGACACCTTACATAATTATATTCTAACAAAATCATGATTTCTTCATCAACCTTCCCATTTTCTTTTTTTACTTTTATAATTAATCTAATCCGAATGCCTATTCAGAAACACTATTTCAATTAGAAATATTGTTAAAACGCTAAAACACCTAAAACACCTGCATCACTCTGTTCTGCTACCGTCTTTGCAATCTAAACCTGAATTTTCATTCTAATCTCAAACAATACCTCTGTAACAGCCATAAAACAAACCACTACTGTTGTGTTGTCCGATATAATTTTATATCGCCTCAAAATGCTCCTAAGAAACCCTAAACATCATAGGAGAACAGACTGAAGAAAAAGACCTTTTAATTTCTGATTGGCACTGTGTACTCATCTGAGTTAACCATATCATTCCCGACCAGATTAATCTAATTAATTGTTCATTTATCATCATGTTCTCATCAGTATGTGACTCTTAATGGAGACTGATCTCATCTTCCTTGTGCGAATCCTGATTCCAAAATTCCAATTAATTTCTCGTTTTGGTTCATTTAAATATATACTATGAAACTAGATTGCTTCTTTTTTACTTGCCATTTTAGTTGATTTTGCAGGATCTTAGTGTCTTTCTAATTAATACGGCATGTACACTGAACACCGGTGTTAAAACGTCACAAGTGCCTAAAGTGTCCAGTGCAGTAAAAATTTTACTGTGGGATACAATACAAGGCACATGCATACATACAAAGAATTATTTACATGTTTAGAACAATAAGCTCTCTTTAACGATGTGTGCACCTATCATGACATCATAGTTATATGAAACAAAAAAAAGCATGGACAGCTTTGGATGATGATTAGCATGACAAGCATGACTCATCACGATTCATGTTACTTTACGTTCTCTTATTGACATTGTTGAAAATTGAAATAGAAAATATTATTCAAAATGAAGGTCACGCCCAAAGTCTATCCGTCGATCATAACCACTTGATATCCACCTTCTTCTCTAACCAAATCTCAAAACCAACCCAAATAATCTCCTAAAAATCAAAGCAAACATACTCATCAAAAACCAAAATTGTTCTTCAATGATGAATACTAAACCAAACCAAACCACCCCTTTGAAACCAAAACTCCTAAAATCAAACTGAACCATACCGAATTCCCTACAAATCCTAAAAACCATGTTCTTTCTAAAATTTGAAAACTAAAGTCCTTCAATCCAAACTCCTGACTAATGAAAACAAATTGAAGCCACCCAAATTTTGAAAAAGCAAACTAAACAACAAATTTTTAACCAACCAACAATAATCAACGACAACTTCCTAGCAACAGCAAGTTTCAACTAAGCAACAAAAATCATTTCACGACAACGATAACTTCCAATCAACAACAACCGATGACAACTTTCAAGCAATGATACCTTTCAAGCAACCAACAATGACCACTAACAATGATAACAAAAACTTTCAACTAACGTCTTAATGTCTACAATCAATAATAACTTTCTGATGCCAAGCAACAACTACTTTAACTAGCCAATGATTATATGTTATCCAACCAACGATAACTACAACCAACAACAAATCATAGTCAAGTGAAAAACAAAAAACTCGCTCAAAATCTCCCGCAACTTTCAAACAACAAACAACTATCAACGAACCGTCAACCAACCAACAATAACTAACCAACCATAACTTTCAATAGATGTCTCAACGACAACGAAAACTTTAATGGATCTCGCGGGATGAGCTCTTTAAATCCCAAAACCCAAATCAAACTTTCTTTCCAAAATTCTAAAAATCAAACCAAATACTCTCCAAGTCTTGAAAACCTAAACTAAACTTTTTCTCCAAAATTTCTCAAAAACGCTATTTTTTAAAAAATCACAAAAACCAAAATCAAAATACATCACTCTATTTTCTTTTTCTTTTTTCCTTTTTTCTTTTTTTCTTTTATCGGATACTATAATGCTACATTTACAATTACCGGTAGCGTAGTTCTATAGCGCTATAGCAATCTTTTTTCTTTTCCTTTTTTTTTGGGGGGGGGATAAAAGAGTGAAATGGAAAGTTAAGGTTTTGGGGTTCGAGGATAAGGCTGTTATCAATGGTTGAAGGAGATGAAGTTTTTAACAACAAAACATCAATGTAATCTAGAAGTAGATAAGAGGAGAAAGAAAATTGAGTTATGGCTCTGATACCTTATTGAAAATTGAAATCAAAAATATTATTCAAAATAAAGGTCAGTCTCAAATTAAGATGTTGGTTGTTTCTTATATAGAAAATACAAGACGAATACTACTAGAATTACAATTAATATTTGACTATTATTTGGCTCCTTATTTGACTCTAATTTTAAGACTGCAAATACAACATATTTTTGACTTCTTATTTGATTATAATTGTTATATTGAAAACTACAATACATATCGATATATTAATTCTAAACTGAAAAAACCTCTTATTTATTGACAGACTATTCCAATATTCTTTCTAATCAATATGAGTAAGTATGCAGAACATATAGTTATATGAATGTGTAAGTTCTCTTCAATATGTGCTCACGTTTGACTCAGTTTGACTTGCATGCCGCTTATCATATTTATCATATGCCTCGCTCATGTAAGCATTACCTCCTTTAAATATCAGGATCCCCACATATCGCCAATTACTTGTGCACAAATGTGCAATTGTTGTTCTTCCCACAATGGATAGTGCATTCTTGCTTAGAGTAAGCTTCAGTGCAGTGACAGACTGCTATACCACTATTGAGGTTCAACAGGGATTCAGGAGAAGAGCTCATTCCTAATAATTGTAAACAACCTTACATTCTGCCAATCAATGAAACCATGCTCTAATTTTCATTTATCTTGTAATTTTGCCACTAAATATCTCTCATGTGCGGCATTGTCAGTCAGCTAATTGAGCTGGACGCAACTCTGTAATGGTTCACATTGTATGTGATCTGAAAGTAATCCCAACTTCTGCTCTGTTGTTTCTACTTCTCGTTGCTTTGATGATATTCAATAGGATTAGTAATGTTATGCATCACGGATCATTTGTTAGATATTGAGTTTTTCTCAATGGTTCCCTTGTATCTGGCAAGTCACAAAGAAGTGGCTTATTCCACATGTTCTGCATCTAGAGTACTTTTGTCAACTACTGACTTTTGACTGACATAACTTTTACCATAACTGGTTAATGGTTAGCAGCGAAAGACATTTGGACAGAACTTTCAGTCACAAGAGTATAATACTACCTCTGAATATTTCACAGTATAACACAAGCTATGAATATTTCAAATTCAAACTTAGAATATATCCTAAGTACACATCTTTCATTGTTCAACATATTACTTTCTCATGAAAATTGTCAAACTGTCATCAATAAATATTGAGAAGGGCTAAGCAGACCAAACAAACGGTTGATTTTATTTTATTTTATTTTATTTTATTTGGGGGGGGGAGTAGAAGACAAAGAAACAAAAATGAGATCTAATCAATTACTTTTCACAAATCACAGATCAGTTCGATTGGGTGTGTGTGTGTGTTTTTTTTTCTTTTTTTTTTTTTTTTTTTTTTTTGGGGGGGGGGGGGGGGGACAATGACCAACCGTAGGGTACCCACAAAAATGCTAAGCACTATTCAACTCAATTTTTAATGGGTCACTAGATAGCCAACATTAGGAACATATTAGACAAATTGAGGACAAAATAGTTCAAAAGTTTGTGCAAATTTATCTTAGCATGTACAAGGAAAACTTGATGTTTTAATGGGATAAAATGAGCAAAGGTCCAAGTTAAAAGACAAACCTTTTCTCTCTTCGACTAACAACAGGAGAGTCTGATCTCACAGAAGTAACAACAGGTTTCGGTGATGGTTTGATAGGTGGTATTAGTGCCGGTTGTTTTGCCACCATAGAAGCTCGAGCAGCAGATGATGCACGAACTGTAGAACTTTGTTCAGCAAGATAACGACCTATCTAAAAGGAAAGAGACCAAGAAGTATTCAACAAATCAAATTCTATGAGTGCCGTAAATAAGCAAAAAGCAGAACTACTTACAGGACTGTACAGCATATGCAAACAACTGTTCAAGGATTTGTCAAGTCAACAAACTTAATAATTAACTACTACGTATTAATATTTCTCTCCATCAAATCGTAAAGCCTAACTTTGATATTTTACAAAAGAATATATTTGTTGACATGTGCAATGTATGCATACTAATCATAGCAGCAGCAACAATAACGACATTTTTTGTGCATAAGTTGTAGCTCGATTCCGAACTTAGAACCTTTCATAGCCCCAGAGTAATTACGTGCAACTTGCCTTGCACAGCTACACAGGGGGAAAAATTTTTAAAATTACATATCTCCCAACTGCCGTAAAGTTCAGTCCCCCAAACTTTTTCTTCTATCTCTATCCTCCAAGTAAATTAAACACATGCCTGCCTTTCTCTCTCTGGCTTTTTCTTCTCTCCCGCTCTCCCCGCAAAAATTAAACAGATCCATAGGACTGCAACCCTTTCTCTTTGAAACCATCCCCCCTCCTCATATCTCGTCGGAGCCAGGTTCGACATCGCCAACATGCCGACTCCGACTCACCGTCGCCATTTGATCGCCATCAAACTGGTGATCTCTCACATGAGGATTTCGATGTGAATACAGTCTTTAGACTGAGGGTTTTTGTTTTATCTTTTTTTGTCAAATTTTGCTCAGTAGATCTGGATATGTTTTGATGTTATTATTGTGTTATTGTGGGTGTGTAAAGAAAAGAGAGGGTTGATATAAATAAGAAGTGATAGCCATCATTAGAGGCTAATCACCATTTTCCACCCAAAAATAACATGGTATCAGAGCCAAACCTAAACCCTACCCCAAAAAAACCCTAAAACACCAAAACCCTAGCCTCCCCGCCGCGCATCCCTCCCACGCGCCCCCGCCACCTGCGCGCGCCGCCGCCGCCTGCGCGCGCCGCCGCCTGCGCGCGCGTGCGTCGCTAGCCCCCCTTCCACTGCCGCTACTCCACATTTTGTGATCCTTCTCCCCTTCCACGTCCTCTTCTAGCCGCCACAAAGCCCTAACTAGCCACAAAAGAGAACCCCAAAAAACCCTAACCCTAGATCTATGGTAGAGTCATGAAAAGGACTCCACAGGTTTACGGTTAGGGTATGACCTAGAAGAGTAAGAAGAGAAGTAGATCTGCGGATCTAAGGAGGGAGAAAGGAGAGATCTGCGGATCTGGAGAGATGGGGGACAATCTTACCTCAGCTGATATGAAGGCCTTCATTGGGGAGATAACGAAGCTGCTTGCTTCGAAGGAGTTGGGATCCTCGAGTGGATCGACGCCTTCACGACCAGTGCAGAAGCTGGAGTTGATGCTCAATGATGTGAAATTGGAAGGGACGAAGAATTACCTCAGTTGGTCCAGGAGGGTGCTTCTCATCCTGAAGTCGAAGGGGTTAGAAGGCCATGTTCTGGGTTCATGTAGTGAACCGGTGGATAAGACTGGGGATGATTGGAAAGTGTGGAGCACCACCAACACACTGGTGGCTGCTTGGTTGATGACATCGATGGTTCCACCCATTGCTGGGATGGTGGAGGCCATAGAGAGTGCTGCAGGGATATAGAGTATGGTGGAGAAGATGTATTCTGGAGCAGGGAATGTGATGCTTATGATGGAGGTTCAGGGCAAGGTCGACACCTTGAAGCAGGGGGAGATGTCTATTCTAGCCTACTCTGCGGAGTTGAAAAGACTGTGGTCAGAGTTAGACCACTATTACCCTATTGATCTGCCTGATCCTAGGAGTGCTGCGATACACAGGAAGTGGGTGGAGCGTAGGCGTGTGACTCATTTTCTGAGGAACCTGAATGGAGATTTTGAGGTCAGGAGGGCAAGTATGTGTCACTTATCCTCTATCCCATCTCTGGAGGATGCCATAGCTGCAATGGCACAGGAGGAGACCAGACTGAGAGTTATGAAGGATGAGGGTACTCAGGTCACTCGGGCTGCACTGGCTGTACCGGCAGTGGCAGCAGTGAGCGAGGATCGAGAGTGCTACACCTGTGGGGTGAAGGGGCACCTGAGCTTTAACTGCCCACAGAAGGGTAGTGGACGAGGACGTGGCACAGGAGGCAGAGGAGGAGGTCGTTGGGGCCGTGGAGGTCGTGGACGAGGTCGTGGCGGCTCACGGGCCAACTTTGCTACTGCTGATGGACGACAGGAGACAGTGATGATTGAGGCTACGCCAGCTGAGGCGTCAGATCTAGAGCAGCGGAGACAGTCCAGGTCTACTACTGAGAGTTCGGAGAGTCATGCAGACCAGACTAGAGATGTTGCTTCGCAATTCGGTAATTTTGCCAACTTCGCTCACACAGGATCAGGTAACCAATCAGCTCTTTCATGTAGAGATCATATAGAGTGGATTATTGACTCAGGTGCATCTAGTCATGTGTCAGGTGCATATAGACAATTTTCCACATATAAACCACATACCATTCATGAAACTGTTCAGACAGCTGATGGCACATCCCAACCCATTAAAGGGATTGGCACTATTCAGTGCACTCCCTCCATATGCCTCTCTTCAGTCCTTCACGTCCCATCTTTTCCAGTCAACCTTTTATCTGTTGGCTCTATTGTTGATGATCTTGAATGTAGCATTATTTTTGACTCTACTCATTGTGTGTTGCAGGAAAGGAAGACTGGGAGGAGGCTTGGGACTGGCGTCAGGCGTGATGGACTGTGGTATCTTGACAGAGCTAGTGGGGATGCTGCATTGGCCGTCGTTGGTAAAGAGAAGGAAAGGGATGTACTTTTATTACATTGTCAGTTGGGACACTTGCCTTTTGATATGTTGAATAAAATGTATCCTGAGATTTTGAATAGAGTGAATAAAATGAATTTGAAGTGTGATGCGTGTGAATTTGGGAAACACACTAGGACATCATATCATAGTGTGTGGATGAGGAGTGTAGAGAGATTTCATCTTATTCACTCAGATGTTTGGGGGCCATGCCCAGTGACTTCAGTAAGTGGGTTCAGGTGGTTCATCACTTTCATAGATTGTCATTCTCGGATGACATGGCTTTACATGATGAAAAACAAAAGCGAAGCGTTGAAGTGTTTCCAGGACTTCCATAGAAGTGTCAAAAATGTGTATGAGGCCAAGATCCGCATCTTGAGAACGGATAATGGGACAGAGTATGTAAACAAGGAGTTTGCATCTTATCTATCTGAGAGTGGGATAACTCACCAAACCACTTGTCCCAACACGTCTCAACAGAACGGAGTTGCTGAAAGGAAAAATAGACACTTGTTGGAGGTAACTAGGTCACTCATGCTCACCATGAATGTACCTAAGATATTCTGGAGTGAAGCAGTGATGACAGCCACCTATCTCATCAACAGGATGCCTTCGTGGATGCTTGGTATGAAGTCCCCATGTGAGATTCTTATGGGAAAGAACACTTTTGTAGTTCCACCAAAAGTGTTTGGATGCACATGCTTTGTGAGGGATCATAGACCTTCTGTGGGGAAGCTGGATGCTCAGGCAATTAAATGCATATTTGTTGGGTATCCTTCAAATCAGAAAGACTATAGGTGTTGGAGTCCCTCAGAAAGAAGGCTGTTTGTGAGTATGGATGTGACGTTCAGGGAGACTGAGCCTTTTTATGGAAGACTGACAGATTATATACCAGTATTTGATACTGGTGCCTCTCCAAACACAGGAGGAGTTGGTCAAGAGGGGGAGACTGATGACAGGAGGGTAGTGGTTGGACTTATACCGTGTCCTGTCAGGCCTACTGGTACTGATACTGATAGCAGGGAGGAGGAAAGGACCTTGGTGGAAGAGGAGGAAAGGCCCTTGGTGGAAGACAGGTTGTACGGCAAGAAATATAGCAGGAGACAGAAGGGTAGTCATGGCGATGTAGAACAACAAGAAGACATCTCCCCCACTGAAGAACCACTAGCTCCACAGCCACATGTCGAGATTGATCAGTCTATCACGCCTGCTCGAGTCCCGACTTCCTTACTGCCTTCCTCTCCTAACACGGATGGTAACCTTTCTTTGCCTTCCTCTAGTTTAGATCTTCCACTTGCATCTCGTAGGGAGCCTCGTATCAATGCCGGCAGGCCTCCTGTACGGTATGGATACGAGACTGATATTGCTAATCATGTCTCCTATGCTTCTCTTACACCTGCATATAGGGCTATCATTGCATCCTTACAGTCTATCTCTATACCGAGTGATTGGCGAGTGGCAAAGCAACATCCCCAGTGGAAGAAAGCAATGCTCAAAGAACTCGAAGCACTGGAGAAGAACAAGACATGGAGACTTGTCTCACTTCCGGCAGGGAAGAAAGCTATGGGCTGCAAGTGGGTATTCACAATAAAGCAAACTCCAGATGGGAAGGTGGACAGGTACAAAGCGAGGCTGGTTGCCAAGGGCTACAGTCAGACTTATGGGATTGATTTTGATGAGACATTTGCCCCAGTGGCAAAGATGAGTACTGTGAGAGTACTGGTATCCTGTGCAGCGAATTTTGGATGGAAATTGCATCAGTTGGATGTAAAAAATGCCTTCTTGCATGGAGACTTACAGGAGGAGGTATACATGGAGGTTCCACCTGGATTTAGCACACAACAGACGATGGGAAAGGTGTGTAGGCTGGACAAGTCTTTATATGGGCTGAAGCAATCTCCAAGGGCATGGTTTGACAGATTCAGGCGTGCAGTCATCACTATGGGCTACAAGCAGAGTAATGGTGATCATACTGTATTCTATAGGCATTCAGGACAGCGGATTACCCTTCTGGCTGTGTATGTTGATGATATTATTATCACTGGAGATGATGAAGAGGGAATCTCTCACTTGAAGGCTAGATTGGCGAGAGAATTTGAGGTCAAGGACCTTGGACAGTTGGGGTATTTCCTTGGACTGGAGATTGCTAGGTCCAGGAAGGGTATAGTTCTCTCACAGAGGAAGTATGCCCTGGATTTACTGGCTGAGACTGGTATGTTAGGGTGTCGTCCAGCAGTTACTCCTATTGATCAGTATCATAGATTGCATTCACAATCAGGGGTTGGGGTGAGCACGGTTTGCTCAAACCGCCTAAACCGAACCGGACCGAACCAGACCGAGCCAAAAACCGAATCGAACCGCTCTCCATCGGTCTGGTTTGGTCTCAATCGTTGGAAACCGCAACTTATATGGTCTGGTTTGGTTTCACCCTGTCGAAACCGCTTAAACCGAACCGAACCAACTCCTAACATATATTATATATCGTGCTGGAAATCTGTTGGGATTTAACCCAAGTCTCTAGGAACCCTAGCCTAAGGCCTTTAGACTGAGCGGTGCCGTGCCGGCCCTATTTGGCTATCTGCCCTCTTCAATCTCCAGTCTTCACTCTTCAGAGTTCAGACTGCATTCGTTTTTGCCCATTTGAGCATCGCTAATTCTCCATGCACTTAATGCATCATATAGCTTTCTTTAACCTGGAGAAGAAAATGGGATGTGCTTAGTTGAAAATGAGATACTATGTGACGTTCATATCTGTAGAAACATCAGTGAATTAACATGATCAACGCAATTCAGCATCAAATACCATTTTGATACAACTTCTAGTGATGAATGCACCCTAACTGCTATAGAAAAATGAAAATACATAGAACAATAATAACCGCACCTGTCGCAGTCACAGTTAGAACTCCTGCAAGCGACGCAGT
Organism: Scilla litardierei; assembly: GCA_030789695.1. Taxonomy (NCBI): domain Eukaryota; kingdom Viridiplantae; phylum Streptophyta; class Magnoliopsida; order Asparagales; family Asparagaceae; genus Scilla; species Scilla litardierei. The sequence goes on along the minus strand of CM061137.1, from coordinate 105,476,114 downwards.
GCCTAATTTTCCCGGGTTTGATAAGGAGTACAGAAATGAAGCCATGTCATGAAATTATTTTAATGACAAAGTCTATATTTAGCAAAATTGGGTATACGAGGGGATCTTCTGTCATCATATGTCTAAACCGCGGTTCCAAACCGCTCCAAGCGGTTTTCGTCGGCTCGGAAACCGTCGGTCTGGCGGTCTGGTTTGGTTTGGCCTGTGAGAAACCGCTACTTATACGGTCTGGTTCGGTTTAGGTCCCAAACCGTCGGTTTGAGACCGTGCTCTCTCCTAATCAGGGGAGCCAGTAGACAAAGAAAGGTACCAGAGACTTGTTGGACGACTAATCTACTTATGCCATACCAGACCTGACATTGCCTATGTTATCAGTGTGGTAAGTAGATACATGCATGATCCTAGGACTGGACATATGGAGGCAGTCTTCAGGATACTGAGGTATCTGAAGAATAGTCCAGGAAAAGGCATATTATTTGGTAGTCATGGTCACATGAATGTGACAGGCTACTGTGATGCGGATTGGGCCAGTTGCTTGGATGATAGGAGATCGACCTCGGGCTACTGTGTGTTTGTTGGGGGCAACTTAGTCTCTTGGCGCAGCAAGAAGCAGGATTTGGTGGCTCGTTCCACTGCAGAGGCAGAGTATCGTGCTATGGTGCTTAGTACCTGTGAGATGATCTGGTTGAGATCACTTCTACAAGAGCTACGTCTGCTGAGAGAAGGACCATTGCGGTTGTTGTGTGATAACAAGTCAGCAATTAACATTGCCAACAACCCAGTGCAACATGATAGAACGAAGCACATAGAGATTGACAGGTTCTTCATTAAAGAAAGATTGGACAAGAAACAGTTGGAGATCTCCTACATTACTTCTGGACAGCAACTAGCTGATTGCCTTACAAAGGGGTTGAACTCTAAAGGAGTAAAGGATGCTTGTAACAAGATGGGCATGATAAATATCTTTTGCTCATCTTGAGGGGGAGTATTGTGTGATATTGTGGGTGTGTAAAGAAAAGAGAGGGTTGATATAAATAAGAAGTGATAGCCATCATTAGAGGCTAATCACCATTTTCCACCCAAAAATAACAGTTATGAATTTTGTGGATCTGGTAATCTTTATAAGGTTTCCACTTGCAAGATCTACATCTAATTGAAGCAATGACTAGCCGCTGACCTACACTTCAAGTCTTGGGTACGGTTATTTGGATTTACTTGAAGTAGGTTTTTTATATATTGTAAGACTCATGTATTTATGATTATCTCAAGGTATTTTTCATATTTTCCACTTGTTTTTTTTGTATTTATGATTATCTCAAGGTTTTTTTTTCATATTTTCCACTTGTTTTTTTTTGTATCTGATAATCTTTCTAGGCATTAATTAGAGATTTACTTGAATTAGGATTTACTTCAAACATTATGTACACATAAAACTTCAAGCCATGGGTCCATGACTAACCTGCACCATTATAATTGATTTAAAAGAAAAGTAAAAAATTTCTTGTTTATTTGAAGGAAGCTATTTTAGTTAATTTAAAAGGAATTATAAATTACTAACCTGCACCTTTATAATTGATTTAAGAGAAAAGTAAAAAATTTCTTGTTTATTTTGAAGGAAGCTATTTTAGTTAATTTAAAAGGAATTATAAATTAGTTTAAGAGCAACATATAAATTCTCTTGTTTATTTGAAGGAAGCCAAGCCAATCTGTTAGGATTTTTTGGGAATGGGGGTTGCGGCCATGCCGATGGCGACTTTGTAATTTTAGATCCGATGGAAAATTTTGTAATTTTGAGCCCTAGTGGCAAATTTTGAAATTATGAGCAAATCAGCCATATATAGTGAGTGAGGAGTTTAGATTAGAAAATGAAGAATGAAGAAGAAGAATATTGAGTAGAGAAGAGCATGGGTAGTTTAGAGATCATGTGAGATTTAGCCTTTATCTCGAATCAAAGGTAGGAGAGCGGTCCTCCTCTCTAATTGAGGCCATTTATCTTGTATTTCACTTCAAATATATAAAACTCTCATCTTTACACAAAATCCCCAAAGTTCTTCCACCAAATCATTAGCAGGTCATATCAAATTAATATTTGAGCGTAAATCCTGATGGCGAAACAATAATGAGAGCAGAGGGAATGGATGGATCGGATGGAGAAAAAGTATATGCCGATGAAATTAACCGTGCAGCAGACAAGGGAGGGGTTTGAGGATACTTGGCGCCCTCAAAAGTAGGCCACATGCCCAGATCTAAAAATCTCAAACTCAAATCTACCAGATCTGCAGACCACAAGCCCAAATCTGAAGATCACAAGCCAAAAACCATTTTGCTTTTTTTGTTACTTGACTGAGCATAGCGGGCTCCGCGCCCTATCCAATGAATAAGGAGAAGGCTTTTTCGGCCTATCGATGACCGAGCCAGTCTGAAACTACTCCTGGCCTAACTCAACGAGCGAAGTCGAGATGTTGATGAGAAAGGGGCGAGTCTCAAGGCCAAAGAGTGCTCTTTGAACTCCCCTACCTTACGAATACAAGGGTATATGCATATAGCAGGACTTGAACCTGCAACCATTAGGTTAAAAGCCCAATGCTCTACCAATTGAGCTATACACCCAATTTGACAATCAGGGTTGTTGCGGAAAAGAAAAAAGGGCAGCGCCTTTTCTTCTTATCATATCACAAGGGCGCGACTCTGTAAGAGGCTCGAACTGCGGAGCAAGCATCTACTAAAATTAAAGGAGTCATTTTCACTCATTGAAGATTCTATCTATAAAAGAAGGTCGGATCTAACAGATCTGGCGAAGAAGGCAACTGGCAGCGCAGATTTGAAGACGTCGACGTCGATCAGTGAAGATCCACTACCATCGAAGACAGGCGAGCCCCCCTCTAGTGCGGGTGGACCCCCTAAGGGCCGTCCCGACTAGGGCGACCCCTAGGAGGGCCGCCCCGAGCCGGGCGACCCCTGAAGGGCCACCCCGAGGGTTGTCTGCCATGGGCGATGTGCTGGGGAACTTTTTGCTCCTCCCGTAGGGCTATTTGTTCTGGTGGATCTGGTTCCAGACTACATCAGCTAATTCTGAGCTACAGCAAGAGTCTGATGGGCATCGACAACAGCAAGGAGCAATTTTTGGGGCCCCACGACCCCTGGATTTGTAGCAACCAGCTGCGTTGACGTTTTCAAGAGGACAGATCTCTTCGGTGGCCCTTTGATCCCGGCAGGGGCAATCATCCTATTGATCCGGGAGGAAACGAGCAATCCCTAGCACGTCTATGGACGTCATGCACCATCTTGATGATAAGATGGTTTTTTTTCGAAAACGGTGTAGTATTGGGAATTGGGGTTGCGGCCACATCGGTGGTGATTTTGTAATTTTGAGCCCGAGGGACAGTTTTGTAATTTTGAACTCTAGGGGCATTTTTTGTATTTATGGACAAATCGGCCATATATATGTGAGTGAGGGGTTAGTGTTATGAAATGAAGAATGAAGAAGAAGAATATTGAGTAAAGAGAAGGATGAGTAGTTTAGTTTAGATCATGGGAGATTTAGCCTTTATCTCGAATCAAATGGAGGAGAGCGGTCCTCTTCTCTAATTGATGTCATTTATCTTGTATTCCGCTTCAAATCTACAAAAATCTCATCATTGTTGAGTATTGATTCCCCGGATTTGGTTTTGATGATGAACAAACATAAATATCGTGAACTAACTCTTTGTGAGCGCAGTTATGGAGATCGTCGCCAAATTTCTATGTACATCCAAAGCGACATCTCAAGACTTCTCAAAGCACGTGATCGTGTGCCTAAAGCTAAGTTGAAGCTCAAGGACCATTATTGAAGTCAAGAGATTCGGAATGAAGCGTTTGAAGACGGTTCGTCAAGTTTTATTTATAGTCTTCTAACTTCGTTTCGTAGATTGTTAAGCCTTGAGTAGGTCTTCCGTTTTAATCTTCATAACGTTCATATCTTAAAGCTAGGATCTTAGTTGAAGCTCATACAAACTTTTCCGAAGCTTCGCGCTTCGATTCGTGGCTTCTTGTGCATGTTAGTTGGTTCAAGAAGAAGAACCAACCGACTAGATGGCAATCTAGTCGGTCGACAAAGCTTCTTGAACCGACTAGAATGCCTTCTCAATTTCAAGCTCACTTACTGTTTACAGTTAGTCGGTCCAAGAAGGTTCACCGACCGACTAGTTGTGAAACTAGTCGGTTAGGAATCCTTCTTAGACCGACTAGTTGAGCTTTCACTGTACAGCCTAACTTACTGTTTACAGTTAGTCGGTCAAAGCACAACGACCGACCAACTAGTTGAGAAACTAGTCGGTTAGAAGTTGTTCTTAAACCGACTAGCTGTATATGAATTCAGCCTCTTTGATTTCACCTGTTAGTCGGTCAAAGAACACTCTCCGACCGACTAGTTGTGAAACTAGTCGGTTGGCAAGTCTTCTTGGACCGACTAGTTATTCATTCTCTGAACTTCTTCTTTTGGCTGTTCACCTCTTAGTCGGTTCATGTTATTTCACCGACCGACTAGTTGATGAACTAGTCGGTCAGTGGTCCTTCTTTGACCGACTAGTCTGCTTCAGAATAGAGCCGTTGGAGCATTAATTGCCACGAATTTTGCTCTCTCTTTCCTCTATCCTATATATACTTGGAGTGCTGCTTTCATAGCATTCAAGGCTGATATTTATTGAAGTTTAGAGATCAAAGAGAATCAATTAATTCTCATTCAAAGCTCTTTCATTTCTCACTTGAATCTCTCCCTCACTCTTATTTCAAAAGAGAGATTCATTGATTGTGAGCCTTCCAAGCCAAGAGCTTGATTCTAGGTCACCAACATCCACCTAGGTCTCCATTGCTGATCTACATCTTGGAGCTAGGGTTTGGTGCCTTCATCTTCCCCAAAATCCTCTTTGCCCTAAATCGTAAGTTTTACTCAAGGCATAGGTTTTTGTGGTAAGCATTTCTATTTCAATTTACTTTGAATATTGCAAGTTTCACTCTCGGTTGTGAGAGTTGGTTTGTGATCCCGGTTTGTGGGAGTCACAATTTCATTTGTGTATGATTTGATCTTGTAGAGGTTTCTACAAGTATTTCATAGTGCAAATTTGAGTTAGAAGTTTCTAACTCAAGTATCTGGAGGGGATCCGGGTGGTTGGGACGTAGGATTACCGGGAACAAGTCAGAGAGACTTGGGTGGATCTGAACCCGTTAAATTGTCTGTTTGCGATTGCATTTCTTTGTTGTCAATATTTACATTTCCGCATTATTGGTTGAGTTTGCAAGATAATTATGAATTATCTTCTTAATTATTTTAAAGTACTATTCACCCCCCTCTAGTACTTGTGCAGTAGCTTCGTAGGGCATTACATTTGGTATCAAAGCCAAGTACCTAGCTATGTCTGCCAACGACAACAAAACCGTACGTCCACCTTCAGATTACAGCACCTTCAGGAACCGTGAAGGAGCTTCTTCGGTGATGGAAGGACACTCCTCGACTAGGCCTCCCTTCTTCAACGGTACCAATTACGAGTACTGGAAATGCCGGATGGAAACTTTCCTCCGGAGTGCTTCATTGTGGAGAGTCACATTGACGGAGTACGTCGAGCCCGAAGAAGAAGATTTCGCGAAGTGGACTACCGCGGAGGTCGCCGCGGAGGTAAGCAATGTCAAGGCAATGAACGCCTTGCAATGCGCTTTGGAGCCCGAGGACTTCAATAAGATATGCACATGTAAGAGTGCATATCAAATATGGAACTCCCTCCTCATCTTGCATGAAGGAACGAGTAGGGTAAGAGACTCCAAACTCGTAGTTGTAAATAAAGATTACTAGTTATTTCATATGCAACATGGTGAGAAGATGAAGGAGTATTATGCTCGCTTCGTTGACATCACCAACGAATTGGAGGCTCTTGGGAAAACCTACACCCAAAAGGAGAAAGTCTCAAAGATCATTGACGGACTTCCTTTTTGCTGGGAAAAACGTACCTTCGCCAGCGAGGAAGGTAATGATATGAGTAAATATACAGTTATTCAACTAATGGGTACCTTAATGTCTTATGAGGTACGCAAGGATATCAAACTAAAGTTGCAGGACAAGATGAAGTCCTACTTGAAGCAAGACGAGCCAAAGAAGAAGGCGATTGCGTTCAAGGCCGCTCCATCTACATCCACATCTACTGATGATGAAGACTCGGAAGACGAGTTGGACTTGGAATCCATTGCCCTCATGGCAAAGAAGTTCAACCGGTTCTTCCGGAAAGGTAATTTCAAGAACAAATCTAAGTTTAGTTCTTCTAACGCCTCCGCTCCTTTGTGTTTCAAATGCAACAAGCTAGGACACATGAAAGCGGATTGTCCTCAAAACAAACACAAGGAGAAGTAGAAGGCGCCAAAGTTCGACAAGTCAAAGAAGTACAAGAAAGGGTACAAGAAAGGACTTGTCGGGACATTCACCGACTCCGACGAGGACTCGTCAAGTGGAGAGTCGGATGATGAGCAAGTGGAGCAAGCACACATGTGCTTCATGGCTAGAGAGGAACATAATCAAGGATCTTCCTCCGATGATAGCGAGGATGAAGGCGATGAGGTAACAATGGATGAAATAAGATTAGCTAACGAACAAATATGGTCTAAGTATTCTAAATTAGTAAATAGATATACTAAGACTAAAGATGAGTTAGTCTCCAAACCTCGCCTAAGCCTATCGTCATCAACAACGACACCGTTGTTGAAGACTTGAGAAATGAGATTGTAAATCTCAAATCTCAATTTGAGCATGTTCATATCGAGGAATCGAATGAACATGAGATGGCGGATTTAATTTCTCGAAACTCAACTTTAAGTATTGAGAATGAAAATCTCAAATCTCGTGTTTATGCACTCACATCGCAAGTGTCCACTTTGGATGCTTATATGCATTCTCTCACCGAGAAGTATGAGTGCACATTAGGCCGAATTAATAAATTCAATAAAGGTAAGGACCATTTGGATAAAATCCTAAGTGACTTACTTCCGGCCAATCACCACATTGGCTTGGGGTATAAGATGAGAAATTCATCCAAATCGGCCACTACCTTTGTTAGGCCAACTTCCGATGCCTCAACGAGTGGTAGCAAACACTCTATTGGTAGTTCATCTACCAATGGTGCTTCCACTTCGTACACACCCTCGTTTGGAAAGAAACCCACTTTGGGTGGACCTCCAAAGAAGGGTCATGCTTATATGTACACCAATACCATGCCACGTGGGAACACACATCCTACTCCACATGTTCACACATATGATGATTTCTATGCACCACATCCAGGGGCACGTGCACACCATGTGAGACACCCTCACGCACGTGTTCATCCACATGCATATGTTCACCCACATCATCGTATGAACAATTATCATCATGCACCATTTCATCATGTGCCATATGCCTATCCACGACATGCATCACGTAGAAAGCAACAACGCATGCATGCTCCCAATAGAATTAGGGCTTCCAAAATCTTCACTATTTGGAGCCCGAAGAACACAAGCATAAATGAAAAACAAGCATATATGAATTCTTATTTTATGAATGTTGTGCATAATGATGATTTCATTGGGAAGTCTAAGTCTAATTGGACTTGGCTTCCAAAGGTCTAATCTTTTAGGACCCAATGACCTTGAGTACCATGGAATGATATGTTTATCTTTAGGTACTCAAGAAAAAGAAACGGAGCAACAAATCCAAATTTAGCTCCAAGAATAATTGGATACTCGATAGCGGGTGTTCAAAACACATGACGGGTGACGCTCAATTGCTCTCCGGAGTGGTGCCCATTGCAACTGGAAACCAGGTAGTCTTTGGAGGCAACGAAAGCGGAACCATCATAGGTGTTGGCAAAGTGGGTAATCCTTCTAAACCACTTATAAGTGATGTTTACCTTGTTAAAGGATTAAACCACAATCTTATTTCAATAAGCCAACTTTGTGACAAAGGTCACAAAGTTAACTTTGCGAAAGGAATGTCCATATTTTGAGAAAAGATAATAATGATTTATTATTTTCCGGCACACGCCATAAGGATATATATCCTAGATCTCCCTAAGTCACATGAACAATGTCTAATTGCCAACACAAGTGAACAACACTTATGGCATCGACGTTTTGGTCATATGAACTTTGGAACACTCTTTAAACTTTCCAAGTTAAATTCTATTAGAGGCTTCCCTAAGCTTGTCTTTCAAAAGAAAATCTTTTATGACTCGTGTCAACGAGGCAAGCTTCTAAAATCTTCATTTAAACCTAAGAAAAGCATTTCATCTAAGCGGCCTCTAGAGCTTTTACATCTAGATCTTTTTGGGCCAACTAGAGTTGCTTCATTAGGTAATGCTAGATATGGACTTATCATCGTTGATGACTTTTCTAGATTTACTTGGGTATTTTTCTTAAGTAATAAAAATGATGTTTTTGAAAACTTTACAATATTTGTTAAGAAAGTACAAAATCTCATTGGAACCACCATTGTCACTATTCCTAGTGATCACGGAGGGGAATTTGAGAATGAGTCTTTCTCAAATTTTTGTGATGAAGTTGGTATTACTCACACCTTTTCCTTCCCTCGCGCACCTCCTCAAAATGGTGTTGTTGAGAGAAAGAATAGGACGCTAGTGGAATGTGCTCGCACTATGCTTGATGATAGCCAACTTGGCCATCAATTTTGGGCGGAAGCGGTACATACCGCTTGCTATGTGTTTAATAGGATACTTTTGAGACCCGGCACAAAACAAACTTGTTATGAATTGTTGTTTGGTAGATTGCCTCAAGTTAAACATTTTCGAGTTTTCGGTGCAAAATGTTTTATTAAAAACACGTATGGTAGTTTGGACAAATTTGATCCAAGATCCGATGAGGGGATATTTGTTGGATATTCCTCCCGTAGTAAAGCCTACCGGATATACAACAAACGAACCTCAACGATCGAGGAATCACTTCATGTTTCATTTAATGAAGGCTTTGTCCCGACTAGAATTACTAATGATGATGACTCCATGGATGTCCTATGTGATTCAATTGGTAATTCTAAATCTATTGATTCTATTGATACTAACCATACTAATGAATCTTTTGAGAATGTTCCTAGTGATCAGGGAATTCCCAAACGGCTTCATGCCGTTCGTGACCATCCTCATGAGCAAGTCATTGGCAACATCCTTGATAGTGTCAAGACGAGATCTCAAGTCAACTACTTCGCTCATTGTGCCTTTGCCTCCTCGATTGAGCCAAAGAATATTAACGAAGCATGCGAAGATAGTGTTTGGATCCTTGCCATGGAGGAGGAACTCATTCAATTCGAGAGGAATGAGGTTTGGGAGCTTGTTCCATTACCATCGAAGAACCACACCGTTATAGGAACGAAGTGGATTTTCAAGAACAAGACCGACGAAAACCAAATCGTCGTCCGGAACAAAGCTCGGTTAGTAGCTCAAGGCTATCGGCAAGAGGAAGGTATTGATTTCGAAGAATCCTTTGCTCCGGTAGCTAGATTAGAATCTATTAGATTATTATTATCTTTTGCATGCCATAAAGATTTTAAACTCTTTCAAATGGATGTAAAAAGTGTGTTTTTAAACGGAGATGTTGTTGAGGAAGTTTATGTTTCTCAACCTCCGGGTTTTATAAATGAAAAATTTCCAAATCGCATTTTCAAACTTAAGAAAGCACTTTACGGTTTGAGACAAGCTCCTCGAGCTTGGTATGACCGTCTAAAGAATTTTCTTTTGGATTTGGGTTTTAAAATGGGTGAAGTTGATTCTACATTATTTGTTAAGTATTCGAATAATGATATAATTTTAGTTCAAATTTACGTTGATGATATCATTTTCGGTGCTACTAACTTCACTCTTTGCGAAGAGTTTTCTAATGTGATGAATGATCAATTTGAGATGAGCCACATGGGTGAGCTCAAATATTTCTTAGGTCTCCAAATTCGCCAAATGAACGATGCAATTTTCATCCACCAAACCAAGTACACGGTGGAGTTGCTAAAGAGATTTGGAATGGAGAATGCCTCTGGAAAAAGACTCCGGGAAAAAGACTCCAATGAGCACTACTACGCATCTTGATAAAGATACGGGCGGTAAATATGTAGACATTCGTCTATATCGAGGTATGATAGGAAGTTTATTATATCTTACCGCAAGTAGGCCCGATATTATGTTTGTTGTATGTGTATGTGCTCGTTATCAGTCTCAACCTAAGGAATTTCACTTAGTAGCGGTAAAACGTATTTTTCGTTATTTAAGTTACACACTTGACTTTGGATTACTTTATCCAAAGTCTAGCACATATGAGTTAATCTCATATAGTGACGCAGATTATGCGGGATGCAAATCCGACAGGAAAAGTACTAGTGGCACTTGCCATTTTATAGAAAATTCTCGTCTCTTGGTTTTCCAAGAAGCAGAATTCCGTATCACTTTCAACCACCGAGGCGGAATATATTGCCGCCGGTGCCGCGTGTGCTCAGGTTCTTTGGATGAGACACACTCTTAAAGACTTTGGTATAAACTGTGATACTTGCCCTATCATGGTGGACAACCAAAGTGCAATATGTCTCTCTAAGAATCTGGTACACCATTCCCGTTCTAAACACATAGATGTCTGTCACCATTTCTTAGATGATCATGTTGCTAAAAAGGACATCATTTTAGTGTACGTTGAAATCCAGAAGCAAATCGCCGATATTTTCACGAAACCACTCAAGGAAGACTCCTTTGTGCGGTTGCGTCGAGAATTGGGGATTATGGGTGAATCCGAGATTTAGGATTCATATTTTGTCAATAGTCTTGCATGATATTCAATTTCGTTTATATATGCTCATGCTAGAATTATTGAGATTTTCGGATTTTTGGTTGAATTTTCGGAATTTACGCTCAAAATATTCATGAACGTCGTATTTAAGATTTTCGATGTTTTATGGGGTAGTATAATGATATATGAGAGTATTACGATGTTTCGTCCAAGTGCGATTAGGAGAGAACTCAAAATTTCAAATTCTAAAATTTTTGAACTCTGTTAGTCGGTTCATGTTCATTGACCGACCGACTAGATTGCGTTCTAGTCAGTCAGTGAATGAACACAGACCGACTAACTCAAGCCCTAATTTTGGCCTCAGTTATTGTTTGCACTTAGTCTGTTCAAGCTCATTGGCCGACCGACTAGATCGTCATCTAGTCGGTCAGCGCTTGAACTGTGACCGACTAATTGCTCATGGACTGATGTGTCTTTTCGTATTCCGATCGATTTAATCAGCCCCGCACCGACTAGTTCTCTTTCTAGTCGGTGCGAAATTCTCTCTCAGCCAAAAACCCCCGAAACTCTTCGACTTTCTTCCATCCTCCTCCGTCGATTTCGTCGATCTCCGGCCGTTTTCCGACCATCTCCGGTCGTGGATCTCTCCTATCTCCTCCCTAGGTATATCTCCTTCCTGTCTCACAGCTCCTAGGGTTCACATCTAGGTCATTTTTCAATCGATTTTGGTTCGGCCTAGGGTTTTAGTTTTCGATTTCGTGCGTTGTTTGCGCGTGTCTCGTCTCGATTATGGCAAAGACACGCATCCCGATCGAACCCTCGCGTCTGTCACCTATGACCGTAGAGTCTCCATCTACGGACCCCCCGCAACCCAAACTCCGATCCAAATCGACCCATCCATCGTCTTCTTCGCCTCCTCTTAAGAAGAAGAGGACGGCGATTGCCAAGCCTAGATCTCAGCCCAAACCTAGGAAACAGACCGTGTCTCCAGCTTCATTCCGTGCACCCACTCCTCCAGCTGATTCTGACTCCGACACGGAATATATTCCGGAGTCCGAGCCTACCGCTAGGGATCCTACTCCTCCACCGCGTTCTAGCACTCGTCAGCCTAAGGGGAAGGCTCTCATGCCAGTTGGCGGTTTCGATATATCGTTATGTCGCGATGACCCGTTGTGTCTCGCGGCATACAATCGTATCGAACACTGTCCTCTGTTATTGGAGCACTTCGTTCAGTTCTCCAACTTCCCTCATCTAGCCGATCTTCTTTCCCATTCCGGCCTTATCGATTATCTTCGCCATGACCCTAAGGCGAATCCACACCCGTACCCCCGTCTAGTCAAGCTTTTCTATGCGAATCGTGTTCGCGGTCAGTACGCCGAGACCCATTCCATTGAGACGACTGTCTTGGGGACACCGATAGTCCTCACGGCAGAAATCTTAGGGGATTTGATAGGTGTCTCCTCGTCTGGCCTTCTTCCATCTGATATCTTTGTCGACGATATTTCTACTCTTGACCAGGTCATGCTCTCTGAGATGTTTCACGTGATCCCTCCCGCCATGATTGGCGTCCCATCCAAATTTTTCAAGCCCAACGCTTGGGTCTTGAATCTTATCTTGAAGTCGTGCCTCCTTCCGAAGTACGGCTCATCGAGCTTGCCTTCCCAGCCATTCCTTAAGATGATCTACGCTCTCTTCATGGGGAGCGAGATCAATTGGGCTAGGATTATTCTTGATAAGATGGATTCCTTCGAGTGTATTAGGAAATCCACGAAATCTGCTCACATCCCATACCCTTGCCTTTTGACACTTGTCTTCCGTCACTTCGGTGTCCCTCTTCCTCCCGATGATGAGCGTCCTCTTGGTCCCCCTCTGAATGCGACGGCCGTTAAGAAGTCTCTTACGGCGCTTCGTCATGTTCAGAGGACGACCCCTTCAGCTGCTGCTTCAGCTGCTCATGCTCCCTCTCCTACTCTCGCTGAGCTTTCACGTTCGTTGAGACGTGTGGAGTCTCGGTGTGCTCGTTCTGAGGCAATGCTCGCTCGCATCTGCTCTTATTTGGGCATTGAGGTTCCTCCGTCTGTTTCTGACGAGGAGGAGATGGATGAGGATGAGCTCCAGGAGCTTATTGGTTCTGCTGCTCGTGCCCCAGAGGGTACGTCTGTTGATGCTGCTACTTCTGCCGGTGCTCCCGAGAGCACACCTGCTGCCACCATTCCTCCGGTGGATACTTCGTCGGGTGCTCCCGAGGCCACTCCTGTTGCGACACTCCCGTCTGTGGACACTACCGTTGACCCAGTAACCACCACCCCTCCTACAGAGCCTGCTGCTGCTGCTGACCCTGCCTCCACCTCCTGAGCCTGCTTGGAGGACTCTCCCTATGCACTTTGGATGATATACCTGTTGTGAGAGAGTGCGGTAGGATAGTTTGGGTGGTTATGACTTTTGATGTGTTTTTGATGTTTTTATGATACACTCCTGTTATATGTTCATTTTGTTGTATGCTGTGAGATATGATGTATTTTGTGCTTTGATCTGAGGATCGCTTATATGTATGTTGTCAGATGTATTCATTTTGGTTATATATATACATCGTGTTGACATTTACTTCCGTGTGCACATTATATATATTTTGTATGTCTCTGATATTGACTTCGTCGCTCGACGATTAAATCTTGAATTAATAGAAATTATTTCTATGAAAACATAGAATTATTTTCCATGCACTTAATTCATCAAGAATGTTGATATTGAAGAGTATATTCCATAACTTAATTCGTGAAATTAATTTGAGTTTTGATGATTTTATTTTTCGATTATCGACTTTGGTCTCATTGACACGCTTTGATTTTCTTCGTATTTTCCTTTGGTGTCATTTGGACCGTCGTCGTATTCTTCGACTCCCGTGCTTTTATTTTTAGCTATTGTTGTTGTCGTTGTTATCCTACTGCTCTTTTTACTTATGCCAAAGGGGGAGAGAATTAATAATGACATTGAGCTAATTGATAATTCAAAGCAATTTACCGTGAATCTAATTTGATATGTTAGATTCAGGGGGAGTTAAGATATAAAAATGGATTTCAAATCCAATATTTCAATAATTGGATTCACACTTTATACTTTACTCGTCTGCTTGATGCATATGATTATTATTTAATTTGGAATTAACGTGTCATCAATGCAGGGGGAGTAAGTAAATTTCTTTTGAATCATTATTTTTTTATTTATGTTGGTTTGTCATCACCAAAAAGGGGGAGAATGTTGAGTATTGATTCCCCGGATTTGGTTTTGATGATGAACAAACATAAATATCGTGAACTAACTCTTTGTGAGCGCAGTTATGGAGATCGTCGCCAAATTTCTATGTATATCCAAAGCGACGTCTCAAGACTTCTCAAAGCGCGTGATCGTGTGCCTAAAGCTAAGTTGAAGCTCAAGGACCATTATTGAAGTCAAGAGATTCGGAATGAAGTGTTTGAAGACGGTTCGTCAAGTTTTATTTATAGTCATCTAGCTTGGTTTCGTAGATTGTTAAGCTTTGAGTAGGTCTTACGTTTTAATCTTCATAACGTTCATATCTTAGAGCTAGGATCTTAGTTGAAGCCCATACAAACTTTCCCGAAGCTTCGCGCTTCGATTCGCGAATTCTTGTGCATGTTAGTTGGTTCAGAAGAAGAACCAACCGACTAGATGGCAATCTAGTCGGTCGGCAAAGCTTCTTGAACCGACTAGAATGCCTTCTCAATTTCAAGCTCACTTACTGTTTACAGTTAGTCGGTCCAAGAAGGTTCACCGACCGACTAGTTGTGAAACTAGTCGGTTAGGAATCCTTCTTAGACCGACTAGTTGAGCTTTCACTGTACAGCCTAACTTACTGTTTACAGTTAGTCGGTCAAAGCACAACGACCGACCGACTAGTTGAAAAACTAGTCGGTTAGAAGTTGTTCTTAAATCGACTAGCTGTATTTGAATTCAGCCTCTTTGATTTCACCTGTTAGTCGGTCAAAGAACACTCTCCGACCGACTAGTTGTGAAACTAGTCGGTTGGCAAGTCTTCTTGGACCGACTAATTATTCATTCCCTGACCTTCTTCTTTTGGCTGTTCACCTCTTAGTCGGTTCATGTTGTTTCACCGACCGACTAGTTGATGAACTAGTCGGTCGGTGGTCCTTCTTTGACCGACTAGTCTGCTTCAGAATAGAGCCGTTGGAGCATTAATTGCCACGAATTTTGCTCTCTCTTTCCTCTATCCTATATGTACTTGGAGTGCTGCTTTCATAGCATTCAAGGCTGATATTTATTGAAGTTTAGAGATCAAAGAGAAGCAATTAATTCTCATTCAAAGCTCTTTCATTTCTCACTTGAATCTCTCCCTCACTCTTATTTCAAAAGAGAGATTCATTGATTGTGAGCCTTCCAAGCCAAGAGCTTGATTCTAGGTCACCAACATCCACCTAGGTCTCCATTGCTGATCTACATCTTGGAGCTAGGGTTTGGTGTCTTCATCTTCCCCAAAATCCTCTTTGCCCTAAATCGTAAGTTTTACTCAAGGCATAGGTTTTTGTGGTAAGCATTTCTATTTCAATTTACTTTGAATATTGCAAGTTTCACTCTCAGTTGTGAGAGTTGGTTTGTGATCCCGGTTTGTGGGAGTCACAATTTCATTTGTGTATGATTTGATCTTGTAGAGGTTTCTACAAGTATTTCATAGTGCAAATTTGAGTTAGAAGTTTCTAACTCAAGTATCCGGAGGGGATCCGGGTGGTTGGGACGTAGGATCACCGGGAACAAGTCGAGGAGACTTGGGTGGATCCGAACCCGTTAAATTGTCTGTTTGTGATTGCATTTCTTTGTTGTCAATATTTACATTTCCGCATTGTTGGTTGAGTTTGCAAGATAATTAGGAATTATCTTCTTAATTATTTTAAAGTACTATTCACCCCCCTCTAGTACTTGTGCAGTAGCTTCGTAGGGTATTACAATCATTTCCCAAAATTCCCAAAGTTCTTCTACCAAATCCCTAGTTGTCATCTCGTCTTTTTCCAAAATCACGAAAGTTCTTCCACCAAATCCTAGCAGTTCCTATCAGAATTACAAACTTACGTGTATATATGCATGTATTACTTATTTTTTATTTCATTCATGTATATTAGATAATATTTATTAATTTTTGATACTTATAGAAATATTAATTCTTGAAGCTAAAATGTCTCAAAAATAAATGACAACTTTGTTTTCATTTTATTCCAAAAAATGCTACTAAAGCCTCAAGCGATACGCCTTCTATGAAGCAAAAGGTAAATGATACTTCTCTATCGACTTCTTCAGAACAAATACAACATCCTCCAAAGCTTCAAAAGATCAAGAATACGATATCATATTATCTAACGCAAAGTAAAATGGAAATATCAATTTAGAGAACAAAATAAAGTTCAACATCGTTACATAGCAATAGGACCATGCCAACTAAACCTCTAAGAATAGCTACGAAATAAAAACAAATGCAGCTTTCGTCATAATTGGTTTAAGGCTTATAATTGGTTAGAATATTATTAAGTGATTAAATGTGCACATTATTTTTCTAGATTTCTTTTTAAGGGCAATTCCTCCTAACATCATAAATAAGAAGCTTGGACTTCGAAAGGATTTAATATTTGGAAGAGAGCTGAAGGAAAAGATAGTCTTTTTGAGTGCATAAATGAGAAACAAGATCAATATATTCAAAAATGTTTTAATGCTTGATGTCTTGAACCTCATCTCAAAACATTAAGAAACATTTCACATTACAAGCTATAGTTAAAATAAAGAAAAATTGTCTCCGTATCGTCACTATAAGTAATGGTATTCATTGGCTATATGTCAAGAATGTGCTCTTAGAGGGTATGATGAATCTCTTGATTCAACAAATCGTGAAAATTTTATTGAAATTGCTCAAATATAGTACAACTCTTAATTTCCAAGTTGTAAAAATTATTCTAGAAAATGCCCCTGGAAATGCTTCTCATACTTCACCACTGGTTTTAAATCAAATTATGAAAATTATAAGTGACTTGTTAAGAAAAAAATTGTGAGGAAAACGACGACTTTAAATTTTGTGTTTTAGTTGATAAATCTCAAGATGAATCCAATTGTGTACAAAAAGCTACCGTATTAAGATTTGTTGATGTTGATGGTTTTATAAAAAAAGACGTTTTTTGATGTAACAATGTTTGAAGATACTACAACATTAACTCTTGAAAAGATGTGTTCGCGTAGCATTGATCATAACTGATTGTTTATACAGAATATAAGAGAGTGAAGATAAAATTGGGCTAGCATTATGCGAGGTGCATGGAGTTGGTTATAAAGTTTATTTTTGTAAGAATTTTCGTAAGCATACTATGTTCATGTTTTGACTATCGCCTACAACTTGCATTGTAGGTATCAGGTGAATTATCTGATATTGAGTTATTATTTCAGATATTGAATTACATTATAAATTTAGTTTGTGCTTCCCCAACGTAGAATCAACAACTAAGGGCTACTCAAAGGGAACAAATTAAAATTTTGCTGAAAAAGATGAATTACAAATAAGTAAATGTGGTAATCAAAATACTACTTTAAGACAACCTGCTTTTATTCATCGGAGCTCACGTTATCTTTGTGCTTGTAGTTCAGTTTGTTTGTATAAACATGCCCATAAGGTTCTCAGTATTATAAAAACAGATGTGTTGAATTAAAAAAATCCATATAAAGGCTAGTGGTTGGTCTACTGCAATATGCACATTTGACTTAATGTATTGACTTACACTTAATAGTTAAAATAATAGGAGTAACAGAAATACTTTGTCAATCATTACAAATAAACGATCAAGATATCTTAACTGATATGGCTTGCATTTCTATCACAAAACTCTTCTCTGTAAGTTGAAAAAATGATTACAAATGATAAAACTCTCAAATCTATAGTATCATTTTGCATAAGATATAAAATTAATAAACCTGATACGAATACTTGTTATTGGAAGGGCACATGTTATTTTTGTCAACAAAGTGATGAGATTACAATTGAGCGTCATTATCGCTTTGATATATTGCATGAAGTTAACATAGAAGTGATGGAGTTAATTGAAAGATTCTTTGATAAGGCAATGAAACTTTTAAGTCTTAACTTTACTTTGGATCCAAAAGATTCTTTCAAATCATTTAAAGTTGATAACCTTTGCATACCTGCGAAGAAATACTATCTTGAAAATCTTAGTAAAATGGTGATTGATTATCAGCTGAATCATTAATTGCAACATTATGAGCATGATATGTGGTGTGACCTAGATTTTTAAAATATTGCTACACTTTGAGGATTATGCCAAAAAGTTGATAAGCGTAGGAAAATCGAAAAGATACCCTCTTGTTAATAGGTTGATTTGGCTCGTGTTGACTCTTTTTGTTTTGACTGCAAACACAAAAAGAACATTTTGACCCTTGAAACTAACAAAAACACCATTGCATATCAAGATGTGATATGAACTATCTGTTAATAACATGATGCTTTATATTCAAAAAGAAATTAACTAACACTATAAATGAGTTGATTCAAGAGATACTCGTAGAGTTTGACTTGGAAGTCTCTTAATGATATGTTATATAATATATATATATATACATATATATATATATATATTGAAAACTCATTTTTTTGAAAACATATATATATATATATATATATATTATAAAAGAGGGATGTTATCAAGAGAAATTGGATAAGAGATATTGGACAAGAGAAATTGGATAAGAGATATCTATATTATAAAAGAGGGAAGTTATCAAGAGAAATTGGATAAGAGATATTGGAAAAGAGAAATTGGATAAGATCTATATTATAAGAGGGATGTTATCAAGAGAAATTGGATAAGAGATATTGGACAAGAGAAATTGGATAAGAGATATCTATATTATAAAAGAGGGATGTTATCAAGAGAAATTGGATAAGAGATATTGGACAAGAGAAATTGGATAAGAGATATCTATATTATAAAAGAGGGATGTTATCAAGAGAAATTGGATAAGAGATATTGGAAAAGAGAAATTGGATAAGAGATATCTATATTATAAAAGAGGGATGTTATCAAGAGATATTGGATAAGAGATATTGGACAAGAGAAATTGGATAAGCGATATCTATATTATAAGAGAGTGATGTTATCAAGAGAAATTGGATAAGAGATATCTATATTATAAAAGAGGTATGTTATCAAGAGAAATTGGATAAGAGATATTGGTAAAGAGAAATTGGATAAGAGATATCTATATTACAAGTGAGGGCTGTTTTTGAACTTTGTCCTATGTGGCAATGTCACATCAAGTTTTGGGGGGAAAATTTTTTGGGTTGGGAGAAAATTTGTTGGGAGAATACAAAAGCTTTTCTTATTGAAATTGGCATCATCATCACTTAATACTCTTCATTCAAAAATGACCCAAAAAATGAGACTAAAAAAAATACAGCGAATGTGCATTCAAAGAGGCGGTTGAGTTTTTTGGGCGTCAAGCAGAGGTCTAACCAACCTATCCGCGCCGAAGGCGCCCGCGCCGAAGGCGCCCGCGCCGAAGGCGCCCGCGCCGAAGGCGCCCGCGCCGAAGGCGCCCGCGCCGAAGGCGCCCGCGCCGAAGGCGCCCGCGCCGAAGGCGCCCGCGCCGAAGGCGCCCGCGCCGAAGGCGCCCGCGCCGAAGGCGCCCGCGCCGAAGGCGCCCGCGCCGAAGGCGCCCGCGCCGAAGGCGCCCGCGCCGAAGGCGCCCGCGCCGAAGGCGCCCGCGCCGAAGGCGCCCGCGCCGAAGGCGCCCGCGCCGAAGGCGCCCGCGCCGAAGGCGCCCGCGCCGAAGGCGCCCGCGCCGAAGGCGCCCGCTAAATTTTTTTACGCTAATTTGTTGTTCTTTTAAATTTTGGCTGTAGAAATATTTTTTAGGGGACAATGATTTCGCGGAAAAAAATCTTAAATGCACCGTGCCCGCGGGCACGGGTTATAACTAGTCTATATTATAAAAGAGGGATGTTATCAAGAGAAATTGGATAAGAGATATTGGACATGAGAAATTGGATAAGAGATATCTATATTATAAAAGAGGGATGTTATCAAGAGAAATTGAATTAGAGATATTGGACAAGATAAATTGGATAAGAGATATCTATATTATAAAAGAGGGATGTTATCAAGAGAAATTGAATTAGAGATATTGGACAAGATAAATTGGATAAGAGATATCTATATTATAAAAGAGGGATGTTATCAAGAGAAATTGAATAAGAGATATTGGACAATAGAAATTGGATAAGAGTGATGTTATCAAGAGAAATTGGATAAGAGATATCTATATTACAAACGAGGGATGTTATCAAGAGAAATTGGATAAGAGATATTGGACAAGAGAAATTGGATAAGAGATATCTATTATATAAAAGACGGATGTTATCAAGAGAAATTGATAAGAGAATTTGGACATGAGAAATTGGATAAGAGAATTTGGATATCTATTATATAAAACAGGGAAATTGAATAAGAGAAAATATAAGAGATGAGATTTTGAGGGATAAAAGAGGAGGTGGGGAATTTTGCACATACAACCCCGGTTTTTGTATTTTTGCCTATGGACCCTCCCCACACACACCCACACTTTTTATTCGCACCCCTTCCGGCCATTGTTTTTCCAGTTCTATGAAGATTTTGAATTTTATCCTACTAGGACAAAGCTTTGTCCTACGTGGCAAGTTTGTCCTAGGTGGTAATGACAATTTTGGGGGGACTTAAATTTTGGGGGAAAACTTAAATTTGGGGGGAAACTTGAAATTTTGTGGGAAAACTTGAAATTTGGGGGAACTTGAAATTTGTGGGTGAGAAAAACTCAGCCATCAAATAAACCGTGCCCTATGGGCACGGGTAATGACTAGTATAACTCAGCCATTAAATAAACCGTGCCCTATGGGCACGGGTAATGACTAGTATATATATATAATATATGTATATTGAATATATGTATGATACTATTTTGTCGTTATTATCAATATATATGAAAGCATTCTTAGCGTTTTATTTTTCGCTTTGTTATTTTTTAAAAATTATTAGCATTTTATTTTAAAAAAAATATTCTTTGCATCATTTTTATTTTCACCCAATGCAAAAAATCCTAGTTACGTCGCTTCATAGCCCAACTACTCACTTTAACACTCTGTTAATTAGTGGTATAATGACAACAATGATAAATCCATTCTAATCATATAATTCTTAATTAATTAGCTAATCCTAATCAAATAGGATTTCATAAGTAAACTAACTTTAGGATTTTTGTAATAAAAAATCTTTATTAATTTATTAATCAATCTAAAATTTTGTAATATAATAATTGAAAAGGATTCTTAATTACACCCAACTCATAATTTAGTAGGTTTCCTATTCAAGTAAAATTCTAATTAAATAACCTAATTATAGTTTAGATTCTTATTTAACAAGTTTCCTAATTAGTTAAATTCATTATTGGTTAATGGTCATATATGCTTATCAAATAATTTCTTTTCAAGTAACGCTAATCAAATAAGGAAGGATTCCTAATTATAACTGAATTTAAATCTAGAGAGATTTATTGTTTCATTTAATGCCTTAAAATTAGGCAGTCAATCCTAATCAATTAACATACCATAATTAAATTCTCATATGACATGTTCTCCGATTTTAGTAAAACACAAGAAAGAAAGGGGGGTCATATGAACGTTAAAAAGGGAAAAAAAGAAAAAGAAACCAATGTTCTAAAAAGTGGTCGTCTAAGGGCATAAATGGTTTTAGAATATTGGCCACTTTCCTTTACATTTGCTTAAGTGATCCGCTATCCTCACCTTAATTTTTTTTAATTCCACATATTGTCTATTAAATAAGTATTTATACATAGCATATCCTGGAAGCTATCATCAAGTTTTGTCTCAATTCCATTATCCCATGATTGTACCGCATATATACGCGATTAACATTGCACCATAGATACAGCCACCCCACTATGGAAGTTATGTCAACATGTGAATTTTTTGAAAATACGCATGATATATGTGTCAGACACATGTGCTAACATGAATGACATCACAATACAAATCCCATGCTGCATAGTTACAACTACAAAGTGATAAATGGATCACTATAAAAAATTATCATACAAATTCTTCATTGAAAGCAGAAACCACAATTGTTAGTGATCACTCCCTGCCTCCCTAAATAATCCTATCAAATTATCTGGATGGCTTTCTCTGTATTTTTGCTAACTCATATAATTTTTAGCTTTTTTTTTCTTATTGGATTTTATTACATCTTCCTTCTTCCTTCTATTCTATTTCTTTCTTTCTTTCTTTTCAACATTTTTACCTTTTTTATATTTTTTGACGTTTTCCTTTGTTTTTCCAAGTTCTCATTTTCTTCTCGTCATCTCTTCTTTGATTTTATTACTTTAACTTCGATCATGTTTTCATTATAAAGATAATGAAGTTAGCACAATGAAACTTTTAAGTTAAATTTCTTCTCTTTTATTAATAATTGCTCTCTAACAGGAGTGATCATACACCTTTGGCTACACCTTTGGACACTTCGTAAATCTTTTGAGGCGGTTCCGTTAAAAACTTTTTAGTTGAACATTGGGGGGCTTCAACCCATCATTTACTCTGAAAAGGATAGCTAGATTGCTAGGTCACTGTGGTCATCCGACCGTTCATATTTGTGCATACTGATAATGAGTTAGTGTCATCCAATGGCATGTTAAATGGTGCCAAGAATGTGGAAAACAAAAGTGTTTGAAATACTGACGAATCGGAGTTCTTCTTCACTGTTACAACCCAGTTCCATGTGAAATAATCTCTAACTCAAAATTAGGATTTTGATTTTTGACACTAAGAAAAAATATTTAGAGCCAACCAGAACCAGAGTTCATGTGTACATTTTATTATAGTAATACGTCAAACTGAGTAATCCACTTAACCAACTGGTCCATAATTCAGAAAACTTTTGACCTAAACAATTAATCAATTCAGCCTAGTCCCATTAGCATTAAATCAAAAGCACAAGCTTCGCGATCAAAATCATTCAATCTGCACAATTTCATAATTTTAACATGTCGGTTCACTCCATAAATGCCCTAAAAATCTCACCTTTATACGTCAATCAATTAACAGAGCTATGAGAGAGAGATAGAGCAAAATAGGGATATTTTGTTTCGATCGTACCGCGGGCGAGGAGGATCGATTTGCCCTGCGAGGGGTGGAGAGCTCGATGGGTGGCATTGGCTCGGCATCCTCTTCGCCGTCGCTGCCGTCCTCGTTGGACTGGGCCATCACGCGGGCCAGGCGCTGGGCCGCGGCCCTGGCAGCGTTGTTCTGGGCCCGACGGAAGTTAGATACTCCGGCGGACCCCGACCTGACATGGCGGTGCGTGGGGGACATCGCCGGCGATCCTTCGCCGCTTCCTCCGACGCCGCCTGAGGAGGAGTACGACGACTCGTTTCTGTGCCGGGACAGCAGCGGACTCCCCGACCGCCGGTCCATTTCGATCGACTGGAACTCTCGGTATTATGCTTGCTGATGATTCATGTTGAGATCTGTGAGATTTTGTTGGGGCTAGAGCTGGATTTTGATTTATTCATGTTTATTTTAATTTAATTTTAGTTAAAATACATGTGGTTCGTTTGATGAGGAAGAAAGAGAGCGAAAAGGGCGGCAGGGAGCCGTAACGGTTGGGAACGAGAGGGACGGAGAGAGTGGAGACAGAGAGCTGCTACGCGCGCATACCGAATTGCTATGCGCACGACCGTTTTGTTTTAAGAGAATTGCTATCTGCATCTCAACGGTTGAGTTGCAGATAGGATTCAGTACAAAATATTGTTATTTTTGGATGAATTAGATTGGGATTGGAAGCTTTGATGTGAAATACCTACTTTTTAAAGTAAAAAACAGTACATGCACCTGAGGTGCAGAGAGCATTTCTTTTTTTGAAATGAAAACCTAGAAATAACCCTGCTTTACTTTGAACAGTTGGATGCGATAAATAAAAACTAAAGCGGAAAATCAAAATTACTCACCGTGCAGAACAGACAAAAATTCTGTCTGCGCACAACATGCAAAGTTTGCTTGTTGTGCGTGCTAAGTAATTTTGTTCTCCACGTCTCTTTTTACTCACCACGCACAACTTTTCATATACAGATAGCGCACAACATGCAAAAATTTTGGCTGTTGTGCGCGCTAAGTAAAAAGTCTATGGGAAAAATTACTCAGTGTGCACAACATGCAAAACATTTGCATGCTGTGCGCGCGAGTAATTTTGCCCACTTCAGAACTGAAACCACAACCCACATGGTCATCATCTCCTCATCTCACAACGTTCTTCCAAGAATACTTTCGGATCTGAGCGTTCTTTTGGATATGAGAAGAGATAGCGGATCAGATCTGGGAGATGGTGACAACATCGTTTTCATTCACCAACATCGGAGCTGGGTAATTTAGGTCTAGGGTTGATTCCTTGTGACAACATCGAGCTGGGGATCGGTCAGTCTTCCCACCAAAACTTTGAAGTTGGAAATCGAAGAAGACTCGCCCTTGTCATTTTCATGTGACAACATCGGAGCCGGGAGCTAGGGTTGGTTGTTTCCAGTTTCCAATGACCAACATCGAAGAAGACTCACTCGTGACGAGAATGCATTCATTCATTCGGAGAAGACTCACCCTTGTCGTTTCAATTTGCCAAATTCATTCATTCACACCGTCAAATCGGATGAGCAAGTCCTTTGTGCGCCATTGCTGTGTTGAGTAAGTTTTCAAACATTCACCCTTGTCGTTTTCAAACGAATGAAGAAGCTTTCAAACGGATGATCATCACATGAGCCTTTGTGCGCCATTGCTGGGGTATTATCGAGTTTCGGAGTCACCGTGATCGCGCCCCGGTATGCACACGCAACCGGGACAGACGACTCGTAGTCTTACCGCAAGCGCACGGTGTAGCGACGAGCGGGTATCGAACACGAGGAGAGCAAATGACGGTGTCTTCTTCAATTCACCTGGCTATAAGAACAGTCGAGAAATATTCGCAATAAAGCGGTCACAGTCGTTATATTGTATAAAGGAAATATCGAATTAATAAAGACGTCTAGGGGTAGGGAATCCCCGCTACAAACCGTATCTCGTCATTGTGATTCGTAAGTTTTACAATTGCTAGACTTGAAATTCAGGTGAATTAGTTGCAACTAAATGTAGAACCAAGCTCACACTCTCGCGCTATTTCCGGTCTATAGCAAACCTAGGGTATGGTCCAATCTCTTGCAAACCCTAACCTAGGCAAGCTAGCATGAAGAACAACATCATCGTTCAATCGTATCTCGAGCCCACTCTCGTGCAAACTCGAGCTACGACCTAGGTTGGGATAGTTCCTACCCATCCAATCTCTTGCAAACGGGTATCGGTATAGAATTGCAATCGAAAACCCTAGTTTCGGTCCAATCTATTGCAAACCGATTCCAGAGAAATCCAATTGTAATCCAATTCGAATTTCTAGGACTTCCTATCGAGTTGGGATCCAATCTCTTGCAAATCCCAATCGGTATGAATCCCTAGCTATTCGTATTAAATCAATCCCAAACTAACCCTAATCAATCTAGCAATAATTTTAGCAATTCATCACAAATTAGAAATAGGGTTCGTAGGGTTCATCCTCACGCCATAAGACGATAAAACTACTCACAATTCATAATGCACATCATTAGAAATTCAACAATAAAATCAATAGAATTCATTGCAATAGTCAATATATCAATAAAAATGAGGTTTTTGATAGAAAGAGAGACAAACCAATGAAGATTCAATAGCATCCAACAAAATAACACTTTTGTCTCCCTCCAAAAAGCTCAATCTAATCTCCTAAAAAGTAATCTAAAAAGGCTGCCAAAAGTTTTGAAAAAGCCCCCTAAACTAGGTTAAAAACTGGGGTTAAATACCCCCCAAAATCACCCAAAAAACTGTGACAAAATTGCCCATGCACAGCCTGAAAATCGCAATTTACGCTACAGGCAGCGCGGCTCACTCGGCCGAGTGACAAATGTCATTCGGCCGAGTGACAAACCCTGACGGATTCCAGTAACTTCGGACTTTTGGGGGTCGGCTCCTCGGGAGTCACTCGGCCGAGTGACTTTCTTTGCTTCGGCCGAGGGGACTTCTTCACTCGGCCGAGTCGGAACTCGGGACTGCACTGACGGATTACAGTAAGTCTGGGATTTTTGCTTGCCGTCGTCTTGATGCCACTCGAGCGAGTGGCGTCTCCGTGGTTCGACCGAGTGGGCTGGCGATGGTCGGCCGAGTGCACGCTGATACTCAGTCTGTTGCGTGTCCGATCTGGCTGGCCGAGCGGGCTTTCGATGGTCGGCCGAGTGACTCCTTCACTCGGCCGAGTGACATGCTGAAAATGCCCAATCTTCGTATTTTTGCTCCCTCGTCGCTCCTACGACGTTCTTTCTTCTTCCACTCCTCTCCAATCGCAGAATTCCTCTCGAAAGAGTCACGGGTGACACCCCGGAGTGGGTGCATCTCGGAATCACTCCAAATCGCTCCAAATCTCCTGAAATTCGACAAAAACAAGAAATCGTGAAAAGCATCGCAATATTGTCGAATAATCGTGAAAAACACGATTCGAGCGATCAAAATGGTATGCAAACATGCAGAAAAAAGGTGTAAAATATGGAGTGATCAAAATCCCCCAAGCTTACCACTTACTCGTCATCGAGGAAGATGAGTAAAAGGCGAACCCGGTGGATAAAGATAATGGAAACGATGGAGAAATGGAAAATGAAAAACAAAAAACAAAATAGAAAACGAAGAAGGAAGTTGCTAGATCATTTTTCTCAGGACGTGGGTTTTGCTTACTCATATAGCACGCATCGAATATAAAACACATGTCAAAGACTTTTATCTCGATATCATAGTATAATGGTGCATTTGAAATAGAAAACCCAAGAATATCAATATAGCATGAAAAATGGAATAATTCTAGAATTAACATCGTCTGAAGCATCTAAAGCGGTATACAAAATCGTAGATCACACACTTTTCAATTGAATACTTTCTATAAGGAGTATAAGAGATATCACACAATAGAGTAGTAAGAATAGAAAAGTGTGGTTTTCATGAAATGATGCTAAGCGTAGATTTCTGGATTTCGTGAAACTTCAGCAATCTCACCGAGTATAAAATATTACTTAGCCTAGGTTGTCATGCACCGTCTAGTAGTCACTCTCTCACACATCATTGGATCCTCTCCCCCAAGCTTATCCATAAGCGTGGTGGCATAAACAAAACAATATTTACATCCCCTGTTTCTTTTGAAGCTCCAAAAGTAAAAGAAATAAAAATAAAAGCAAAAGGAGGGAAGAAAGAGAGAAATGGTATGAAATGGGATCGTTTTCGAACTTCTTCTCTCTTTTCTTTTCTTTTTCTCAAATCTTTTTCTTTTCCTCTTTTTTTCCCTTTTTTTTCAAATGATATATATACACAAATGATCCCAAATCAAAAGAGAAGGATATACAAGTATTTTTCTTTTTGGTTTTGGGGAATTTGGAGCACGGGATATAATAACGGGAAAATGCCAATAATAGAATTGCTAAGGGGAAATTCACCAATGAATTTAAAATAGAGAAATAGTGTTCAAGATATGTGGAGAAAGAAATAAATGTATCTCTCGGTTCACTCTATAGGACGTGCATGACAACTTCAGCAGGGTAATTTAATCTACTCGGTTTAATCTCAAAAAGCAAACTAGTCCAGATATATCAATGCTAGCAAACATTCAATCAACCCGAAGTGAAGCGTACAAATTATGCAATAGGAAGTGATATGAGAAAAGAAAGCAGTACTCCAGATATAAGCAATCAATGCGCGAATCTTGGTGTGTTTTCTACGATAGCATACATATGAATCATCAGACATCAGCTAATAGTAGAATTTCATCCATTTTCATACGGAAAAAGAAGTGGGTTACTATTTCTAAATGCAAAGCAGAACATAGCATATGATATCAGAAACAAAAGCTATGACATGACAAAATTAGCATGCATATAGAGAAAAGCTAACACCACGTCATCGTCATCACAGAAAAATCATCTCTAGCAAAAGATGAAAGAAATAAAGATGAAAGAAAACAGATCTATTTACAATGAAGCACACAAAGAAAATAAGAAAAACGTGATGCATGGTAAAAAGAAACGAAAAAGTGATGAAAAATGGGTGCAAAAGCGGAAAAAACGTGAAAAAACTAAAAAAAGGTGATGAAAGCAAAAAGTGTGAGAACTCACTCCCCCAAGCTAAAGTGCACAGTGTCCTCAATGTGCGAAGTGTGGCACACCGAGAGACGTGAAATGGGCGGGGTGGGTGAGGATGCATGCATGATATAAAAAAAGGAAAAAATAAACAGAAAATATGATGCTGATGTGATGCATGCAAAGATCAGAGTGATGCGGATATGTGTCATCAAAAATACTCTCCCTCTCTCCCAAAAAAGATATAAAATGATGTGATCAGAACAGGGACCAAAATAGTGAGGGGAGGATGGGGGCAAAAAATATATCGACAGGACCAGCAGAGAATGTGCAGCATAACGACAAAAAAGATCAATGGCATCAAGGGTGTGCCTAAGCTGGTGGTGCTGCACCATCTCCGTACTGTGGCGGAGGTGGAGGTGGGGGTGGGGGGGGTGGTGGAGGTGTCTGCTGGGTGGGTGGGTGTAGCGGAGGCAGTCACGCCAGGATCTGATTCAGGCAAGCCTGAATATCGGGAAGCATGGCGACGCGGGACTGCACGGAACTGACCGTGGCAGAGAGAGCCCTAAAGTCGCCTCTGAGTCCACTCACAGCCCCCTTTAGAGCACGAATGCTCTGAAGTAGAGTGTCAGGGGGTGGTGGAGCGGAGGGACGAACAGGTCTAGGCTGCGAAGGACGGGGCTGTCTGACACAGGCAGTGTAAGTAATCGAGCTAGCAGGTATGTGCGGAAAGGGGGCTGTGCTCACTAGTGAATGCCCAGCCTCAATGTGAGGCTGGGACGCAGGCTGGGACAAGGAGGCAGTAGCAGTAGTGGTGGAAGACAAAATCGGCGACGAGGCAGCAAGAGAGGTCGGTGACACAGGTGTGAGGACAGACGTCACGACACTCTCGGATAGGACAGCTGTGGTGGAGACAGAAGGGTCGACCACTGGGGAGGAAGTGTAGGTCCCAAAAGGTGACACCCCAGCGGACAGCAAGCTGGATAGGGTCCGCACACCAGCAGGGAAGGAAGGCTCGCCGCTCTCAAGGATAGTGGGTGGACGCTCGGGAAGAAGTGAGGAAATACGCTCAATCATGATAGGCACATCAATGGTGGGGGTGGGGGTGGACGTGGTGGACGTGGTGAAGACTCAGCAATGGTACTCCCGACACTGACAGAAGTGGGGACAGAAGTGTCGGGAGGTGCAGTCAGTGCAGGCGCAGGCTGAGGGATCACGGGGTCAGCAGGAGGTGCAGGGGGTGCAGGGTGGTGCCTGCTCAGTACCCTCAGCCTCAAGTACGTAGGCAGCTGGGATGAGGAGATCCATCGTTGGGATCCAATCCTCGTGGGCCGGTCCAATATACATCCGAGCGGGGCTCGGGAGGATCATGTAATCGGCACCAAAGGGACCGTGCAACCATACCCAGTGCCGCTGGCCGTGGGGATGAAGCATCTTCATCCGGGCCATAACATCAATCGAGAGTGAAGTGGGGTCCGGGGCTCGTCGAAGGTCGGCAGGTAGGTCCACGCCGGTCATCAGGGCTAGCAGAGTAATCAGACCGCAGCAGCAAATAGGCGAGCGAGCGCCCACCAAAATGATGATGCGGTCTAAAAACCAGCTAGCAATATCAATCTCGATGGCGGGGACCAGGTCGTCGCTACCGCTATCCAGAACTCTAGGGGGAGTCATCACGTAGAGCATGTAGAGCTCTGGCGTAGACATCGTCCCAGGCTCGTACCTCGCCAAGAAAGTGGTCGCCATGAGGCGCTGGGCTATGCGGAGGCAGGGGTGCAGGATGGCTGAGGCCTTGCCCTACTAGGGTCAAAGCCAAGGTGGGAGCACGTGATCCGTGTCCAGAACGTGGAAGTGTCGAACGACGGTGGAGGGATGTGAGTGGGTGCGTAGGCTCGGTCGGGGACAGGGACAGCGGGCCACTGGAAGAATGCACGAAGTATGTCGAGAGTGACCTCGCACTCTCGATCCATCAGGCGGAATGTGCATCCTCCAGGGGTCCGGGCTATCGAGCTAAGAACCTCAAGTGTCGGACGGACGTAGGTGTCCGCCGACACAGACAAGAACTCGCGCCAACCCACGTTGTCGTACAACGTGAGCATTCCTTCTAGTACCCCTAGGCGATCAAGGTCTGCTAAATGTGCGAACCTAGAGGGCACTGATTCGGGTTCAATATTACATATTTAACCCCCCATTTAGCCCTATTTTGTGCTCATGTGATGCTACATTGTTCTCTAATTCATACGTATTTTCTACACATTTATTTATTAAAGAAAACACACTATTTGAGCACAAAACAGCATTTAACGAAGTATTTCTGCACTTTTTATATTTTTCATAGCTTGGTCTCGATCTCACAATTCCAACGACTATTTATTTGTATTTTTCTGAGATCTGTGCTAATTACTGTGAATTATTGATTGCAGAATACGAATTTAATGAAGAAATACACTCAAAATACGCGAAATACGGTCGCCGACCAATCCGGGAGTGACACGTGTCGCACATCCAGCGGATTCCTGCCGCATCCAGTGGCGCTGATTCAACAGAACAAGCAGTCGACGCGGCCCTTTATCGACCGCACGATCTCAATCCAACGGTCAGGAGCAGCTCTCAGCGATGCGGCGACGCGGCATAAACTCAGCCGCCCGATCACGATCCGATGGTCAGGAGCGCCCCCGCATTTTCGAAACGAGATCGAACGATACGGGGCGACGTGGCACGCTGATATACGTTGGATTCGAATCCAACCGTCCAAACGAGCGCGAATCCGAGCGGTGACGCGGCGATCAGATGGCCGTCGATCGCTCATCCAACGGTTGACAGCGGCTCTCCTCCGAAGCAGCACCGGGCGAACATTAACGCAGAACGAGCGGTCGCAATCTAACAAGGCTTAGATCGGACGGTCAATATTCACCCCGACGCGAATTCGAATTCAAACGAAGCGGGTGCGGATCCGGTTGCCTGGACACGTGGCGGTACAGGAGGCGATCCCGCCTTTTGATGGACGGCGGAGATTGGATCTGGCTTTGCGGGTGCGGGTTTGGTTCGAAAATGAAGCGGGTTTCGACCCGCGAAGCACAGTAAACCCGCAATGCCTATTATATAAGCGTATTTAGGGTTTTTGGGCGGATACAAGCAGATTGGGGCGTATTTTGGGCGTATTGGAGGCTCTAGGAGCCGTATTTCCCCTCTGTAAAATTCTGTAAAATTCCAGAGGCTTTTCTTAGTATTTCCAGAGAGTTTGAAGTCGAAACTTGGAGATTTGGTGATATTTTCTTTAACTCAAACCCCGTATTTTGGTGTTTTTCATCTTATTTTGCTATGAACTTGAAGTATTTGGCTATGAAACTTGTTTATTCTTGCATTATGAGTAGCTAAATCTCTATTGTGCATGGTATGGAGTAGTTAGGGGATGTGATTTGTGTTTATTTGGTTGTATTCCTTGTGCTAAATCGTTAACCGTCGATAAAGTTGTAATCTTTGTTATTAAATCATCTTTTTCATCTTCCAAAAGAAGTGATTGAGTCGATGATCGCCCCAAAAGGGTGAGTTTTGATCTCCCCAAAAGGGAGTTTCATACCGTAGTTTTGATCTCTCTAAAAGAGAGTTTCATATCGTATTATAACTTTAGCGACGATCTTATTGAATTTTGTGCTTGAACCCCCAAAAGGGCATCTTCCGATGAATTGCCCCTAAAAGGAGAATTCATTGAGTTATATTGAATATTTTCCGGTGAATTGCTCTCAAAAAGAGAATTCATTGTATTATATTCATCAACCAAATTAATACGAATCATTGATCCTAACGAACACATACCATGTGCTTACTTTTTATAGATATCTATTCTTTGTTCGTATTGTTCGCACATCACCATCACGCACTTTCACACCATCGCCATCATAGTTGAAGTGGTTAGTTTCTTTTCGTTGGATTTCTATTTGATTTGAATTGTGGTTTCAACAGATTTCTTCCCAAGGATTAGACATCTGGACTCCCAGATTTTACTACTTGTACGGACTCTTGCGCTTGAGAGAGAGCACCTTTTCGGAGCCCACCAAGTTTTTGGCACAGTTGCCGGGGAGGAATGGTTTGTGACTACGATTTATTTCATTTAGAAGACCCTCGGTGAGATCTTTCCACTTTTCTGTATATAAATTTTTGTTTAATTTTTTGTACATAAACTTTTGTTTTTTTAAAATGGATTATATGAATTTCTATTGCACGAACAATCTGTCTGATGCACGGTATGCTAATGCACACAAACATAGGATGGAAAAGCTCAAGATTGTAAATTTTAATCAAACTGATTGTGAAACTTTCTTTCAGGCCTGGAGGAGGTTCACAAACATAGTATCGAGCTATCCGCAACATGGGTACACAAATGAAGAGCTTATGGTGTCCTTCCTAGATGGACTACGACCACAGCTGCAGGAATTATTGGGAGGCATGACGCCGATAGAGGCGTGGGAATACATGGAGTCTCTGCAAGAAAATGAAGAAACCATGGAAGAGACTTCAGAGAGCGATTCAACGAAGCCTTCGTGCCTTGATCAAGAAGAGCAAAGCGTAGACGTACCTTTGCAATCCTTGAAGGAGGAAGCTTACTTGCTTATTCAGACACAGGAGGCCACATCCCTTCAATTCCAAGAGAATTTCGTTGCTCGGAGTCGGCAGATTCAGAAATCCATTGAAGATCTTAATTTGATTGCCGCTTGCTTAGAAGAAAATAATTATTTTAAAATTCAACTTCAAGAATCTAATACGAATTTATCTTCTATTGCAGGAAAATCGAGCAAGCCATGTCACGTTGAGGACACAAATGAAAATATCTACATGGCAGAAAGTGTGTGCAAAAGAGAGGACGAGCTAGCAATTCTGGATGAACGAGAGGAGGAGACAGCTAGGGACAACGGTTTTGAGATTATCGCCATGGATTCAGAACCATGCCCTCCTCCAGTTTTGTCCCAAAATCATTTACCCCTCTCTCCATTGATCGAGCATCGTACGGAGAGTAGTGTAAATCTTTCAGGGAGTAGTCGTCAACTTTCTTTAATTTCTTTCACTTATTTTGATGACTACATTTCGAACATTTTTGTTGAAAGGAACTTTAAATTAATTTGGACTGACATAACTCATCTCTCGCAGGACATTGGCAAACAGCTTATAGAGACGCTTGGAGTTGTGTTGCTGGGGTCCAAATTAGTTTTTGGAGGAAGAATAATCGCCGAGGAGCGCAAGGAGCAAATTGAACAACTTCCTCCACAATTAAAGATTCAGGATCCGCCATTTGATCACGGTGTGTTCTTTCCAGTAGTGTAGATTTTATATGCTTTCTAGGTAGCTTGCTTGAATAAACTCGTACCCCTTTCGACATTGAGGACAATGTCCATCTTTAGTTGGGGGGTGTGTACGAGACCTTTAGGATTTTTTTGAGAAGAATAAATCACCAAACCTCATCATGTTAAAACTCCTTCACATGCCTCAAATACGGATGATTACTCATTAATTGAGTTCTAAAAATTGTTTATGGCTTGATTAAATTATTTTTCCTTCATGGAATTACCGTTAATATGCTATTCAAGAAAACTTTCAATTTCCATGATTAATATCTCGAAATACTTTGAATTTGTTTCATGCATGCTAATGTGATGAAAAAGATTAAGGATACACGATTTATTAGAATAGTCTTCAAGTTGAAGAGGAATTTGGCCTTTGATCATCAATATTTTGATTCGAAGAATGGGTGTTGAGTTGCTTACAAAAGAAAGAAAGAAACGAAAAGAAAAAAAAAATGAATGAAAACTGAATGAAGAAAATGAAGAAGTATGTCACTAATACATAACTTGGTTGGCTCGAGTAGTACAGTCCGAGGGGTCCTTTTTGGCCTAATGCCCTATTATCGTCTGATTTGGGAGCCATTGACAGGAAACTCACTCATTTGATGGAGCGATCCAAGTTATACATTTTTCTGCGAATGTTGCTTGATGCACGTTACGCGGAACGAATAAAAGAAAAGAAATGGTGAATATACTAAGCAACTTCAATGCCCATGATTTGAACGGTTACTTTTTGCTAGGCCAATTCCTTGGAAACACGAAAACTAGTATAAAACGACGTGTTATACTTTAGCTTACGCAAACAATGCTTGCATGTTATTTATTCATACTAAATTAGAGAAAATATCATGTGATTGATTTTGTTCATGGATGTGTATATTGATGGTCAAGATCATGTTGGAATGCGTATTATTGAGCCAAGCCATGAGCAAATTGATAGAATTTATTATTTTATTAATCATCCGTATTAATCGCTTTTTTTGCTAGAGACTAGCAAATCGCTAGTTTGAGGGTGTGATTCGGGTTCAATATTACATATTTAACCCCCCATTTAGCCCTATTTTGTGCTCACGTGATGCTACATTGTTCTCTAATTCATACGTATTTTCTACACATTTATTTATTAGAGAAAACACACTATTTGAGTACAAAACAGCATTTAACGAAGTATTTCTGCACTTTTTATATTTTTCATAGCTTGGTCTCGATCTCACGATTCCAACGACTATTTATTTGTATTTTTCTGAGATCTGTGCTAATTACTATGAATTATTGATTGCAGAATACGAATTTAATGAAGAAATACACTCAAAATACGCGAAATACGGTCGCCGACCAATCCGGGAGTGACACGTGTCGCACATCCAGCGGATTCCCGCCGCATCCAACGGCGCTGATTCAACAGAACAAGCGGTCGACGCGGCCCTTTATCGACCGCACGATCTCAATCCAACGGTCAGGAGCAGCTCTCAGCGATGCGGCGACGCGGCATAAACTCAGCCGCCCGATCACGATCCGATGGTCAGGAGCGCCCCCGTGTTTTCAAAACGAGATCGAACGATACGGGGCGACGTGGCATGCTGATATACGTTGGATTCGAATCCAACCGTCCAAACGAGCGCGAATCCGAGCGGTGACGCGGCGATCAGATGGCCGTCGATCGCTCATCCAACGGTTGACAACGACTCTCCTCCGAAGCAACAACGGGCGAACATTAACGCAGAACGAGCGGTCGCAATCTAACAAGGCGTAGATCGGACGGTCAATATTCACCCCGACGCGAATTCGAATTCAAACGAAGCGGGTGCGGATCCGGTTGCCTGGACACGTGGCGGCACAGGAGGCGATCCCGCCTTTTAATGGACGGCGGAGATTGGATCTGGCTTTGCGGGTGCGGGTTTGGTTCGAAAATGAAGCGGGTTTCGACCCGCGAAGCACAGTAAACCCGCAATGCCTATTATATAAGCGTATTTAGGGTTTTTGGGCGGATACAAGCAGATTGGGGCGTATTTTGGGCGTATTGGAGGCTCTAGGAGCAGTATTTCCCCTCTGTAAAATTCTGTAAAATTCCAGAGGCTTTTCTTAGTATTTCCAGAGAGTTTGAAGTCGAAACTTGGAGATTTGGTGATATTTTCTTTAACTCAAACCCCGTATTTTGGTGTTTTTCATCGTATTTTGCTATGAACTTGAAGTATTTGGCTATGAAACTTGTTTATTCTTGCATTATGAGTAGCTAAATCTCTATTGTGCATGGTATGGAGTAGTTAGGGGATGTGATTTGTGTTTATTTGGTTATATTCCTTGTGCTAAATCGTTAAACGTCGATAAAGTTGTAATCTTTGTTATTAAATCATCTTTTTCATCTTCCAAAAGAAGTGATTGAGTCGATGATCGCCCCAAAAGGGTGAGTTTTGATCTCCCCAAAAGGGAGTTTCATACCGTAGTTTTGATCTCTCCAAAAGAGAGTTTCATATCGTATTATAACTTTAGCGACGATCTTATTGAATTTTGTGCTTGAACCCCCAAAAGGGCATCTTCCGATGAATTGCTCCCAAAAGGAGAATTCATTGAGTTATATTGGATATTTTCCGGTGAATTGCTCTCAAAAAGAGAATTCATTGTGTTATAATCAACCAAATTAATACGAATCATTGATCCTAACGAACACATACCATGTGCATACTTTTTATAGATATCTATTCTTTGTTCGTATTGTTCGCACATCACCATCACGCACTTTCACACCATCGCCATCATAGTCGAAGTGGTTAGTTTCTTTTCGTTGGATTTCTATTTGATTTGAATTGTGGTTTCAACAGATTTCTTCCCGAGGATTCGACATCTGGACTCCCAGATTTTACTACTTGTACGGACTCTTGCGCTTGAGAGAGAGCACCTTTTCGGAGCCCACCAGGCACTAGCGAGCGCTGGGCGATACGCTCAAATCGGACGCGCTGTGCGTTGTCTCTGAACGTGATCCCCAGCGGCCCGACGGGGGGAGCCGGTGGTGGCTGTGCGTGAATGGGATCGGCGGGAAGCGGCTATGTGGGGGGGTGGTGGTGGCTGTGGCGGCCTAGGTGGAGGGGAGTCCTCCCTAGCGTGAGAAGGACCGGCATCATAGGTCCTCTTCCGCTTGGAAGAGGCTCCCCGCGTGCGTGGCCTAGTGCGGGGCGGCATGTGTGCCGCGAGTGCTCACCCAACAAAAATATAACGTGGCGTGCTCAATAAAAGGAATGAGTGTACCTGAACATGCCGCGAGAGCAAATCAGCAAGTGCGTGCGAAGAACGCCGCCTCCGCGAAGCCAAAAGCGCGTCCAGAAGCTCCCCAAAGCTCCCCCAAGATAGCCTGCAAATCAAACAACGATAGCAGCGGATAATATTCGAAATACATGGGGGAGATGGGGTATAATAGATAGATAAGAAATTTAATTTGATTTTTGGGCTCAACGGGTCTACGGATCGAGAGAAACAAGGAGAAAATAGGATTTTTGGGGCAAACCGAGGCTAAACGAGGCAATGGAGGCCGGCGCCGGCGAGATGGAGCGGCGGCCCAACGTCGGCGTGGGAGGGGAGCTCGGTCGGTGGCGATCATCGGATGGATTGGTTCGATTCGGGCGAGGGAAGTCGAAACAGCGGGCGAGGGAGACGAAGCAGCGGGAGCTCGGGCGAAAAACACGAAAGAATTTGGGGTTTTAGAAAATCGTGCCCGCTCCGTGCTTATATATAAATTGTTATGACTCGGCCGAGTGACAATGTCACTCAGCCGAGTGTGTAAACAAAAGAAATTTTGAAAGTCTCGTTCCCACTTACTACTCGGCCGAGTGGCATTTGTTCACTCGGCCGAAGGGAGAAAACCCCAGTCGGCCGAGTAGCAGTGCCACTTGGCAATTTTTAGGCTAGGAGGGTATCCGTTTCCCTCGGCCGAGTGACTAAACGTACTCGGCCGAGTGGCAGTTAATACTGAAATGCACAAAAAATACAGAGAGTTGGTTCCGCAGACTTCC
This sequence comes from Scilla litardierei, assembly GCA_030789695.1. Lineage (NCBI taxonomy): Eukaryota > Viridiplantae > Streptophyta > Magnoliopsida > Asparagales > Asparagaceae > Scilla > Scilla litardierei. The sequence goes on along the minus strand of CM061137.1, from coordinate 105,438,709 downwards.
CTGGTTGGTGCCCCACTCGGCCGAGTGGAGTCCTTTGCTTGGCCGAGTTGCATATGATACTCGGCCGAGTGGCGTGCTGTTTTCTGCTTCGGGGCTCCGTTTTCGCTCTACTCTCTGTTTTTCTTCCTCCAGTTGGTTTCTCCCTCTTCCTAAGCCTCGAACGCATTCCTGGAGCGCTCTTCCTTGCCTCTATCTTCCTCCATATGAGATTTCTCCTTTTCTCCTCTCCTGTCATAAGAATTAAGACCCGTTGTCACGATTTTTATGGGCAAAAAGACTCTAAAAACTAACAAAAGTCTAAACCAAAAATGAAAATCAAATAAAAATAATGCAAAAACCGTCGGGTTGCCTCCCGACAAGCACTCGTTTAAGGTCTTGAGCTCGACCCCTTTGGATTTTCAATTAACGCGTGATGTTAGGTGCATTTTAGATGCACCCGTCGAACTTGTCGGGAAGACCGCTCGGATTTGGATCGTGGTGGTGTGTGGCCTTCCTCAGCACCCCTTCATCTTGGGCAATGTTGGGGGATGGCTCTCCCAAGCTTGAGCTTGTTCCGGTCTTTGACTTCGCCGGTGACACCGATCTTGGAATCGGTGGAGCTTTCTTCGGATTCTTCAATGTCGAGAGCTTGCAAAGCTCTCGTATTCTCGCGACATCAGCGTCGCCATCATCATTCGTCGTGGAGCTATTGGGAGAGTCCTCCGATGTCTCTTCTTCGCTCAAATCTTGGCTTTCTTCAAAGCCGTCATCATGGAGTGCTCCAATGGAGTGGGGGATAGCCTCTTCTATAACCTCGTCAAGGAGGTATGAAAGGTCATCCGGCCATCCCTTGAGTAGATATATTCTATTTACTTCACCCGTATGGACTCCTTCGGAATAATGCTTGAGCCGTTGTCCATTCACCTTGAACGTGGCTCCGTCTTTCCCTTCCAATTCAAAAGCTCCTCCCGGTTGTATGTGCTTGATGGTGAAAGGTCCGGACCACCGTGACCTCAACTTCCCAGGGAATAGTCGGAGTCGAGAATTATATAGCAAGACTTTGTCTCCGACCTTGAAGTCCGTGACAGTTATGCGTGTGTCGTGGAGAATCTTGGTCCTTTCTTTGTAAATTCTTGAGCTCTTGTAGGCGTCTCTTCTAATTTCGTCAAGCTCATTGATATCTAGGAGCCGCCTCACCGCCGCACTCTTATAGTCATAATTGAGGGTCTTGATGGCCCAATACGCGCGGTGCTCCAACTCTACCGGCAAGTGACAAGCTTTCCCATAGACAAGTCGGAACGGCGTGGTGCCAATGGGAGTGCGAAAGGCCGTGCGATATGCCCATAGAGCATCGTTTAACTTCACGGACCAATCTTTTTTAGATCGATCTACGGTCTTTTCAAGAATTTGCTTGATTTCTCTATTTGAAACTTCCACTTGTCCGCTCGTCTGAGGGTGGTAGGCCATGCCAATTCTATGGTTTACCCCGTACTTTTTCAACATGGCTTCAAATTTGTTTTCTATAAAGTGGCTTCCCCCGTCGCTTATCAAAGTACGAGGCACCCCAAAGCGTGGGAAAATATTCTGCTTGAAAAAATTGGAGACAACCCTCGCATCATTGGTAGGGGTGGCGATGGCTTCTACCCATTTAGAGACATAGTCCACTGCCAATAAGATATACTTGTTACCCTTGCTTGACGGAAATGGTCCCATGAAGTCCACTCCCCAACAATCAAAGAGCTCAATCTCTAGAATGGACCTCATTGGCATCTCGTTTCGTTTGGAAATATTCCCGGTCCGTTGGCATCTATCGCACCCCTTGACGAAGTCGTGCGTGTCTCTGAACATGGTTGGTCAAAAGAATCCACTCTGCAATATCTTAGCGGTAGTCTTAGAAGCGGCGTGATGTCCCCCGCATGGCATACCGTGGCAATGCAAAATAATTGACGTGGTCTCTTCCTTAGAAACGCATCTCTGGATTACTCCGTCCTTGCATATCTTGAAGAGATATGGATCTTCCCAGAAATAACTTCGGACTTCGTGCATAAATCTCCTCTTTTGTTGCGTGGGCATCCCGCATGGCTTAATCCCACAAGCCAAGTAATTGACAAAGTCCGCATACCAAGGAACTTCCCCGGGCCTTACGACGTATAGCCTCTCATCAACAAAGGTGTCATCGATGGGCAAGCTTTCGTCCTCCTTGTCACAAATAAGCCTAGACAAATGATCCGCCACAACGTTGTCCGTATCCTTCTTATCTCTGATTTCCAAATCAAACTCTTGCAATAGAAGTATCCACCTAATCAACCTAGGTTTTGCCTCTTTCTTGTTTAGAAGATACTTCAATGCCACATGGTCGGTGTGGACAATTACCTTGGATCCAAGGAGATAGGAGCGGAACTTTTCAATGGAATAAACGACCGCTAGAAGCTCTTTCTCCGTAGTTGTATAATTTTTCTGTGCGTCATCCAATGTTTTGCTTGCATAGAATATTGCATGAAGCTTTCTGTCTTTCCTTTGTCCCAATACCGCCCCAATGGCTTGGTCACTTGCATCACACATGAGCTCAAAGGGAAGGCTCCAATCCGGTGGTTGTATGATGGGTGCAGAAATTAGTGCTTCCTTCAACGTATTGAACGCTTGCAACCTGAAAAAACAAACGGGGCATCTTTAGCAAGCAAGGAGGTAAGGGGCCGGGCAATCAAGGCGAAATCCTTGATAAAGCGGCGGTAAAACCCCGCATGGCCAAGAAAGCCCCTAATGCCCTTAACATTAATAGGAGGAGGGAGTTTCTCGATTACCTCGATCTTCGCCTTATCAACCTCAATCCCTCTTGAGGAGACAAGGTGCCCAAGCACTATCCCTTCGGTGACCATGAAGTGACATTTCTCCCAATTAAGAGTAAGATTATTTTGTTGGCATCTTTTAAGAACTTTAGTAAGGTTAGCCAAACAAGAATCAAACTCACTTCCATAAACTGAGAAATCATCCATGAAAACTTCCATAATATTTTCAATATAGTCGAAAAATATGGAAGTCATGCACCTCTGAAAGGTGGCTGGTGCATTACAAAGACCAAATGGCATTCTACGGTAAGCATAGGTGCCATAGGGACAAGTAAAAGTAGTCTTTTCTTGGTCATCTTCATGCAAATGGATTTGGAAAAACCCCGAATACCGATCCAAGTAGCAAAAGTATTTATGTTTAGCAAGCCGTTCACGCATTTGATCTATGAAGGGTAGTGGGTAATGGTCTTTTCGGGTGGCTTTATTTAGTTTTCGGTAATCAATGCACATTCGCCATCCCGTGACAGTGCGTGTAGAAATGGGCTCTCCTTTATCGTTTTTTATAACGGTCATCCCCCCTTTCTTGGAGACGACGTGAACGGGGTTAACCCATCTACTGTCAGAGATAGGGTAGATAATTCCGGCCTCAAGCAATTTAAGGATTTCCTTTTTGACCACCTCCTTCATGTTGGGGTTCAACCGCCTTTGAGGCTCTATGGAGGTGGCGTCAGTGTTTTCCAAATGGATTCTATGCGTGCAAAGCCTAGGGCTTATTCCCTTAAGATCAGAGATAGTGTAGCCAAGAACATCCTTGTGACTCCTAAGAACATCTAGGAGTCTCTCAAGTTGATCATGAGTGAGGTGGGAGTTAACTATCACCGGGAAGGTCAATTTATTACCCAAGAAAGCATACCTTAGATTCGGTGGTAATTGTTTAAGCTCTACCTCAAGAGGTGCAGTACCCTCTGCTTCATCAGCTTGTGTGAGTTTGGCCTCTCCTTCAACATCTGAGTTTAGCTCATGTTCGGGTGGTGCACCCTCGAGTGGAGGTTCAGATTCGCTTCTTGGTGAGGACGGTGCATCTGAATAGACACTGCACAATTCCGCGTGGGCATCGATAGGTCCTCCACTTTGCTCCGGTTCATTCCTGAGACCAATAGATATGTCAGCTAATCCAAAAATACAGGAGTGGGGGTCATAGTGTGCACTTCCCTGAATATCGGTATGTCCAGTGGATTCCTCGGGGATGTAGCACTTCTCGATGCATGTTCTGCTGTCTTCGAAATATAGCTTGTCGTCTCTTATGTCGAGTCTGATGTTGCCCCCAATTGTCCCATCCGGGGAGACTCGATCCATAACGAAGCATGCAAATAATTGTTCGACGGGGTTGCCTCGTCTCAAATGATGTGAGAACTACTCCTAAGCACAGGAGATCGTGCAAGTAATATCCTGGTGAGTCCAGGTATCGAATCCGCGGGACAACTGACCTGCAAAACTACGATCGTCAATCTGAAAAGAGTAATAGTATGATGTTAGCCAACCACCTATCAAACACGAAGATATAGGATCAAGAGTATGGAATAAGAAATGATAATCCTACGATATTTACGGTGACTTTGGTAGGGGTACAAGTATGGGGAGTTTGTGTTGGGTTTGATTTCGTTAGGGTGTGTGCAACCAATGATTATCAATACCTTTTCTATAACTCAACGTTTCGTCTGGTCAGGGCATGAGAACGTCGGAAAGTATGGCGATCAAGCATATAGAAACGTGCCAAAGAATTATACAATTAAAATAGGGCGAAAAGATATAGAAATCAATAATCACGACACCCTAACTACGTCAACACCAACACATATAAACGATGAAAACTAGTCAAAATAGCCGTATATGCATCACTAGCAACATTGATTTCATTAAACGATGAACGCAATTATAAGTTCAGATTAGTGAACATGAATTGGCTAGCCTTGTCAGGGAAGTAAATAATATCGACAATAGAGAAATACCCATCAAATACGTTGTAGAAATCAATGTTACGAGCAATTTTGACATGATAATAGGGCTAAAGACATGAAATTAATCAACTAAATACTCCTAATTACATCACAACCATAGCACAAGGAGATTAGCCACGCATGGTGCAAAGAAAATGAGAATTCATAGCCAAATACATCGTTTTAATAGCCAAAATACAATGAAATTACACCAAATACGGGGTATAAGTTCAAGAATTTATCACCAAATCTCCTCTTTAGAGCCCAAAACTCTCTGAGAATAGGAAGAAACAGCCTCTGGAATTTTTCAGAATTTTTCCCTGGAGAAATACGCACAGTAGCCGCTCCAAAAGTCCCAAAATATGCCAGAATACGCCAGAATACGCCCCAAAACCCTAGAAATACGCTTATATAACAGCATTGCGGGGTTTTGGGGGGCTTAACGGGTTGAAACCCACACCAATATACTTAAAATCCAAACCCAATCAGCCGCCATAGATCTCGGCCGTTGATTACAAGCGGGATTTAACCTCGTGCGGCCACGTGTACTTTAGAAATCGTGTTGAGCCCGCATCCGCTAACCAAATCCGAGTTCGTTTCGGAATTAAATCCACCGTTGGATCATAATCCAACGGTCAAGATCACGGCCCAAACGAATACGCAGCGGCGTCGTCTACGACCGTTGGATCAACATCCAACCGTTGACACTCAGCCACGTCGCCTCCTCCCGCGTTTGAAAATTAATTCGAAACGAAACTCATCTCGTCCGTCCATTCGCGCGGCAGCCTCGTAGGATCACGCCACGTCGCCCGATTGCTGATTTCGTTTGCAAAATTGCGGGGGAAAACGATGGCCGTTGGATTTGCATCGTGCGGTCAGCTGCATCCTTCCATTTTCAATTTGCGGGACCAACGACAGCCGTCCGATCGAGATCGGACGGACCTAGACTCGCTAAGGATTTAAGCCGCCCGCTGCGTTTGATCTCGCTCCTGGCCGTTGGATCTTGATCCAACGGCCACTATAAATACGCGTCGCCCCTTAACCTCAGCCGCATGATCTGAGCGGGAAAGGCTGAGATGCGTCCACGCGTTCCGCCAAGATGCGTGCAACTTTAATTTCTTCATTTTCCTTTATTTTATTTGTATTGCTGCATTCAAAAATTCATAATAATTAGCACAGATCTCAGAAAAATACAAATAAATATTCGTTGGAATCGTGAGATTGAGACGATTGCTAGAAAAAAAATATAAAAAGTGCAGAAATACTCCATTAATTACTTTTTTATGCTCAAACAAGGTGAATTCTCTAATAAATGGTGATGTAGAAAATACGAAGGAATTAGGGAACATTATAGCATTATATGAGCACAAAATAGGACTAAATAGGGGGTTAAATATGCAATATTCAGCCTGAATCACACCCCCCAACTAGCGTTTTGCTAGTCCCTAGCAAAAAGAGCGATAAATACGGATGATCAATAAAAAATAATTCTATCAAATTGCTCATGGCATGGCTCAATAATACGCATTCCAACATGATCTTCACCATCAATATACACATCCATGAACAAAATCAATCACATGATATTTTCTCTAATTTAGTATGAATAAATAACATACAAGCATCGTTTTGCGCAAGCGAAAGTATAACACGTCGTTTTTCTCTAGTTTTCTTGTTTCCAAGGAATTGGCCTATCAAAAATGATCATTCAAGATATGGGTAGTGAAGTTGCTTAGTATATTCACCATTCTCTTTTTCTTTAGTCGTTCCGCGTAACGCGCATCAAGCAACATTCGCAGAAAAATATATATCTTGGATCGCTCCATCAAATGAGTGAGTTTCCTGTCAATGGCTCCCAAATCAGACGATAATAGGGCATTAGGCCAAAAAGGACCCCTCGGACTGTACTACTCGAGCCAACCAAGTTATGTATTAGTGCCAAACTTATTCATTTTCTTCATTCATTTTTCATTCATTTTTCTTTTCTTTTCTTTCTTTCTTTTTTTCTTTTGTAAGCAACTCAACACCCATTCTTCGAATCAAAACATTAATAACAAAGGCCAAATTCCTCTTCAACTCGAAGACTATTCTTATAAATCATGTATACTTAAGCTTTTCATCACATTAGCATGCATGAAATAAATTCAAACTATTTCGAGATATTAATCATGGCAATTGAAAAAATTTCACGAATAGCATATTAACGGTAATTCATGAAGGAAAAAAAAGATTAATTCAAGCCATACAAAAATTTTAGAACTCCGTTAATGCATAATCATCCGCATTTGAGGTTAATGAAGGAGTTTAAAATGGTGAGATTGGTGGTTCATTCTTTCCTTATGCCATGCTTTTCAAAAAAAATTCCTAAGGTCTCATACACACCCCCCAACTAAAGATGGACATTGTCCTCAATGTCGAAAGGGGGTACGAGTTTATTCAAGCAAGCATCCTAGAAAGCATATAAAAATCTACACTACTGGAAAGAACACACCGTGATCAAATGGCGGATCCCGAATCTTTGATGGTGGGGGAAGTTGTTCAATTTGTTCCTTGCGGTCCTCGGCGATTATTCTTCCTCCAAAAGCTAAATTGGACCCCAGCAACACAACGCCAAGCATCTCAATAAGTTGTTTACCAATGTCCTGCAAGAGACGAGTTATGTCAGTCCAAATTTAGTTTAAAATTTCTTTCTACATAAATGTTCCATATGTAGTCATCAAACTAAGTAAAATAAAATAAAGCTTGATGATGACTACTCCCTGAAAAATGTGCACTACGCTCGGTATGATGCTCAGTCAATGTGGAGAGGGATAAATGATTTTGGGAAAAAACTGAGGAAGGGAATGGTTCGGGCTTCATAGAGATGATCTTTAAACTCATGTCCCTAGTCGTCGCCCCCTCCTGTTCATCCAAAATTGCTCGCTCATCCTCTGCTTTGCACACAGTTCCTGCCATGTCAATGTGTTCATTCGTTACTTCATCGTGACATGGCTCGCCCGATATACCTGCAATAGAAGATAAACTCACATTAGTTTTTGGAAATCGAATTTCAAAAGATTTATTTTCTTCTAAGCAAGTGGCAATCAGCTTAAGATTTTCTATAGATTGCTGAATCTGCCGACTCCGAGCGAGGAATTTCTCTCGGAATTGATGGGATGTGGTCTCCTGTGTCTGAATAAGCAGTTGAACTTCCTCTTTCAAGTGTTGCAAAGGTACGTCTACGCTTTGCTCTCCTTGATCTAGGCTTGAAGGCTCCGTTTGAATCGCACTCTGAAGTCTCTTTCATGATTTCTTCATTCTCGTGTAAAGACTCCATGTAATTCCACGCCTCTGTCGGCGTCATGACTCCCAAGAATTCCTGCAGCTGTGGTTGTAGTCCACCTAGGAAGGACTCCATAAGCTCTTTCTTCGTGTACCCATGCTGCGGATAGCTCGATATTATGTCTGTGAACCTCCTCCAGGCCTGAAAGAAAGTTTCACAATCAGTCTGATTAAAACTAACAATTTTGAGCTTCTCCATCCTATGTTTGTGTGCCTTATCATATTCTGCATCATACAAATTGTTCGTGCAATAGAATTTCATGTATTCCATATACTCCATTTTTAAAAAGAAAACAATAAAATAAAATAAAAAATCCTAGACTATAAGATGGAAGGATCTCACCGAATGTTCCTCCAAACGAACTGAAATCGTAGATTGCAAGTACTGTTATTCCCCGGCAACGACGCCAAAAACTTGCCTCGTCTCAAATGATGTGAGAACTACTCCCAAGCGTAGGAGATCGTGCAAGTAATATCCTGGTGAGTCCAGGTATCGAATCCGCGGGACAACTGACCTGCAAAACTACGATCGTCAATCTGAAAAGAGTAATAGTACGATGTTAGCCAACCACCTATCAATCACGAAGATATAGGATCAAGAGTATGGAATAAGAAATGAAAATCCTACGATATTTACGGTGACTTTGGTAGGGGTACAAGTATGGGGAGTTTGTGTTGGGTTTGATTTCGTTAGGGTGTGTGCAACCAATGATTATCAATACCTTTTCTATAACTCAACGTTTCGTCCGGTCAGGGCACGAGAACGTCGGAAAGTATGGCGATCAAGTATATAGAAACGTGCCAAAGAATTATACAATTAAAATAGGGCGAAAAGATATAGAAATCAATAATCACGACACCCTAACTACGTCAACACCAACACATATAAAGTGGATGTGCTACGGTTGTGATTTCATTAGGAGTTAATAATCGCTGAAATATCATGTCTTTCATATAACTCAACGCTTCGTCCGGTCAGGGCACGAAGGCGTCGGAAGATGAAACGATGAAAACTAGTCAAAATAGCCGTATATGCATCACTAGCAACATTGATTTCATTAAACGATGAACGCAATTATAAGTTCAGATTAGTGAACATGAATTGGCTAGCCTTATCAGGGCCTAGCCATACGGGAAGTAAATAATATCGACAATAGAGAAATACCCATCAAATACGTTGTAGAAATCAATGTTACGAGCAATTTTGACATGATAATAGGGCTAAAGAAAATGAGAATTCATAGCCAAATACATCGTTTTAATAGCCAAAAATACAATGAAATACACCAAATACGGGGTATAAGTTCAAGAATTTATCACCAAATCTCCTCTTTAGAGCCCAAAACTCTCTGAGAATAGGAAGAACAGCCTCTGGAATTTTTCAGAATTTTTCCCTGGAGAAATACGCACAGTAGCCGCTCCAAAAGTCCCAAAATATGCCAGAATACGCCAGAATACGCCCCAAAACCCTAGAAATACGCTTATATAACAGCATTGCGGGTTTTGGGGGGCTTAACGGGTTGAAACCCACACCAATATACTTAAAATCCAAACCCAATCAGCCGCCATAGATCTCGGCCGTTGATTACAAGCGGGATTTAACCTCGTGCGGCCACGTGTACTTTAGAAATCGTGTTGAGCCCGCATCCGCTAACCAAATCCGAGTTCGTTTCGGAATTAAATCCACCGTTGGATCATAATCCAACGGTCAAGATCACGGCCCAAACGAATACGCAGCGGCGTCGTCTACGACCGTTGGATCAACATCCAACCGTTGACACTCAGCCACGTCGCCTCCTCCCGCGTTTGAAAATTAATTCGAAACGAAACTCATCTCGTCCGTCCATTCGCGCGGCAGCCTCGTAGGATCACGCCACGTCGGCCCGATTGCTGATTTCGTTTGCAAAATTGCGGGGAAAACGATGGCCGTTGGATTTGCATCGTGCGGTCAGCTGCATCCTTCCATTTTCAATTTGCGGGACCAACGACAGCCGTCCGATCGAGATCGGACGGACCTAGACTCGCTAAGGATTTAAGCCGCCCGCTGCGTTTGATCTCGCTCCTGGCCGTTGGATCTTGATCCAACGGCCACTATAAATACGCGTCGCCCCTTAACCTCAGCCGCATGATCTGAGCGGGGAAAGGCTGAGATGCGTCCACGCGTTCCGCCAAGATGCGTGCAACTTTAATTTCTTCATTTTCCTTTATTTTATTTGTATTGCTGCATTCAAAAATTCATAATAATTAGCACAGATCTCAGAAAAATACAAATAAATATTCGTTGGAATCGTGAGATTGAGACGATGCTAGAAAAAAATATAAAAAGTGCAGAAATACTCCATTAATTACTTTTTTTATGCTCAAACAAGGTGAATTCTCTAATAAATGGTGATGTAGAAAATACGAAGGAATTAGGGAACATTATAGCATTATATGAGCACAAAATAGGACTAAATAGGGGGTTAAATATGCAATATTCAGCCTGAATCACACCCCCCCAACTAGCGTTTTGCTAGTCCCTAGCAAAAAGAGCGATAAATACGGATGATCAATAAAAAATAATTCTATCAAATTGCTCATGGCATGGCTCAATAATACGCATTCCAACATGATCTTCACCATCAATATACACATCCATGAACAAAATCAATCACATGATATTTTCTCTAATTTAGTATGAATAAATAACATACAAGCATCGTTTTGCGCAAAGCGAAAGTATAACACGTCGTTTTTCTCTAGTTTTCTTGTTTCCAAGGAATTGGCCTATCAAAAATGATCATTCAAGATATGGGTAGTGAAGTTGCTTAGTATATTCACCATTCTCTTTTTCTTTAGTCGTTCCGCGTAACGCGCATCAAGCAACATTCGCAGAAAAATATATATCTTGGATCGCTCCATCAAATGAGTGAGTTTCCTGTCAATGGCTCCCAAATCAGACGATAATAGGGCATTAGGCCAAAAAGGACCCCTCGGACTGTACTACTCGAGCCAACCAAGTTATGTATTAGTGCCAAACTTATTCATTTTCTTCATTCATTTTTCATTCATTTTTCTTTTCTTTTCTTTCTTTCTTTTTTTCTTTTGTAAGCAACTCAACACCCATTCTTCGAATCAAAACATTAATAACAAAGGCCAAATTCCTCTTCAACTCGAAGACTATTCTTATAAATCATGTATACTTAAGCTTTTCATCACATTAGCATGCATGAAATAAATTCAAAACTATTTCGAGATATTAATCATGGCAATTGAAAAAATTTCACGAAGATAGCATATTAACGGTAATTCATGAAGGAAAAAAAAGATTAATTCAAGCCATACAAAAAATTTTAGAACTCCGTTAATGCATAATCATCCGCATTTGAGGTTAATGAAGGAGTTTAAAATGGTGAGATTGGTGGTTCATTCTTTCCTTATGCCATGCTTTTCAAAAAAAAATTCCTAAGGTCTCATACACACCCCCCAACTAAAGATGGACATTGTCCTCAATGTCGAAAGGGGGTACGAGTTTATTCAAGCAAGCATCCTAGAAAGCATATAAAAATCTACACTACTGGAAAGAACACACCGTGATCAAATGGCGGATCCCGAATCTTTGATGGTGGGGGAAGTTGTTCAATTTGTTCCTTGCGGTCCTCGGCGATTATTCTTCCTCCAAAAGCTAAATTGGACCCCAGCAACACAACGCCAAGCATCTCAATAAGTTGTTTACCAATGTCCTGCAAGAGACGAGTTATGTCAGTCCAAATTAGTTTAAAATTTCTTTCTACATAAATGTTCCATATGTAGTCATCAAACTAAGTAAAATAAAATAAAGCTTGATGATGACTACTCCCTGAAAAATGTGCACTACGCTCGGTATGATGCTCAGTCAATGTGGAGAGGGGATAAATGATTTTGGGAAAAAAACTGAGGAAGGGAATGGTTCGGGCTTCATAGAGATGATCTTTAAACTCATGTCCCTAGTCGTCGCCCCCTCCTGTTCATCCAAAATTGCTCGCTCATCCTCTGCTTTGCACACAGTTCCTGCCATGTCAATGTGTTCATTCGTTACTTCATCGTGACATGGCTCGCCCGATATACCTGCAATAGAAGATAAACTCACATTAGTTTTTGGAAATCGAATTTCAAAAGATTTATTTTCTTCTAAGCAAGTGGCAATCAGCTTAAGATTTTCTATAGATTGCTGAATCTGCCGACTCCGAGCGAGGAATTTCTCTCGGAATTGATGGGATGTGGTCTCCTGTGTCTGAATAAGCAGTTGAACTTCCTCTTTCAAGTGTTGCAAAGGTACGTCTACGCTTTGCTCTCCTTGATCTAGGCTTGAAGGCTCCGTTGAATCGCACTCTGAAGTCTCTTTCATGATTTCTTCATTCTCGTGTAAAGACTCCATGTAATTCCACGCCTCTGTCGGCGTCATGACTCCCAAGAATTCCTGCAGCTGTGGTTGTAGTCCACCTAGGAAGGACTCCATAAGCTCTTTCTTCGTGTACCCATGCTGCGGATAGCTCGATATTATGTCTGTGAACCTCCTCCAGGCCTGAAAGAAAGTTTCACAATCAGTCTGATTAAAACTAACAATTTTGAGCTTCTCCATCCTATGTTTGTGTGCCTTATCATATTCTGCATCATACAAATTGTTCGTGCAATAGAATTTCATGTATTCCATATACTCCATTTTTAAAAAGAAAACAATAAAATAAAATAAAAAATCCTAGACTATAAGATGGAAGGATCTCACCGAATGTTCCTCCAAACGAACTGAAATCGTAGATTGCAAGTACTGTTATTCCCCCGGCAACGACGCCAGTCCAAAAACTTGCCTCGTCTCAAATGATGTGAGAACTACTCCCAAGCGTAGGAGATCGTGCAAGTAATATCCTGGTGAGTCCAGGTATCGAATCCGCGGGACAAACTGACCTGCAAAACTACGATCGTCAATCTGAAAAGAGTAATAGTACGATGTTAGCCAACCACCTATCAATCACGAAGATATAGGATCAAGAGTATGGAATAAGAAATGAAAATCCTACGATATTTACGGTGACTTTGGTAGGGGTACAAGTATGGGGAGTTTGTGTTGGGTTTGATTTCGTTAGGGTGTGTGCAACCAATGATTATCAATACCTTTTCTATAACTCAACGTTTCGTCCGGTCAGGGCACGAGAACGTCGGAAAGTATGGCGATCAAGTATATAGAAACGTGCCAAAGAATTATACAATTAAAATAGGGCGAAAAGATATAGAAATCAATAATCACGACACCCTAACTACGTCAACACCAACACATATAAAGTGGATGTGCTACGGTTGTGATTTCATTAGGAGTTAATAATCGCTGAAATATCATGTCTTTCATATAACTCAACGCTTCGTCCGGTCAGGGCACGAAGGCGTCGGAAGATGAAACGATGAAAACTAGTCAAAATAGCCGTATATGCATCACTAGCAACATTGATTTCATTAAACGATGAACGCAATTATAAGTTCAGATTAGTGAACATGAATTGGCTAGCCTTATCAGGGCCTAGCCATACGGGAAGTAAAATAATATCGACAATAGAGAAATACCCATCAAATACGTTGTAGAAATCAATGTTACGAGCAATTTTGACATGATAATAGGGCTAAAGACATGAAATTAATCAACTAAATACTCCTAATTACATCACAACCATAGCACAAGGAGATTAGCCACGCATGGTGCAAAGAAAATGAGAATTCATAGCCAAATACATCGTTTTAATAGCCAAAATACAATGAAATACACCAAATACGGGGTATAAGTTCAAGAATTTATCACCAAATCTCCTCTTTAGAGCCCAAAACTCTCTGAGAATAGGAAGAACAGCCTCTGGAATTTTTCAGAATTTTTCCCTGGAGAAATACGCACAGTAGCCGCTCCAAAAGTCCCAAAATACGCCAGAATACGCCAGAATACGCCCCAAAACCCTAGAAATACGCTTATATAATAGCATTGCGGGTTTTGGGGGGCTTAACGGGTTGAAACCCGCACCAATATACTTAAAATCCCAACCCAATCAGCCATCTCGTCCGTCCATTCGCGCGGCAGCCTCGTAGGATCACGCCACGTCGCCCGATTGCTGATTTCGTTTGCAAAATTGCGGGGAAAACGATGGCCGTTGGATTTGCATCGTGCGGTCAGCTGCATCCTTCCATTTTCAATTTGCGGGACCAACGACAGCCGTCCGATCGAGATCGGACGGACCTAGACTCGCTAAGGATTTAAGCCGCCCGCTGCGTTTGATCTCGCTCCTGGCCGTTGGATCTTGATCCAACGGCCACTATAAATACGCGTCGCCCCTTAACCTCAGCCGCATGATCTGAGCGGGAAAGGCTGAGATGCGTCCACGCGTTCCGCCAAGATGCGTGCAACTTTAATTTCTTCATTTTCCTTTATTTTATTTGTATTGCTGCATTCAAAAATTCATAATAATTAGCACAGATCTCAGAAAAATACAAATAAATATTCGTTGGAATCGTGAGATTGAGACGATGCTAGAAAAAAATATAAAAAGTGCAGAAATACTCCATTAATTACTTTTTTATGCTCAAACAAGGTGAATTCTCTAATAAATGGTGATGTAGAAAATACGAAGGAATTAGGGAACATTATAGCATTATATGAGCACAAAATAGGACTAAATAGGGGGTTAAATATGCAATATTCAGCCTGAATCACACCCCCCAACTAGCGTTTTGCTAGTCCCTAGCAAAAAGAGCGATAAATACGGATGATCAATAAAAAATAATTCTATCAAATTGCTCATGGCATGGCTCAATAATACGCATTCCAACATGATCTTCACCATCAATATACACATCCATGAACAAAATCAATCACATGATATTTTCTCTAATTTAGTATGAATAAATAACATACAAGCATCGTTTTGCGCAAGCGAAAGTATAACACGTCGTTTTTCTCTAGTTTTCTTGTTTCCAAGGAATTGGCCTATCAAAAATGATCATTCAAGATATGGGTAGTGAAGTTGCTTAGTATATTCACCATTCTCTTTTTCTTTAGTCGTTCCGCGTAACGCGCATCAAGCAACATTCGCAGAAAAATATATATCTTGGATCGCTCCATCAAATGAGTGAGTTTCCTGTCAATGGCTCCCAAATCAGACGATAATAGGGCATTAGGCCAAAAAGGACCCCTCGGACTGTACTACTCGAGCCAACCAAGTTATGTATTAGTGCCAAACTTATTCATTTTCTTCATTCATTTTTCATTCATTTTTCTTTTCTTTTCTTTCTTTCTTTTTTTCTTTTGTAAGCAACTCAACACCCATTCTTCGAATCAAAACATTAATAACAAAGGCCAAATTCCTCTTCAACTCGAAGACTATTCTTATAAATCATGTATACTTAAGCTTTTCATCACATTAGCATGCATGAAATAAATTCAAACTATTTCGAGATATTAATCATGGCAATTGAAAAAATTTCACGAATAGCATATTAACGGTAATTCATGAAGGAAAAAAAAGATTAATTCAAGCCATACAAAAATTTTAGAACTCCGTTAATGCATAATCATCCGCATTTGAGGTTAATGAAGGAGTTTAAAATGGTGAGATTGGTGGTTCATTCTTTCCTTATGCCATGCTTTTCAAAAAAAATTCCTAAGGTCTCATACACACCCCCCAACTAAAGATGGACATTGTCCTCAATGTCGAAAGGGGGGTACGAGTTTATTCAAGCAAGCATCCTAGAAAGCATATAAAAATCTACACTACTGGAAAGAACACACCGTGATCAAATGGCGGATCCCGAATCTTTGATGGTGGGGGAAGTTGTTCAATTTGTTCCTTGCGGTCCTCGGCGATTATTCTTCCTCCAAAAGCTAAATTGGACCCCAGCAACACAACGCCAAGCATCTCAATAAGTTGTTTACCAATGTCCTGCAAGAGACGAGTTATGTCAGTCCAAATTAGTTTAAAATTTCTTTCTACATAAATGTTCCATATGTAGTCATCAAACTAAGTAAAATAAAATAAAGCTTGATGATGACTACTCCCTGAAAAATGTGCACTACGCTCGGTATGATGCTCAGTCAATGTGGAGAGGGATAAATGATTTTGGGAAAAACTGAGGAAGGGAATGGTTCGGGCTTCATAGAGATGATCTTTAAACTCATGTCCCTAGTCGTCGCCCCCTCCTGTTCATCCCAAAATTGCTCGCTCATCCTCTGCTTTGCACACAGTTCCTGCCATGTCAATGTGTTCATTCGTTACTTCATCGTGACATGGCTCGCCCGATATACCTGCAATAGAAGATAAACTCACATTAGTTTTTGGAAATCGAATTTCAAAAGATTTATTTTCTTCTAAGCAAGTGGCAATCAGCTTAAGATTTTCTATAGATTGCTGAATCTGCCGACTCCGAGCGAGGAATTTCTCTCGGAATTGATGGGATGTGGTCTCCTGTGTCTGAATAAGCAGTTGAACTTCCTCTTTCAAGTGTTGCAAAGGTACGTCTACGCTTTGCTCTCCTTGATCTAGGCTTGAAGGCTCCGTTGAATCGCACTCTGAAGTCTCTTTCATGATTTCTTCATTCTCGTGTAAAGACTCCATGTAATTCCACGCCTCTGTCGGCGTCATGACTCCCAAGAATTCCTGCAGCTGTGGTTGTAGTCCACCTAGGAAGGACTCCATAAGCTCTTTCTTCGTGTACCCATGCTGCGGATAGCTCGATATTATGTCTGTGAACCTCCTCCAGGCCTGAAAGAAAGTTTCACAATCAGTCTGATTAAAACTAACAATTTTGAGCTTCTCCATCCTATGTTTGTGTGCCTTATCATATTCTGCATCATACAAATTGTTCGTGCAATAGAATTTCATGTATTCCATATACTCCATTTTTAAAAAGAAAACAATAAAATAAAATAAAAATCCTAGACTATAAGATGGAAGGATCTCACCGAATGTTCCTCCAAACGAACTGAAATCGTAGATTGCAAGTACTGTTATTCCCCCGGCAACGACGCCAAAAACTTGCCTCGTCTCAAATGATGTGAGAACTACTCCCAAGCGTAGGAGATCGTGCAAGTAATATCCTGGTGAGTCCAGGTATCGAATCCGCGGGACAACTGACCTGCAAAACTACGATCGTCAATCTGAAAAGAGTAATAGTACGATGTTAGCCAACCACCTATCAATCACGAAGATATAGGATCAAGAGTATGGAATAAGAAATGAAAATCCTACGATATTTACGGTGACTTTGGTAGGGGTACAAGTATGGGGAGTTTGTGTTGGGTTTGATTTCGTTAGGGTGTGTGCAACCAATGATTATCAATACCTTTTCTATAACTCAACGTTTCGTCCGGTCAGGGCACGAGAACGTCGGAAAGTATGGCGATCAAGTATATAGAAACGTGCCAAAGAATTATACAATTAAAATAGGGCGAAAAGATATAGAAATCAATAATCACGACACCCTAACTACGTCAACACCAACACATATAAAGTGGATGTGCTACGGTTGTGATTTCATTAGGAGTTAATAATCGCTGAAATATCATGTCTTTCATATAACTCAACGCTTCGTCCGGTCAGGGCACGAAGGCGTCGGAAGATGAAACGATGAAAACTAGTCAAAATAGCCGTATATGCATCACTAGCAACATTGATTTCATTAAACGATGAACGCAATTATAAGTTCAGATTAGTGAACATGAATTGGCTAGCCTTATCAGGGCCTAGCCATACGGGAAGTAAATAATATCGACAATAGAGAAATACCCATCAAATACGTTGTAGAAATCAATGTTACGAGCAATTTTGACATGATAATAGGGCTAAAGACATGAAATTAATCAACTAAATACTCCTAATTACATCACAACCATAGCACAAGGAGATTAGCCACGCATGGTGCAAAGAAAATGAGAATTCATAGCCAAATACATCGTTTTAATAGCCAAAATACAATGAAATACACCAAATACGGGGTATAAGTTCAAGAATTTATCACCAAATCTCCTCTTTAGAGCCCAAAACTCTCTGAGAATAGGAAGAACAGCCTCTGGAATTTTTCAGAATTTTTCCCTGGAGAAATACGCACAGTAGCCGCTCCAAAAGTCCCAAAATACGCCAGAAATACGCCAAAATACGCCCCAAAACCCTAGAAATACGCTTATATAATAGCATTACGGGTTTTGGGGGGCTTAACGGGTTGAAACCCGCACCAATATACTTAAAATCCCAACCCAATCAGCCGCCATAGATCTCGGCCGTTGATTACAAGCGGGATTTAACCTCGTGCGGCCACGTGTACTTTAGAAATCGTGCTGAGCCCGCATCCGCTAACCAAATCCAAGTTCGCTTCGGAATTAAATCCACAGTTGGATCATAATCCAACGGTCAAGATCGCGGCCCAAACGAATACGCAGCGGCGTCGTCTACGACCGTTGGATCAACATCCAACCGTTGACACTCAGCCACGTCGCCTCCTCCTGCGTTCGAAAATTAATTCGAAACGAAACTCATCTCGTCCGTCCATTCGCGCGGCAGCCTCGTAGGATCACGCCACGTCAACCGATTGCTGATTTCGTTTGCAAAATTGCGGGGAAAACGATGGCCGTTGGATTTGCATCGTGCGGTCAGCTGCATCCTTCCATTTTCAATTTGCGGGACCAACGACAGCCGTCCGATCGAGATCGGACGGACCTAGACTCGCTAAGGATTTAAGCCGCCCGCTGCGTTTGATCTCGCTCCTGGCCGTTGGATCTTGATCCAACGGCCACTATAAATACGCGTCGCCCCTTAACCTCAGCCGCAGGATCTGAGCGGGAAAGGCTGAGATGTGTCCACGCGTTGCGCCAAGATGCGTGCAACTTTAATTTCTTCATTTTCCTTTTTTTATTTGTATTGCTGCATTCAAAAATTCATAGTAATTAGCACAGATCTCAGAAAAATACAAATAAATATTCGTTGGAATCGTGAGATCGAGACGATGCTAGAAAAAATATAAAAAGTGCAGAAATACTCCATTAATTACTATTTTATGCTCAAACAAGGTGAATTCTCTAATAAATGGTGATGTAGAAAATACGAAAGAATTAGGGAACATTATAGCATTA
Organism: Scilla litardierei; assembly: GCA_030789695.1. Lineage (NCBI taxonomy): Eukaryota > Viridiplantae > Streptophyta > Magnoliopsida > Asparagales > Asparagaceae > Scilla > Scilla litardierei. The sequence goes on along the minus strand of CM061137.1, from coordinate 105,419,513 downwards.
TATGAGCACAAAATAGGACTAAATAGGGGGTTAAATATGCAATATTCAGCCTGAATCAGGGGTCCTCGATGTTAATAGCAAAAGCTCCAGTGGCGTGGACCTCATCAACAAGTTCCTTAAGGAGCCCTGCAAAGGATTCATCATCTCCCTGGCCAGACTCAGTCATTGGCTTTGCATCCCCCATGTTACCTGTTAAGATCTTGTGGAAAATTTTGGGAGAGCGTGCAAATTGGGTTGTAAACAGAGTTAGAAAAGAATGAAGAAATAAATCAATAAAGAAATTGAAAAATAACCGGGTGATCGAAATCGAACTCCGTCAAAAATCTCTCCCCGAAAACGGCGCCAAAAAACTTCATCGCGCCCCGGTATGCACACGCAACCGGGACAGATGACTCGTAGTCTTACCGCAAGCGCACGGTGTAGCGACGAGCGGGTATCGAACACGATGATGGAAAATGACGGTGTCTTCTTCAATTCACCTGGCTATAAGAACAGTCGAGAAATATTCGCAATAAAGCGGCCACAGTCGTTCAATTGAATAAAGGAAATATCGAATTAATAAAGACGCCTAGGGGTAGGGAATCCCCGCTACAAACCGTATCTCGTCATTGTGATTCGTAGGTTTTACAATTGTTAGACTTGAAATTCAGGTGAACTAGTTGCAACTAAATGTAGAACCAAGCTCACGCTCTCGCTCTATTGCCGGTCTATAGCAAACCTAGGGTAGGGTCCAATCTCTTGCAAACCCTAACCTAGGCAAGCTAGCATGAAGAACAACATCATCGTTCAATCGTATCTTGAGCCCACTCTCGTGCAAACTCGAGCTACGACCTAGGTTGGGATAGTTCCTACCCATCCAATCTCTTGCAAACGGGTATCAGTATAGAATTGCAATCGAAAACCCTAGTTTCAGTCCGATCTCTTGCAAACCAATTCCAGAGAAATCCAATTGTAATCCAATTCGAATTTCTAGGACTTCCTATCGAGTTGGGATCCAATCTCTTGCAAATCACAATCGGTATGAATCCCTAGCTATTCGTATTAAATCAATCCCAAACTAACCCTAATCAATTCTAGCAATAATTTCACCAATTCATCACAAATTAGAAATAGGGTTCGTAGGGTTCATCCCCACGCCCTAAGACGATAAAACTACTCACAATTCATAATGCAAATCATTAGAAATTCAACAATAAAATCACTAGAATTCATTGCAATAGTCAATGTATCAATAAAAATGAGGTTTTTGATAGAAAGAGAGACAAACCAATGAAGATTCAATAGTATCCAACAAAATAACACTTTTGTCTCCCTCCAAAAATCTCAATCTAATCTCCTAAAAAATAATCTAAAAAGGCTGCCAAAAGTTCTGAAAAAGCCCCCTAAACTAGGTTAAAAACTGGGGTTAAATACCCCTTAAAATCACCCAAAAAACTGTGACAAAATTGCCCCTGCACAGCCTGAAAATCGCAATTTACACTACAGGCAGCGCGGCTCACTCGGTCGAGTGACAAATGTCATTCGGTCGAGTGACAAACCCTGACGGATTCCAGTAACTTCGGACTTTTGGGGGTCGGCTCCTCGGGAGTCACTCGGCCGAGTGACTTTCTTTGCTTCGGCCGAGGGGACTTCTTCACTCGGCCGAGTCAGAACTCGGGACTGCACTGACGGATTACAGTAAGTCTGGGATTTTTGCTTGCCGTCGTCTTGATGCCACTCGGGCGAGTGGCGTCTCCGTGGTTCGGCCGAGTGGGCTGGCGATGGTCGGCCGAGTGCACGCTGATACTCAGTCTGTTGCGTGTCTGATCTGGCCGGCCGAGCGGGCTTTCGATGGTCGACCGAGTGACTCCTTCACTCGGCCGAGTGACATGCTGAAAATGCCCAATCTTCGTATTTTTGCTCCCTCGTCGCTCCTACGACGTTCTTTCTTCTTCCACTCCTCTCCAATCGCAGAATTCCCCTCGAAAGAGTCACGGGTGATACTCCGGAGTGGGTGCATCTCGGAATCACTCCAAATCGCTCCAAATCTCCTGAAATTTGACAAAAACAAGAAATCGTGAAATGCATCGCAATATTGTCGAATAATCGTGAAAAACACGATTCGAGCGATCAAAATGGCATGCAAACATGCAGAAAAAAGGTGTAAAATATGGAGTGATCACACCACGCACAACAGTCGCCATTGCTTAAGGGGTATTTTCGGTACTTTCGGTCGTGCGCTGAGCAGAAACATAAATAATATTGTTGGGGGGTGAAACTCGTGTACAATGAATTTATATTAAGGGAACCAAGGGCACGGTGGTTAGGATTAGGATATGATTAGGGAAGGCTATCTGACAAGTAATGAGTGTAGTGTCGAGGCTGAGCGCACTGCGAAGGCCGACCACGGGATCTGTCTCGCGAGGACTCTGCCCACCAATCGCACTGCCGGAGGTGGGAGCTGAGCGCAACCTGTGAAGACGAGCTCGTCTGCACAAGGAGCAGCTTGTCAGAAAGGCCGGATTGGGTCCATCCATTAACATATCTGATGCCTAAGTTAGTATTAGGGCTTAAAAGCGGAGGCTAGGCACGCATATCGGACTAAGAGTGAGTCGACCCTACGTGACGAGCTATCGTGGACGAACAAAGATATGGAAGACCTTTGCCCTTGTGTGTGAATACTGAGATTCGGAGTTAATTTGCCAACCCCTTTCCTCAATGGATGTAAGGGGGTATTTATACCCGACGGGGGTGGTTGTGTATGGCTAACCTGGTTTGCTGACTTGGCGTGCTGATCTGGTCCATCTGTCATCGGAAGCTTCAGATATGGATGTCAGGATCTGGCGTGTTAGCCATGCTTTTGTCAGACGGCGCAACGGCCGGGGGTGCTTTTGTCAGGGTGTTAGAGCCGAAAGCACCAATGGTCATGGGGAGCAGTGGCCAGAGGGCGCTTTGTCAGTTGTCGAGCGGCGGAAGTGTCAGTGGCGTCCTTGTACTAGGTTGTTTGTCGTGTCCGATGTCCCAAAGGGCTGCGGGGATGCGTCGGCGTAGGCGTTCCATACTCGACCCATCGGGCCACGCTGGGTGGTCATCTGGCGACCTTGCTGTTTTCCCAGCGAGCTCTGGAGGGATGGGCGCCCCACGGGCGTCGTTCTCAGCGACCAGGTGCCCTATCCACTGGCCGTGGTGGACCTCAGGTCTGACGGGCTTAGGAGGGGTAGCCGGGTGGTGCACTGATGAGGTCGGGGGTGCCAAACTATCGGCCTTCAGTCAACCGAGGCGCGGTTTCTGCGAAGGTGGGGCGAGCTGCCGCTCACCGGTGGACGGGGTTAGAAAGTCAGACTATCACGATCTTTAGGTCGTAACAATTGCCCTCGTCATTCGGGTTCGAGGTGGAAGCCCATCTCGACTCGGATGACACACCATCTTTCCCCCGTCTTGGAAATGGCGCGTTGGGTCTCGTGTCGTGCTTGGAAGTGGCGACGGTGGTCTCTGGGTGCCCGCCCTTCTAGCCGTCATTATTATGATTGGAAAGGGTGGGGGAAAAATCGAAGAGTCTCTGCTACTGGGAGCATGAAACGTGACGGAGGTGATTGGCACGCCAGTCAAGGCGTCCGGGAGGCTCGGATGGGTGCCGTGTGGCGTTGCTTCGACGGTCGGGATGGCCTACAGCCTGCTATAAGTATGGAAGGAGAGGATTGATCGAAGGTTTCTTTCGATTTCAACTTTCCTTCGAGCTCTTCAATTTCAGTTCATCGCTCGCCGACGTTGCCGTCGTTGCCCTTGCCGGAGATCCGCTTCCGGTCGTCTCTTTGGCTCGGCTGCTCTGTAGGTAATTCCTTGGTCGATGGCTTCTCATTTTGAGCCTGGAGGCAGTAGTGGGATAGCAAAGGAAGAGTCAATGGAAGAGGAGAGGTGGCAGCTGATGCAACGGCAGCAGATGCAGAGAAGGATCCGAACAAACACGCCGAGGTCGATCGCGGGCATCTGGTGTAAGTCAGACAGGGTTACCGTTCGGGAGATTCATGTATTGTTCGCCCGTCCGCCTTATGAAGTGCGGCTCCCCGGACCCGAGGAGAGGGTATGTTGGCCCGGCGACAACGAAGTTGGGGTCTATGTTCGGTCCTTCGAGTTAGGGCTCCGCTTCCCGATCAACCCTCATCTTCTCCATCTTTTGAATTTTATGGAGCTGCCGATCTTCGCATTGGCACCCTGCTCCTTTGGTTTGCTGGTCGGGTTTGTTGTCCTATGCCTCGCCAGCATCCTGAGCCCGTCCCTGGTGCTGTTCCAGCATTTCTTTGAAGTGAGAAACAGGGGGACGTACTACTGTGTCTATGCGAGGAAGGGACGGGAACTCATTGTCGGGGTGCCGGCCGACGCAAAGGGGTGGATGGAGAGTTTCGTCTTTGTCACGATGCCGGCCGACGTGGTGTTAATGTCGAACTGGGGTGCTTTGAACCCTTTAATGATCGAGAGGGCGACATTGACGGGTGAAGATTTGGCGAATGCCCAGATTCTGGCGGAGCTACCCACGTCAGACCGCCAGTTGGCGAGCCTGACGCAGGACGATCGGCTCGCCCAGGATTTTTGGCCCACATGTATTTTGAATCTGGAGAGCCCTCATGTAGGCTTACCCTGGTCTCTTTTTCCTTTGCAGGTGAAGATGCAATGCTCTCGTGAGAGGAAGTGCTGAGGGCTGCCGGCGTGTCGGTTGCAAAGAAGGCCGACACTCAGGATAAAGGTAAGCGGGCGATGGACGAGGAAGGGCCAGCAAAGGTGGTCGTCGGAAACGAAGCGCCGAGATCCCGGTTGGGTAAGGGGTGAACAGGAGGCGACGAACGTCTGAATCGGATGCTCCTCCCCACCGAACTAGCGATGCCGTACCAGAGGGTTCGTCCAAATAGGAAGAGGTCGCCGCGACCCCTATATGGACCCTGGCCATGGATAAGACTATACGGACCCCGGCCGCAGATAAGCCTATACGGACCCGGCCGCGGATAAGCCTGTACGGACCCTGACCGCGGATAAGCCTCGCAAGGCACCCCCCGTTGACAAGTGGCCCTATGGGATTCCCCTGTGGGAAATGGGAAGAGAGGCGCACCCAAGCTGCGAGAGAGCGCTCGCCCACTTCAGGTCAACAAGGGTCGAGGTTGAAGCCCTTCCGAGGGGGATGTCCTCCGGCCGATTTACCCGATAGGCCAGGAGGAGTCGGTGTTTGATGAGGCCGGAGTGGCGGCTCGCCTGGCAGAGAATAGCGTGCTACCGCGGGACCGCGAATCCCTGACCATTGTAGGTGCAGAGCGGTTGTGTGCTTCCACGATCTGGCATAATTTGCAGGTAGGTAGAGCTTCTTACTTTGTACTATAAGTCTTCGTGTTCGCGTGTCTGACTATTTCGGCTCCTTTTGTAGGCGATGGCAGCTATGGTGGCCCTGCAACGCCACACCCCGGTGGCCATAACGAAGGTCAAGAGGGCGAGGACTGAACTTAATGAGGGGAGGGAAAAGCTGCGAGAAAATGAGGCAGAGCTGGAGCGGGTCACGGTGGTCCGTGATGTACAGATGGCACGAGCCAATTATTTAGATGCGAGGCAGGCTGCGCTCGTTGGTCAGCTTCAGGAGGAAGAGGGCAGGCAGGCTGACATCCTGAAGAGGCATACCGAGGAGATGGCCGGCAAGAAGTGGGTGATCGACCTCCAGCACGAGAGGATAGCCGAGCTGAGGAAGGCGATCGAGGCGGCGAAGAAGGAGAAGGCTGTCCTGAAGAAGCAGGTGGAGGAGAAGAGGAAGGTCGACCAGGGCATGATCGACACCGCTGTCTGCCGCTACCAGGACGAGGAGCTCATCCCGTTGCTGCAAGAGGCGAGGGAGGCGGGTGTTTCCAAAGGATGGAGAAGATGAAGGCCTGGCTGGCGAAGTTGTATCCTTGGCTTGTTGCCGATTTTCCCCAGCTCGCCATGCCCTTAGCAGGGAAAGAGGAGTCTGGCGATTAGCCAGTGGTTGGTGGTCCGACGGACAATCTGTCAGAGATGCATGCTCCGGGGGCAGCGGCCGGGGGTGAAGCGGCCAAGCTGAGGAGCTCTTAGTGCAGGGCGAATTTTGTATGGCCAGCTATTGGCCGAGCCTGATTTTGTGTTTGTAATTTTGACGGGCTGTGTTGTAAGAAAGTAAAATGAAGGAAGTGCTCTTTGTTTCTCCTTGCTCTTTGTTTTTCTTGTTGGTTGTGAGGTCAGTGCTCTTGCCTAGGTATGATTGATGAATGACCCCAATGTTCCCCATAGGACGAGCATTCGGACGAGGAGGAGGGGAAAGTTATGATGATGTTAGTCTGCCTAGGTTCCGAGCGTGGCATTTAGGCGAGCGTAGGGAGTGAGCTGTCTCTCCCAGGCATGACTTGCTGTGCAGAACCTTGCCTCGGATCCTTTTGGTGCTCCATCTAATGCCGAGCCGAGTGGCTTAGTCCGCTTTGTTAACTCGAGAGGTGTGAGAGTGGTCGTATGGTCCAGGCGTTGGGAAAAGGCGGGAAGTTATTTCGAAAAACCCGCCCACCGAATCGCAGTCGAATCGTAGCCATCATTCGAATTAAAGGCAGGGGGTATCGAAGCATCCTGCCCGTTCCTCGGGCGATGCGTGGGGGACGTGACCACAGATGTCAGGCGAAGCGTCAGGTGATCTAGATTAGCGACGCGTGGCAAGGCTTGTGCAGCTGAGATTGGTGGGCAATTTCTATAAATAGGAATGGGGGGATCGAGGAAGAGTTTCTCACTTCTGAAATTTCTCAGAGCTCTCACTTTTGCCTGAATTCCTCGTCTTCGTAGCCGCCGCAGTCGTCGCCGGAGCTCGTGCTGTCGCAGCCGCCGTCGTCGTCGCTGGGATTCAATAGGTATACTCCTTTTCCTTTTTCTGAGATGGTTTCTTTAGTCTAAACTCGGCCGTCGGGGCCGACAGATGATGGAGAGAGAGTCTGTGGTGAGGGGACGACGGATAGCTCCGCAACAGATTCAGTGGAGGTGGTGGGGGATGTATCGCCGGTGAGTCAGGGACGTGCTAGGAGTGGGTCAGGGGCTGAAACCGTAGTTTGACCATCCGCGACAGGTAGTAGGGACCCGAGGAAGGGTAAGGGACCCCTGGGGTCAAAGACAAGATCGTTCGGGGGAGCCAGTGTAACCGTGGCCGAGGCCAGGGTCATTCCGGCCAAGATAACGGGTCAAATGTCAGTAGCACGGATAGACGTCATTCCCACCGTGTGTGCGAAGTACCTTAGGCTGCCCTACACAGTCCGCTTGCCGACTGCTTCGAAAAGGGTATCCTTCGCCAAAGGCCACGAACTCAGGGTCTACGTGGCGTGCTTCTAACAAGGGTTGCGGTTTCCTCTGCATCCCATATACCGCAAGATCCTACACTTCCTCGGGTTGCCACTCTTCCAGCTGATGCCGAACTCCGTAAGCGTGATCGTGGGGTTTCTCGTTCTTTGTGCAAGGAATCACGTTAGTCTGTCCCTCCCTCTATTTCGCCACTTCTTCGTGGTCAAGAGGTTGAGGTCGTACTACTACTTGTTGGCGAGGAAGAGCCATCCTCTCATCCGAGGCCTACTAGGGAAGATTAAAGGTTGAAGGGAGTCGTTCGTCTTCGTCTCCACGCCTGCCGATCTAATGTTGAAGTCGGACTGGGGCGCGCTTAACCCCGAGGCGAGGAAAGGAGTTCGTCTAGACGAGGAGGAGGCAGAGCGGGCAAGGCTCTTAGAGGCCATCCCCCTGAGGGCAGGGAGTATGCCCTGCTTGCTCATGAGAAGATGATAGCCCGATACATATGGCCCGAAGGTAACCTCAGCATAGTGGCTTCTATACCTAATTTGCTCACCCTGAACTCCCTCTCTTTTGCAGATCCGATGATGAGTCTATCTTTCGAGGATCTGGAGAGGATGGCCAACGAACAGATGGCCGAGGAACAGGAGGCCCCTCAGCCTGCCAGGAGCGACAAGAAGAGATCATGGGAGGGGAGGTCGTCCAAAAAGGCCGAGAAGTTTAGCAGGCCAAAAATGACGAAGGCGGTGGAAAATCCGGCCATCCTTGGGGCCAGCACTGGCGGGCTAATTGAGGGCGCCGAGCCCATCGCCATCCCTCAGACTGTTGACCTCGAAGCGGGGGAGGGTGAGCACGTCGAACCGATAGGCCGGGTGTCTCAAAGCGGCAGGGAGCATCAAAGGCAAGACGCACCCACGTCGGCTCCTGACCAGGCCTCGGTTCTTCAGGAAGGCTCCACCGGGTCGAGCTAGGGTGTTGGGTCGAAAACCGAGGATTTGTGGCCCTACGGATGCCCCCGGTTCACGCTGGAAAAGCCGGTTCACCCGAGCTGTGAGTCGATACTGGCTGTGTTCCTGTCAACGAAGGCCGGGGTAGAGGGGCTGTCGGCAGAAGCGGGGCTGCCCAATTGGGGTGACCGAGTCGATCTTCGACGAAGTCGGGGTGGCGGTGAGACTGGCCAAGAACTGCCAGCTGCCCCGCGACTGGGAGTCCCTCTCTCATGTCGGGGCGGAGCAGCTAGGCGCAACTGTGGCGTGGCACCTCATGCAGGTTGGTTGACGGGCTTTTTATGAGTGTTTTTATGTTTACCGTTGTCGGATCTAACTTTCCCTTGCTCAGGTGTATAGACCAATGCCTTGATGGTGGCCCTGCGGCGCCACACCCCGACCATCACCAAGGCCGAGGGCGCGGTTGCGAGGATGAAGGTGGAGTTCACCCAAATGAAGTCCCGGCATGCCAAGCTGAAGGAGTCGTATGCCGCTCAACGGACATCGATTTAGGAGTACCAGGCACACGTGGCGGAGCTCCAGGAGAAGGTCGCCGTCGGACTCACTCGCCAGGCCGAGATGGAGAGCGAGGTAGAGAATGGTAGGGTCAGGATGGGTGAACTGGAGGGGCAAGCAAGGGCCGCGAAGGAGGAGTTAGTGATGAGGATGGAGGAATTCCAGCAATTCCAAACGAAGACCTTCATTCCCCAACTAGCTCAGGCAAATAGGAGAGCGTTGGAGAGAGGCCGGGGAGAAGGACTGGAGAAAGGTCGAGAAGAAGGATGGGAGGCATGTCTCCGGAGGATCACAGAGAGGGCCCATGCCCTTCATCCTACGCTGGAGGTTGATTTTGAGGCGTTGGCGGCCTCGGAGGGGGAGGGGGAGGAGGAGGAAGAGGGTGCCCCTGCAGTTAACACAGAGGGGCCTGGTGCCGGGGACCAAGCGTCGGGAAGCGCTCCAGAGGGCGGCCAAGGGGATGGTGGGCAGGATGCCTCGTAGACGCACTTTTGGGGATTTCAGGGCCTTCTTCCATTTTTGGCTATGGATAGGGGGTGGGGCGAACTTGGGGGTTAATTTTGTAAGTTCGCCCCCTCGGTATTTGTAACTAGTTTTGCTCCGGCTTTTGAATAAAACGTGAACTTTTGCTATCCGGTACCTGGGTTTTCTTTGCATAATTTAAGTCAAACTAAAGTGACAATAAGAGATATCAAGTCGTACTTGTGGGGGGAGGGCGAACACTTAGCTCGGCCCGTGCCCTGCTCCGGTTTGGGTGGCGGAGCTCCGTAAGCTCGCCTCGGAGCTCGACGGAGATCGTAGACAAGTTATTTTTCACATAGATGGAATTTGGCAACTTGCTTGGAAGGACATTTTCTTAGTTTCTACTATATGTCGACAACGGTTGAATAGGTGTGACGTGATCCGTGGACGGACTAGCGTGCCGTTCTACTTTGCTGTAAACTGCATCAGGATGAGCAAGCTTCTGTTTTAGGCGTGGCCTTCCTTCTCTAACGGTACTCGTTGCGGTCTTTTTCGCCTCCTCGATGATGGTGGGTTGCTTGATCTCTTCTGGGAGTTCCCCCGACTCGACGGGAAACCCTGGGAGAGGACGAGCGGGAGGAGTCATGGTGGTGTAGCCTCCACGGGAGGTCGATGAGTGGAAGGCGGGCCATTGGAGGGCGGAGGGACCCGTTGTTCGGTAACGGGGTACCCAGTGGAGTGATTTGGGTGGCGACGCCTCCCAATTGGTAGAGGTAGTCGCTGGAAGGGAGGAGCGGTCCACGGTGGGTCCCCTGTCGTAAGTTGTCCAGGGGAAGTCGAGGAGTGGAAAGCGGGCCGCTCCACGTGTAAGAGGAATAACTCGTCGGTGATCCGCCTGTAAGGTGAATAACTCGTCGGAGTGGCTTGGTCGATTGTGGACCGAAGGCCAGTCCATCGATTAGGCTGGAGGAGTGGACGCTTAGAGGGGTCTAAGGGCAGACTGGCATTAATACCGCGAATTTGTGGGAGACCGAGTATGGGGGCGTTTCGCCCCCTTTCATTATTCATGGTGAGCGGGCAGACGCTTATTTGCCCCCCTCCTTTGGCCAAGGGGGTATTTATAGGCATTGTGGAGTCGGTGGCCTCTGGCAAGATGAGCTGGCACGGTGAGCTGGCTTGTCATAGTCAAGTCAATCAACCTAGCCTTTGTCAGGCGCGTGAGGCGTCAGGCTCACTTTTGTCAGATTCGTCGTTGGCAGGACCTGCCTTTGTCAGCTTTACTGTTGTCAGTCGGCGGTTTGTCAGCGTCGACGGGTTTCCCGAGAGTGTTCTCATGCCATCGGGTCACTTTGAGGATGTACCTCCTGAGGGTGACGGGGCTTGCCCCAGAGTGTTCGTTGGAGCAGGGGAGCGAGCACTTAGCTCGGCCCATGCTCTTCTCCGGTTTGGGTGGCGAAGCTCCGTAAGCTTGCCCCAGAGTCTTCACTGGGAGGGGGGAGCGAGCGTGTAGCTCGGCCCGTGCCCTTCTTCGGTTTGGGTGGCAAAGCTCCGTAAGCTTGCCAGAGTCTTTGAGAGGGCGGATATTGGGCCGTCGCCTCCCAGCAGCCTCTATTAGTCGGACAGGTATTGGGCCATCGCCTACCCCGCATATGGCACTCCGGTTTGGGTGGTGAATCTCCGTAAGCTTGCCATGGAGTCTTCACTGGAGGGAGGAGCGAGCGCGTAGCTCGGCCTATGCCCTTCTCTAGTTTGGGTGGCAAAGCTCCGAAAGCTTGCCCCGGAGTCTTTGAGAGGGCGGGAGTTGGACCTTCACCTTCCTGCAGCCTCTATAGTTGGACGGTTATTGGGCCGTCACCTACCCCACATATGTCACTCCAGTTTTGGTGGCGAAGCTCTGTAAGCTTGTCCCGGAGTCTTCACTGGAGGGGGGATCGAGCGCGTAGCTCGGCCTGTGCCCTTCTCCGGTTTGGGTGTCAAAGCTCTGTAAGCTTGCCCCGGAGTCTTTAAGAGGGTGGGAATTGGGCCATCGCCTCCCCGCAGCCTCTATAGTTAGACGGGTATTGGGCCGTCGCCTACCCTGCATATGTCACTCATGTTTTAGCGACGAAGCTCCGTAAGCTTGCCCCAGAGTCTTCACTGGAGGGGAAGCAAGCGCGTAGCTCGGCCCGTGCCCTTCTCCGGTTTGGGTGGCGAAGCTCCGTAAGCTTGCCCCGGAGTCTTTGAGAGGGCGGGTATTGGGCCATCGCCTCCCCGTAGCCTCTATAGTCGGACGGGTATTGGGCCGTCGCCTACCCTACATATGGCACTCCGGTTTGGGTGGCGAAGCTCCGTAAGCTTGCCCCGGAGTCTTCACTGGAGGGGGGAGCGAGCGTGTAGCTCGGCCTGTGCCCTTCTCCGGTTTGGGTGGCGAAGCTCAGTAAGCTTGCCCCGGAGTCTTTGAGAGGGCGGGTATTGGGCTGTCGCCTCCCCGCAGCGTCTATGGTCGGATGGGTATTGGGCCGTCGCCTACCCTCATATGACACTCCAGTTTGGGTGGCGAACCTCCGTAAGCTTGCCCCGGAGTCTTCACTGGAGGGGGGAGCGAGCGCGTAGCTCGGCCCGTGCTCTTCTTCGGTTTGGGTGGTGAAGCTCCGTAAGCTTGCCCCGGAGTCTTTGAGAGGGCGGGTATTGGGCCGTCGCCTCCCCGCAGCCTCTATAGTCGAACGGGTATTGGGATGTCACCTACCCCGCATATGGCACTTCGATTTGGGTGGCGAAGCTCCGTAAGCTTGCCCCGGAGTCTTCACTGGTGTAATGCCCGTACGAGTAAAATACTATCAGCGTGTGTACGTATAGTAATTTTGTTGTGAGTATAGTAAATTCCTACATGTATGGCAGCTAACAGTGTTTATCGAAATTATTATTAGCATGCTACAGTGTTTATTAGCGTGCTTGGCGTTTTTCGTTGGTGAGTGAGTAACGTAAAATGGTATGTTTATGATAATTGGTGACACTGTGATAGTTATTGATGAATGATATTGAAATTAGTGATGTTTGGTTGTTAATCGTGATGATGTTGTTCTTAGACTTGGTATTAGTATTTTCAACCTGGGTGAGGTTGATTGATATTATTATTACTATTGCTGAGGCCTTAGTTAATTTGGTAGCTAGAGTTGGGTTTGGATTATTGTTAGTTACTGTTGATTGGGCTCCATAGGTGGGCTAGACTATTAGATGAGAGAAGTGTAGGGAAATATGCCCTCAGAACATTTGTATTTGATGCAAATGATAATTTAAGATTAGATAAATACTAAATTGCATATAATGCAAAATAGATTAAATGTGTTTTAAATAGTTTAAAACAAATATTTAATTATATAAACGCAAGGAAAAGCTATGGGTAAGACGGGAATGTCCCGGTCTCGCCCAGGTTCGAACGGCGTCCAAATCGGACACCAGATGCCCAAGATATGCTCAAAAAGGCCCAAAAGAAATAATACTGGATATTTGCCCAAGGCCTGGGCAAACCCAGCCACTGGGCAAGCCCAGGCACTGGCCTGGGCAAGCCCAGGCGCGGGCCTGGGCTTTGCCCAGTGCCTGGGCAAGCCCAGGCGCGGCCTGGGCTTTGCCCGGGCAGTTTTTCTGCGTGCAGCACGCGTGGGGCCCACCTGTGGGCCCCAGCTCTAGGGTTTTGAACCCTTATTGTGCAGAATTGTTTGACGGCTCATTTTTTGCGAAAAACTAGCCTTGGGCTGATCTTTGGACAATCAATTGGAGGGTCAAACGAACTCCAATTGACGAACGGTTTTTTCCTATGCGTTCACCGTTGAACACCCTTCGAATTGATAGGTTGTATCAATCCTGAAGTTCAACGGTGAGGGAGTTAAAATTCACGGAAGTTTGCACTTTGTGAAGGGCAAACTAAATTGAATTTGATTAACTCTAAATTAGTCCCACATCGGATTTTGAGGGAAGGGGAGCAGTCAGCCGCCTATATAAATAGGGGTCTGCTCTCTTCCTCAAAACTCGTCCCAAGCTTTAGATCTGAGCGGCTCTCGTAAATGTTGGAGCACGCCCGGATCTAAGCTAAATTAATATTTCTCCTCTCCCTATAAATTTCTGCCTTGCTCCTGAGGGCTCTAGCAAAGCCGCAAAGGAGTTCGGATTCAGATCCGAAATCTAGGCGGAGGTTTCACTCGCGTGAAACTTTCTTCAGCGCGTGGTTGGCTCGGCGACACGGGATTGATCACCTTGGGATGCGGACCGGTTCGGGAAGCGGTTCGAGGAGTGGCTCGGCGTGGGACGGGAGCGGCTCGGAAGACGGTGCCGAACATCTCGCCTGCTCCAGGGTTGAGATTCCGGGTATGTGTTTATTAGCAATAGTTTAATTTAATCGCAGTAGGCTAGATCCTTCTTGGGATGGTCAGACCCATCCCAAGTCGGCATAGATCTTGGATTAGGGTCTTGGACCTTAGGGTTAAATGTTAATTAGATTAACATGATTATTTTCCGCTGCTTATGTTCCGTCCGACTTAGGATGGGCATAGAGTTTTTGTGCTCTAATAGTCCCAGAATTCCCTTCAGTGGTATCAGAGCAGGGTTTGTGTTACGATCTAGCCTGCGATTTTATTAAACATATGAAATGCTTTTAAATACTTTTAAAAATGTTTTTAAAGTTATGAGATAAATTTTAAAAATGTTTTTGATGTTTAAAAATCTATGTGATAAATTTTTGAATATGAAAATTTTTAATTGACGTTTTAAAATTTATGTGATAATTTTTAAAACTAATTTTAAATCTTTTAAAATTTATGCGATAAGTTTAAAGTGCCTAAAAATTTTATATGATAAATTTTTAAGCATGAAAGGTTTTAAAATGATGTTTTAATTTTATGAGATATTTTAAAACTGATTTTAAAAGTTAAAATTTTTATGCGATAAATTTTTTAAAGTAGCATGCAAATTTGTGATTTTAAAAACAAGTTTTTATGAGATAAAAATAAAATATTTTAAAATCATATTTTAAATTTAAATGTTAAATTTATGTTTGCATGCTAAAATTGTTTATGTGAAAGACATTGTTCTATTTAAATCATTAAATATTTGTACACTTTTATTTTATGCGATAAAATTAGTGTAATCTTATGTTAATGGCTATGCATAATCTTGTCCATTATTTGATAACACAAGACAACCCTTTAGGTTAGCCATTAAGAAATGATTATAATTTATTACTTGAATTTTAATGACATTTTTGTTTTAATAAACTTTTAACAACCCTTTAAGACCTAATTCATGATTAGGGTAGTCCTTTTAATGAATCTTAATTCTAATTGTTATAATTAATTCTCATTAAAGGACTTCGCTTTTGGGTTGTTAATAAAGTTTATTAAAATCCTAATAACGATTAGAATAGCACGTGAACCTTATAGTTGATAAGGTCTTAATAAAAGTTACTAAACAAATCCTAAAATTTTGAATTTAAGGATGCAACTAGTTGATAGGATTAATTAGTTGTTAATAAAAGCTGTTTAGTCTATGGCACACATACAAAAATGACAAGCTTCATTCAATGGACCATGATCCAGTCAATGTGCTTGGCTAAGAGTTCTGGATCACCCTTTAAGGGATAGTGATCCTGGCTTAGTCAATTCCCTGGCTGTGTTTCGCTAGACTGCAATGTCGCGAATCATGATTGTATGACACCCTGGACTATATCTAAGTCAAATACGTTAATAATCTTTTTCAAGAATAGCCGTTGCCCTCCTTGTTTTAGGGGTTAGCTACTATAGGACCAGTGTTACAGTTGTTGAGATACCATCAAGCTGTGACATAGCAACCCTGTAGAAACCAACTCCTTAAATACATAAGATGAAATCTTGACTGACCCAAACCGTCGTCTCGTACCCCGAGCGCCGGCGTAAGTTAAGTCAATGATGTAGTCTGACTAGATGTAGTCTAAGTCCTGACCCAAACCGACGTGTCGTGAATACCCCGAGCGTCGGAGCAAGTCAGGCTAGACACGAAAACAAGGGTCCGACTAGACTAGACATTATGATTTGGATGAGCACCCTCATGATCACAAATGGCTAGGGTTAAAAACCGATTAAGAGGGTTATATCTGATATGATCGATGAAGAGTCATCTTCCGATCGCAGAGTCAAGCAACTTGTTGAGCTACCCTCAAGGTTGTTAGGCTCAAGGTGATTGGACCACTTACCCATTAATTTTAATTTGATTAAATCGTTCGTTATTAAGCTTTGAAACGATCGTAAAAATAGTGGGAGGATATAGATAGATAAAAGCCATTCTACCAATATTTAATTTTGAACATATGCCAAAACTAGGGCAAGACTATGTTTACCGAAGGAATCAAAATATAATTTTTTAATGGAATTAGTTAATTGGTCAAATAGGTTAATTAATTGAATATCAAGTTAAATTCTAATTGATATGATTAAACTATATTCTCGTTGACAATAAAATGACCTTCTAAAGAACAGACTTAAGAAATACGATTTCATTAAGTTCTGGATCCAACAAATAAATTCACGCTATGTAACGACCGGTTTTCATCGTTGTGTTATCTGTATTTTCTCTCGTGTATTATTCTTTCTTATCCGTAGCTTGGTGTTTCTGTACCCGTACCCGTATCTGTACCCGTATCCACTTCTACTATCTTTCAGACTTATTATTATATTATTATTATTTTCAAACTACTAAGATAATTCTTTCTATTAATTATTTTTAAGTAATTCAATTTTACTTTTGAATTCAAATTCTAATTTAAAACTGAATGAATGTTTGAAAGCCTTCCTTTTATACACCCTTTTAAACCTAATTAATGGGCCCTTATTTCTCTTGATTAAAAACCCATTTAATTTCTTTAATAGCAATTCAAATCACATCATATGGAATAAATTTCTTTCTTTCCTTAATAGCCAGCACTAACCTCACATGGCCGAAACCACACTCACGCTCACAGCATGTGAACAAAAAAAACAAAGACCCTAGAAACCCTAAGACCTGAGCTAACCCAAAAGAGACTTAGCCATCCATGTGTTGTACATTTCAAACCCCACACTCCAGCTAATATACTAAGAAACCTAAGGCTAACTTCTTATAAAAAAACATATACAACCCTAATGCTAGTAGGCCTTCATGTGCTGGCATTGTACAATCCTCAACAACCCTACATTTTCCTCATATAAACAAAACCCAAGGCTAAGCACATCATCCTACTTTCTATATAAAACAAATGAAAACCTAGGTCTAATGCTTCTCCCAACATCACACAGAGGCCGCCGCCCCTACCCTCTTTTATTCCACGCGACAGACCAACATCCGCCTTCTTCTTCTTCGCAACGCCGAACGCTCCACGCCCCCTTCTTCTTCTCCTTCACATTATTCCCCAGCCCCCGCCTCAGAGCGGCCATCTCCACCCTCGCATGCGCACAACAGGCACCGGCGACTCCTTCCACACGCGGTCCTCCTCTTCCCGTCCAAGCGCCGCGAGCGGCTCCCCTCCATGCCATCGAGCGCCGCATCGGCCACCTCATCCCTTCATCATGCCGCCGTGTCGTCTTCCCCCTCACGCGGATCTCCCCACCTCATGGCAACTTCCGGCAACCCCTGTCATCCTCCCCCCTTGGCCAAGCCCGCACCACCCCCGAAACCACCCAGATCTCGGCCCCTGCTCCTGTAACCCGATGTCTTGATCCGGCGGCCACCAATCCGACCACCTCAGCCATCAACCCGAAGTCACCACCCAGATCCGACCTTCCCACAACCCCCGACGGCAGCCGAACCCGACCCAGGCCTCCATTTTTCCCCTCAGCACCCACGACAGCCCCGCTGCATCTGACACCCTTCTTCTCCGTCGCTGAACACTTCGAACAGCGCCACCCTCCTCTTCGACCATCACGTCCGCCTCCACGCCAGCCACCTCGCTGCTGTTCGACACTGCCATTGTCACCATGACCCCAACCGTCTTCTCGATCGCATCTCCAGCTACCTCATTGCCCCTCTTTCCACCTGCAAGGCTGCAAGTAGTGAGCGAACGAATAAGGAAAAGCAGCAAGTAGCTTTCTCTCCTTCGTGAACTGTATTGCCAATATTCACCCTACGTTATTAATTTGACTATTTATATGTTATGGTACGGGGGTTATACACTCAGAATTAGTTTATACATATGGGGCAGTAACCCACTTGATCGACAGCTGTATGTTAATGATAGTACTTCACGTCACTTGCATGCGAACAGTACTATTAGCTAACTCATATTAATCTATGAACATGTAGCTTATATGCCTAGTAAGTTATATGCATATATTTAAACCGTAGGCTTATATAAGTATATGTGTAAGTCTACTTATATTTGAATAGATATGTTAACTTATATACTGGATGGATGTGTATTATAAGTGGATTTGGCTTGACGTTATAAATTTAATGACACAGATGAACCACGCCTCTCGACGCGACCTCTCGAACACTCGGAACCGACTATAACCGGCAAGTGTGCAATTAAATATGAATTTTTGAAGTCGATGAATAATTACGTCTTTTGCTTTAATGTGTATATCATGAAAACCGCACGTATGATGGCGCGTGAAAATGCTTTTATAATGTCCTAGACCAAAATGTGACACTTGACATATAACTCGACAAGGGTTAACTTTGAGACATTGGCAAAGTAAATCGTTTACTGTAAATTTTTCATTAAACCAACCTGCTCGACATTCCTTGGTTTATTGCAAACGTGGTAAAACAAGAACTCTGACATCATTTAAGTCATGTACATCTTACTTGAGAGTGACATCGTGAAATCGTGTGCCTCAAAGGCAAACTCGTGATATCGTGATGTCGTGTGAGTCGACTAGGCTGGCTCGTGTTCCGGCAAACTTTTGGGTGGGGTTAGGGTTGAGCGGCCACTAGGCGTATGAAAGGTACTCTCCTCAAGGGCACCACCCGCACGCGGTGGGTTAGCGTCAATCACGTAAGCCCCCGTGAGAGGAACGACCTTCTCATCACGACCTACACGCGTGAACCATAGATTAGAATGCTAACTCTTGACATGGAAAATGCAACACTAACTTGGTCATCCTGAAAATCGACATGCTAATGAACACAGAGAAATCTTAACTTTAATCCTTGCAACTGTTTAGAATTGCATGTTAGGGATGTTGTTTCCGTTTCAATATATTTGTTAATGTTAAATTACTGCAGTCATTTCTTTAAACTATTAAATGCTTCTTAAATTCATATCATTTGTATATCTTGCCTTGGGATGCTAACTTTTCTTGCAGACCTTGCTGACATACATTCATGTTTGTGGATGTATGTCAGATCCCGAGTTTGAGCACTAGGAAGATTTGCTCGAGACGCCTGATTCCGAGGACCAGAGTTCGCCGTAGATGCCGAGCCATTTTCTGCGGAAGACTAGAGCCCCTCTTCCGTTACTACTTTGAGTTTTAGCTTTAGTACCTTGTAGTAGGATCAGTGTTTTGCTGTAGTTTACTTTGGCCCTGCTGAGGCTTGTTGGTTTAATTTTGTGTACGAACACTATGTATCTCAGGATGTGGCTTTATTTTCGAAAGTGTTTCTGATTGTTCTGATTAGCAATTGCAAGAACCTCAACTGTGTTTTTATCACAGACGCTTATTGAACTCGAGCTTCACCGCTCCAGTTCAAGCGGACCGCGTAACGTTCTCGCTTCTGGTGTCATTTGGGAAGCGGGGCGTTACACGCTACATGTCACCCGTCTCTATATGAGGTAGCTTGAACATATATGATATTTGAAATATGTTTCTCCCTACAACTTGTCGAGCTACCCTCAAGGTTGCATGGACAAACAAATTTTGATCCGCAAAGTTCGAGAATTCGATCAAACTGTTTGAGTCGAATACGAGTGCATGAGCGGTGCAAGACTATGTATCCCAACCGGATCTTGAGACAAGCAACTTCTTGAGCTACACTCAAGATTGCACCTCTTAGGCGTTTGGATACATAAGATGCTTGCATAGCTATTTATTTATGTTGGGCTATTTATATCTAAATGTGATTTAGAAAAGGAAGAAGGCACTCCGAAAAGTCAATCGAGTTTAATAATTTAATTTATCATTAGTAAAGGCATACGTAGGAGGAAATGGAAATGTGACATATTTTGATGTCACGAATTATTGTTATACAAAAGACGTCTAACACAATTTGACGAATGTCGTCACCTCGCTTCTGAAGCAATGTTTTGCGTTAGTAATTTATGTATAACGATAATATATATATTAAATGTTAATATATATAAATACACAAGATAGTAGCAAACTTGTATGGAAAAATAGACTAGGCTGTATCGAGAGACTAAGCTTCACAAGTCACATAAAGAGGGGTCTGACCTCTCGTATTATGAAGTCTGCGGACACTTGTGAGTCTTATCCTCTTAGATAGAATGGCCGAAACCCATCTGTAAGACAGTGGGAGAATGAGTTGTCGAACTCAGTCTGGTACATACCGATGAACCCGAGTCTAGATTAACCAAATTAAGTTATTCGTATATTTTATTAAGACACGTGTTCTTGATGAAACACAAGTCTGATAAAATAAAGAACGAAATGACTAAAGTATTTAAACAGATTCGATTAGATCGAATGGTCAAATACTTAGCTACATTAAAATCTTGCGTAATTAAAAGAAAATGTGATTTTCTCTCAGGTCAAGTCTGTTAACACATCCGTATGTCAAAAGGTATGAATCACACTTAGTTAGACTTGGTGTGATCCATTGTAAGTGACTCTGAGTTAAGTCCTCCTTCTGGTTTAAGTCCCAGATAGTAATGCCTAGGTTTTGATAATGTTCTGTAAGGACATTATCAATAAGATATTCATTAAATCAATCATTAGGAAGTTGTATAATTACTCGAATTTCGTGAGACGAAGAGCCGAGTTAAACATCATAACTGATGATGACTTAGTCAACTTTCGGGATGAAATTCGGAGTAGTAACTCCGATTTAAAAACTTGATGCAATCAGAATAGGTCCGTGTGCGTAAATAAATTTTGGAATTTAGTTTACGTGCACAAGGAAAATGTTTCCTCACTTTCTGCAAGTAAATCTTTAAGTTGAAAGATTGGTGCAGAAAGGAATATAGTGAAGTGCAATCATGTTGGTCGAGAATGGTTTTTCCATACTAATTCCTATAAAACGGATTATAATGAAACCATTTTTTCCACCAGCAGATGTGTACAGAACTACTCGGATCAAACTCGATGTAAACGTTTAAGTTGACCATGAAAATTGGAGCATTCACTTACAAGTTCGTTTTTCTAAATATGATTTAGATGGACCAACTTATATGAATTAGCCAGATAGTTTTCAAGGTCAGTGGGAGCATGTAAATTACATGTGAGGCATCAAAGGGATGGAACATATATATTTTGATAAAGTGATCAAAAGAGTTTGATACTTTATCAGAAATAGATATGAGCCATTTATGACCATTAACTAATTTAAGATTATTATCGTAAGGTACGATGAACTGGATAAGATCCAAATAAATAAAAAATTATGGATTTCGACAGACCAAATGAATTATTTGAATGAGATTCAAATGGTTGGTCTAATATGAACATAGAAACTCCTTAAGTCTATAGTGTAGACGGTTTTAGCAGATCCACTCACGAAGGCTATACCACATGAAGTCGGGAAAACTTATGTATAAAAACGGTATTATATACCGAGATAAATAGGCCTGAGTGCAAGTGGGAGATGTTGAGAGATGATACCATCAAGGCAATCTATCTCCAAGTGTGAAAAGCACAAACATCTTATTCGAAATAACATTAAGCTGTTTGGTAATAATTTATCTAAGTTATGTTATAATGTAATTAACATTAGATATTAACTTAGGTAAAGTCCTGAGACTTTATGTAAGGTCAAACAGGTATCGAGATGAGTATCTCGATCATAGAGAAGTGTTTGACCGTCTGTAGCATAAGTCTAACAGGGTTCATGGTCGTAGATGTTTTGAGACAAGGATATCGAAACATCGGATAGACCATATTGTCTTAGTCTTCACCGTTTAGCGGTGGCAATGATCTCATGATCGCTTGACTTGGCAAAGTCGTAGATGAGACACAGGTGCTCATTAGAGAATGAATTCACTGAACGATCCATAAGAGTTATCATATGGTTATATTGACCAATCTGTCAATGATGACTCTGAGTGATGATTGGCTAGTTGGTCTTTTGACTTAAGGTCATTTTGATGAACCTGTGCGTGAACGGTGCCACTTAGATCAAATGACCTAGCTTCGAGGCAAGGCCTGTCGAAAGGTCTTTGATTGGGTGACACTTGAAGCGCATGAGGAGAGTAATGACCAAGAGAGGATTCGTCTCTCCCGGTCAATGGGAGTTAGTGTCGTAGGGTTAGTTCGGTCTTTAGTAAAATCTCTGGCCAGAGTTTGTTGGAAGAAGTCCAACATTATTTGACTAAAGATCGATAGAAACTAACCGGAGTCAAGTTATTGGGGTTGACAGTTTGACCGTACCCTAGAATTGACTTACACGACATAGTTTAGACGAAAAGACTATAACTGCGGAATTCATCACAGAAACAGTCAGGGTGGTGCCGACAATACTCATGTAAATGAGTCAACCACATAATGATGATTCCTGAAGCAGGGACGGCAACCACTGCTCGTGGTCACTGTCGTATAGGGCTTCGAGCCCAACCTGTTGTAAGGGTCAGGCTGTAGGGTCTCACACAGAATGCGATCTTCATCTAGTAATAGGTAGAAATTAGTTAGGGAGAATAATTTGCATTTGATGCAAGGGATAAAATATTTCAAAAGATGTTTGCAATAATCTCCAGCATTCGGGATAAATGATCCTGAGTGCAAGTGGGAGATGTAGGAAAATATGCCCTCAGAACATTTGTATTTGATGCAAATGATAATTTAAGCTTAGATATGGACTAAATTGCATATGATGCAAAATAGATTAAATGTGTTTTAAATAGTTTAAAACAAATATTTAATTATATAAACGCAAGGAAAAGCTTATGGGTAAGACAGGAATGTCCGGTCTACGCCCAGGTTCGAACGGCGTCCAAATCGGACACCAGATGCCCAAGATATGCTCAAAAAGGCCCAAAAGAAATAATACTGGATATTTGCCCAAGGCCTGGGCAAACCCAGCCACTGGGCAAGCCCAGACGCGGGCCTGGGCAAGCCCAGGCGTCGACCTGGGCTTTGCCCAGCGCCTGGGCAAGCCCAGGCGCGGCCTGGGCTTTGTCCGGACAGTTTTTCTGCGCGCAGCACGCCTGGGGCCCACCTGTGGGCCCCAGCTCTAGAGTTTTGAACCCTTATTATGCAGAATTGTTTGACGGCTCAGTTTTTGCGAAAAACTAGCCTTGGGCTGATCTTTGGACAATCAATTGGAGGGTCAAACGAACTCCGATTGACGAACGGTTTTTTACTATGCGTTCACCGTTGACCACCCGTCGAATTGATAGGTTGTATCAATCCTGAAGTTCAACGGTGAGGGAGTTAAAATTCACAGAAGTTTGCACTTTGTGAAAGGCAAACTAAATTGAATTTGATTAACTCTAAATTAGTCCCACATCGGATTTTGAGGGAAGGGGAGCAGTCAGCCGCCTATATAAATATGGGTCTGCTCTCTTCCTCAAAACTCGCCCAAGCTCTAGATCTGAGCGGCTCTCGTAAATGTTGGAGCACGCCCGGATCTAAGCTAAATTAATATTTCGCTAAATTAATATTTCTCCTCTCCCTATAAATTTCTGCCTTGCTCCTGAGGGCTCTAGCAAAGCCGCAAAGGAGTTCGAATTCAGATCTGAAATCTAAGCGGAGGTTTCACTCGCGTGAAACTTTCTTCAGCGCGTGGTTGGCTCGGTGACACGGGATTGATCGCCTCGGGATGCAGAGCGGTTCGAGGAGCGGCTCGGCGTGGGACGGGAGCGGCTCGGAAGACGGTGCGGAACATCTCGCCTGCTACAGGGTTGAGATTCCGTGTATGTGTTTATTAGCATTAGTTTAATTTAATCGCAGTAGGCTAGATCCTTCTTGGGATGGTCCGACCCATCCCAAGTCGGCATAGATCTTGGATTAGGGTCTTGGACCTTCGGGTTAAATGTTAATTAGATTAACATGATTATTTTCCACTGCTATTTCTGTCTATGTTCCGTCCGACTTAGGACGGGCATAGAGTTTTTGTGCCCTAAGGGTCCCAGAATTCCCTTCAAGAAGAGGGTTTGATTGTTGGTTTCATCCCATTGTCTTGATTATTGGTTTCATTTATTTTGTGAAATTGCTCTCTTTTGGTATGTTGGAAGCTATCATTCATTCAGTTTCTTGTATATGGAAATGAGAATTATGCGAAGAATTTATAGGAAGTGTTGAATTTAATTGATGCTATGTTTTAGATTTATTTTGCCTCAAGTATCAACATGTTGACTTGATTAATTGTTAAGTAGAAGTTGCTTGCTTGCTACTTTGGAGTTGCTGGGAATTTGGGCAGAAGTACATGCTTAATGTGTTGATGATTCCTCCTAATTTAGAATTCTGAATGTCCTGAAAATTTTACGACAGAAACTTGGGACTATTATCTCCAACTTTCATGTTGAACACTTTTCCAAATTCGGATTAGAAATTGGGATAGGAATTTCGTGAAATCAGCATGTCTGTTTTTCCTCAGCTTTGACACATGTTACGGGAACGACGATCAGTCCTTCAATTCTTAACGAAATGGTGTGTTCTTAGTCTCGTTGAAAAGTTAACTTAAATCCCTACAATATTGTAGCTTTCCATTTTTCCTGAATCTGTCCACATTTTGGAGCAATCTGGTCCTCAAGACAGGACAGTTTCTGTTTTACTTTCCAGCACAGTTTCATCACGTATACCCTTCGCCGTAAATTCTGTATTAAATTGAATACTTGGTGAAACATCATGAAAATTGATATGTAAATGCATAACACCTATATCTACAACTCATAAGAGGAGTAAATATTAAGTGTAGTTCAAAAATATTGAGTTAGTTGCCCCTGTTTGGGACTGCCATGTAAATTCCAGAAATGAATGGCAAACTTGTAAGTACCCATCTTCTCCCTCATTTCCTTCTCCCCTAAGCTCCCAGCCGAATCCCCATGCCCAGGCCGAAAATTTCAGAGCTCTTGCTGCCGATTGTGGCGGGAAAGGGAGGAGAAGAAGAAGAAGAAAAGAAGAGGAGGAAGAGAGGAATCAAAGCCCTAGCCCAACCCCTCCTTCTACCGTTCATCTTCTTCAATTTCTTTCAACTCCATGGCCAAACTTTCCCCCAAAAACCCAACTCAAAGCTGGCCGAAATTTCTGGGCTTGTTATCATGATTTTCCAATCTCAAACCACATCTCTCACTCTCCTTTAGAACCCCAGTGATTAGCTTGTAGTTGTGGGAGCTTGGGATTACGAGTAGTTAGGGTTTGGGGCTTGAAGAGGGTGATTCATGGAGGAATTGGGGGGAATTTCGAAAGCTAGGGCTTTGGATTTTTGGGAGCTTGGAGATGGATTCATGGGGGATTCCAACGAATTGGATGAGGGCTTGAGTCTTCTATGAGGTAGGATTCCATCCTCAATTCATATGGTTCATTTTATTGCATGGTGAGAATAAAGTTTGCATCCTTGGGGTTTTTGTGAATTTCTTTGACATGGTGCATGTAAGATTGAATTAATAGGATGGGTTGGATTAATTGATGCCATGAGTAGATTTCATGTTGATCTTGGATGCTTGTTTCATTCATTTTGTGAAATTGAAATTGTGTGATGTGTTGGGTAAATGTTTACTTTATACCTAAATTTCATGTTGTGTTGAATTGTAGGATGTATTGAAATTAATGATGCTATGGTTTAGTTGAATTAAGTAGAAATGTTCTTAAGTTCAATTTTCATTGATTATTTGAAGTTGCCCTCAAGTTGAGTATTGGAAGCTTTATTCCCCACTTTCCCCTTGCATGAAAAGTGCTCATTTTTCATTGAGATGCGAAGTTGCTTTAATTTCCATTTGAGTTGAGAAGTGAACTATTGAATAATATGTTGCTTCAATTTTAGTTTGGTGTAGAAAGGTTATAGAATGGGAAAGAAGTGTTGCTTGAATTTCTCTTAAATTTCTCATGTAACATGGAACTTATCATTAAATTTCTTTTGTATGGGCTTGTTGGTGATATTACTCTCATTTTGGGTGAGTGTGCCCTCATTTTGACATATGGAGTCATTTGATTAAAGGAATTGGTTTTTATTTCGTTGCATTGATTAAATGGAATTACTTGCTTTAATCTAGCTATAGGGTAGAGGGAGTTGGAAATGGAGCAAGATGATGCCTTTAACGCCTTGTTTCAATAAATATGCAAATTGCCTCCATTAACAATGTTGGAAACTTAAATCTATTTCCAATCCCCTTTGCATGAATTGGGTGACTTAAGTAAGTTACATGGACCTTAAGCATTGACATGGGAATTTAAATCAAGTAGGAAAATTTAAAGTAATTAAGTTAAACTTTATGTTGAAAGTTCTAATTAAGATTGAATTTATATGTCATGTTGATCTAAAGGAGAAAAGTGCTTCTTTATGTGCCTTTAGTAGTTTGTTGCTAATAGTAGAAGGTTATTTAAGAAGTTAACTTTAATTAGTAGGATGCATACTCGTTTATGCCATAAAATTAACCAATCCACTAACACGATGCTATCTTTCTAATAACCTCATGTTGCTTCACTTGAATGTGTTAGCTTACTTAGGTTGCTAAATTGCTCGTGCCTAAATAAAGTTGATATCTTTGTTTCAAACGTGTGATGTTTATCACAATATTGGCAAGATACTCTCTTTTCATGCAAGGAATGATATTTATTCCAAGTCCATGCATGTGTTCCTATTATTATGAAATATGTAAGCCGTGATTGTCTCTCTTTATTGTGTTGAAGTGAAAATCCTCACATGTTGTGGCAAACTCTTTTCTTGATATTTCGGCCTTGGGCCTCTTGTAATAATTTGATGTGGCAATGAAAATATGATGGTGTTGGATAGAAGGAGAAAGTTGAAAGAAAGCAAAATGCAAAGAATGTAATATGCACCCATACACATGGGTTGCGATATGATGCGATTAGGACACGAGGTGGAGTGCACGGGCATGGACAAAGTATCGCGGTAGGAGGCGGGTGAATACTCCGTTGGCCACCTCTTGATCCATTAGGTGACTCCAAGTTGATAACGGAGTAGAATCGCTTGCACCTGCACGCCGACACATTCATGGAATCCCCATTGCATTGCATTGCATGGCGTCGCATTGTTTATGTTTCATACGCATCATGGCATCATTGAGCATCATGTGTGATTGGTGGTTATATATGTCTGATTGTTACCTTTTGGGCATGAATGTTGCCATGAATGCGTTGGTGCTTAGAATGGTTGTATGCTTGAAAGTGGGATTGGCGGTTGCTAGTAGTTGAACTTGGGTGGTGGTGGTGGTGTTATTGTTAGTGGCACTGTTAATGCTATTGATGTTGGCATTATTATCGTTGATATTGGCGAAGTTGTTGTGCTATGTTATTTGGTTTATGGTAGATCACGTTTCTCATTATGCTACATGACCGTTTGCGTTAATTTTTCATATGTTAGTTTCATGTAGTCTTTTGCTAGCCCACAATTATATGCTTGTAGGCCAATCATGTTACCTATTCTTGTTTTCTTAATTGTTATGGGAATTAAATAGGTGCTTTAGTAGATGCTTCCAAATGCTAAACCTATGATTCCAGGACAAATCCATGTATGTATCACATTAAAGTGTAAAATTTCCAAGGTATGCAATTTGTTAGAATTGTTCAAATGGAAACATGCGATATTGGCCATTCCTTGAGGTGCATATGTGGATTAGTTTCTTATGGAACTTTCTCTTATGATTCCTTGATTAAGGATATGTTGTTTTATGGTTAAATAGGTTTCTCTTAAAATATTACTTATGTTGTAATTGGGAAAATTGATAAATACAAGAGAAACTCTGCCGAAATTTTTGTGAGCATTTCGAAAAAATTCCATATCATCCTAAGCATTAGAAACCTAGGTCAGCACTACACAAAAGTGCCACTTGCTACCTCTCTTTAAATTCCATGTTTAAATGAAAACCCGTTCAAAGAACTTAGTAAAAAAGAAATGATGTGACTTGGGTTTCTTTTAGTAGTTACTAGTTGTGGTAATTGGGATGATGTTATAATGCTAGGTCCAGCTTCCTGTTACCGTTCATTTCTCTGTCTGTAGCACTCACTTTGTTTTGCAGGTTCTCCTTTGCGGCAGGTACATGACCCGTTAGTTATGTCATTTACGTTGTCCCTTCCATGATATGTTATGAGTTAAGACTACAGACTATTATATAGAGTATGACATTCCTTTGCACCATGTGAGTTGGTTTTGGTATTCCTACTGGGTCTCGGCTGTGACGTGTCCCCGTTGATATTTTTCAGGTATTGGCTCGTGGAGTTGGAGGCCCACTAGTCCAGGATGGATGAAGTTGGTTGGAGTTGAGGATTTTGAGAGTGTGTGAGAATTTTGGGTGTGAGTTATACGTTTTATATGAGATTTGTATATAGAGATATTGTATAAACAGGTTGTGTATATATATATCAGTGTTTTGTTTGTTGGTTCTTTTGTGTTTCTGTGATATCTGGAATGCTACAAGTACTATCCCAGCAGTGCGCAGTGGGCCTGCTTTGTGTGTTGTCTTTGTATTTCCTTCGTAACACCCGTCTCTTTGGGAATACTTGATACGTATTCGTACTTATCAGGTATCCCAGGGAGCGGGGTGTTACAACTGGAGGGGGGAGCGAGCGCGTAGCTCGGCCCGTGCCCTTCTCCGGTTTGGGTGGCGAAGCTTCGTAAGCTTGCCCCGAAGTCTCATGCGTTAAACTGAAATTTTCAAGTGGGGACACCAAAATTTGAAAATATGATAGAAAAGAAGGTAATTGAATTAATACTCACGAATTCATTGGCAGTATTTTAGCAACTACTTGGCATTCCAAGGGTGGGCTAGCTCGCCCCCGTCCAAGGTTGCTAGAATATATGTAGCCGTCCTGACGATGTCGATGATTTCGTAAGGCCCCTCCCACTTTGCTGCGAGCTTTCCCCGGCAGACGATTTCTGGTTTGAAGGTTGCGTCCCTGAGGACTAGATCGCCGATTCTGAAGCTCTGCTTCCGTACCCTGGAGTTGTAGTGCCGGGCCATCCTCTGGCTGTGTCGGACAAGATTCGTTAGAGCTCGATCCCTCACTTCGTCGATGAGCTCAAGGTTGAGGCCGAGGCCCTCCACGTTGATATCTTCATTGAAGTATCGAAGCCTAAGAGTCTCCTCGCCCACCTCCACGGGGACGACCGCTTCCGCCCCAAACGTCATCATGAACGGGCTTTCTCCGGTTGAAGCTTTATGGGTCGTGCAGTATGACCAGAGAATACCCGGCAGCTCGTCCACCCAAGACCCCGGCAGCTCGTCCACCCAAGACCCGAGAGCGGCACCGACCATCTTCTTCAGGGGGCCCAGTATGCATTTGTTTGCTGCCTCCGCCATCCCGTTGCACTGCGGGTGCGCCACGGAAGCAAAGTGAAGACTGATCCCCCACTCCGAGCAGAAGTCCCAGAAGCCCTTGCAGTCGAACTGTCTTCCGTTGTCTGTCACGATGGAGCGAGGCACTCCGAAGCGACAGATGACGTACTTCCAAATAAAGTTCTTCATGTCTGTCCACATGATGTGAGCTAAAGGTTCCGCCTCGACCCATTTGTTGAAGTAGTCGACTGCGATGACGAGATACTTCCTTCCACCAGAGGCCTTCGGGAAAGACCCAAGGATGTCGAGTCCCCAATTTAGCAATTTGAATTCTATATAATAAAAGCGTCTAGGGCCAGGGAATTCCCACTACGGATCGTTATTTATCTCTGTGAATGGTGAATCTCAACATTGCAAGGGTTGAATCATGGTGAACTAGTCGTAACTGAATAGGAAACCAAGCTCACGTTCTCGCTCTATTGCCGGTCTATAGCAACCTAGATTAGGGCCCACTCTCGTAAAAACCATAACCTAAGCCACTAGTATGAAGATCGACATCATCGTCCAATCGCATCTCGAGCCCACTCTCGTGCAAACTCGAGTTACGATCTAGGTTATGTTAGTTCGTATTCATCCAATCTCTTGCAAATGAATATGAGTATAGATTTATAATAAAAATCACAGCTTTAGTCCAATCTCTTGCAAACCAAGTCTAGAGAATCTCGATTATAAACCTAAATCGAATATCTAGGCCTTCCCATCGATTGAAATCCAATCTCTTGCAAACACCAATCAATGGAAATTCCTAGCTACTCGTAGTAAATCAATCATAACCCAACCGTCTATCAATCTTAGCAACACATTAATTCGTTCATCACAATTCTAAAATCGGATCTATAGGGTTCATCCCCATGCCTTAGAACAGCGGGACTACTCACAATTAATCATGGCAATCACAAAATAAACGAATAAAAACATATAGCAATTCATGGTTGAGAGAAAAAAATTCATAAAAACAAGAAATATTGATAGAAAGAACAAACCAAATTTCCGATTTTCAATCTCCAACTGAGAATTACAATTAGAATAATGCTAAAAAACTAATTTCTGGTCTCCCCTAAAACTAGGAAGAAAACTAGCTTAAATACAAGCCAAAGGCGGCCAGAAAATCCTGACAGATCTGCCTCTGGCGCAGCTTAGAACCCTAATTCGCAATACAGGCAGATTGCGCCACTCGGCCGAGTAGAACATGTCACTCGGCCGAGTGACGGACCCAAAGAAAAACAGAGATATTGGGGGGTTTTGGGGGGGTCTGTCGCTCTGCTCCACTCGGCCAAGTGTAGTTCTTTACTCGGTCAAGTGGGCTTTCTCACTCGGCCGAGTGAGTCTTCTGCTGATCTTCTTCAAACTTCAGAGAGTCGGCTGAGATCTCAGGAGGAAAACCCTGTCGTACTCAGGTGAGTGGACTTCTTCACTCGGCTGAGTGAGATCTTTCACTCGCCCGAGTGGACTTTGACTCCAAGTGCTCTTGTATCCATTGTACTCGACCGAGTACGTTCTTTCACTCGGCCGAGTGAGCTATCTGCTCGGTCGAGTGGGCTGTTTCTGGAGTCCTATCTTCTCCTCCTCGCCTCTTTGTCGATTCTATCGAACTTCTTCTTCTTCCCTCATCATCTAGCGCTGCTAGCAACTCGATAGGGTCATATGCGGTGCTCCAGCGTGCGTGAAAGTCCCTTGATCTCATTTATGCTCCAGATCGCTCCATATTTCCTGAAATCCGACAAAAGCAAGAAATAGTAAAAAGCAACTGATATCGTCGAATAATCGTAAAAAATGCAATATGGACGATCGAAATGACATGCAAACATGCAGAAAAAGGTGTAAAATAAGGAGCGATCAAAATCCCCCAAGCTTACCTCTTACTCGTTCTCGAGGAAGATGAGTAAAAAGGCAGACCCGACAGGTAAAAATAAGGAAAAAGGAAGGGGAAGATAGAATAGAAAACGAAGAGGGAGGTGATAGATCATTTTCTCAGGATATGGAGCTGCTTACTCAAATAGCACACGACGAATAAAAACATGCCAAAGATTTTTATCTCGATATCATGATCATATATAAATGCATTCGATATATAAACCAAGAATATCAAAATGATATGAAACATGAAATCATTCTAGAATTAGCATCGTTTGAGGCATCCGAAGTAATATACATAATCATAGATTGCACACTTTTCAATTGATTGCTTTTTACTGGAGTATAAGAGGCATCACACATTATACAGCAATAAGAATAGAAAAAATGGTATTCATGAAATGCATGCCAAATTTCAATTCGTGGATTTCGTAATACCCCAAGTAATCTCCCGGAGTATAAAATAATTACCTAGCTTAGGTCGTCATGCACAGACAAGTGGTCACTCTCTCACACATCCTTGGATCATCTCCATCAAGCTTATCTATAAGCGTGGTGGCATCAAATAGAACAATACGACTTTTCCCCATTTTTTTGAAGTTCCAAGAAAAATAAAAGAGGGAAGAAAGAAAGTAAGAGATGGGATCGGGTATATACAGTCGAACTTCTTTTTGTTTTTCTTTTCTCCTTTTCTCTCTTTTTCTCTTTTTTGCTCTTTTTTTTTCTTTTTTCTTTTTTCTTTTTTCTTTTTTCTTTTTTCTTTTTTCTTTTTTCTTTTTTCTTTCTTTCTTTCTTTTTTGATAAACCAATATACACAATAACAATCCCGAACCAAAAATAGAGAGATATGCATGTATTCTTTTTTTCTTTTGATTTTGGGGTATTTGAGCTTGTACTTTATAGCAAGGGGAAGATGCCATTATAAGATTTGCAAAAGGGAGATTCACCAATGGTTTTAAGTATAGAAATGAAGTTCAAGATATGTGAAGAACGAAAAATATTCAACGCTCAGTTCACTCTTTTGAATGTGCATGACAACTTTCAGCAGGGTAGTGTAATCTACTCAGTTTGAATTCAGAAAGTGAACTAATCCAGTTATATTAAAAATGCATACATTCAATCAACCGGGAAGTTGAGCATACAATTTCATGCAAATAGAAGTGATAGCAGACAACAAAGTAGTACTCCAAATTTAGGCAATCAATGTGTGAAGCTTGGTGTGTTTTCTATGAAAAGTATACAATATAAACCTCCAGACTCAGCTAATGGAAGAATTTCATTCACAATCATATAATAAAGATACATGTTACTATTCTCGAATGCATGGCAACGTATAGCATATGATATCTGAAATAAAAACGATGGCATGGTGATTCGGAGTGAAAATTTTATATTTATACCCCCTAACTACCCCCATTTTGTGCTAAGAATTATTCTTAAACTTGCTCTATTTGGGTAAATTATCACTTTATGTCATTTTCGGGGCTTATTCTCATTCTTTGCACAAAATACGATTTTTATCGTTTTTATTGGCTTCCTGATATTTTTTATATGCTCCTGGTATTATTTTGATCATATTGTCAATTTTTGAGAATTATTCGAGCACTGGTTTATTTTATATGAATTTTGGGAGGTTAATATTAAGTTTTAATAGCCATTATATTAATTTTCTCACCAATTGGACTAATTTCTCCTTCTCCTATTTTTTCAGGTACTCCTGGGAGTCTTGGGGATTTTCCAGAATTTTCTGGGATTTTTCTGAGATTTTTCTGAGATTTCTAGGTATTTTTTTGGAATTCTTTGGAGGAGAAAGGGGATTTAAAAAGCCAGAAAAAGGAATTAATTGGGTGCGCCACGTGGCGCAATCTCGTTGCGCCACGTGGCACAAATCGGGCCGCTGCGCGTTATTAAAAAAAGTTTTTTTTTCAGCGGGCCGGCCCGCTGTCTTTAAAATAAATTTAAAATAAAATTTAAAAAAAAGGAAAGAAACGCGTGCCGGCCCAGCGGCCGGCCCGCGTTCATGCGCGCGCGGAGAAGCAGCGCCCGCTGCTTGCGGGCGCTGGGAGCGGGCGGGTGGCTTTTGCGGGTCGGATCAGACCCGATCCGACCCGCAATGAGTTAAACATGCCCTGTTACGATTTTTGGAGGGGCTCTCTCGGTTTTAAGGGTTTTCTTGGGCGATTTTAGGGTTTCTTTAGGGGGTTCTTCTTCCCCATTAGGGCTAGGGCTAGGGAAGGAGGCCTTTGGAGCTTGGGAAGCTTGGAGGAGGTGCCCAAGTGAGAGGGAAGCCTCATTTCTTGAGAGATTGGTGATCTCTTCCCTCTTTTCTTGTGTAATTTTTGATATCTCTCTTTGTATTGAACCTTGATGAATTTTTTTATGACTATCATTTTGGTTAGTATGATTGAGTAGTGTTGGATGCTTGTGTTGTGACTCATTGAAGTTGGATGTTAATTTTTGCCCTAATTGCCTCTTGCTCATTTTGAATGTTAATGTTAGATGATTATTAGGGTACAAATTTAATTGGTTAAGTCCCGAGAGGGCACAATTCGAGATGAATCCATACTCCTAATTTGTTTAGTGCTCCGACCATACGTCCATCCCTATTGCAAAATTTCGTGTTCTTGAAAGCTAAACTTTTCGATTGGGCTTCCTTAGCCGGATGACCAATTGAGTGATATGCGGTAATTAGAACTTAATTAACGCCAATCTAAATGAACCCACAACCCATTCTCCTCACCTAGCTATCCTAAATCCCCTTTGGCTCTCTAACCCTACCCATTTAGGTTAGGATTTTGATTTCTTCACACGTTTTTCCCACACTTTCACCCACCGTTAATTGAGATTGTTGCATCACACTTTATTTTTCGTTATCGATCAAACTTGTAAATATAGAACGACTTGTCCCTGTGATCCGACCCGGTACTCACCGGTTATTTTTATTGCAATTGACACTCCTGCGCTTGGGAGTGGAAGGCGTGCACTTGCGCGTTATTCCGAGTCAACCAATTGGCGTCATTACCGGGGACAACGGTTTCTACTATTAGCAATTTTTGATTGATTTTGAAATATTTAGTGTGATACTTCTATCTCTTAGTGTGTGTCTTTCCATTTATTTATTTTCCACTTATTGAGTCTTTTGCTTGTTTATTTTCATTTTCTTGAATTTTTTTTAAAAACATGGCATCATCTTCAGATTTTTCGGACTTTGATTTGGAGGATATCCCACTTCCGCCATACTTTCATGGCACGGAGTGGGAGAACCCTCATTTACATATTAAAATTTTTGAAGATTGGATGTATGCATGTCTTGATGGGAACATTAGCGATGATTGCATATACTTCAGATTTTTTCCCTCTTCTTTACCAGATGATGTTAGATTGTGGTTTGATTCTTTGTCTCTCGACTCACATTTTACTTGGTTGTCGTTTCAGGCTGAATTTCTCCGAGTGTTTTTGACTATCTTTTTGGAGCAGGTACAGGGGTGGCAGGCCATGGAGCAGCATATAGCGAGCTTTAGCCAGGCTGAATGGGTGGCCTACCATCAGGCTTGGCAGCGCTTTACTGATTTGGTGCTTGCGTGCCCACACCCGAGCTTTCACGAGGATCATCTCCTGCAGATCTTGTACACAGGGTTATCGCCATTTGGGTGAGATTTGGTGCAGATGAGCTGCGGTGGAGAGTTCTTTGATTATTCGACCGAGGATTCATGGTGTTACCTGAGGGACCTTGCAGAGTGGGAGCAGACGGTGCCATCTGGAGAGATGTCACTTGGATATGAGGATGATGGACAATCCCAGTTTTCACTTCAGGATGCGGAGCAGCAGGTCCAGTACCAGCCTGAGGAGCCAGCTGAGGGCTCTTTCCAATGCGACCATATGGAATACCAAGAGAAACCTGTGAAGAGGGTGCATTGGGGCCAAGTAGAGGAATTTGAGCATATACATTTTGAGGAGTCAGAGGCGATAGATGATGGAGTGCATGTCGACCACGACGGTGACACGATGTATTTTCACTTTGAGGTTGAGGATGAAGAGGATGTGCATGATTGCCTAGAGCAGATTGAGGACACCATGGAGCCTGAGCCACATTCCACTTCAGAGTTAGCCTCACAGGTCGAGGCGGTTGAGTACTTAGGGAGGACGACTGAGATGAACTATTTCTGGGATGGCGAGGATGATGCATGCTTGGATTTACCCGAGACGAGTCTACCTCCAGTCCTATCGCAGATGTCACTTCCCTCGCCTCAGGATGCGCACTTGCCAGTCATCGAGGAGGTTTGTCAGGAGCAGTTACCAGTTGTGGGGAGTGCCGCAGAGATTGTTGATGTTGACGTCGAGGAAGAGGATAGCAACGGGGATTACGAGATGGTATATATTGAGCCCGAGCTCCCTCCTACTCCAGTTTTCTCTCTGCAGCCACTTCCACCACCTCCTGAGGCCGTGCATCATCCCGAGCCTAGCATCACATTTCAGGGAAGTTCCCATCTTACTTTTTCCTCCACCCCCGAATCAAATTATTTACTTCCATATTATAATGATTCGGATTGTCATCATTTGATCGTAAATTCTTTTATTCATTTCGACGACCCATTTTGGCAAGCTTTTCACTTGGACGGGCGCTCTCGCCCAATTATTTTTGACACGACCTATCTCCCCCATTTTGCAGGAATCTATCATAAGGAGATGCTTGGGGTTGTGTCGCTTGCCATTAATGCCCGTAAAGGAGGTAGGGCATTGGATGTGGCGACGCTCGTAGAGGAGCGTAAGGATATGATCGAGCAGTTGGCACCACCGTTATACATACGAGATCCGCCATTTGCTAAGGTGTATTCTTTCCTTTAAGTAGTGTAAATAAATAAAAAATTAGTTAGTTTGCTTTTGCATGTTTGCTTTCATATTTTTTTCCTCTTTTCTAGGATCTTTTGCCAAGATCTGATACTCTTCCATCATTGAGGACAATGCTTATTTTAAGTTGGGGGGAGAGTGTTAGAATCTTAAGGATTGTTAGGATTTTGGTGTTAAATTTTTTTTGAGATCCCTCCATGTTTCGCCTCATCCCATGATTTTTATTGCATATCATATTTTGGCCTCCTTGTCCATACGCCGCTTGCTTTATGTAGTCCCTACATGCTTTAATTCCATGCATTTTTTTTCGGATTATCATTTTGGTATCAACTTCTCGATGTTTAATTGGCACGTTTTTATTTCTTTTCCAATTTTGATTCAAATGTTAATATACCATGTATGAAGCTATTTTATATGTTGTGATACTCTCTTTGAGATAATTTGGGAAAAGTTTGCTGTAAGTAATTGCATGAGTTGGGATGAATGGTGTATTTTTAACTGGATTGGATTTGGCCAATTGTGCATGCTTTGTTTTCCTCTTATGAGCGGGTGATGAGTTGCTAATTCATGTTGGAATGAGAAAAAAAGTTAGTATAAGTGAATGTTCCTTTCTAATCGAATTGAGTAGCCGGTGCCCCACGAAACATTGGGGAGGACGCCAAAAATGAGGTTTAGGAGATCATTCCATCCATTTGCATATATAGCGTCATCGCGTGTATGCAAATGTGCCGGTGTTTGCATTTATGGCGTTATCGCGTGAATGCAAAACATAAACATCAAAAACAAAAAAAAGAAAAAAAAGAAAAGAAAAGAAAAATGAATGATAAATGAAAGAATAAGCTTCATGAATGATGCAATCTCATCTCCCACCACTTAGAGGAAATTTCTTTTGTTTTGGCCATTTCCATGAAAATTTGAAAATTTGACACCGTGATATATCCCGATACATGTGATACGGTGCTTGCTACTTCACTTTTCTTTGAATTGGATTGAGGAGAGTTTCATTTGTTGTTTACTTTCTTACATTGGTTATATTGGTTTTGAAATCAAGTGGAAATACCATTTTGGAGTATGCCATGAAGATATCATGAAGTTGGTGCATGTTTTTCAATTTAATCCGAATTTATCGCATATTTTGCTAGGGACTAGCAAAAATCTAGTTGGGGGTGTGATTCGGAGTGAAAATTGTATATTTATACCCCCTAACTACCCCCATTTTGTGCTAAGAATTATTCTTAAACTTGCTCTTTTTGGGTAAATTATCACTTTATGTCATTTTCGGGGCTTATTCTCATTCTTTGCACAAAATACGGTTTTTATCGTTTTTATTGGCTTCCTGATATTTTTTATATGCTCATGGTATTATTTTGATCATATCGTCAATTTTTGAGAATTATTTGAGCACTGGTTTATTTTATATGAATTTTGGGAGGTTAATATTAAGTTTTAATAGCCATTATATTAATTTTCTCACCAATTGGACTAATTTCGCCTTCTCCTATTTTTAGGTACTCCTGGGAGTCTTGGGGATTTTCCAGAGTTTTCTGAGATTTTTCTGAGATTTTTCTGAGATTTCTAGGTATTTTTTGGAATTCTTTGGAGGAGAAAGGGGCTTTAAAAAGCCAGAAAAAGGAATTAATTGGGTGCTCCACGTGGCGCAATCTCGTTGCGCCACGTGGCGCAAATCTGTCTACTGCGCGTTATTAAAAAAAAGTTTTTTTTTCAGCGGGCCGGCCCGCTGTGGTCGGCCTGCTGTCTTTAAAAAAAATTAAAAAAAAATTAAAAAAAAGGAAAGAAACGCGGGCCGGCCCAGTGGCCGGCCCGCGTTCATGCGCGCGCGGAGAAGTAGCACCCGCTGCTTGGGGGCGCTGGGAGCGGGCGGGTGGCTTTTGCGGGTCGGATCCGACCCGATCCTTCCCGCAATGAGTTAAACAGGCCCTGTTGCGATTTTTGGAGGGGCTCTCTCGGTTTTTAGGGTTTTCTTGGGCGATTTTAGGGTTTCTTTGGGGGGTTCTTCTTCCCCATTAGGGCTAGGGCTAGGGAAGGAGGCCTTTGGAGCTTGGGAAGCTTGGATGAGGTGCCCAAGTGAGAGGGAAGCCTCATTTCTTGAGAGATTGGTGATCTCTTCCCTCTTTTCTTGTGTAATTTTTGATATCTCTCTTTGTATTGAACCTTGATGAATTTGTTTATGACTATCATTTTGGTTAGTATGATTGAGTAGTGTTGGATGCTTGTGTTGTGACTCATTGAAGTTGGATGTTAATTTTTGCCCTAATTGCCTCTTGCTCATTTTGAATGTTAATGTTAGATGATTATTAGGGTACAAATTTAATTGGTTAAGTCCCGAGAGGGCACAATTCGAGATGAATCCATGCTCCTAATTTGTTTAGTGCTCCGACCATACGTCCATCCCTATTGCAAAATTTCGTGTTCTTGAAAGCTAAACTTTCCGATTGGGCTTCCTTAGCCGGATGACCAATTGAGTTATATGCGGTAATTAGAGCTTAATTAACGCTAATCTAAATGAACCCACAACCCATTCTCCTCGCCTAGCTATCCTAAATCCCCTTTGGCTCTCTAACCCTACCCATTTAGGTTAGGATTTTGATTTCTTCACACGTTTTTCCCACACTTTCACCCACCGTTAATTGAGATTGTTGCATCACACTTTATTTTTTGTTATCGATCAAACTTGTAAATATAGAACGACTTGTCCCTGTGATCCGACCCGGTACTCACCGGTTATTTTTATTGCAATTGACACTCCTGCTCTTGGGAGTGGAAGGCGTGCACTTGCGCGTTATTCCGAGTCAACCACATGGCAAAAGATTATGCATATAAAAGTAAGCTAACTCCAAGTCATCGTCATCACAGAAAATTCATCTCTAGCAAAAAAAGGATAAAAGAAATAAGGATAAAGGAAAAATAAGAACTACTATACAAATGCAGCACACACAAAAATAAGAAAACATGATGCTTGAGGAAAAATATGAAAAAGTGGGTGAAAATAAGTGGAAAATAACGAAATGTGGAAAAAATGAAGATAAAAAATGAAGAAAACGAAAAGTGCGTGAGATACTCACTCCCCAAAGCTAAACTGCACAGTGTCCTCAATGTGATAAGTGTGGCACAAGGAGAAAAATGATAGGGGTGGGGGGTGAGGATGCATGCATGATAAACGATGAAAATGAAAGAAAATGGGATGGAATTGCAAGTGATGAGTGCAAAGATCAAGGTGGTGCAATATAACGGTCCCAGAAATACCTCCTCTCTCCCAGGATGATATAGACAAATCTAAGCAAAAAGTGAACAAAATGTGTAGGGAGAAGGGGAGCAAAATCGGCAGAAAATATAATAACAATCACAACAGTGGCAAAAATATGAGAGGCATCAAGTGTGTGCCTAAGCAGGTGGTGGATCACCGGCATCGTCCTGTGGTGGTGGTGGTGGTGGTGGCAGAGGCAGCTGTGAAATGGAACGGATAGCGGCAGGTGGAGGCTGTGGCAGGCACGTAAGAATCTGGTTCAGGGTAACCTGAATACCAGGGAGTAGAGCGACACGAGACTACACAGAGCTAACAGTGGTGACAAGAGCCCAAAAATCTCCTCTAAGCCCACTAACGGTCCCCTCTAAGGCATGCAAGTGCTGAACGAGGGTGTCGGGGGCGGGGGAGAGGTTCGAACAGGTGGGGGTCGGGGCTGCCGCACACAGCCGCCGTAGACAAGTGGGGCCACTACTGGGTGAGGGTGTGATGTTGTGCTCGCTAAAAGACGCTCAGCCTCTGTGGGAGGCTAAGATGCATGGATACTATCAGAAGTGTGAGCAGCGGCAGAATCTGAAGTGGTGAAAGTGGGCGAGAAGGGTGGCGAGGTCGCTGACACAGAAATGGGGACAGACATCATGATGCTCTCAGTGAAGACAGCGGCAGCATAGATGGAAGTGTCGACTACTGGGGAGGTCGTGAAATCAACAGAAAATGACTCCCAATGGGTCAAGAAATCTGGTGAAGACATGGTCTTAGCTGTCGAAATAAAGGAAGGCTCGCCTATCTCAAAAACAGTGGTGGTGGCGCTCTCAAAACTAACAGAAGAAATGAGATCAGAGGTTAACGACACAGAGGTGGTGGTGGTGGTGGACTCAGCTAGGGTGCTCCTGCCACTGACAGAAGTGTGGACAGAAGTGATGAGAGCAGGGATCAAATCTGGTACAGGCCGAGGGATCGGGATCTCCGGGTCCAGAGGTGGGAGGAGGGGCTCTAGCTGAGCGTCCTTGGGCTCAAGCACGTATGCAGCTGGGATGAGGAGGTCCATCTCTGGTCTCCACACCCCTCCTGCGGGTCCAATGTGGGTCCGATCGGGGCTCGGAAGCACCATATAATCTGTACCAAAAGGACCGTGCATCCAAACCCAGTGGTGCTGACCGTAAGTGCGCAACATCCTTATGCGGGCCATGACATCTATGGAAAGGGAGATAGGCCCGTGGGTCGAAGAAAACCAGCTGGGATCTCAACCCCGCACAAAGGAGCTAGCAAGGTAATCAGACCGCCGCAACAGATCGCCGTCCTGGCGGTGGCAGAAGAAACAATGCGGTCTAGATACCATCTAGCTATATCGATCTGAACGGCGGGGACTGAGACGTCTCTGTCGCCCTCAAAAACTCTCGCTCTAGTCATCACGTAGAGCATATAAAGCTCAGGCATAGACATCGTTCGAGGCTCATACCTCGCGAGAAATGTGGTCGCCATAAGGCACTGAGCAAGGCATGGGTGGATGATAGAGGAGGCCTTGGTCTGGCTAGGGTCAAAGGCTAGTGGGGAACCCGTGATCAACGTCCAGAAATCATGTGTATCGAATGATGGTGGGGCGATGTGCAAGGGACTGAAAGCGCGGTCGGGGTCCGGGACATGGGGCCACTGGAAAAAGGCTCGGAGCATATCGAGAGTAATCTCGCACTCACGATCCATCAGACGAAACGTGCAACCCCTTGGAGTCATATTGATAGAACTCAGGACCTCGAGTGTCGATCGG
This sequence comes from Scilla litardierei, assembly GCA_030789695.1. Taxonomy (NCBI): domain Eukaryota; kingdom Viridiplantae; phylum Streptophyta; class Magnoliopsida; order Asparagales; family Asparagaceae; genus Scilla; species Scilla litardierei. The sequence continues at coordinate 105,378,933 of CM061137.1, read as the reverse complement.
ACGTTGGTGTGTCGACACCGACAGAAAATCATGCCACCCCACATTGTCATACAACTGAAGTAGGCTCTCGAATACCCCTAGGAGCTCAAAATTTGCAATGTGTGTAAACGTAGAGGGGACAATCGATTGATGGGAGATTCTTTCAAATCTGTCGCAGTGTGCTTCATCTCGGAAAGTGATCCCCATCGTATCGAAAGCTGGACGAGCTGTGCCGGTGGGGGTGGAATGGGTGCGGTAGGAGGCGGAAGTGTAGGTGGTGCTGGGCTAGGTCGCGGGGTAGCCAGGCTTGCTAGTCCTCCTCTGCTTAGAGGCGGCCACCCGCGAACTCGACCTAGTGCGTGGAGGCATGGTAATACAGTGAGATGTGCCAACCAATGTGAAGTGCTAATAAAAAGGAGCGAATATACCCGAGCACGATGCGACTCCAAGAAAGTGATGTGAGCAAGGAAACGCCTCCCCTGAGAAGCTCCAAATCTGCCCCTGATTCTCCCCCAAGCTATCCTGAAACACAAAATTGATTGATTAGCAATGAATATCAATAAATTTAGGGGAAAATCAAGAGAAATATGTGTGAATATAGTTTAATTTCGATTCGGGGCGGAATAGGGCTTATGAAATGGAGTTTGGGAGACAACGGGAAATTAGGGCTGATAGGGGACGACCGGCGGCAAGGGAAGCGACGGCGACCGGACGGTGACAAGTGCAGCGGGGGTCGTGCCACTCGGGTGCGGTGGGTGCGGCTCGGGCGAGGGAACGGGGCGTTCGGGCGATTGGGGGAAGCTAGGCGTCGATTTGGGATTTTGGGGGATTTTTGATTTTTGGGCCGCATGCGCTGGGTTATATAGGGTAAGTCACTCAGCCGAATGGTGGTGACCACTCGGCCGAGTGGCCTCACTTTATAAAATTTTAAAAATTTTCGTGTAGCAGAGTAGCACTATCACTCGGCCGAGTAGACAAAAGTCACTCGGCCGGGTGGCTAGGCCACTCAGAGCTTTTAAAGTGCTGAAAGTGTCTGGTTCACTCGGCCGAGTGACAAAGTCACTCGGCCGAGTGGCATGTAATTAACAGAGAGGGGTTTTCGAAACTTCCCTGATTAGTACCCTACTCGGCTGAGTAGGGTCTTCACTCGATTGAGTGAAAATGTCATTCGGCCGAGTGGGCTGCTATTTTCAGCTCCAACTCTCTGTTTTTGCTCCACTTTCTGATTTCTTTCCCCCGTCAGTTTCTTCCTTCTTTTGATGTTTGAGCACATCCCTGGAATTCTTCCCATCACCATGGTCGTCCTCCATTCATATCTCCATCTCCTGAAATGAAAAATGTTGCCAGTTGTTAGGTTTTTCTTCGACACTTGACTCTAAACACTAATAAAGATCTAAAACAAAAAAAGAAAAGAAAATTCAACTAAAAACTGAAAATAGAACTGTCAGGTTGCCTCCTGACAAGCGCTCGTTTAAGGTCTTGAGCTCGACCCCTTAAGATTCGGGATTAAAGCTCGATATTTGGCGCATGTGAGATGCGCGCGTCAAACTTACCGGAAAGGCTGCTTGGGTTCAGTTGTTGACATTCTCTGGTGTTCCTCGACTCCCCTTCATCATGGGTAGTAGTGGGGGGTGAGTCCCCCAAGCTTGAGCTTTTGACATCCTTCTTCTTGGCCGGCGGCGAAGATTTGTTGGCCGGTGGAGCTTTCTTCATATGCTTCGCCTTAGAGAGCTTGTATAGCTCTCTAATCTTGACGACATCAGCGTCATCCTTCTCCTCATCCGTAAGGGTGTCCGGCGGATCTCCCATCATTTCGCCTTCTTTGGTAAGTTGGCCCTCTTTGAGGCCGTCATCGTGCTTGGCTCCGATGGCAAATGGCATGACGTCGTCAATTACCTCGTCGAGGAGGTCCAAAAGGTCTTGGGACCAACCCTTAATTAGGTATATGCTATTTACTTTCCCCGTGTGGGCTCCATCTGAATAATGTTTGAGCCTTTGTCCATTTACCTTCAATGTGACACCGTCTTTTCCCTCTATCTCAAAGGCCCCTCCCGGTTGTATGTGCCGAATGGTGAAAGGTCCCGACCATCGTGACCTTAGCTTTCCGGAAAAGAGTCGAAGTCTAGAATTTAATAATAGGACCTTGTCTCCGATCTTGAAGTCCATAACAGTGATGCACGCGTCATGGAGAATTCTGGTTCTTTCCTTGTAAATTCTAGAGCTCTCGTAAGCATTCCGTCTAATCTCGTCAAGCTCATTGATATCTAGAAGACGTCGCAACGCTTGTAGTCGTAATTTAAGGTCTTGATTGCCCAATAGGCGTGATGTTCCAACTCTACCAGCAAATGGCATGCCTTTCCATAAACTAGCCGGTACAGGGTGGTGCCAATGGGGGTTCGAAAGGCTGTGCTATTGACGTGCGTATATATTTCATATATTCACGCACGTTTTCTTTCGTGGTTCTCCGTATTTTCCGCCGTCTTTTATTCGTTTTCTCGTGTTTTCTCGTTTTCTTTCAATTTTCTTTGTTTCTCCATGTTTACAGGAGATTGCCCGCGTAGGGGACGTTTAACGACGATATCTCAAGTCCCCGGAGCAATGGGAGGAGTCACGCGTGACCCAGGGGGTCAAACGAAGATGATGGCATCATTTTATCCCCTCACCTGATCGGTTGGACTAAGTCAACCGATCGAGTGATGCACGCGTGCACCACCCGGTCTCGGCTGGAGCTCAAGTGGATGTCACCCGACCGGTTCACAGGCCGGTTCAACGGGGCCGATTCTCTGTCTTTTCAAGCCAAATTCCAACCGATCGGGTGACTTTCACCTGATCGGTTCATCTGTAGCTGATGCTGAGGAGCCGAGACACGGGCACCCAACCGACCCCTTCACCCGATGGCACCAAGATCCAACCGGTCACCCCAAGAACTCAACCGACCGGTTCATATGACCGGGTGAAACTCCGCCGTTTTCTGTTTATTATTTGTAACGGATCACCCGATCGGTTGACTTGTCAACCGATCGGGTGATATGAGATCCTATAAATAGGACCCCTAGGGTTCCAGAAACGGGGAGCTGTTAGTTTTTACTGTTTTCTCCTATTTTTGACGGCTGTAATTACTTTTCTATTGTAAGTTTTCGGATCTTTCTTAAACTTTAGTATTATCTTAATTGCTCTACTACCTTCTCATTCCTATCGTCTGATTATGATTTTAACGGTTCATTTTCATTTAGATCGCTTTTTAATGAATATTTGTGAGTAGTTCCCAAATTTGGGATTTTGGCGGAAACCCCTTCGGGGGCTCTTCCCGATGCATCCATAGGGTTAGGAAATCGATAGGGATTAGGAATCTAACGGTTAGGCGGGGTGTTTTATTTTCATCGGTGGGAAAAAGACCGCCTTTGACCGTTGGGCCAAGGGGGAATAAACTTGGCGGTTGACTCCCTAGCCATAGCTCACGCCCTTAGCGTAGATGCCGAATCCTAGCGCGCGGGAGCGGCAGGATGAGACGTTGGGAGTTATCGTTGCGAGCTTAGTGCTCCCGGAATCGATCAGTGTTAATGGAAACGGGAGTGCCCACTGATCGAACCCGGGAAGTCTGGTGTATCATCATGGGCACCGACCGGAATATCGGGCCCATGGGATGCCGGTACCACTTTCAGAGGCAACGTCTCACAATTAGACCCTAATTTCGATCGCCATCCTACCCGTAGGCCGTATCGGCGAGAGTCGCTCGTTGGAGTGGAAACCAAAGTCCCGGGTTTATTTTCTTATTGTTCATACCTTGCATTCCTTTACCGTGACAACCCATCAACCGATCCGGGCTAGCTCGCCCACGGGGTGATTTCGGTCCTCCTTGACACAAAAACATCCTAGCCTCCCTCTGTTCGACCCCCAAGCCACACTACAACACCGTGCGCTTGCGGTTACAAATATCTAAACCCTCACGCGGGTCCCCCGGCCATTTACGGCTCGCAAACCGGGGGCACGTCAAGTTTATGGCGCCGTTGCCGGGGAGGCAACATGCTTGTTATTTTAGGATCTCTTGAACCCTAGTGTCTAGCTCTTATCCCTACCTCGTGATAATTTTCGCATTCTTCTTTTTCCTTTTTATTTTCTTCTTTTTATTTCTTATCTTATCTGTCTCTCTCCCACTTGTCGCTTCACGGGTGTTTGTTGTTTTTCATGCGCAGGAGTTCAAGAAGTCTCGACTGTTGGATCTGGATCCTAGCCTAGAGGGGGGGTGAATAGGCTAATAAAAAAATTCTCGTGCAACTCATGAGAAATCACACGCAGTTAAAAGCACAACCAGAGTAATGAAAAGCAGACACATAGTACACAGCAGATTTTACCCTGGTTCGGTCGTCCCAACGACCTACTCCAGCCCCCAAAGTAAATACTAGATTGAATAGTGCAATAGGTACAAAGTCACAAGTTAAAGCACGCTCAGAGCACCCTCTACGTCTTTACACTCGCCAGACTCTCAGTACCCCACACACAGTGTTTCCTCTCACTATCAATCCTAGCAAAGCTTTCTACCAGCTAGTCCCAAACTAGCTGGGTCCCACTTGTCTAGTCCCAACTAGACAAGTCCCAAAATAGTCCACAAAAATAGGTAAAAGTTTCCCCTACAGAGAATGTTACACTAAGACACAAATAAAGGAGTTTAGAGTTTAGAAATGCTCAGTTTGTGTCTGTGTAGGCGTCTCTGTCAATCAGCACATCGTCAGCTCCAATCTGACGCAAACGGTGTCTCAATCCAACTCCTGGATGTCAAGATATGCACTGGTCTGTGCGTAAAGCAACTGCAGTTCAATCCTTTAATAAATGGTCGGTCTGTGCACTCAGCAATCCTTTTAAATGAGCTGGTCAGTGCGCTAAGCAGCTTTAGTTCAAAAGCTATAAGTAACGGCCTGTGCGCAAAGCAACTCCTCAATATTTCTCCGCCACGTCAGCATGCAAAGTCTTGATGCGGGTTTTCGATTTTACGCATGCATCAAACAATCTCGATCGTTGATTCCTTATACACTCGATCTGTAGCCGTTCGATCTTTGTTTAAAGCATGCAGCGATGGGTTCGAACGGCGACGTCAACTCGGTGGCGGTTTCGTGACGACGGCGATGCATCAGCGCTCGGTGACGAGCTCGAGGGTGGCGGCGACAACTTGAACGGTGATGGCGGCTTCCTATCGAGAAGGAGATGGCGTCGTCGATCAGCAGCGAGTTCTTTGGAGGCAACTTCATGGCGACGGCGGCGGACGGCAGCGAGCTTTGAACGGGGATGGCGATGGCTCACGGCGATCAACTCCTTCTCCGACAAGTTCGACACTGGCGGATGACGGCGGTATGCAGATGGCAATCTTGCAACGACGACGGCAGCTTCTGCACCCGATGATGACGACAGCGGATGCGAGATCTTCTCCGGTGATGGCGTTCAGCAGCGGCGGCTTCGAGAGCAGACGACGGCGACGACTCAGCGTTGGGCAGCAACGTACTTCGACAGTGGCCTGTCGACTGCAGTGATCTTCTCCGGCGTCAGCAGCTTCCAAGTGCCTCCGGTGTTGACACACGGCGATGCCTAGATCCTGACGACGGCTTCGTCTTCGGGCTCTTGACGGTGCACGGTGACGGCTACCTCGCTTCGTCTTCGCTTCGACAGTGGTTCTCCGATGATGGGCTTTGGTAGACGTTCGTGTAGAAGCTCCGGTGACCTTTTCTTCGACGACGACACTTGCTTCGTCTTCAACGATGGCTGCAACTAGGCGGTGGCTATGCGAGCTTTGGGCAGCGGCGATGGCTTCACGGAGTGCTTCGAGATGCTTACGGCATGGAGGATAGGACTCAACCTTCTTGCTCTTTGCTTGATGAGTAGATATGAGACTTTTTGGCCTTGGTTTATTCTTTGCGGCTTGAAGAAGTTTGGCTTGATAATGTTGCGGCAAAGAAGTCTTGAACTTTCTGGCTTTTTTTAGACTTGTTGGGCTGCTCTCCTTTTTTTTGATTGCCGCACACGTTTCTTCTTTGTAGGCCATGATCGTTTTTAGGGTTTTGGGAGATGGCCTTTTATAGGATGTACTAGGGGATTGATACAAAGTAGTTGGGATTTTAGATGATTTGATTAGGAGTTTGAATAGGTAATGGGTAGCAACAAATCTCCCTAATTGATTTGAATTTTGACCCAATCATCATAGGATTTGTAATTGGCTAGGGAATGGGTTGAATCAATCAATTTGGGATTTGATGTGTAGTTCAAAAAGATTTGAATTGATCCAACCACCAATTTGACCAAGTCCAACTTTGCTCTTCATTGACCAAGTCAAACTTCTATGTGCACACACACTCCCTTTCTCCCAATATGCTATACGAATAGCAATTCCGCCAAATAGTGAAAGTATATTGTTTCACCAAGCCTGAAACACACTAAGCACACACGTTAGATATAACGACACGTTTGTCATCATCAAACCAAGATCCTAGATCGTTGCTTCCAACAATCTCCCCCTTTTGGTGATGACAAACCCATAAAAGATTTGAGCAATAGAAATGAGTGTGTGAAGTGTGTTGAAGGGTGTAATGCAATATGAGTCATGGAATGAATATTCAAGCACTACAACATGGCATGCACAAACTAATAACAAATACAATAGCATGCTCCCCCTTCTCTCAAGCTCCCCCTTCAACAAGTATTCAAGTATAATAGCATGCTCCCCCTTCTCTCATGCTCCCCCTTCAACAAGTATTCAAGTATATTTCAAGCTCCCCCTTCAACAAATAATATCAACATCAAAGCTCAAAGCTGTCAAAATCTTTTATTTCTCCCCCTTTGTAATCACCAAAAGTGGATTAATGAAGTCACAAAAATATCCCATGCAAAAATAAGTCATTATTAGATGTAGCGTGCAATTTGCATGAGTAATCCAAATAATAGACAAGTCAAGGTCATAGAATTTCATACCAAGACTTCTCCACCTTTGTGTAAGTGAAATGATATAGACAATAAAGTACAAGAGGAGATTCAATTTCAAATATTCAACCAAATCAATCCACATTTTCCAATTTTCATGAATATCACAAGGATTGATTTTTCCCACCTCATCAAAGATGAGTTCAAGTTACCGAACCCCAAAACATAGCCTAAAAGGACTTTTAAATGTGGGGTGGCATTGCTTGACGAGTTCTATACACCAACGCTAATGATTACCCATGTAGCACAAGTTGGATACTCGTGGGTTGTGTATTAGCCATGAAGTGTATCCATTTTTCATACGGAGCAAATATCGTAATATTTTTTTTCATTTGTAATTTTTTTGCTCAATTTTAATTCATGGCTAAACACATCATATCCCTTAGAAATTTTAGAAATTAATCATTCCTACATTCACTTTCCATTATTCTTCAAAAGAATCTCCAAAAGCACTAAAAAGTCAAATATCGTGAAAGTGCAAATGTAGGTGTAGAAGTCAAGTTTGAAACTTATGAGACATGTCATGGCTACTAAAAAGAATAACATCATGTTCATGTAGCTACAACGATAATGAATTGACTTCTACAAGGGATAGAATTGATCATTCATACAATATCACTCAAGAGATTCATAAGAGGATTCAATAAGCACATTTTTTTGAATTTTTGATTTTTTTTTTCAGAAATAAAAACATTAAAAATCATCCATGCAAGCACACAAACCAAAATAAATCAAGCACACAAAACAAATCTATGAAGGTATGCAATGAAATGCAAAGAGGAATAAAAATTATACCTTCTTGTCGCTTTTTGACGAAGGAGCTAAAAGAATGACACATTGAATTTAACGCTCCTCGCCAAAACTCCATCACACCTACATGAAGGTGTTAAGTGTGACCTTGGAATCCAACAAGGTCCACTAGTGTTAGCCAATATAGTTTTAGGAACGCACACTTGTTTAAACTTGATATTTGTGTTCCTAAATTTACAATAATATGAAGTGTGGCCTACACTATCACAAGTAAAGCACTTTGCATATTTGTTCTTTGCAATAGAGGGTGCATTGTGGAATTTCTTGAATTTTGGCTTTTCGACATTTTTCAAACCAAACCCAAGTCCTCTTCTGTTATTGCCATATAGTTGATTCTTCAAAATAGTATCCAACGATTGTTTTCCCATAGAGAATTTCTTAATGGCCAATTCAAGATTAGAGACTTTGGATTTCAACAATTTATTTTCTTCCACAAGCAATGTGCATTTACTTATAAAAGCTCTCTTGTTTTCCTCTTCATTCTTTTCAAATTCAATCATTTTTCTTTTAAAATCATTATCCAACATGCAAAATTTATCATTAAGCTCTCTAATCACATAGTCTTTTTCAGTTTCGAGCTTAATCAAATCAAGTTTAAGCATGCTAATATTATTCATCAAGGAAGGACAAGAGAGGCAAGGTGCTTCATCATTAAAACTGGACTTTTCCTTTTTCAAAGTGTCAATAGTAGAGTCACGAGCAACAATATCAATTTTGAGCTTTTCAATCTCTTTAGACATTTCATATTCAGATTGTTGCATTTCAAAGTTCTCATTTTGATAATCATCTATAGTGGATTCAAGTTCTACTATTTTATCTTGCATTTCTTTACATAGGGTAAGGAGTTCAGTTTTACTACCAGAAATTACCTCATCATGTATTCCCATCAATGCCATGCATGAGTGGGCTTCATGTTCTTCCTCCTCACTTTCAGCTTCGCTGTCCATATCCCAAGTTAGCACCTTGGATTTTCCCTTTTCTTTAGCTACCTGAGCTGTCTCATGTGGGCAATCCCTCATTCGATGTCCTCTTTTCTTGCATTTAAAACAAGTCATTCTATTAGTAGCATTCTGATCATAAGTTTGCTTAGAAGACTGAAAAAAGTTAGAGCGATTAAACCTGGGTGCCATTTCTGTTCTTCCTTGCTTGGTCTGGACATACTTTCTGAAGTTTCTGACCATTAGCGCTATGTCATCATCATCATCTTCACTTTCGTCAGCTGTCAGAGCAAGTGGCTTGGTAGCTTTCTCCTTCTCCTCAGGTTTCTCCCTTTTATCCACGTTTTGCAATTCAAGGTCGTGGGACATTAGATTACCTATCAAGTCCTCCACCCTCATCTGTGACAGATCTTTCGCTTCTTGGATGGCAGTGACTTTAGGCCTGAAAGAGCTTGGCAGTGCTCTTAATATCTTTCTCACCTGCTCAAGGCTAGAATATGGCTTACCGAGCGAATTAGACTTGTAGACAATGTTGGTGAACCTCGCAAACATTTCTGATATCGTCTCTGATGGTAGCATGCGAAATCCCTCGTATTCCGTGCTCAGAAGTGCAAGTCTAGACTCCTTCACCTGTGACGTTCCCTCGTGCGTCACCTCCAAAGTATGCCATATTTCATGCGCAGTTAGACAATGTGAGATACGATTGAATTCAGATTTATCTAATGCACAAATAAGAGCGTTCATAGCTTTAGCATTAAGAGAATAAAGCTTCCAATCATTATCATCCCACTTATCATCAGGTTTAGGCATCTCAGTATTTTCAATTTTAGTAACAGGTGATTTATAGCCTTTTTCAACAATTTGCCAAGCTTTATAATCAATAGAAATCAAGTAGATTCTCATACGATTTTTCCAATAAGCATAGTCTACTCCATTAAATCTAGGTGGTCGGGAAATAGACTGACCCTCAGCAAAAGCACTATCAATGTGGTCAATGGTCAAACTAGGCTAGATCTACTAAAACCTGCTCTGATACCACTTGTTGGATCTGGATCCTAGCCTAGAGGGGGGGGGGGGGGGGGGGGGGGGTGAATAGGCTAATAAAAAAATTCTCGTGCAACTCACGAGAAATCACACGCAGTTAAAAGCACAACCAGAGTAATGAAAAGCAGACACAGAGTACACAGTAGATTTTACCCTGGTTCGGTCGTCCCAACGACCTACTCCAGCCCCCAAAGCAAATACTAGATTGAATAGTGCAATAGGTACAAAGTCACAAGTTAAAGCACGCTCAGAGCACCCTCTACGTCTTTACACTCGCCAGACTCTCAGTACCCCACACACAGTGTTTCCTCTCACTATCAATCCTAGCAAAGCTTTCTACCAGCTAGTCCCAAACTAGCTGGGTCCCACTTGTCTAGTCCCAACTAGACAAGTCCCAAAATAGTCCACAAAAATAGGTAAAAGTTTCCCCTACAGAGAACGTTACACTAAGACACAAATAAAGGAGTTTAGAGTTTAGAAATGCTCAGTTTGTGTCTGTGTAGGCGTCTCTGTCAATCAGCACATCGTCAGCTCCAATCTGATGCAAACGGTGTCTCAATCCGACTCCTGGATGTCAAGATATGCACTGGTCTGTGCGTAAAGAAATTGCAGTTCAATCCTTTAATAAATGGTCGGTTTGTGCGCTCAGCAATCCTTTTAAATGAGCTGGTCTGTGCGCTAAGCAGCTTTAGTTCAAAAGCTATAAGTAACGGCCTGTACGCAAAGCAACTCCTCAATATTTCTCTGCCACGTCAGCATGCAAAGTCTCGATGAGGGTTTTCGATTTTATGCATGCATCAAACAATCTCGACCGTTGATTCCTTATACACTCGACCTGCAGCCGTTCGATCTTTGTTTAAAGCATGCAGCGATGGGTTCGAACGGCGACGTCAACTCGGCGGCGGTTTCGTGACGACGGCGATGTAGCAGCGCTCGGTGACGAGCTCGAGGGTGGCGGCGACAACTTGAACGGTGATGGCGGCTTCCTCTCGAGAAGGCGATGGCGTCGTCGATCAGCAGCGAGTTCTTTGGAGGTAACTTCGTGGCGACGGCGGCGAGCTTTGAACGGGGATGGCGATGGCTCACGGCGATCAACTCCTTCTCCGACAAGTTCGACACTGGCGGATGAAGGCGGTATGCAGATGGCGATCTTGCAACGACGACGGCAGCTTCTGCACCCGATGACGACGACGGTGGATGCGAGATTGACGTGCGTTTATATTTCATATATTTATGCACGTTTTCTTCCGTGTTTTTCCCGTATTTTACCGCCGTCTTTTATTCGTTTTCGCGTGTTTTCTTGTTTTCTTTCACTTTTCTTTGTTTATCCGTGTTTGCAGGAGATTGACCGTGTATGTGACATAAAACGATGATATCATGAGTCTCCGGAGCAACGGGAGGGGTCACGCGTGATCCAGGGGGTCAAACGACCAAGATTGCCACTTTTCAGCCCCCACCCGATCGGTTGGACACAGCCAACCGATCGGGTGATGCACGCGTGCATGACCCGGACTGAAGTTGGAGCAAAGTGCAAAGTCAACCGACCGGTTCGCCGACCGGTTCATCCCAACTAAGTTCTCGGGAAGTTGGAGCTTAATTCCAACCGATCGGGTGATATCTCACCCGATCGGTTCATCTGAAGCTGAAGTTTCCCAAACGACGACCCGGTCATGCCACCCGTTCTCCTCAGCGACCGGTTGAAGCTCCCGAAGCCCGACGGCCAAAGCAACAAGCGGCTCACCCGATCGGTTGATGTTTCAACCGATCGGGTGGCCTTTTCTTCCGCTTTCGCGCACCGCTGCTCATTCATTGAAGATCTGCTACCATTCCAGAAGGATTTTGGGTGATCTCTTATTTTTATAGCGTCGGCATCGTCGTTAGCTTTCCAACGATAGGTCGCATGCCCAAATCCGATTTTTCTAGATTTTTCTGGAATTTTCTAAGCGCAGCTATGTGCTGAAACTGGCTGCAGTCTGGAATTTCACTTCAACCGATCGGTTGACTTGTCAACCGACCGGGTGAGATCTGTTTCTGCGTATCTGAGCTCTCTGTTTGTTCCACCCGATCGGGTGAGTTTTCACCCGATCGGGTGGGCCTTTTTTGACAGTTTTGAACCCGACCCAAGAGGGTTTTTGAGGGGTTTATAAATAGGGTTTTGGGGCACGATGGAGGGGACTTCTTCCTCAGTTTTCCTAGGGCTTTTTGCCCCTTTTTCTTGTAAGTTTAGATTAGATTAGATTAGCTTTTATATTGCAATAAATCTTGTATTTGATTGAAGATTCAAACTCAAGATAAGTATTTCTTTCTCTTGTTCTCCATTTTTTGTGTTGTATTTCTTTTGCTTCATGATGAATGTTTGTGTGTGTTTTGTGTTGTTTGTTTATATGTTTTTCATCATGGAGTAGTATTGATGAACCCTAATACGGGTTAGGGTAGGATTGTTGCTTGGGAATTTACATTAGACTTGGTTGCATGGCACGTGTTCGATGAAATGTGTCAATGGGGATTTCTAGCAATCTGGGTCCAATTCGTACGGCAACACACTAGATGTGTTGGGGATTGGGGTCCGGTTCTTGTCCTGTCAAGATCCGCTTCGATGTATTTCTAGAAATCACATTTGACCTATTTGGCCATTAGGGTTACGCGGGGGTGTTTCATTGTCATCGGCGGGAAAAAGACCGCCTTTGACCGTCGGGCCGAGGGGGAATAAACTTGGCGGTTGACTCCCTAGCCATAGCTCACGCCCCCAACGTAGACATCGAGTCCTCGCGCGCGGGAGCGGCTTGGACGAAGTGTTGGGAGATATCATTGTGGCCTTAATGCTCCCGGTTGCGGAAGGTGTTTATGGACACGGGAGTGCCCACCGTCCGGAACCGGGTAGGCCTAGCGTGCTTGGCACCGACCGGAATATCGGGCCATGGACGCTAGGTACCACCTTTTGGGGCAATGTCTCACCCTGGATCAAGTCAAATGCCAAGTGTCATGAGTGCTCTAGCCCGTGTTAGCGGGGATTCATTTCGTGTCTTTTTCATTTCTTTCTTTTATTTCTACATTCCACCCATATCATCTGCGTAGCTAGCACGCGACCTAGGCGAGGCTAGTAGCCACTCAAGCCATCCACCTCCCTGTGTTCGATATACCCGCACCCTACACTAACCGTGCACTTGCGGTAAAACGACACCGCGCCCATACCGTAAACGGGGCGCCGGTCAAGTTTTTGGCGCCGTTGCCGGGGAGGCGTTCGGTTTGATATTAGCTTAGCTTGGGTTCGTTAGACTGCGCATAAAAACACAAAAAAATTTATTTTTCTTTTTTTTAAAAAAAAATATTCAATAACCAAGAAATTTTTCCCCCACCATTATATTATCTTTTTGTTATTCTCTTGTACTATTGACGCTCCTCTCTAGTTTTCTTATTTTTGTTGTCCAGGTATCTTTGATATTGCCATGTGGAGATCAGATTTCGATGCTCAGATGAGAGGCTACAATCCCTATTCATTTTTGGTTTGTGAGAATTGTGGGATGGCGGGGCACGTGTATTATGATTGCCCATATACGCTTGAGAGCCTCCCCCTACACCAAGGCCATACATTTTCCCACAACCATTGCCCGAACACCTCCCATCCATTTCCTCAACCTTATATCCCTCCACCAACACAAGAAGAATCAAGCCTCGTGTCTCTCCTTGAAAGTGCCATGTTTAACCAAGGCCAAATGTTACAAAACTTGATGGTACCAATCACCGAGCCTACACCGAGGAGAGAGGATGAAGGAGAGGATATACCCACTTTCATGGTTGAGACTACCATCTCATCGGCCACCATAGACACATCTCATACCGATGCCCCAATTTTCCCACACTACCACTTGGATGACGAAGCATTTTTTGATGATGATAGTGAGGATGGGGAGATTTCTCTAGGATCTGTGGGAGAGACTTGTCATCTCTATTTGGATACCCCATATGAGTCCTATGAGAGCACCGAGGAGACCACAGAGCTTATGCATACCGGCGAGGAGGATGTGCGTGAGGACGACGACACCACGACCACATACGAGGGGTCCGCTCCACATCCACCTCCACAGCCATCTCTGTCACAGCTTCCTCCTTGGTCGGTGGTCAACCATGAGGATGTCATTCAGGACATCGAGCAGATGGAGAAGCATGAGCATATCGTCGAGGAGGATGTGCATGAGGGCTTGGATACGATCGTCCACTTCATGGAGCCCGAGCCACATCTACCTCTACCGTCACGCTCCACTTCTTCTGCGGCTGAGCATCTACTTGAGCATATTGCCCCTATTCAGGGAGATTTTCATACTCACTCTCACTCCACTTTTGAGTCTCGCTTTTCACTTCCTATTTCTTTAGACTCGTATATATTTGACATACCATATCTCTCGCAGGACACAGGATCTACTTCCCCTGAGGTATGCGGTGTGTCACCACCTGGAGAGCCACTTCTCATGGAGAGCAAGGATTTGGTCGTCGCTAGTATAGAGGATAGCGACCCATTCTCAGGGAGTATTCGTCACACTTTCACTATTTTTCAATCTTATTTTGACGATTATCTCTGGGATACTTTTATTTTGGGGAAAGATTTTTTGCCATGGACTAATGCATCTCGTCCTTTGCAGGTCGCAGGTGGACACCTACGAGGGATGCTTGGAGGTGCATTGCTTGGGTCCATTGGCACACGTGGCACATCGCTTCTGGCGGAGCCACAGAAGGAGCAGTTAGAGCAGCTACCTGCCCCACTCCAGATCTTGGATCCGCCTATGCTCAGGTGTATCCTAATCCAGTAGTGTAAAAATTTTCCGCTTCCTAGTTTAGATTTGAATAATCTCGTCTCCTCTCATTAGCAAGGGGAGCGTATCTAGGATTTGCTTTTGCATCATAATAACCCTTCATGTCGTGCCCTTCTATCATTTCACCCCACATCCTCTTCAGAGGAGAACGAGCAGACTGTCTCTCCTGCATTCTGATTTCTTTCTTTTCCGATTTTCCCCGAGCATATTTCTGCATCACATTGATCTTATCATTTTGCTAGCATTGTCATGTTCAGCTTGGGGGAAATCGATTTGTGTGCATGTTTTCGTGTGTCTTATTTTTTAGTTTCGCTCATGTGTTTTTCGTGTTTTTCATTTTTTGTGTCGGTGCACAACTCCCCCCCATTTTCATTGCCCTCCCGTATTCACTACTATTGCATTGAGGACAATGCAAGTTTTAGCTTGGGGGAGTCGCACTTCGTGCGTCATTTGTCCCTTTTTCTTCGCTATTTGAGTCGTTTTTCTCCGTCTTTTTCTTTTTTTTTCTTTTTCTTCTCTTCTTTTGTACTCCCTCCTAGAGATGACCCTATATGATGAATTGCCACAAACTGCACACACACCTAGTATGGCCTAGATAATCACACTCACTAACTCTTGGAAGCCGAATCCCATTGCATTTCACGCTTCGTGGGTACACTTTGCTTTTATGTGAGTCGTGTGTCGTATCTAGCTTATAGTGTGCTTCTACTTTGTGATGTTGATTTATATACCTACCCTTGGTTGACCCCTAGATTATCATGCTTCGATGTTGAATATGCGGTATTTGCTTCTAATGTCTGCTTCTATATGCATGCTATATATATCGTATACTTCATTTCGCATGTGTCGGGATTCCACAATTAAGGACTAGGATAACCCATTTAGCCCATGCTCTAATTAGCGAGAATTGTTTCCTTTGCCCAAGTGTTTAGATTCCGATTTCTTTTTTGTTTTACTTGGTGCAAATCCCCTCGTCGTGTACCGTTCTCCCACTTGGGAGAGTACACATGTATATATCCCAATATCCAAAAATCCAAAAAAAAGGAGAAAAGAAAAGAAAAACCCAAAGAGAAAAGAAAAAAATATATGTATAGCCAAAAAATCCAAAAAAAATACAAATACCCAAAACCCAAAAATTCCCGTGTGAATATTTTCCTACTTGTCGAGAATAAAGGGAAGGCAAGAATTTGCACCGAGTGTTCTTCTCCACATCATCTCAACCCCCATCGTTTTCGAAAATACTTGGCTTAGGAACTTTTTAGCTATTATCTAGGCTATAGTGTGGTGAATTCCTTAACCCTAGTTGTGGAGTCCCTAACGCATGATATGTTTTGATTCTCTCTCTATTCTCATGCATGCTTGAACCATATATTCACCGCTTAATTCAATTCGAATCGATATTTGGGACATATCTTGGATTTGTGTATATCGAGCTTTATTGCACAATGTAGATAGTGACACCGTTTGCTAGCACACGACCACGCTCGCTCGCGCTTCACCGCGTGAGCCCACGGCACTTGTCTGGACTCGTACTCCTTGGTTTAGTGATGTGATTTGGCGTTTGCTTGCTTGGTGTGTCGTTTTTGATTTTGTTGGCCCTGACGGGCGATCTAGGATATTGAGTTCTCCTTTTCTCTCTTTCTCTCTATTTTCTCCCCCCGAGCTCCTACTCTCACTCGTCTTCCTCGAGGACGAGGAAGAGTTCAGCTTGGGGGATTTTGACGTGCGTTTATATTTCATATATTTACGCACGTTTTCTTCCGTGTTTTTCCCGTATTTTGCCGCCGTCTTTTATTCGTTTTCGCGTGTTTTCTTGTTTTCTTTCACTTTTCTTTGTTTATCCGTGTTTGCAGGAGATTGACCGTGTATGGGACATAAAACGATGATATCATGAGTCCCCGGAGCAACGGGAGGGGTCACGCGTGATCCAGGGGGTCAAACGACCAAGATTGCCACTTTTTAGCCCCCACCCGATCGGTTGGACACAGCCAACCGATCGGGTGATGCACGCGTACATGACCCGGACTGAAGTTGGAGCAAAGTGCAAAGTCAACCGACCGGTTCGCCGACCGGTTCATCCCAACAAAGTTCTCGGGAAGTTGGAGCTTAATTCCAACCGATCGGGTGATATCTCACCCGATCGGTTCATCTGAAGCTGAAGTTTCCCAAACGACGACCCGGTCATGCCACCCGTTCTCCTCAGCGACCGGTTGAAGCTCCCGAAGCCCGACGGCCAAAGCAACAAGCGGCTCACCCGATCGGTTGATGTTTCAACCGATCGGGTGGCCTTTTCTTCCGCTTTCGCGCACCGCTGCTCATTCATTGACGATCTGCTACCATTCCAGAAGGATTTTGGGTGATCTCTTATTTTTATAGCGTCGGCATCGTCGTTAGCTTTCCAACGATAGGTCGCATGCCCAAATCCGATTTTTCTAGATTTTTCTGGAATTTTCTAAGCGCAGCTATGTGCTGAAACTGGCTGCAGTCTGGAATTTCACTTCAACCGATCGGTTGACTTGTCAACCGACCGGGTGAGATCTGTTTCTGCGTATCTGAGCTCTCTGTTTGTTCCACCCGATCGGGTGAGTTTTCACCCGATCGGGTGGGCCTTTTTTGACAGTTTTGAACCCGACCCAAGAGGGTTTTTGAGGGGTTTATAAATAGGGTTTTGGGGCACGATGGAGGGGACTTCTTCCTCAGTTTTCCTAGGGCTTTTTGCCCCTTTTTCTTGTAAGTTTAGATTAGATTAGATTAGCTTTTATATTGCAATAAATCTTGTATTTGATTGAAGATTCAAACTCAAGATAAGTATTTCTTTCTCTTGTTCTCCATTTTTTGTGTTGTATTTCTTTTGCTTCATGATGAATGTTTGTGTGTGTTTTGTGTTGTTTGTTTATATGTTTTTCATCATGGAGTAGTATTGATGAACCCTAATACGGGTTAGGGTAGGATTGTTGCTTGAGAATTTACATTAGACTTGGTTGCATGGCACGTGTTCGATGAAATGTGTCAATGGGGATTTCTAGCAATCTGGGTCCAATTCGTACGGCAACACACTAGATGTGTTGGGGATTGGGGTCCGGTTCTTGTCCTGTCAAGATCCGCTTCGATGTATTGCTAGAAATCACATTTGACCTATTTGGCCATTAGGGTTACGCGGGGGTGTTTCATTGTCATCGGCGGGAAAAAGACCGCCTTTGACCGTCGGGCCGAGGGGGAATAAACTTGGCGGTTGACTCCCTAGCCATAGCTCACGCCCCCAACGTAGACATCGAGTCCTCGCGCGCGGGAGCGGCTTGGACGAAGTGTTGGGAGATATCATTGTGGCCTTAATGCTCCCGGTTGCGGAAGGTGTTTATGGACACGGGAGTGCCCACCGTCCGGAACCGGGTAGGCCTAGCGTGCTTGGCACCGACCGGAATATCGGGCCATGGACGCTAGGTACCACCTTTTGGGGCAATGTCTCACCCTGGATCAAGTCAAATGCCAAGTGTCATGAGTGCTCTAGCCCGTGTTAGCGGGGATTCATTTCGTGTCTTTTTCATTTCTTTCTTTTATTTCTACATTCCACCCATATCATCCGCGTAGCTAGCACGCGACCTAGGCGAGGCTAGTAGCCACTCAAGCCATCCACCTCCCTGTGTTCGATATACCCGCACTACACTAACCGTGCACTTGCGGTAAAACGACACCGCGCCCATACCGTAAACGGGGCGCTGGTCAGAGATCTTCTCCGGTGATGGCGTTCAGCAGCGGCGGCTTCGAGAGCAGACGACGGCGATGACTCAGCATTGGGCAGCGACGTACTTCGACAGCGGCCTGTCGACTGCAGTGATCTTCTCCGGCGTCAGCAGCTTCCAAGTGCCTCCGGTGTTGACACACGGCGACGCCTAGATCCTGACGACAGCTTCGTCTTCGGGCTCTTGACGGTGCACGGTGACGGCTACCTCGCTTCGTCTTCGATTGACAGCGGTTCTCCGATGATGGGCTTTGGTAGACGTTCGTGTAGAAGCTCCGGTGACCTTTTCTTCGACGACGACACTTGCTTCGTCTTCAACAATGGCTGCAAGTAGGCGGTGGCTATGCGAGCTTTGGGCAGTGGCGATGGCTTCACGGAGTGCTTCGAGATGCTTACGGCATGGAGGATAGGACTCAAACTTCTTGCTCTTTGCTTGATGAGTAGATATGAGACTTTTTTGCCTTGGTTTATTCTTTGCGGCTTGAAGAAGTTTGGCTTGATAATGTTGCGGCAAAGAAGTCTTGAACTTTTTGGCTTTTTTTATAGACTTGTTGGGCTGCTCTCTTTTTTTTGTTGATTGCCGCACACGTTTCTTCTTTGTAGGCCATGATCGTTTTTAGGGTTTTGGGAGATGGCCTTTTATAGGATGTGCTAGGGGATTGATACAAAGTAGTTGGGATTTTAGATGATTTGATTAGGAGTTTGAATAGGTAATGGGTAGCAACAAATCTCCCTAATTGATTTGAATTTTGACCCAATCAACATAGGATTTGTAATTGGCTAGGGATTGGGTTGAATCAATCAATTTGGGATTTGATGTGTAGTTCAAAAAGATTTGAATTGATCCAACCACCAATTTGACCAAGTCCAACTTTGCTCTTCATTGACCAAGTCAAACTTCTTTGTGCACACACACTCCCTCTCTCCCAAAAAGCTATACGAATAGTAATTCCGCCAAATAGTGAAAATATATTGTTTTGCCAAGCCTGAAACACACTGAGCACACACATTAGATATACCGACACGTTTGTCATCATCAAACCAAGATCCTAGATCGTTGCTTCCAACATCGACGACTTGATCCCCGTTGATCCAGAGATTAATGCCACCCTTAGGCGTTTGGCCGCCGAGAAGCGAAGAAGAGAGGATCCTGAAGCCATGGAGGAGAACACCCCGCCTCGCAAGTCCCTGTTGGAGTACTCGATGCCATCTATCGAGTCCACTTCCGCCATCCGTCCTCCAGCTATTACGGCCCAAAGCTTCGAGCTAAAGCCGTCTTTGGTGACATGGATCCAGCAGGATCAGTTTTCGGGTGCACCCATGGAGAGCCAGATCGAGCATCTAGACTCCTTCTTGGAGAAATGTGACACCTTCCGGATTAACGGTGTCACAACTGAGGCGACCCGTCTGAAGCTGTTTCCCTTCTCGTTGCGAGACAAAGCCAAGCAATGGCTTAGGGGGAATGACCCCAACACTTTCAATACCTGGGAGAAGCTCTCCAACGCTTTTCTGACGAAGTTCTTTCCTCCGAGGAAGACCATGAAGTTGAGGAGTGAGATCTCCTCCTTCTCCCAGGCCAGCCACGAGTCCTTGCATGAAGCTTGGACGAGATACAAGGAGATGCAGAGAAGATGCCCTCACCATGAGCTTCCGAAGTGGCAGATTATTAATCTGTTCTACAATGGGCTGAGGGATGACCTAAAATCTTCTATGGACGCCGCGGCTGGGGGTTCCTTCATGTCAAGGAGCGAGGAAGATGTCGGACATATTCTGGAAAATATGGCATCCAACAATGAGCGGTGGTGTGATGAGAGAGCCACACCCAGGTCTGGGGGTATACACAGAGTCGAGGACGTCGACAAACTTTCAAGCAAGTTCGACTTGCTTTCGACCCAGATCTCCGCACTAATGGTAGGAGCCGGTGGTGCCGGTGCATAACACGTCGCAGCGGTGGAAGCTGAAGTCCCTGGAGACTTCGACGGTGGTGACATTTCACCGCCGCTGGATGAGGCGAGCGCACTATTTTACAACCCCATAGGAAATGCGCCGTATCCACCAAGAACCAATTCCAACCCGACCTACTCTCCAAACAACCGGAACCACCCTAACTTTGGTTACCGGGCACCATTCCAGCCCTCGCCGCCTCATCAGCCGCAGCAACAAACATATCAGCCGACTAGGCCACAGCAGAGTCAGTTTCAGCAGCAACAATATCAGCAGCAGCCTCAGCAACAATATTACGCCCCCAGGAATCAGCAGCCAATCCAGCAGCAGCAGCAGTATGGCCAACAGAGGGCCGTCTCTCCGGTTGAGTCTCTCTTGACTCAATATATAACCAACCAGGAGAAGATCAATCAAAAGCTGGAAATGGGTCAGCGGGCCCTCATAGACCAAGTAACCCAGCTGGGGTTACAAGTGGCGACCCTTTCAAGGTCACAAAACCAATTGTCGCCACAACCTGAGGTGAACCCGAGGGGAGCAACCCAAACGTCGGCACTCGTGCACGAGCATGCAAATGTGTCCGCTATCGTTTTGAGAAGCAGGACACAAATCCCTACTAGAGTACCCCCTAACAGACCGGAAGCACCATTGGTCGTCGAGCGACCGATCGAAAAATCAAACGACGCCGATGCTTCGTCATCAAATCCTACGACTCCGGAGGGAGTCTCTGAAGAAGAGAAGAAGAAGAACGAGGAAGGGAGCCTGAAAGTGTTCAAACCCGTTGTGCCTTTTCCACAACGGTTAGCTCAGGCCAAGATCGATGAGAAGTATGGCAAGTTCTTCGCCATGGTCAAGGATCTGAGCTTGCAAATCTCCTTCCTGGAAGCAATCGAAACAATCCCCTCCTATGCGAAATTCCTGAAGGATTTGGTGACGAGAGGGTCTAGAAAGGAGAAAGTAGTGTTGACGGCAGAGTGTAGCGCTCTCATCCAGAGGGCAAATCCGCCGAAACTTAAAGACCCGGGGAGCTTCTCAATCCCTTGCACGATCGGGGCAGTAAAGATTCATCGTGCACTCGTCGATCTCGGAGAGAGTGTCAGTTTGATGCCCTTATAGATGTATAAGAGGATAGGAATGGGTGATTTGGAGCCCACCGGTATGACCCTACAACTTGCTGACCGGTCGGTCAAATATCCGGTGGGGATTGTGGATGACCTCCCCGTCAATGTAAAAGGGGTGCATGTGCCAGTGGACTTCGTTGTCATGGACATGCCTGAAGACGCACACACCCCCATCATCCTGGGACGGCCTTTCATGGCCACTGCCGGCGTTTTGATTGATGTGAAGAATGGAAAACTTTCGCTAAATGTCAGCGGAGAAAAGGTTGAATTTGATCTGGGGTTGTCCATGAAGTACCCCGATCCCCTAGATGACCCTCGGTGTAATTTACTGGAGGTGGAAGAAGATAAAGCTGCTGAAGAGAGCTCCTGGGAGATTCTCTTAAGAAATCCCCCCGATAACTTGGGGGGACTCAGAAGACCAAGATGGCCCCAAGAACGATGATGCTGCTGGGAAAGCGAATACAGCACGTACGACCCCTCCCAGGTTCCCCAAGGCTCCTCCTGCGAGGAAAACGGGGAAAGAACCCATGGACCTCACCAAAGACGAGGTCCGGATCCTTAAGAAGATGGCGGTAAATGCCAATACGAAAGAGAAGCCCCCGGATCCCAAAAACAAGGAGAGGGTAGTCGAGCAAATCTTTCTCCAGCCGCTGACTACTCCAAAGGCCGTAAGCTCCGATGAAGAAGAGATGCCGAACTTCGGGCATCACCCGTATCAACCACCGTGAACATCACTTGCGGGCGTCGAGCCAACGACGTTAAACAAGTGCGCTTCATGGGAGGCAACCCATGCTCTAAACTTTTGCCCCACTTTTTAGTGTTATTTTTGACTTTATTTTATCTATTTTTATAAATAAAATCAGTCGCAAGAACATCTGTTCAGGGACTTAGACAATCTGTTGGTTTTTGCAGGAAATAAGGCCCCAACCGATCGGTTGATAACTCAACCGATCGGTTGGGATGTATCAGATACAAGCCGCATCTGTCCCCAAATGAACCGATCGGGTGAAGAATGGAGAGACCGTGTGACAGACCGGGTGATCTGGGGAGAATTCTCGGGAAATTTTTGGGAAATATCAACCGATCGGTTGAGTTAGAGCGCGATCGGTTGAAGAGACCGGGTGAGAAACCCCCAGTTCTCAGGAAAATGAGTGGAGCGGCCAACCGATCGGTTGACAAGTCAACCGACCGGTTCGCCTGTAGCACTTCTTCGGCAAGAATTTTCGACCTAACAGTCAACCGATCGGGTGATAAGTCACCCGATCGGTTCGACTTAAACCCTATAAATACCCCACCCTCACCCGTTCGCATTCCACCTCGCCCGATCGCTCGAACCGACGTCGTTTCGCCTGCTTCTCCTCCCCAACGGCCCGATTTCTCCTCCCCACGTCCTCCACTCCTCCAATACTCCCTCTCTCCACCTCTGATTCGGGTTCAATATTACATATTTAACCCCCCATTTAACCCTATTTTGTGCTCATGTGATGCTACATTGTTCTCTAATTCATACGTATTTTCTACACATTTATTTATTAGAGAAAACACACTATTTGAGCACAAAACAGCATTTAACGATGCAATTCTGCACATTTTATATTTTTCTTAGCACCGTCTTGATCTCACGATTTCAACGACTATTTATTTGTATTTTTCTGAGATCTGTGCTAATTTCTATGAATTTTTGAATGCAGAATACCATTTAAATGGAGAAATACGCAAGGAAATACGAAAATACGGTCGGCAACGAATCAGAAGCCGCCACGTGGCAGCATCCTAGCCGCTCCCGCCGAATCCAACGGTCCGATCGCACGGGCGATGAGACATTTTCGTGACCGTTGGATCATCATCCAACGGTCACAAATCAGCTCCGAGTCGAAGTAAATGCGGGCGACGTGGCCTTCATCGGACCGTCCATTTGAAATCCAACGGGCTGGAGCAGCGCTCAGCATTGCGGCGACGCGGCAAACGAAGAGCCGTTGGATGATGATCCAACGGCGGATACTTTCTCCTACGCGTTTCTCAGCGGAGCGATGCGGGTGAGATAACAGCCGTTCGATCTCTCGATCGGACGTCCCACGATTGATCCCGACGCGAATTCGACGAGCGGAGTTAGCGCAGATCCAGCCGTTCGATCCCGAGATGAACGGTCCAGATACACTCCAACGTTTACCCCGAAGACGAGCGGATGCGGGCGCCGAATGAAACCGGATCCGCGGCCACGTGTCGCTCCCACAATCAATCCCGCATGGAACGTGCGGTCCTCATTTGCGCCGCTTTTGATCAGCGGTTTAGATCTATTAGGGTGCGGTTTTGATGCGGGTTTTGAACCCGATAGCTTTCTAAACCCGCAATGATTTATATATAAGCGTATTTAGGGTTTTTTGAGGGTATTCAAGCAGATTGGGGCGTATTTTGGGCGTATTGGAGGCTCTAGAAGCCGTATTTTCCCCCTGAAAAATTCTGTAAAATTCCAGAGGCTTGTTTCTAATTTTCAGAGAGTTTTGAAGACTTTTCAGAGAGATTTGGTGATATTCTCTTCAACTTTAGCTTGTATTTGGGTGTTTTAGCTTGTATTTTGCCTCTAAACTTCCGTATTTTGCTATTAAACCTATGAATTCTGATCTGAAAATTGTTTATTCTGATATTATGAGTAGCTAAATTGTTATTGTGCATGGTTTGGGGTAGTTAGGGGATATTATTCGTGTTAGTTTGGTTGAAATTCCTTGTGTTAAATCGTTTAACGTCGCTAAAATTGTAATCGTTGTGCATAAAATCGACTTTTTTAGATTCCAAAAGAATTAATTCAGTTGATGATCGCCCCAAAAGGGCGAGTTTTGATCTCCCCAAAAGGGAGTTTCATACTGTAGTTTTGATCTCTCCAAAAGAGAGTTTCATATCGTATTATAACTTTAGCGACGATCTTTTTGAATATTTTGTTTGAACCCCCAAAAGGGCATCTTCCGATGAATTGCTCCCAAAAGGAGAATTCATTGAGTAATATTGGATATTTTTCCCGGTGAATTGCTCTCAAAAAGAGAATTCATTGCGATATATTCATCAACCAAATTAACACGAATTATTGATCCTAACGAACCCATACCATGTGCACACTTTTTATAGATATTTGTTCTCACGTATTTCTATGTTTATATCGTTCACGTGTTCACATCACCATCACCGTCACCATCGTTGAAGTGTTTAATTTCTTTCCGATAGCTTTCTATTTGATTTAAATTGTGGTTGCAACAGATTTCTTCCCGTGGATTCGACACCTGGACTCCCAGGTTTTACTACTTGTACGGACTCTTGCACTTGAGAGAGAGCACCTTTTCGGTCCCACCAAGTTTTTGGCGCCGTTGCCGGGGAGGAATGGTTTGTGACTACGGTTTATTTCATTTAGAGGACCTTCGGTGAGATCTTTCCACTTTATTGTACATAAACTTTTATTTTATTTTATTTTATTTTACTTCAAAATGGAATATATGAACTTCTATTGCACAAACAATCTTTATGATGCACAGTATGCTAATGCACACAAACATAGAATGGAGAAGCTCAAAATTGTTAATTTTAGTCAAACTGACTGTGAAACTTTCTTTCAGGCCTGGAGGAGGTTCACAGACCTAATATCGAGCTATCCGCAGCATGAGTACACAAATGAGGAGCTTATGGCGTTCTTCCTAGATGGACTACGACCACAGCTGCAGGAATTATTGGGAGGCATGACGCCGACAGTGGCGTGGGAATACATGGAGTCTCTGCAAGAAAACGAAGAAACCGTGGAAGAGACTTCAGAGAGCGATTCAACGGAGCCTTCGTGCCTCGATCAAGAAGAGCAAAGCGTAGACGTACCTTTGCAATATTTGAAAGAGGAAGCTTACCAGACTATTCAGACACAGGAGGCCACATCCCATCAATTCCAGGAGAATTTCCTTGCTCGGAGCCGGCAGATTCAAAATTCCATTGAAAATCTTAATTTGATTGCCGCTTGCTTAGAAGAAGGTAATGCTTTTGAAACTCGATTTCAAGAATCTAATACGAGTTCGTCTTCTATTGCAGGTACACCGAGCGAGGACACGAATAAAAATATATACATGGCAAAAAGTGTGCGCGAAAGAGAGGACGAACTAGCAATTTTGGATGAACGAGAGGAGGAGACAGCTAGGGACAAGGGTTTTGAGATTATCGCCATGGATTCAGAACCATGCCCTCCTCCAGTTTTGTCCCAAAATCATTTACCCCTCTCCCCATTGATCGAGCATCGTACAGAGAGTAGTGCAAATCTTTCAGGGAGTAGTCGTCAACTTATTTTAATTTATTTCACTTATTTTGACGACTACATTTGGAATACTTTCATTGAGAATAATTTTAAAAAAATTTGGACTGACATAACTCATCTCTCGCAGGACACTGGCAAACAGCTTATAGAGATGCTTGGAGTTGTGTTGCTGGGGTCCAAATTAGTTTTTGGTGGAAGAATAATCGCCGAGGAGCGCAAGGAGCAAATTGAACAACTTCCTCCACAATTAAAGATTCGGGATCCGCCATTTGATCACGGTGTGTTCTTTCCAGTAGTGTAGTTTTTAAATGCTTTCTAGGTTGCTTGCTTGAATAAACTCGTACCTCTTCCGACATTGAGGACAATGTCCATCTTTAGTTGGGGGGTGTGTATGAGACCTTAGGATTTTTTTTTTGAGAAGAATAAATCACCAAATCTCATCTTTTAAAACTCCTTCATATGCCTCAAATGCGGATGATTATACGTTAATTGAGTTCTACAAAACGTTTATGGCTTGATTAATTATTTTTCTTGCATGGAATTACTCGTTAATATGCTATTCATGAAAATTTTCAATTTCCATGATTAATATCTCGAAATAGTTTGAATTGATTTCATGCATGCTAATGTGATTGAAAAAGCTTAAGTATCACGATTTTTAAGAATAGTTTTCAAGTTGAAGAGGAATTTGGCCTTTGTTATTAATGTTTATATTCATGTTGATGGGTTTTGAGTTGCTTACAAAGAAAGAAAAGAAAGAAAAGAAAGAAAAGAAAGAAAAGAAAATTTGAATGAAAAGAATGAAAAATGAACGATGAAAAATGAATGAATGAGTATGTCACTAATAAATAACTTGGTTGGCTCGAGTAGTACAGTCCGAGGGGTCCTTCTTGGCCTAATGCCCTATTATCGTCTGATTTGGGAGCCATTGACCGGAACCTCACTCATTTGATGGAGCGATCCAAGTTATACTTTTTTCTGCGAATGTTGCTTGATGCGCGTTACGCGGAACGAATAAAAGAAAAGAAATGGTGAATATACTAAGCAACTTCAATACCCATGTTTTGAATGATTATTTTGATGGGCCAAGTCCTTGGAAACACGAAAACTAGTTTATAACGACGTGTTATACTTTCGCTTGCGTAAAACGATGCTTGCATGTTATTTATTCATACTAAATTAGAGAAAATTTCATGTGATTGATTTGGTTCAGGGATGTGTATATTGATGGCCAAGACCATGTTGGAATACGTATTATTGAGCCACACCATGAGCAATTTGAAAGAACTTATTGTTTTATTGATCGTCCGTATTTATCGCTATTTTTGCTAGAGACTAGCAAATCGCTAGTTGGGGGGTGTGATTCGGGTTCAATATTACATATTTAACCCCCCATTTAACCCTATTTTGTGCTCATGTGATGCTACATTGTTCTCTAATTCATACGTATTTTCTACACATTTATTTATTAGAGAAAACACACTATTTGAGCACAAAACAGCATTTAACGATGCAATTCTGCACATTTTATATTTTTCTTAGCACCGTCTTGATCTCACGATTTCAACGACTATTTATTTGTATTTTTCTGAGATCTGTGCTAATTTCTATGAATTTTTGAATGCAGAATACCATTTAAATGGAGAAATACGCAAGGAAATACGAAAATACGGTCGGCAACGAATCAGAAGCCGCCACGTGGCAGCATCCTAGCCGCTCCCGCCGAATCCAACGGTCCGATCGCACGGGCGATGAGACATTTTCGTGACCGTTGGATCATCATCCAACAGTCACAAATCAGCTCCGAGTCGAAGTAAATGCGGGCGACGTGGCCTTCATCGGACCGTCCATTTGAAATCCAACGGGCTGGAGCAGCGCTCAGCATTGCGGCGACGCGGCAAACGAAGAGCCGTTGGATGATGATCCAACGGCGGATACTTTCTCCTACGCGTTTCTCAGCGGAGCGATGCGGGTGAGATAACAGCCGTTCGATCTCTCGATCGGACGTCCCACGATTGATCCCGACGCGAATTCGACGAGCGGAGTTAGCGCAGATCCAGCCGTTCGATCCCGAGATGAACGGTCCAGATACACTCCAACGTTTACCCCGAAGACGAGCGGATGCGGGCGCCGAATGAAACCGGATCCGCGGCCACGTGTCGCTCCCACAATCAATCCCGCATGGAACGTGCGGTCCTCATTTGCGCCGCTTTTGATCAGCGGTTTAGATCTATTAGGGTGCGGTTTTGATGCGGGTTTTGAACCCGATAGCTTTCTAAACCCGCAATGATTTATATATAAGCGTATTTAGGGTTTTTTGAGGGTATTCAAGCAGATTGGGGCGTATTTTGGGCGTATTGGAGGCTCTAGAAGCCGTATTTTCCCCCTGAAAAATTCTGTAAAATTCCAGAGGCTTGTTTCTAATTTTCAGAGAGTTTTGAAGACTTTTCAGAGAGATTTGGTGATATTCTCTTCAACTTTAGCTTGTATTTGGGTGTTTTAGCTTGTATTTTGCCTCTAAACTTCCGTATTTTGCTATTAAACCTATGAATTCTGATCTGAAAATTGTTTATTCTGATATTATGAGTAGCTAAATTGTTATTGTGCATGGTTTGGGGTAGTTAGGGGATATTATTCGTGTTAGTTTGGTTGAAATTCCTTGTGTTAAATCGTTTAACGTCGCTAAAATTGTAATCGTTGTGCGTAAAATCGACTTTTTTAGATTCCAAAAGAATTAATTCAGTTGATGATCGCCCCAAAAGGGCGAGTTTTGATCTCCCCAAAAGGGAGTTTCATACTGTAGTTTTGATCTCTCCAAAAGAGAGTTTCATATCGTATTATAACTTTAGCGACGATCTTTTTGAATATTTTGTTTGAACCCCCAAAAGGGCATCTTCCGATGAATTGCTCCCAAAAGGAGAATTCATTGAGTTATATTGGATATTTTTCCCGGTGAATTGCTCTCAAAAAGAGAATTCATTGCGATATATTCATCAACCAAATTAACACGAAGTATTGATCCTAACGAACCCATACCATGTGCACACTTTTTATAGATATTTGTTCTCATGTATTTCTATGTTTATATCGTTCACGTGTTCACATCACCATCACCGTCACCATCGTTGAAGTGTTTAATTTCTTTCCGATAGCTTTCTATTTGATTTAAATTGTGGTTGCAACAGATTTCTTCCCGTGGATTCGACACCTGGACTCCCAGGTTTTACTACTTGTACGGACTCTTGCACTTGAGAGAGAGCACCTTTTCGGTCCCACCAACCTCCTCCACTAATCTCTCCATCATTTTCACACTCTCTCCCCTTCATTTCGAATTTCTGATCTAATTCCCCCCAAACAACGCCTATTTCGAAAATTCTTGCTGAAAGAGGTTGCCGCGGCTCCACGCTTCTCTCATTTCACGACGTGGGGTAATCTACGAGCAAGCTTTGCCATTTTGATTGGGTACACTCGCTCCTACGCTCGTATTTCTATTTTTTTCCCTATATATTTTGCTTGCTCAGTTTGCTTGTGTTAGTGTGCATTCATTGCTTTTTGCACTCATTCACACACACACTCACGCATGGCTAGGGATAAAGACAAGGGGAAGGAGATTTTGCGGGAGGAGGAACCATCTCGAAAGAGAAGAAAACAAACACGTCGCCCTCCCCACGCACGAGCACTGACACTAGGCCCTCCCGCGCCTGTTATCCCCCCTGTGGACCCAATGTTGGGCCCGCATGGGTATATCTTTAGGAACCAGGAACATAAGGATTTTTATTGTAGGCTCGATGCTTGGGGGCATCTATCAACTAAGTTCCCGCACACACAGTCACTAGTCGATCTCGGTGTCTTCACCGAGGTCGAATCTCTTTTCGCTAACTTAGGTTGGTTGGCCTTTCTTAATGCCTCTGCCTTATCCTACCCGTCACTCACCCTTGAATTTCTCTCTACACTTGTTTGGGAGTCCGGGTCGATCATAAAATTCCGGGTGCGTAACAAGAGTGTCACCATCAATCTGAATACCATTAACGATATATTTGGTTTCCCCAATCTTGGGGATGACTCCATCCGACACTACGGGTACACGCCCGAATTTGACGTCGATCAATTCTGGTTCCGCCGCACACTGCTCCCTAGCTATCCCCGAGGTAGGGCCAAAGCCTCCTCCATCATCCACCCCATATTTCGTTTGGCCCATAGGATCATATCATCTGCATTTTTTCCCAGGGACGAGTCCGGCACCGTGACTATCCCTGATCTTTTTATCCTCTGGGCCATGACTTTCCCTTTTGTTCGGGACGATGATGTGATTAGCTTTAGTGCCCCTACCGTCCCCATCCATGGCGGCGATTGGCTTGTTTACAAGCTTCTCGAGATCAGCCGGGCCGGTAAGGGGAAGCTTTGTTGTGGGAGCATCATTACTATCATTTGTTATTACCCCCAATTTAATATTCCCATCCCCGATAATCTTCCCATTGCCGCAGGACCCTCACAGCTAGATATTGATGTCCTGCGGCACATTCATATGATTAAACCCCACTCCGATGGCCGCTTCATCTTTAATTATGGCCACCCCAGCCCCTTACACCATTCTCCCCAACCCCGCTCGCATGACCATAGCTCTGGTGGGAGATTGGACCTTCCCACCCGATCCGAACTTCCTAGCGGGGTTGCACCTTCCTTTCCTTCCCGCGGACGCACGCAGACCACCGTCCCCTGCCACCCACTTAGGCGAGCAGGATATTCCTGCGTCTCGGGGAGATATGGGGCTGGCCCGAGTCGTCCTGTTTCTGTTCCGGGCCCCATCACTTCTGAGCACCTCTTAGCGGCCATTTCTGGCCTTGTCTCCTGTGCCGGCATGACCACCGCCGCCGGCACCACTTCCACCTTACCTGCCGGTACCACTTCTGCCTCACGTCAGTCCACATCCTTTGGTCGTCGCCAGGTCTCTGCCCGTCTTGGTCTTGAAAGGGAGGTCACTGCCCTCCGTGATCTCGCCATGTCCTCTGCCTCCTCGGACCCATCACCGTCCTCCTTTCTCACTCACCCACGTTTCCTCGCACTTGAGAGGAACGTGGCCGCCATTCTTCGCCTTCTCACTCACATCCACGGTCCACCTCCACCTTCACCACCTCGACGATCTTCTCCTCCACCCTCCCACACATCCCCACATCCATCACCACCCCCACCACATTCTTCTCCTCCCTCATCTATTCCCATCCCGGTATCCACTTCCCCCCTCCCGACCACTTCCATCCCACCCACACTACCTCCTCCCTCCTCCTCCATCACTTCATATGTGCGTCGGAGGAAATTGCCGGTGCGCTCCAAATCTCTCCCACCACCACCCACTACCGTCACCATCACATCTTCTCCCCCCATTTCTATTCCTTTCACCACCGCCTTGATCGCCATCCTACCACCACCACCCACCTCCACCAACACTCCTCCCATCGTTCAGACCACCGCTGCACCTATTCCTCCGCCTCTTTCCCCACTTCTCCGCACACCCCCAGCCTCCCCCGACCACCCAGCCACACCCTCTTCCGAGGAGGGCGAGGATTCACCTTCTCCTGATTTTTGATTTCACTTTGTTTGTTTTTGACTCCCCCTTGTATATTTCTGCATTTCACGATCACATTTTATTTGCTAGCACTATCATGTCTAGCTTGGGGGACGTCTATTTTGGTGTGTTGTCGTGTTTTATTTTTTCTTATTTTTGTGTGTGTGTGTGCTTGTCTTTCCCCTTTTGAGTGTCGTGTCATGTGGTTTTATTTCTATTTTCGTGTCGTGTGGTTTGATTTTGATTTTTCTTTATTTTCAGTTTCATCTCTGTGTTTTCCTCGTTCTCATTTCTTTTTGTGTCGGTGCGTATTCCCCCCCATCTTCATTGCCCTCCGTACTCACTCATATTGCATTGAGGGCAATGCAAGCTTCAACTTGGGGGAGTCGCACTGTGTGCGCCATTTGAGTCTTTCTTTTTCGTTTTTGTGTCGTTTTCATCGTGTTTTTATTTTTTCTTTTTTCTCTTCTCTTCTTTTTATCTCTTTCTCCTAGAGATGAACCCTATGATGAATCACCACAAAATCACAAACACCTAGCATGGCATCGATAATCACATTCACTAACCCTAGGATTTCGAGTTCTCTTGCATTTCACGCATCGTGGGTCCTCTTAGTTTTTGTGAGTCGTGTGTCGTGCCTATCTGTTTGGTGTGCTTCTACTTTGTGATTTTACTGTATATACCTATCCAGGAATGGCCCCTAGATTATCATGCTTCGATTTGAATATGCGGTATTTATTTCCCCTGTCTGCTTCTGCATGATATATATATATATCGTGTACTTCATTTCGCATGTGTCGGGATTCCACAATTAAGGACTAGGATAACCCACTTAACCTATGCTCTGATTAGCAAAATATTTCCCTTGCCCGAGTGTCTAGAATCCGACTTCTTTTTTGTTTTGCTTGGTGCAAATCCCCTCGTCGTGTACCGTTCTCCCACTTGGGAGAGTACACATGTATATACCCCAAAATCCAAAAAAACCAAAAAAAAAAGATAGAAAAGAAAAACCAAAAACAAAAGAGAAAAAGAAAAGAAAAACCAAAAAAAAGAGAAAAGAAAGAGTTGTATAGCCGAAAAGCCAAAAAAATATATATACATCCAAAACCAAAAAAATATATATGTGTGTGAATATTTCCCCCGCTTTCCGAGAATAAAGGGAAGGCGAGAATGTGCACCGAGTGTCCTACTCCACATCATTGACCGGCGCCCCGTTTACGGTTTGGGCGCGGTGTCGTTTTACCGCAAGTGCACGGTTAGTGTAGGGTGCGGGTATATCGAACACAGGGAGGTGGATGGCTTGAGTGGCTACTAGCCTCGCATGGGTCGTGTGCTAGCTACGCAGATAATATGGGTGAAGTGTAGAAATAAAAGAAAGAAATAAAAAGACACGACGTGAATCCCCGCTAACACGGGCTAGAGCACTCATGACACTTGGCATTTGACTTGATCCAGGGTGAGACATTGCCCCAAAAGGTGGTACCTAGCGTCCATGGCCCGATATTCCGATCGGTGCCAAGCACGCTTGGCCTACCCGGTTCCGAACGGTGGGCATTCCCATGTCCATTAACACCTTCCGCAACTGGGAGCATTAAGGCCACAATGATAACTCCCAACACTTCGTCCAAGCCGCTCCCGCGCGCGAGGACTCGATGTCAACGCTAGGGGTGTGAGCTGTGGCTAGGGGGTCAACCGCCAAGTTTATTCCCCCTTGGCCCGACGGTCAGAGGCAGTCTTTCTCCCGCCAATGACAATGAAACACCCCCGCGTAACCCTAATGGCCAAATAGGTCAAATGTGATTTCTAGCAATACATCGAAGCGGATCTTGACAGGACAAGCACCGGACCCCAATCCCCAACACATCTAGTGTGTCGTCGTACGAATTGGACCCAGATTGCTAGAAATCCCCATTGACACAATTCATCGAACACGTGCCATGCAACCAAGTCTAATGTAAATTTCCAAGCATCAATCTTACCCTAACCCGTATTAGGGTTCATCAATACTACTCCATGATGAAAAACATATAAACAAACAACACAAAAGACATACAAACATTCATCATGAAGCAAAAGAAATACAACACAAAAAATGGAGAACAAGAGAAAGAAATACTTATCTTGAGTTTGAATCGTCAATCCAATACAAGATTTATTAACAAAAGACCTAATCTAATCTAACCTAAAGCTCACAAGAGAAAGGGGCAAAAGCCCTAAAAAACTGAGAAGAGATCTCCTTCAAGTCGGCCAGCTTCGTGTATTTATAGCCCCACTTCGAAACCCTTACGGTTCGGGTCCAAACCCACAGAAAAAACGTCACCCGATCGGTTGACAAGTCAACCGATCGGGTGATCCGTTACAATTAGAAAACAGAAAACGTCGGAGCTTCACCCGGTCAGATGAACCGGTCGGTTGAGTTCTTTGGGTGACCGGTTGGATCATGGCGCCATCGGGTGAATAGGTCGGTTGGATGCCCGTGTCTTCAGCTCTTCAACATCAGCTACAGATGAACCGATCGGGTGAGAGTCACCCGATCGGTTGGCATTTTGCTCGAAAAAACAGAGAACAGCCCCCCGCTGAACCGGTCTGTGAACCGGTCGGGTCACTTCCTTATGAGCTGCGGCAGAGACCGGGTGGTACACGCGTGCATCACCCGATCGGTTGGAGATGACCAACCGACCGGGTGAGGGGCTGAAAAATGAATTCTTTGACGTTTGACCCCCTGGATCACGCGCGACTCCTCCCGTTGCTCCGGGGACTTGAGATATCATCGTTAAACGTCCCCTACACGGTCAATCTCCTGCAAACACGGATAAACAAAGAAAAGTGAAAGAAAACGAGAAAATACGAAAAAACGAATACAAGACGACGGTAAATAACAGAAAAACACGGAAGAAAACGTGCGCAAATATATGAAATATAAACGCACGTCAAAATCCCCCAAGCTGAACCCTTGCTCGTCCTCGAGGAAGACGAGCAAGAGTAGGAGCTCGGAGAGGAAAAATAGAGAGAAAGAGAGAAAAGGAGAACTCAATATCCTAGATCGCCCGTCAGGGCCAACAAAATCAAAAACGACACACCAAGCAAGCAAACGCCAAATCACATCACTAAACCAAGGAGTACGAGTCCAGACAAGTGCCGTGGGCCCACGCGGTGAAGCGCGAGTGAGCGCGGTCGTGTGCTAGCAGACGGTGTCACTATCTACGATGTGCAATAAAGCTCCATATACACGTACCCAAAGAAAGACCCAAATATCGATTCGATTCGAATAAAGCGGTGAGTATATAGCTCAAGCATACATGAGAATAGAGCAAGAATCGAAACATATCATGCGTTAGGGACTCCACAACTAGGGTTAAGAAAATCACCACACTAAAGCCTAGATAATTGCTAAAAAGTTCCTAAGCCAAGTGTTTTCGAAAACGATGTGGGTTGAGATGATGTGGAGTAGAACACTCGGTGCAAATTCTCGCCTTCCCTTTATTCTCGGCAAGTAGGAAAAAATATTCACACGGGAATTTTTTTTTGGGTTTTGGGTGTTTGTATATTTTTTTTTTGGATTTTTGGATATACATATTTTTTTTCTCTTTTCTTTTTTTTGGGTTTTTCTTTTCTTTCTTTTTTTGGATTTTTGGATATTGGGATATTTACATGTGTACTCTCCCAAGTGGGAGAACGGTACACGACGAGGGGATTTGCACCAAGTAAAACAAAAAAGAAATCGGAATCTAAACACTTGGGCAAAGGAAACTATTCTCGCTAATTAGAGCATGGGCTAAATGGGTTATCCTAGTCCTTAATTGTGGAATCCCGACACATGCGAAATGAAGTATACGATATATATAGCATGCATATAGAAGCAGACATTAGAAGCAAATACCGCATATTCAATATCGAAGCATGATAATCTAGGGTCAACCAAGGGTAGGTATATAAATCAACATCACAAAGTAGAAGCACACCAACTAGCTAGTCACAACACATGACTCACGTAAAAGCAAAGTGGACCCACGAAGCGTGAAATGCAATGGGACTCGGCTTCCAAGAGTTCGTGAGTGTGACTATCGAAGCTGTGCAAGGTGCGCGTGTGATTTTCGTGGCAATTCATCATAGGGTTCATCTCTAGGAGAAAAATAGAGAGAAAGAGATAAAAAGAAGAAAAGAAAAAGAAAAAGAAAAACACGGAGAAAAACGACTCAAATAACGAAGAAAAAGAGACAAATGACGCACGCAGTGCGACTCCCCCAAGCTAAAACTTGCATTGTCCTCAATGCAATAGTAGTGAATACGAGAGGGCAATGAAAATGGGGGGGAGTTACGCACCGACACAAAAAATGAAAAACACGAAAAATACATGAGCGAAACTAAAAAAAGAAAAAGAAACACTCAAATAAAAGGTATAAAACACGACAAAAGAACACCTAGACACAAACACACAACAACGACACACGAAAACATGCACACAAATCGATTTCCCCCAAGCTGAACATGACAATGCTAGCAAAATGATATGATCAATGTGATGCAGAAATATGCTAGGGGAAAATCGGAAAAGAAAGAAATCAGAATGCAGGAGAGACAGTCTGCTTGTTCTCCTCTGAAGAGGATGTGGGGGTGAAATGATAGAAGGGCACGACATGAAGGGTTATTAAGATGCAAAAGCAAATCCTAGATACGCTCCCCTCACTAATGAGAGGAGACGAGATTATTCAAATCTAAACTAGAAAGCGGTAAATTTTTACACTACTGGATTTAGATACACCTGAGCATAGGCGGATCCAAGATCTGGAGTGGGGCAGGTAGCTGCTCTAACTGCTCCTTCTGTGGCTCCGCCAGAAGCGCTGTGCCACGTGTGCCAATGGACCCAAGCAATGCACCTCCAAGAATCCCTCGTAGGTGTCCACCTGCGACCT
The DNA here is from genome assembly GCA_030789695.1 of Scilla litardierei. Lineage (NCBI taxonomy): Eukaryota > Viridiplantae > Streptophyta > Magnoliopsida > Asparagales > Asparagaceae > Scilla > Scilla litardierei. Next base: position 105,342,835 of record CM061137.1, on the reverse strand, counting down.
GCAAAGGACGAGGTGCATTAGTCCATGGCAAAAAATCTTTCCCCAAAATAAAAGTATCCCAGAGATAATCGTCAAAATAAGATTGAAAAATAGTGAAAGTGTGACGAATACTCCCTGAGAATGGGTCGCTATCCTCTATACTAGCGACGACCAAATCCTTGCTCTCCATGAGAAGTGGCTCTCCAGGTGGTGACACACCGCAGCATACCTCAGGGGAAGTAGATCCTGTGTCCTGCGAGAGATATGGTATGTCAAATATATACGAGTCTAAAGAAATAGGAAGTGAAAAGCGAGACTCAAAAGTGGAGTGAGTGTGAGTATGAAAATCTCCCTGAATAGGGGCAATATGCTCAAGTAGATGCTCAGCCGCAGAAGAAGTGGAGCGTGACGGTAGAGGTAGATGTGGCTCGGGCTCCATGAAGTGGACGATCGTATCCAAGCCCTCATGCACATCCTCCTCGACGATATGCTCATGCTTCTCCATCTGCTCGATGTCCTGAATGACATCCTCATGGTTGACCACCGACCAAGGTGGAAGCTGTGACAGAGATGGCTGTGGAGGTGGATGTGGAGCGGACCCCTCGTATGTGGTCGTGGTGTCGTCGTCCTCACGCACATCCTCCTCGCCGGTATGCATAAGCTCTGTGGTCTCCTCGGTGCTCTCATAGGACTCATATGGGGTATCCAAATAGAGATGACAAGTCTCTCCCACAGATCCTAGAGAAATCTCCCCATCCTCACTATCATCATCAAAAAATGCTTCGTCATCCAAGTGGTAGTGTGGGAAAATTGGGGCATCGGTATGAGATGTGTCTATGGTGGCCGATGAGATGGTGGTCTCAACCATGAAAGTGGGTATATCCTCTCCTTCATCCTCTCTCCTCGGTGTAGGCTCAGTGATTGGTACCATCAAGTTTTGTAACATTTGGCCTTGGTTAAACATGGCACTTTCAAGGAGAGACACGAGGCTTGATTCTTCTTGTGTTGGTGGATGGATATAAGGTTGAGGAAATGGATGGGAGGTGTTCGGGCAATGGTTGTGGGAAAATGTATGGCCTTGGTGTAGGGGGAGGCTCTCAAGCGTATATGGGCAATCATAATACACGTGCCCCGCCATCCCACAAGTCTCACAAACCAAAAATGAATAGGGATTGTAGCCTCTCATCTGAGCATCGAAATCTGATCTCCACATGGCAATATCAAAGATACCTGGACAACAAAAATAAGAAAACTAGAGAGGAGCGTCAATAGTACAAGAGAATAACAAAAAGATAATATAATGGTGGGGGAAAAATTTCTTGGTTATTGAATATTTTTTTTTTGTGTTTTTATGCGTAGTCTAACGAACCCAAGCTAAGCTAATATCAAACCGAACGCCTCCCCGGCAACGGCGCCAAAAACTTGACCGGCGCCCCGTTTACGGTTTGGGCGCGTTGTCGTTTTACCGCAAGTGCACGGTTAGTGTAGGGTGCTGGTATATCGAACACAGGGAGGTGGATGGCTTGAGTGGCTACTAGCCTCGCATGGGTCGTGTGCTAGCTACGCGGATAATATGGGTGAAGTGTAGAAATAAAAGAAAGAAATAAAAAGACACGACGTGAATCCCCGTTAACACGGGCTAGAGCACTCATGACACTTGGCATTTGACTTGATCCAGGGTGAGACATTGCCCCAAAAGGTGGTACCTAGCGTCCATGGCCCGATATTCCGATCGGTGCCAAGCACGCTTGGCCTACCCGGTTCCGAACGGTGGGCATTCCCATGTCCATTAACACCTTCCGCAACCGGGAGCATTAAGGCCACAATGATAACTCCCAACACTTCGTCCAAGCCGCTCCCGCGCGCGAGGACTCGATGTCAACGCTAGGGTTGTGAGTTGTGGCTAGGGGGTCAACCGCCAAGTTTATTCCCCCTTGGCCCGACGGTCAGAGGCGGTCTTTCTCCCGCCAATGACAATGAAACACCCCCGCGTAACCCTAATTGCCAAATAGGTCAAATGTGATTTCTAGCAATACATCGAAGCGGATCTTGACAGGACAAGCACCGGACCCCAATCCCCAACACATCTAGTGTGTCGTCGTACGAATTGGACCCAGATTGCTAGAAATCCCCATTGACACAATTCATCGAACACGTGCCATGCAACCAAGTCTAATGTAAATTTCCAAGCATCAATCTTACCCTAACCCGTATTAGGGTTCATCAATACTACTCCATGATGAAAAACATATAAACAAACAACACAAAAGACATACAACCATTCATCATGAAGCAAAAGAAATACAACACAAAAAATGGAAAACAAGAGAAAGAAATACTTATCTTGAGTTTGAATCGTCAATCCAATACAAGATTTATTAACAAAAGACCTAATCTAATCTAACCTAAAGCTCACAAGAGAAAGGGGCAAAAGCCCTAAAAAACTGAGAAGAGATCTCCTTCAAGTCGGTCAGCTTCGTGTATTTATAGCCCCACTTCGAAACCCTTACGGTTCGGGTCCAAACCCGCAGAAAAAACGTCACCCGATCGGTTGACAAGTCAACCGATCGGGTGATCCGTTACAATTAGAAAACAGAAAACGTCGGAGCTTCACCCGGTCAGATGAACCGGTCGGTTGAGTTCTTTGGGTGACCGGTTGGATCATGGCGCCATCGGGTGAATAGGTCGGTTGGATGCCCGTGTCTTCAGCTCTTCAACATCAGCTACAGATGAACCGATCGGGTGAGAGTCACCCGATCGGTTGGCATTTTGCTCGAAAAAACAGAGAACAGCCCCCCGCTGAACCGGTCTGTGAACCGGTCGGGTGACTTCCTTATGAGCTGCGGCAGAGACCGGGTGGTACACGCGTGCATCACCCGATCGGTTGGAGACGACCAACCGACCGGGTGAGGGGCTGAAAAATGAATTCTTTGACGTTTGACCCCCTGGATCATGCGCGACTCCTCCCGTTGCTCCGGGGACTTGAGATATCATCGTTAAATGTCCCCTACACGGTCAATCTCCTGCAAACACGGATAAACAAAGAAAAGTGAAAGAAAACGAGAAAATACGAAAAAACGAATACAAGACGACGGTAAATAACAGAAAAACACGGAAGAAAACGTGCGCAAATATATGAAATATAAACGCACGTCAATCATCTCAACCCCCATCGCCTTCGAAAACACTTGGAATAGGGAATATCTAGCTTTCTTCTAGGCAATAGTGTGGTGATGTCCGAGTCCCTAGCTGTGGAGTCCCTGACGCATGATGCATTTCTATTCTTATGCTCCTCTCATGCATGCTTGAACTATATATTCACCGCTTATTTTAAATCGAGTTGATATTTGGGTCATTTCCTGGATTTGCATATATGAGCTTATAACACATTGTAGAAAGCGACACCATTTGCTAGCACACGACCGCACTCACACGCGCTTCACCGCGTGGGCCCACGACACTTGTCTGGACTCGTATTCCTTGGTTTAGTGATGTGATTTTTGTGTTTGCTTGCTTAGTGTGTTGTGTTTGATTTTGCTGGCTCTGACGGGCGATCTAGGATTTTTGTTTTCTCTTTTTCTCTCTTTCTCTCTATTTTTCCCCTCCGAGCTCCTACTCTCACTCGTCTTCCTCGAGGAAGAGGAAGAGTTCAGCTTGGGGGATTTTGACGTGCGTATATATTTCATATATTCACACACGTTTTCTTTCGTGTTTCTCCGTATTTTCCGCCGTCTTTTATTCGTTTTCTCGTGTTTTCTCATTTTCTTTCACTTTTCTTTGTTTCTCCATGTTTGCAGGAGATTGCCCGCGTAGGGTACGTTTAACGACGATATCTCAAGTCCCCGGAGCAACGGGAGGAGTCACGCGTGACCCAGGGGGTCAAACGAAGATGATGGCATCATTTTATCCCCTCACCCGATCGGTTGGACTAAGTCAACCGATCGGGTGATGCACGCGTGCACCACCCGGTCTCGGCTGGAGCTCAAGTGGATGTCACCCGACCGGTTCACAGGTCGGTTCAACGGGGCCGATTCTCTGTCTTTTCAAGCCAAATTCCAACCGATCGGGTGACTTTCACCCGATCGGTTCATCTGTAGCTGATGCTGAGGAGCCGAGACACGGGCACCCAACCGACCCCTTCACCCGATGGCGCCAAGATCCAACCGGTCACCCCAAGAACTCAACCGACCGGTTCATATGACCGGGTGAAACTCCGCCGTTTTCTGTTTATTATTTGTAACGGATCACCCGATCGGTTGACTTGTCAACCGATCGGGTGATACGAGATCCTATAAATAGGACCCCTAGGGTTCCAAAAACGGGGAGCTGTTAGTTTTTACTGTTTTCTCCTATTTCTCACGGCTGTAATTACTTTTCTATTGTAAGTTTTCGGATCTTTCTTAAACTTTAGTATTATCTTAATTGCTCTACTAGCTTCGCATTCCTATCGTCTGATTATGATTTTAACGGTTCATTTTCGTTTAGATCGCTTTTTAATGAATATTTGTGAGTAGTTCCCAAATCTGGGATTTTGGCGGAAACCCCTTCGGGGGCTCTTCCCGATGCATCCATAGGGTTAGGAAATCGATAGGGATTAGGAATCTAACGGTTACGCGGGGTGTTTTATTGTCATCGGCGGGAAAAAGACCGCCTTTGACCGTTGGGCCAAGGGGGAATAAACTTGGCGGTTGACTCCCTAGCCATAGCTCATGCCCTTAGCGTAGACGCCGAATCCTAGTGCACGGGAGCGGCAGGATGATACGTTGGGAGTTATCGTTGCGAGCTTAGTGCTCCCGGAATCGATCAGTGTTAATGGACACGGGAGTGCCCACTGATCGAACCTGGGAAGTCCGGTGTATCATCCTGGGCACCGACCGGAATATCGGGCCCATGGGATGCCGGTACCACTTTAAGAGGCAACGTCTCACCATTAGACCCTAATTCCGATCGCCATCCTACCCGTAGGCCATATCGGCGAGAGTCGCTCGTTGGAGTGGAAACCAAAGTCCCGGGTTTATTTTCTTATTGTTCATACCTTGCATTCCTTTACCGTGACAACCCATCAACTGATCCGGGCTAGCTCGCCCACGGGGTGATTTCGGTCCTCCTTGACACAAGCACATCCTAGCCTCCCAGTGTTCGACCCCCAAGCCACACTACAACACCGTGCGCTTGCGGTTACAAATATCTAAACCCTCACGCGGGTCCCCTGGCCATTTGCGGCTCGCAAACCGGGGGCACGTCAGCTATATGCCCACAGTGCATCATTCAATTTCATGGACCAGTCCTTCCTAGATCTATCGACAGTCTTCTCTAGAATTTGTTTAATTTCCCGATTTGACACTTCCACTTGTCCACTCATTTGAGGGTGGTATGCCATACCGATTCTATGATTCACCACATACTTCTTTAGCATGGCTTCGAACTTGCTTTCTATGAAATGGCTTCCTCCATCGCTTATCAATGTTCGTGGCACTCCAAAGTGCGGGAATATGTTTTGCTAGATGAATTTAGATACCGCCATCGCATCATTGGTTGGGGTTGCGATGGCCTCTACCCATTTCGAGACGTAGTCAACGGCCAATAGAATATACTTGTTTCCTTTACTCGATGGAAAATTCCCCATTAAATCCACTCCCCAACAATCAAATAGCTCAATTTCCAAAATGGGTTTCATTGGCATCTCATTCCGTTTGGATATGTTTCCTGTCCGTTGGCATCTATCGCAATACTTGACAAAGTCATGTGTGTCCTTGAACATGGTTGGCCAAAAGAACCCATACTGCAATATATTTGCGGTGGTTTTGGAGGTGGTGTGATGTCTCCCACAAGGCATATCATGGCAATGTGAAATGATAGATGTGGCCTCTTCCTTTAAAACACACCTCAGTATAATCCCATCTTTGCATACCTTGAAGAGGTACGGTTCTTCCCAGAAATAGTTGCGGACTTCGTGCATGAACCTCTTTTTTTGTTGCGTGGCCATCCCACACAGTTTTATTCCGCACGCCAAATAGTTCACATAATCTGCATACCAAGGCATCTCTCCGGGTCTGACGGCGAATAGCCTCTCGTCAGCAAAAGTGTCATCAATCGGCAGGCTATTATCCCTCTTGTCACGAACAATCCAAGAGAAGTGATCCGCCACAACGTTGGCCATGCCTTTCTTGTCTCTGATTTCCAAGTCAAATTCTTGGAGTAGTAGTATCCATCTTATTAGTATTGGCTTGGCTTTCTTTTTGCTTAATAGGTATTTCAATGCCGCATGATCGGTATGCACAATCACTTTTGATCCAAGGAGGTAAGAGCGAAACTTCTCAATGGAGTAGACAACTGCCAAGAGCTCCTTTTCGGTGGTAGTGTAACTCTTTTGTGCCTCATCCAGAGTTCTGCTCGCATAAATATCGCATGAAGCTTTTGTCCTTCCTTTGTCCTAGTACTGCTCCAATTGCTTGGTCACTTGCATCGCACATCAGCTCGAAAGGAAGATTCCAGTCTGGCGGTTGTATGATGGGGGCGGAAATGAGGGCTTTCTTCAGTGTATTAAAAGCTCGCAAGCAATTTCCTGAAAAGCCAAATGGAGCATCTTTAGCGAGTCAGGCGGTAAGAGGCGGGCAATTAGGGCAAAGTCTTTGATAAAGCGGTGGTAAAATCCCGCATGACCAAGAAAACCCCTAATGCCCTTGACATTAATAGGAGGGGGAAGTTTTTCGATTACCTCAATTTTTGCCTTATCAACCTCGATCCCTCAAGATGAGACAAGATACCCAGGAACTATCCCCTCAGTGACCATGAAATGGCATTTCTCCTAGTTAAGAGTAAGATTATTTTGTTGGCATCTTTTAAGGACTTTAGTAAGATTGGCCAAACATGAGTCAAACCTACCACCATAGACAGAAAAATCGTCCATGAAGACTTCCATGATGTCGTCAATATAATCAGAAAAGATGGACGCCATGCACCTTTGAAAGGTGGCAGGGGCGTTACAAAGTCCGAAGGGCATTCTATGGTAAGCATATGTACCATAAGGGCACGTAAAAGTAGTCTTTTTTTGGTCATCTTCATGTAAGGAAATCTGAAAGAGTCCCGAATACCCATCCAAATAGCAAAAGAATTATGTTTGGCGAGGCGTTCTAGCATTTGGTCAATAAAGGGCAATGGGTAATGATCTTTACGGGTGGCTTTATTCAATTTCCTATCATCGATACACATCCGCCAACCCGTGACGGTGCGTGTGGATATAGGCTCTCCCTTATTATTTTTATGACGGTCATTTCCCTTTTTAGGAACGACATGAACAGGGCTAACTCATCTGCTGTCAGAAATAGGATAAATGACATCAGCTTCAAGCAGTTTAAGGATCTCCTTCTTAACCACCTCCTTCATGTTAGGATTTAACCGCCTTTGAGGCTCTATGGAGGTGGCTTCAGTGTTTTGTTGGTGGATCCCGTGCGTACAAAGTCTAGGGCTTATTCCCTTGAGGTCAGAGATGATGTAGCCGAGGATGTCCTTATGGCTCCTAAGGACATCTAAAAGTCTCTCAAGCTGGTGGTGGTTGAGGTTAGCATTAACAATCACCGGGTAGGTCAGTTTATCCCCAAGAAAGCATACCTCAAGTTAGGAGGTAATTGTTTCAGTTCTACCTCAGGAGGCGCTGTACCCCCTACCTCCTCTTCCTGTGAAAGCATGGCATCTTCGATTACATCTGTGTTCAATTCACCCGCGGAGAGTAGGCTCTCGTATGCCGACTCAGATTCGCTTCTTGGCGAGGAGGGTGCATCGGAGTGGATGCTGCACAACTCTGCTCTGATGTCGGTGGGACTACCATTTTCCTCAGGTTCACACCTGACATCAAAAGATAGGTCAGTGCGTTTACCAATGTTGAAAAGAGGATTGTCAAGTGCACTTCCCTGAACCTCGGTATGTCAAATGGAATCTTCACAAGTACATACCTCTCCAGTGCATGCTTCGTTACCTTCCCTTATTCCGGGATGAGGTGTCTTGCTAACTTCGAAGTACAACTTATCATCCCTCACGGTGACTCTAATGTTGCCCTCGATAATCCCTTTTGGAGAAATTTGATCAATTACAAAGCGAGCAAAAAGCTGTTCAATGGGGTCCTCTATGTCGATGACCAAAGCCCCTGTAGATCGGACCTCATCCATGAGTTCTTCTAGAAGAGTTGCAAAGGTATCATCATCTCGCGGGCTAGAGTCTGTTCTCATCAGCATGTCTCCCATGTTACCTGTTTAAAATTCTATTGGAAAATCTGGAAGAGCACGTCAATATGAGCGTCAAAATAAAAACAAAAAAAAAGAAAGATAGAAGATGAGATATAACTGGGTAAGGAAAATAAAACACTGTCGCCTCCCCGGCCACGGCGCCAAAAACTTGATCGCGCCAGGATATACACCCGGAAAACGACTGTAGTCTTACCGCAAGCGCACGACGTAGTGGCGAGCAGGTATCGAACACAGTTAGGACAAATGACGGTACTCTATTTTAATCGCCTAGCTATTGGCGGTAGAATGGAATGGTTTCGAGAATAATGTCACAGTCATTTAATTAACAATTTGAATTCTATATAATAAAAGCGTCTAGGGCCAGGGAATTCCCACTACGGATCGTTATTTATCTTTGTGAATCATGAATCTCAGCGTTGTAAGGCTTGAATCATGGTGAACTAGTTGTAACTGAATAGGAAACCAAGCTCATGCTCTCGTGCTATTTCCAGTCTAAAGCAACCTAGATTAGGGCCCACTCTCGTGCAAACCATAACCTAAGCCGCTAGCATGAAGATCGACATCATCGTCCAATTGCACCTCGAGCCCACTCTCGTGCAAACTCGAGTTACGATCTAGGTTATGATAGTTCGTATTCGTCCAATCTCTCGCAAACGAATATGAGTATAGATTTATAATAAAAATCCTAGCTTTAACCCAATCTCTTGCAAACCAAGTCTAGAGTATCTCGATTATAAACCAAAATCGAATATCTAGGCCTTCCCATCGATTGAAATCCAGTCTCTTACAAACCCCAATCAATGGAAATTCCTATCTACTCGTAGTAAATCAATCATAACCCAACCGTTTAACAATCTTAACAACACATTAATTCGGTCTTCACAATTCTAAAATCGGATCCATATGGTCATCCACATGCCCTAGAACAGCATGACTACTCACAATTAATCATGGCAATCACAAAATAAATGAATAAAAACATATAGCAATTCATGGTTGAGAGAAAACAATTCACAAAAACAAGAAATCTTGATAGAAAGAACAAACCAAATTTCCAATCTTCAATCTCCAGCTGAGAATTACAATTAGAATAATGCTAAAAAACTAATTTCTGGTCTCCACTAAAACTAGGAAGAAAACTAGCTTAAATACAAGCCAAAGTCGTCCAGAAAAGCTTGATAGATTTGCCCCTGGTGCAGCCCAGAACCCAAATTTGCGATACAGGCAGACTGCGCCACTCGGTCGAGTAGAACATGTCACTCGGCCGAGTGACAGACCCAAAGAAAAACAGAGATATTGGGGGTTTTGGGGGTCTGTCGCTCTGTTCCACTCGGCCGAGTGGAGTTCTTTTCTCAGTCGAGTGGAATTTCTCACTCGGCAGAGTGAGTCTTCTACTGATCTTCAAACTTCTGAGAGTCGGCTGAGATCTCAGGAGGAATACCCTGTCGTACTCGGGCGAGTGGACTTCTTCACTCGGCCGAGTGAGATCTTTCACTTGCCCGAGTGGACTTTGACTCCAAGTTCTCTTGTATCCATTGTACTCAGCCGAGTACGTTCCTTCACTCGGCCGAGTGAGCTGTCTGCTCGGTCGAGTGGGCTGTTTCTGGAGTCCTATCTTCTCCTCCTCGCCTCCTCGTCGATTCTATCGAAGTTCTTCTACTTCCGCTCATCATCTAGCGCTGCTAGCTCCTCGATAGGGTCACAGGCGGTGCTCCAGCGTGCGTTAAAGTCCATTGATCTCATTTATGCTCCAGATCGCTCCATATTTCTTGAAATCCGACAAAAACAAGAAATAGTGAAAAGCAATTGATATCATCAAGTAATCGTGAAAAATGCAATATGAAATGACATGCAAACATGCAGAAAAAAGGTGTAAAATAAGGAGCGATCAGCCGGCGGTGCCACAATGTGTCTGTTAAATTTCTGGCATTCTTCGCACTTTTTGACATACTTGGACGCGTCTTGGACCATGGTCGGCCATTAGTATCCATGCGCACTATTTTATGGGTGATAGTGCGCCCACCGTAGTGGTTTTTGCAGAGGCCTTCGTGCACCTCGTGGACGACTTGTTTGGCCTGGCCTGGCCCCAGGCACTTCAAGTAAGGCAGGGCGTCGAACCTCGCACGGTGCCTACGGTAAAGCACTCCATCAAAGATCACGAATGACAGGGCTCGCTTCTCGATCTTCTTAGCCTCCAACCGTTCCTCGGGCAGGGCTCCCGTCTCCAGGTATTTCATTATTGGGCTCATCCAAGTCGTTCACGGGCTGACACACATTAGCTCATCTTCTTCAATGGTGGGTATCAGCAAGTTCTCAACGTAAATGGCCTTCCCAATTTCTGCCGGGGAGGATGAGGCCAGCTTTGACAGGGCATCGGCTCGGAGATTGTTGAAGCGAGGCAAGTGTTGGACCTCCACCTTTTTAAACTTCCAGAGCTCGGCCTGGGTGTGCCTGAGGTAACGCTTCATTAGCTCTTCTCGGGCCTCAAAGCTCCTTTAGAATTGTTGGACGACTAGCCGTGAGTCGCTCAGCAGTAGCACATTCGTCGCCCCAATCGCTCGACACAGCTTCAATCCATTGACCACGGCTTCATATTCCGCGACATTGTTGGTTGCCGAGAAGCTAAAGCGCAGTGCGTACTCCAGCATGCATCCGTCAGGAGTTTGGATGACGATGCCTGCCCCTGTTCCGGATCTTATGGCCGACCCATCGACGTGGACGGTCCATAATTTGCCCACTTCTTCTTAGGCGGGCATCGAGGGTTCGACTACTTCCAGTGCTCTCTGACACACAGCGGTCGGCTGAGCGCTTGGCAGGTCTTCGTGAAGATCTCTGATGGTGCACTCCACCACGAAATCCGCCAGTGCTTGGCCCTTGATCGCCGTCTGGGCCTTGTAGACTATATCGAACTCACTGAGCTCGATGCTCCAGTTGAGCATTCTTCCCGATCGCTCCAACCTCTTCAGGTTCTTCTCGAGCGACAAGTTGGTGTGGACAGTGATGGTGTGAGCTTGGAAGTATGGCTGGAGCTTCCTTGCCGTCGTGACGAGACAGTAGGCGACCTTCTATATGGGGGTATAATGGGTCTCCGCATCCAAGAGCACCCGGCTCGCATAGTAGACCGGTCATTGTACGCCCTTTTCTTCCTTGATCAGGACCGAGCTGACGGCCTCTTCACTGGTGGCCAGGTACAGCCTCAGCTGTTCTCCCTCCTCAGGCTTCCTGAGCAGCGACGGGCTCTGTAGATAAGCTCGCAGCTCTGCGAATGCTTGGGTTCAGGCGTTGTCCTACGGAATCACCCTTCTATCAAATTTCTTCGCGGCGAGGGCCCGCCACAGGACTCTCAAGAACGGGATCAACCTCTCCGCAGACTTTGACAGGAACCTCCCCAGCGCGGCAATCCTGTCGTTCAGCCATTGCAAGTCCCGGATGGTCTGAGGCTCCGTCATGTTGATAAGGGCTGACACCTTGTCTGTGTTCGCTTCAATTCCTTCCTTCGTTATCATGAAGCCAAGGAATTTCCCCGATTGCATGCCGAAGATGCACTTCGCTGGGTTCAGCCTTAGATCATACCGACGCACCTTGGAAGGTCTCTCGCAAGTTGGTGAGGTGGTCTGAAGTCTTCTTGCTCTTAACCAGCATGTCGTCGATGTAGACTTCCAAATTCTGCCTGACCTGCGAGCTAAAAATCTTGTCTACCATCCGCTGATAGGTTGTCCCGGCATTCTTCAATCTGAACGGCATCTTCGTGTAGCAGAAGGTGCCGTTGTCGGTGATGAAGGACGTCTTCTCCTCATCCTCCTTTGCCATCGGGATCTGGTTGTAGCCCGAGAATGCGTCCATAAAGCTTAGCAACTCATAACCGGACGCCTGGTCAGCTAGGTGGTCGATCCTCTGTAGCGGGAAGCTATCCTTTGGGCACATCTTAATGAGATCCGTGAAGTCGACGCATATGCACCACTTCCCGCTGGCCTTCTTTACCAAGATGATGTTAGCAAGCCACACCGAATAGCTCACTGGCCTGATGAACTTGGCTTGGAGAAGCCGCTCCACCTCTTCGCCGGCTGCCCTCCTCTTCTCCCCTCTAGCGTTCCTCTTCTTTTTCCGGACCGGTCGAGATTCCGGGTCCGCGTTCAACTTGTGAGAGATCACCGTGGGATCAACTCTGGGCATGTCTGAGGGCGACCATGCGAATATGCCTATGTTCTCTCTGAGGAGGGTGATGAGGTCCGCCCTCAGAGAGGCCGGAAGCTTCGTGCTGATGGAGACAGTCTTGCCCTCCTCCGCGGCCACTGGTACTTCTTCGACCTCCTCCGCCGGGGTCGGTCGCTGGTCGCAATAATCCTCCCGTTCGTTGAGGAGGTCGACCGATAAGGCTTGCTCCTAGGCCTTATGCTTGGTTGATCCCACGTAGCAGCTCCAAGATAGATTTTGGCTCCCCCGCACCTAGCCTACCCCTCGCGGAGTCTAAAATTTAACCATCTGATGCAGCAGGCGGGGGAGTGCTTTGAAGACGGTCATGTACAGCCGCCCTATGATCCCGTTGTATACCGATGTAATGTCAACGACAACGAACTGCGTCATGCGCGTGACGACCCTCGGCTCCCCCCAGCGACACCGGCAGTGTGATTACCCCGGCAATGGGAACCGAGTGGCCGGTGAAGCCGACGATCGGGCCTGTGCACGGCCTCAGGTCCGCCTGCTTTAGCCCCATCTTCTTGATGGTAGACATGTTTCACGCCCCGCTTCCCAAAATGACAGAAGCGAGACATGACTGAGGTCTGCACGGGCTGGGGCTGAGAAGCCCAGACCCAATACGCGTCTGTAGGGATACCATGAAGTTACATGTTCTTGCATATAAAGTTTTGAACAAGGAAATAAGAGTACACGAAAGGAAACTGCATTCATTAATATAAAAAGATAATGTCCAGTGATACATACCAATTCTAAAAGGAAGCCCAGCATGGCTACAACTGCAGAAAAGGAAACTACTGGTGCTACGCACCCAACCTAAAACAGAAAGCAAAATGGTGCTATGCACCCAGACTAGAAAGCAACTAAACCTCCAAAGTCAGCAACAGAGGAACCTCTAAGACTGGTCCTCACTCGGGTCGTACTCCTGATTAGCAACGTACTCCTGCTCCAAGTCCTCTGGTACCGGCCCCTGGTCTGCTAAATCTGTCTCAGTACCTGACGTACAAACACCAAGAGAAAGTGGTTGTATGTCAGGTGACGTCTGTAAGTAAATGTGAGAAGACTCCACTGCAAGGTGTATAACATTTTAAGGATGACATTTTAAAGGTTGTTTACATGATGATGATGCAACAGCACGATAGATATGTATATGTGCAAGAAAGTAAAGACAACGCTAAGAAGTAAACGTGACAAGCAATAGCCGTAGCGTGTGCAAATGGCTACCAGAGTAGACTAGATAAGTCAAGTCAAGACAAGACAATACAAGACCGTGTGTGTCACGAAGAGTTCATGCCTTATGGTTAGAGGGGGATCAAACCCTCTAAACCGTGCGAATGCTCAACCCTACCCCAGCCCAAGTGCACAAGACAAGACATGATAAGGGATCACCCACTCACTCGATGAGTGCCCCATTCACCCGTAGGCTTATGTATCATGACAAGTGTTCACTCTCTCTAGCTTGGAGAGTGCCCTATTTGCCCGCCGGCTTATCCATTACCAATTGTGACACGGGATCGCTTTCTCTAGCTTGGAGAGTACCCTATTCACCCGCAGGCTTATGCAATACATGACATGACATGACAAGACGAGAGTGGATGAGAGTTACATGACAAGACAAGACTGGATGAGAGTTGTTCATTATAGGGGGTCCACACGCATGCACACATAGATAAAACCTATGGTAGCAGTTGTTGTCGTTGTTGATTCTAGGGGGGTCCACACACGTACACGCAGATAAAACCTATGGTGTCAGTTGTTGTTGTGCCCGGACTTCGTCATCAAGTCCAGGCTGTCGTGGGGTGTCCCAGATGATATCATTTCACGTTTGGTTCTCTTGTTATACTTTTTATAGTTTAAGAAAGACAATGGCCTAAACGTGGCCGAAACTGCGCAAGTGAACACACTTGCCTGCGGTGGCGAGTGTACGTCCGTCGGGAGCATCTCGTTCAAGGCGGAGCGTCGGTAATGGCTCGTCTGAAACGAGTCAAGCGACGGTGTCAGGTCACGCTCATCATTAATCCTATTAAGGTAAGTTTCTAAGTTAAACGTGGCTACCCTAACAGTCACATGTCAAGATGTCCGTTCAGCCTATCCGACGATTATATCCTATGTGCGCAGTCAATCAGTCCAATCGTCGATCTACGGTTCCACATCATTTTAAAGGAGCAGAAAGTAAATTTAGTTGCTTTAGTTGACGATTTTTAGTTAGGTTTGGATGACTTAAAGTTTGGGTTGCTGCGAGTAAGAGGGCTAACCTGGTGCAACGAAAACGCACGAATCTAGCGTCGGGTCTGGAACGGTAGCGGAGCTCGCATCCTCGACTGCGGGTAGCACAGTAAGGATCGTCTCGGGATCGTCTTGGGATCGTCTCGGCTGCGGGTAGCGTAGTGAGATGGCTCGGCAACAGGTACGGCGTCGGATCGCTTCGGTTGCGAGTAGCGCAATGAAACGTCTCTGTGGCGTCTACGACGTCAGGGAAAACGCACGAGATCAGCGACATACATGGACTCCTCGATGTACGGGGGCTGCCGGGGATTGAAGGAGGTCGAAGGGGTCATGCTCGCCTGCAGGGTGGCCAGAGCAACTGCCGACGGCGACGAGCCGGGCTGTTTTGCGGAGAAGAGGACAGATTTGGATATACCGGGCTGTTTCGTGTCGTGCGAGGCTACCACAGCTGAGGGGTGAGCAAGGGGGAATGGCAGTAGCTAGAGGGGGCTGTGGGGAGTCAACGATGGCGAGGGGGGTCGACGACAACGGCCGGAAGCTGGCGGGCGCACATTTGAAAGCGAAAAGGACAGATTTGATTTACCGGGTCGCTATTTTGAGTCGCCACGAGATTGTCACGGCCTGAGGGGCAAGAGGACACTTGCAGTAGGTAGAGGGGGTCGAGGGGTGGCTGATGGAGGCGGGGACGATCGCCGGCGGCGGCCAAAAACAGGTGGCTGCACGTGGGTTTTCCGGCGGCCTGGGCAGACTGGCCTTGTTTTACGGGTTTAGGGGGGAGAGAGAGATGGAGGGAGAGAGGGAAGAAAGATGGGGTTGGCCGGAGTTGGGATGAAGGGACGATGGCTTCCGGGTGTGGTGGACCGTCAGCGTGGGGAGAACGAAGGGAAAAAGAGTTAGGGCCGCCGGAATGAAGAGATGGGTTCTCTTCGAGAGTTGCTGTGTTGTTTTTTTATTAAACCCTAGGTTTAGCTATTAGGATAGGGGGGAGAGAGAGAGAGAGAGAGGAATATGAGTTGTGCGGCTGTTTCTTTCTCCTTTCGTGATACTCTGGGATAGATCATAAATAGAATAGGGGAGAGGCATCATGTGGGGAGAGAATTTGGGGAGAGGGGCTGTTATGTGGGATACAAGGGAGTTGGTTGTTAGGATTACGGGAGAAAAAGGTTGTAGTTGTTATTATTAGGTTAGTACACAAGACCCAACACAGTGCAAAAGATTCTCTTTTAAGAAAACTAACCCTACGATAATTAGATTATTAGAAATTGTTAATTAAAGAAAGAATGGCATTTTAGGGATCAGGAAAATACCAAAGAAGTTCAAGAGATAAGAGAACTAAGGATAGCTACCAGAAAGACTAATCCAATCCATAATGATGTACCGGAAAATACAACATTTTTATTACTTGACCAACCATCAAAAGAAGCAAATACTACAGGTACACTAATAAGTAAGATTGATGAAGTCACAATTGATATACCGGGGCGCTCGTGCCTCCGAGAGGGTTGTGAAAACGGGGGTTCGGTCGCATGTTCGAGCTACAGAGAAAAATAATAAAAAAAATCAAATACGAAAACACGCACACGAAACACAGTTACTCGCTAAAGTACGTACGGTCGGAAAGTGGCTGTTACATCTACCCACCTTAGAATAAAGTCCGTCCTCGGACTTCCCTTATAATAATAATAATAATAATATCTATAAGCACCTATGCCTGCAACTCCCATATCCCACATAATAATCGCTAATCCTATAACTTTAATCAGCGTTCCTCAAATAATCCATCATAACTCGTCTCTCCATTGAATAAAGCTACGACTAGAATCATAACCTAGCACCTAACTATAGATCCACATTACCATCTACAAATCAACAATCATCTCGTCCCCAATATATTCTCCATCATATTGTCTCATAAATCTATCCACCATAAATAATGAACCATTAAACTACATCTTATCCTTACCCCCATCATCTAATCTCCTAATCATATTAGATCCATCTACGTAACTATCCATTCATATTAACATGTGTTACTTCCAATGCCTTCTTCTTCCCCAACTTAATAATCAAGTCTTGATGCTTTAAATGTTCTACTTATTCTCGTGATCACCCTAACTCATACTATACCTCTATAGCTACTCCCATCTACCACTTGTCCAAGTTTCAGATCTGATAAGTTCTCATCTCCCTGTGTACCATTTCATTCAGCCAGAATTCTCTATTGAGTCTGTTACACATTGGTATTATTAAAAGTAAATAGATAAGTCTTAGACACCTCATTCTTTTCGTCCCAAAGAAATCTAATCTAATATCCTTATGTTCAAAATCAATTAATCACCGCTACCTCATATCTCATCTCACACTATGCGTACCCGCACAAATAATCCTATAACAATAATAACTAGTCCTAATAATATAACAACAATAAAAATAACACTCTTGAAGAGGGAAAGAGAAGAAAAGAATGTTTAAAAACATGTGGGAAAAACGTGTGGAGTTGTGGTATTGGATGGGGATGATAGGAGGGTTGTGATCTTGTGTGCCAATCTCAAAACTTTAAAGATAAGCTAAAGTATAATATGAAAAACTAAGTCTATGGAATTACCTGCAATGACGCCATCCACGACCGTCATGGTATATGCTCCACGAACAACAGGTCCTCTCTGAATAGGGGCAGGTGCTCCGTCCTCAGTATGATGATACCTCGGGCAATCTATAACGGCATGTGTGGCAGCTCCACATGCCAGACACAAACCCAGCTTCTTCCTGCAATAACTCGAATGATGCCCCGACTTGCCACAAAAATGACATTGATCCCTGGCTTGGCTCTGTGCAGGTGCTCCTGGCCTCTTGAAATGCACCGACTGAACGGGTCCCACTGCAGGCCTAGCTGCTGGCCTGAACTGTTCCATCGGTTGATTTCCTCCACCAGTAGGAGGATCAGGAAGTCTCGCTACAGCCTTATGGGTCCTGGCTGCATTCAGTACTGCTCTCATAGTAGTCAAGTCCGCCGAAGTCATAGAAGCCTGGATCTTGGGGGTGTAGCCCCTGGCGAAACTGATCAGCTCTGTTCTCCTCCTTCTTCACCATGTGCGGGGCAAAGCGGCTCAATATCTCAAACTCCGCTTCGTACTCATCAACCGTCATACTCCCCTGAGTTAGGTTCACAAACCGCTGCAAGAGCTCCCTCTTCGTAGCCTTGGGGAAGTACTTCTCCTTGAACATCGACTTGAAAGTACTCCACTCAACTGGCTTCTGCAGACGCCTCTCCTCAATGCGCCACTAGTTCCTAGCATTCTCAACTAGCTGCATCTTCGCAATCTCCACTCTGGTCCCATCAGGTATCTT
Source organism: Scilla litardierei (assembly GCA_030789695.1). Classification (NCBI taxonomy): domain Eukaryota; kingdom Viridiplantae; phylum Streptophyta; class Magnoliopsida; order Asparagales; family Asparagaceae; genus Scilla; species Scilla litardierei. The sequence continues at coordinate 105,324,845 of CM061137.1, read as the reverse complement.
AGCAGCTATCAACTTATCTTCAGTACTCTGGATCCATTCGTCGGCATCCAGTGGTCCATCCTTCCCAGAGAAGGTCTTCGGCTGTAACTCATTGAACTGCTTCACTCGAGGAGCAGGCGGTGGCGGTGGTGCAGTCGGAGCAGCTTGAGCAGCATGGGCAACCCGATGCGTTTGCTCATCCAACTGATGCTGAACATCCAACATCTCTCTCATAACGCCCAGAAATTGGCAAAACTCGCTATCGTGGCCATCCATGGCTCCGTCAGAAGAGGGACCTGCACGGGTATTGCATCCTCCTGCCATCCTATTGACAAGGAAAACCCAATTTAGACTTGTACTGGATATTAAATGAATACAGTACTCTTATTGTTCCAAACTTTTGCATGACCTGCATGGGCCACCACTAAAACCTGTCACGTCCCGCTTCCCAAAATGACAGAAGCGAGATGTGACTGAGGTCTGCATGGGCCGGGGCTGAGAAGCCCAGACCCAATAAGCGTCTGTAGGGATACCATGAAGTTACATGTTCTTGCATATAAAGTTCTGAAAAAAAGGAAATAAGAGAACACGAAAGGAAAATGCATCCATTAATATAAAAAGATAATGTCCAGTGATAAGAACAAGTCTAAAAGGAAGCCCAGTATGGCTACAATTGCAGAAAAGGAAACTACTGGTGCTATGCACCCAACCTAAAACAGAAAGCAAAATGGTGCGACGCACCCAGACTAGAAAGCAACTAAACCTCCAAAGTCAGCAACAGAGGAACCTTTAAGACTGGTCCTCACTCGGGTCATACTCCTGATCAGCAGCATACTCCTGCTCCAAGTCCTCTGGTACCGGCTCCTGGTCTGCTAACTCTGTCTTGGTACCTGACGTACAAACACCAAGAGAAAGTGGTTGTACGTCAGGCGAAGTCTGTAAGTAAACGTGAGAAGACTCCACTTCAAGGTGTATAACATTTTAAGGCTGACATTTTAAAGGTTGTTTACATGATGATGATGCAACAACATGACAGATATGTATATGTGCAAGAAAGTAAAGACAATGCTAAGAAGTAAATGTGACAGGCAATAGCCGTAGTGTGTGCTACTGGCTACCAGACAAGACAAGACAAGACCGTGTGTTTCACGAAGGGTTCACGCCTTATGGTCAGAGAGGGATCAAACCCTCTAAACTGTGCGCATGCTCAACCCTACCCCAGCCCAAGTGCACAAAACAAGACATGACAAGGGATCACCCACTCACTCGGTGAGTGCCCTATTTGCCCGCAGGCTTATGTATCGTGACAAGGGTTCACTCTCTCTAGCTTGGAGAGTGCCCTATTCGACCACAGGCTTATCCATTACCAATCGTGACAAGGGATCGCTCTCTCTAGCTTGGAGAGTGCCCTATTTACCCACAGGCTTATCCATTTTCAATCATGACAAGGGATCACTCTCTCTAGCTTGGAGAGTGCCCTATTCGTCTGCAGGTTTATGCAAAAAATGACACGACATGACAAGACGAGAATGCATGAGAGTTACATGACATGACAAGACTGGATGAGAGTTGTTCATTCAAGGGGGTCCATACGCATGCACACACAGATAAAACCTATGGTAGCAGTTGTTGTCGTTGATTCTAGGAGGTCCACACACGCACACACAGATAAAACCTATGGTGTCAGTTGTTGTTGTGCCCAGACTTCGTCGTCAAGTCCAGGCTGTCGTGGGGTGTCCCAGATGCTATTATTTCATGTCTGGTTCTCTTGTTATAATTTTTATAGTTTAAAAAAGACAATGGCCTAAACGTGGCCGAAACTACGCAAGTGAACACACTTGCCTGCGGTGGCGAGCGTACGTTCGTCGGGAGCGTCTCGTCGAGGCGAAGCGTCGGTAATGGGTCGTCTGAAATGAGTCAAGCGACGGTTTCAGGTCAAGCTCATCATTAATCCTATTAAGGTAAGTTTCTGAGTTAAACGTGGATACCCTAACATTTACATGTCAAGATGTCCGTTCAACCTATTCGACGATTATATCCTATGTGCGCAGTCAATCAGTTCCATCGTCGATCTATGGTTCCACATCGTTTTAAAGGAGCAGAAAGTAAATTTAGTTACTTTAGTTGACGATTTTTAGTTAGGTTTTGATGACTTAAAGTTTGGGTTGCTACGAGTAAGAGGGCTAACCTGGTGCGACGAATGCGCACGAATCTGGCGTCGGGTCTGGAAACGGTGGCAGTGCTCGCATCCTCGATTGCAGGTAGCACAGTAAGGGCTGTCTCGGGATCATCTCAGGATCGTCTTGGCTGCGGGTAGTGTAGCGAGATGGCTCGACAATGGGTAAAGCGTCGGATCGCTTTGGTTGTGAATAGTGCAACGAAACGTCATTGTGGCGGCTACGACGTCGGGGAAAACACGTGAGATCAGCGAAGTACATGGACTCCTCAACATACGGGGGCTTCCAGGGATTGAAGGAGGTCGAAGGGGTCGCGCTTGCCTACGGGATGGTCGGAGCAACCGCCGACGACGACGAGCTGGGCTGTTTTGTGGAGAAGAGGATAGATTTGGATATACCGGGTAGTTTCATGTCGTGCGAGGCTACCACAGCTAAGGGATGAGCAAGGGGGGACGACAGTAGCTAGAGGGGGCTGTGGGGAGTCAACAACGGCTAGGGGGGTTACCGACGGCGGCCAAAAGCTGGCGGGCGCGCGTTTGAAAGCGAAATGGACAGATTTGATAAACCGGGTCGCTGTTTTGAGTCGCCACGAGATTGTCGCGGCCTGAGGGGCAAGGGGACATTTGCAGTAGGTAGAGGGGGTCGAGGGGTGGCTGATGGAGGCGGGGACGGTCGCCGACGACGGCCAGAAATAAGTGGCCGCACGTGGGTTTTCCGGCGGCCTGGGCAGACTGGGCTTGTTTTGTGGGTTTGGGGGGGAGAGAGAGATGGAGGGAGAGAGGGAAGAGAGATGGGGTTGGCCGGAGTTGGGATGAAGGGACGATGGCTTCCAGGTGTGGTGGTCGTCAGCGTGGGGAGAACGAAGGGAAAAAGAGTTCGGGCCGTCGGAATGAAGAGATGGGTTCTCTTCGAGAGTTGTTGCGTTGCTTTTTTATTAAAACCCTAGGTATAGCTATTAGGATAGGGGAGAGAGAGAGAGAGAGAGAGAGAGAGAGAGAGAGAGAGAGAGAGAGAGAGAGAGAGAGGAATATGAGTTATGCGGCTGTTGCTTTCTCCTTTCGTGAAACTCTGGGATAGATCATAAATAGAATAGGGGAGAGGCATCACGTGGGGAGAGAAATTTGGGGAGAGGGGCTGTTATGTGGGATACAGGGGAGGGGGTTGTTAGAATTAAGGGAGAAAAAGGTTGTAGTTGTTATTATTAGGTTAGTACACAAGACCCAAAACAGTTCAAAAGATTCTCTTTTAAAAAAAACTAACCTTATGATAATTAGATTATTAGGAAATTGTTAATTAAAGTTTGAGTAAAAAAATTATTATTAATGAGTTTTGTTTTAAAAATACGTACATCCACTTTAAAACAAACTTATTTTATAAAAATTGTAAAAATATATTTTATAAGTTGTAATGAGATAAGCAGATTGGTCCTCCGACGTCCAAAAATTACAAAGAAAATACCGGGGCGCTCGTGCCTCCGAGAGGGTTGTGAAAACAGGGTTTCGGTCACGCGTTCGAGCTACATAGAACAATAATAAAAAAATTAAATACAGAAACACGTACACGAAACACAGCTATGCGCTAAAGTCTGTACGGTTGGAAAGTGGCCGTTACAACATGAACAAAATGTCGCAGGAGCTCCCGGTGTTGATCAAGAGGCGGATGATAATGGCCGTCCCGATCTGGGCTTCAATGACAATGGCGTCGTCATGGGGCAGCTCGATCCCCACCATGTCGTCGTTGGTGAAAGTGATGGGAGTTGAGTATCGATTCCCCGGATTTGGTTTTGGATGATGAGCAATCATAAATATCGTATACTAACTATTTGTGAGCGCAGTTTTGGAGATTGTCGCCAAAAGAATACATACATCAAAAGCGACATCTCAAGACTTCTCAATACGCGTGATCGTGTGCCTAAAGCTTTGTTGAAGCCCAATGAGTTTTATTGAAGTCAAGAATGAAGATTGAAGCTTTCGAAGACGGTTCGTCATGTATTATTTATTGTCTTCTAGCTTCATTGTTTAGAATGTTAAGCATTGAGTAGGACTTACATTATTATCTTCATTTCGCTCATATCTTAGAGCTAGGATTATCATAGAAGCCATTAGAAACTTTCTCGAAGCCTATCGCTTCTTCCCTCGGCTTCTAGTGCATGTTAGTTGGTTCAAGTAGAGTCACCAACCGACTAGATGACGATCTAGTCGGTCAGCAATTCCTCTTGAACCGACTAGAATGCCTTGCTCATTTCAGCCTAGATTTGTTGATCAATTAGTCGGTCAAAGAAGAGTCACCGACCGACTAGATGACGATCTAGTCGGTTAGGAATCCTTCTTAGACCGACTAGTTGAGCTTTCCCTGTACAGCCATAGTTACTGTTTATCGTTAGTCGGTCAAAGAACGTTTGTCGACCGACTAGTTGAGAAACTAGTCGGTCAGCATTTGTTCTTAAACCGACTAAATCAACTTGAAGTTAGCCTATTCTATTTCGACTAATAGTCAGTCAATGAACACTCACCGACCGACTAGTTGTGAAACTAGTCGGTCGGTAAGTCTTCTTAGACCGACTAGTTGTCATCTCCTGTACTTTGACCTTTTGGCTGTTCAACCGTTAGTCGGTCTACGTTGTATCACCGACCGACTAGTTGATGAACTAGTCGGTCAGTGATCCTTCTTTGACCGACCAGTCTGGTTCAGAATAGAGCCGTTGGAGCTTTCATTGAAACGTTTTTCTCTCTCTCTTTCCTCTATCCTATATATACTTGGAGGGGTTCTTTCCTAGTATTCAAGGCTGCCATTTTAGAGGTTTAGAGAAATCAAAGAGAAGCTATTCAACTCCATTCTAAAGCTTTCTCTCCCTCACAAGAATCTCTCCCTCAACTCTTTGAGCCATATTCCTCAAGAGAGATTCTCTCCATTGTGAGCCTTCCAAGCCAAGAGCTTGATCCAAAGTCACCATCCTCCATCCTAGCCTTCGATCGCTGATCTTATTGGTGGAGATTCGGTTTGGTGACATTCTCTCCTCAAAATCCATCTTTGCCCTAATTTGGTAAGTTATACTCAAGGCATAGGATTTTGTGGTAAGTGTTTCATATTTCATTTCAATTGATATTGCGAGTGTGTGTCTCTCGGTTGTGAGAGAGAGTGTGATCCCGGGTTGTGGGAGTCACATTTACTTTGTGTATGATTTGGTCTTGTGAAGGTTTTTCACAAGAATTTCATAGTGCTAAATCTTGAGTTAGGGTTTCTAACTCAAGTATCCGGAGGAGATCCGGGTGGTTGGGACGTAGGATCACCGGGAACAAGTCGGGGAGACTTGGGTGGATCCGAACCCGTTACATGCTTTGTTTGTGCTTGTTTAATTCTTGTCGATTGTTTTTTATTCCGCATTGTCGTTTGTGTTTGCACAAAAGTTAGGAATAACGTTCTTAATTATTTTAAAGTACTATTCACCCTCCCTCTAGTACATGTGCAGTAGCTTCACAAGGCATAACAATTGGTATCAGAGCCAGAGTTCAGAGCTATGACAAACAACGACTACAATGTCTTCAAGGATCGTCAAGGAGCTTCTTCAGCTTTGGAAGGGCTATCCTCAGTCAGGCCTCCTCACTTCAACGGTACCAACTAGGGGTACTGAAAATGCCGGATGGAAACCTTCCTCCGGAGCGCTTCACTTTGGAGAGCCACGATGACGGAGTATGTCGAGCCCACCGAACAAGATTTCGCGAAGTGGACTACCGCGAAGGTCGTCGCGGAGGTAAGCAATGTCAAGGCAATGAATGCCTTGCAATGTGCGTTGGAGCCTCGAAGACTTCAACAAGATATGCACATGTAAGAGTGCATATCAAGTATGGTACCAACTCCTCATCCTACACGAAGGAACGAGTACGGTAAAAGATTCTAAACTCGTTGTCGCTAACAAAGAATTTGAGTTGTTTCACATGGAACATGGTGAAACCATGAAGGACTACTATGCTCGCTTCGTGGACATATCCAACGAATTGGAAGCTCTCGGGAAGATCTACACTCAAAAGGAGAAAGTCGCGAAGATAATCGACGGACTTCCTTCTTGTTGGGAAAAGCGTACCTTCGCCATCGAGGAAGGTAACGATATGAATAAGTACATGGTTGTACAACTAATGGGTACCTTGTTGTCTTACGAGGTACGCAAGGAGAGCAAGATAAAGATGAAGGAGAAGATGAAAGCGTACTTGAAGCAAGACGAGCCAAAGAAAAAGGCGATTGCTTACAAGGCCGCTCCATCTACCGATGATGAAGAATCGGAAGAAGAGTTGGACATGGAAGCTTTGGCCGATATGGAAAAGAAGTTCGACCGATTCTTCTGACAAGGTAAGTTGAAGAGTAAATCAAAATTTATTTCGACTAATGCTTCTACTCCCATGTGTTATAAATGCAACAAGCCAGGACATATCAAGCCGGATTGTCCCCTAAACAAACACAAGGAGAAGTGGAAGGCATCCAAGTACAACAAGTCGAGAAAGCACAAGAAAGGACTTGTCTGTACATTCACCGACTCCGAAGAGGACTCCTCAAGTGGAGAGTCGGATGATGAACGAGTGGAGAAAGCACACACATGCTTCATGGAAAAAGAGGAACGTGTTCAAGAGAATTTCTCCGATGAAAGCGAAGATGAAAGTGAGGATGAAAGCGAGGATGAAGGTGAAGAGGTAACTATAGATGAACTTAGATTAGCCAACGAACAACTTTGGAATAAGTTTTCTAACTTGGCTACTAAATTTATTAAGACTAAAAATGAGCTAGATAGTCTTAAAAACGCGCCTAAGCCTATCATCATCAACAACGACACCGTTGTTGAAGGGTTGAGAAATGAGATTGTAAATCTCAAATCTCAACTTGAGCATGTTCATGTCGAGGATTCGTATGAACATGTGATAGCGGATTTGACGTCTCAAAACTCAACTTTGAGTATTGAGAATAAAAATCTCAAGTCACGTGTTTGTGCACTCGCATCGCAAGTGTCCACATTGGATGCTTCTTTGCATTCTCTCACCGAGAAGTATGAGTGCACATTAGGCCGAATTCATGAATTCAATAAAGGTAAGGGCCATTTGGATAATATCCTAAATGACTTACTTCCGGCCAATCATCACATTGGCTTGGGGTATAAGATGGGAGATTCATCCAAATCGTCCGCCACCTTTGTTAGGCCATCTTCCGAAGCTTCTACTAGTTGGAGTAAACACTTCATGGGTAGTTCTTCTACCAATGGTGCTTCCGCTAGGAACACACCCCCATTTGGAAAGAAACCCACTTTGGGTGGACCTCCAAAGAAGGGTCATGCTTTCATGTATACCATGCCACGTAGGAACACATATCCTACTCCACATGTTAGCACGTATGATGATTTTTATGCTCCACACCCATGAGCACGCGCACACCATGTGAGACACACTCATGCACGTGTTCCACCATAAGCATATGTTCATTCACATTCTCATATGAATAAGTATCATCATGCACCAATGCATCATATGCCTTATGCTTATCCACGACATGCATCACATAGAAATCAACAACGGATGCATGTTCCCAATAGGATTAGGACTCCCAAGACATACACTATTTGGGGTCCGAAGAACACTATCATGCATGCTAAGAATATGTATGTGCAATCGTTTATTAATGATATTATTTTGAATGATGATTATGTTGGGAAATCACGGTCCTCGTGGACTTGGTTTCCGAAGGGTTAGTTTCCTTTGACCCTTCATTGCTTGGTACCATAAGTTTAATTCCATTTTATGGGTACCAAAGCAATTGTGGTAAGAATTGGTTTATTTTTTATTTGCATATTGATCTTGGATGTGCATGTTAATTTGAATTTAGTTGGGATATAGGTTACATTTAATTTGAATTTAGTTCGCTAAATTTATTGCCTAACCCATAGGATCCAAAAAGATTTTTGGATACCAAAATGATATTCTCTAGGTTCAATCCACTTTGGGATACCAACCCTACCAACTCCTTGATTTGCAAAGGATTTTCATTCAAATGGAGTTGATGGTGCTTAAAGCGATGCACCAAAGTAGGGGGAGCTTAATGTTGTAAGTATATTCTTACTTTTGATTTACATTGGTATCCATGTGTGTTGATTGCATGCATTGTTAGATTATATTACGATTGGTATCATTTTGTTTCAATTTGAATCCTAGTGTGCTGGATTAGTGTATGCCATAAGTTTTATGATGTTCTATCTATTTTCTTTAGCATAACATCTTTTGCATATTATATTTGGTATCAATTCGCTACATTTGGTATTCTCATTGGATTTATGTCTCTGATATTGATTTCGTCGCTCGACGATTATCTTGGTTAAATAGAATTCTTTCTATGGAAACATAGAATTGTTTTCCATGCACTCTATTTAACTAAGAATGTTGATATTGGAGAGTATGTTCCAAAACTCAATAAGTGAAATTGATTTGAGTTTTTGATGATTTCGGATTTCGATTTTCGCCTATGGTTTGATGATTTCGTTTTTCGATTTTCGCCTATGGCTTGATGATTTCATTTTTCGATTTTCGCCTATGGTTTAATGATTTCGTTTTTTCGATTTTCGCCTATGGTTTGATGATTTCGTTTTTCGATTTTCGCCTATGGCCTAAGGATTTCGTTTTTCATTTTTCGACTATAGTCACGTTGGCACGCTTTGAGTTTCTTCGGTATTTTACTTTGGTGTCATTTGGACCATGGTCGTATTCTTCGACTCCCGTATTTTATTTCTTAACCATTGTAATCTTGTCATTGATCTCCTCCCGCTCTTTTTGCTAATGCCAAAGGGGGAGAGACTTAATAATGACGATGTGATAATTAATAATTTAAAGCAATTTACCATGAATCTAATTTGATATGTTAGATTCAGGAGGAGTGAAGATATAAAAATGGATTTAGATCCTATATGTCAATAATTGGTTCATATTTCATATCTTCCTCGTCTACATGATGCGTATGATTAAGAATTAATACGAGACTAACGTGTCATCAATGCAGGGGGAGTACGTAAATTTCTTATGAATCATTATTTTTATTATTATTTATGTTGGTTTGTCATCACCAAAAAGGGGGAGAATGTTGAGTATTGATTCCCCGGATTTGGTTTTGGATGATGAGCAATCATAAATATCGTATACTAACTATTTGTGAGCGCAGTTTTGGAGATCGTCGCCAAAAGAATACGTACATCAAAAGCGGCGTCTCAAGACTTCTCAATACGCGTGATCGTGTGCCTAAAGCTTCGTTGAAGCCCAATGAGTTTTATTGAAGTCAAGAATGAAGATTGAAGCTTTCGAAGACGGTTCGTCATGTATTATTTATTGTCTTCTAGCTTCATTGTTTAGAATGTTAAGCCTTGAGTAGGACTTACATTATTATCTTCATTTCGCTCATATCTTAGAGCTAGGATTATCATAGAAGCCATTAGAAACTTTCCCGAAGCCTATCGCTTCTTCCCTCGGCTTCTAGTGCATGTTAGTTGGTTCAAGTAGAGTCACCAACCGACTAGATGACGATCTAGTCGGTCAGCAATTCCTCTTGAACCGACTAGAATGCCTTGCTCATTTCAGCCCAGATTTGTTGATCAATTAGTCGGTCAAAGAAGAGTCATCGACCGACTAGATGACGATCTAGTCGGTTAGGAATCCTTCTTAGACCGACTAGTTGAGCTTTCCCTGTACAGCCATAGTTACTGTTTATTGTTAGTCGGTCAAAGAACGTTTGTCGACCGACTAGTTGAGAAACTAGTCGGTCAGCATTTGTTCTTAAACCGACTAAATCAACTTGAAGTCAGCCTATTCTATTTCGACTATTAGTCGGTCAATGAACACTCACCGACCGACTAGTTGTGAAACTAGTCGGTCGGCAAGTCTTCTTAGACCGACTAGTTGTCATCTCCTGTACTTCGACCTTTTGGCTGTTCAACCGTTAGTCGGTCTACGTTGTATCACCGACCGACTAGTTGATGAACTAGTCGGTCAGTGATCCTTCTTTGACTGACCAGTCTGGTTCAGAATAGAGTCGTTGGAGCTTTCATTGAAACGTTTTTCTCTCTCTCTTTCCTCTATCCTATATATACTTGGAGGGGTTCTTTCCTAGTATTCAAGGCTGCCATTTTAGAGGTTTAGAGAAATCAAAGAGAAGCTATTCAACTCCATTCTAAAGCTTTCTCTCCCTCACAAGAATCTCTCCCTCAACTCTTTGAGCCATATTCCTCAAGAGAGATTCTCTCCATTGTGAGCCTTCCAAGCCAAGAGCTTGATCCAAAGTCACCATCCTCCATCCTAGCCTTCGATCGCTGATCTTATTGGTGGAGATTCGGTTTGGTGACATTCTCTCCTCAAAATCCATCTTTGCCCTAATTTGGTAAGTTATACTCAAGGCATAGGATTTTGTGGTAAGTGTTTCATATTTCATTTCAATTGATATTGCGAGTGTGTGTCTCTCGGTTGTGAGAGAGTGTGTGATCCCGGGTTGTGGGAGTCACATTTACTTTGTGTATGATTTGGTCTTGTGAAGGTTTTCACAAGAATTTCATAGTGCTAAATCTTGAGTTAGGGTTTCTAACTCAAGTATCCGGAGGAGATCCGGGTGGTTGGGACGTAGGATCATCGGGAACAAGTCGGGGAGACTTGGGTGGATCTGAACCCGTTACATGCTTTGTTTGCGCTTGTTTAATTCTTGTCGATTGTCGTTTATTCCGCATTGTCGTTTGTGTTTGCACAATAGTTAGGAATAAAGTTCTTAATTATTTTAAAGTACTATTCACCCCCCCCTCTAGTACATGTGCAGTAGCTTCACTAGGCATTACAATGGGCGGTCGAGCTACCCGCCTCTGCTTCGTCTTGGCGCCAAGGTCTGTCGCCATCACCTGTCGGGCGTATGCCTTCTTGCTCGAAGATGACGCACCACCAGAAGAGAATCCGCCGCATATTATGTCTATGCGCATGACCGCCCTTGGCGGACGTGGCTCTTCTCGTTCCTCGTTTGGGGGTGGATCCAGTCTTCTCGCCCCCTGCGGGGCTCTCTCCTCCTGAGGCGACCTCCTGCCCTCGACGAAGCCTCCGAGGTGTCCCACTTGGATCAACCGCTTGATCTCCCTCTTCAGTGTAAAGCAGTTGTCGGTGTCGTGACCGTGGTCACGATGGTCACGACAATACTTCCTGAAGTCCCTTGACATCGGATCCGATCTCAGCTCTCGAGGCGGGTCTAGAAGCAGTCTGGCCCTCGTCGCCACAGCTAGTACCTCTAGCATCGGAGCATTGAGCTGGGTATACTGGGCCCGCAGCGGCCCTTCTGCCCTCTGGATTGCCCGCACGGGCTCTGGCGGTCACAAACTCCTGCACCTGTCCAGTACGATCTTGCGGGCGACGTCCTTCTGGGTCGCGCCTTGGCTGAGCAAGCTGGTCGCAGCCCCTGGGCCTCTCCTCCTGCCTCGGCGTGGGGGTGGGCCGATGCTCGATGCGGGGCGTTCCCGCCCGGGCGACCTCCTTCTTTGTTACAAGGGCCTCCTCGCTTAGTGTGTATCTCTCCGCCTGGACGATGAGTGCATCAAAGTCGGCGGGCATGTCACATAGGAGGGAATTGTGAAGGCTTCGACTAGTCAGTCCTGCCTTGAAGGCCGCCATGACCAGTTCATCGCTGTAGGCTACCATGCCTAGCTTCTCATGTTAGAAGCAGCGCATGTATTTCCCAATCGTCTCCCTTCCTTCTGAATGACCGTGAACATGTAGTCCGTGGGTTTCTTCCTGGTACGCCCGGCCTGGAACTGCCGGCAGAATTTGTGAGATAGTTCGCCAAAGCTCTCGATGGACCGGGCGGGTAGACCATGGTACCACTCCAGGGCTGAATCTCATAGACTCTGCTGGAATCCTTGGCAAAGGAGTGCGTCTTCCATGTCCTACATCTCCATCGCCCCTCGGTATTGCTGCACATGCGTGAGTGGGTCGCCTCTCCCATTGTAGACAGCCAGCTAGGGGGCCTTGAACCTCGCAGGTCTCGTGGTCGAAGTTATCCATCGCGCCAATGGTGTAGCCTCCTCAGGGTAGGTGGGGCGCTCGGGGGTGCGCTCTCTCTGCCTCACTGGGGTTCGAATTTGGTTCCGTCCTTGCGGGCGACGACCATCGTGCCCTGAGGAGGAGGTGGTCGCCTGGGCGGACTCCTTCCTCGCGGTAGGGATCTGACCGAGGGTAAGCTATGGGCATTCCTGTATCACCGGCCCGAGGTCGACACCTTTGGGATCTCCTGGTTCTCCTTGTTTCCATGCCGGAGCCTCTCGCACTTTTCCACGAGGAAGCGGAGCTGCTGGCAGATGGCCTCTTCGTCGAAGCGATCCGGGGTGCATTCCCTCCGCCTTTCTGGGGTTCGGCTTTGGTCCTGGCCTGGTCGGCGATGGTCATCTCGCTCCGGCGAGGGGGGGCGGCCATCCTAGAGGGCTCCTCCCTTGTGGTGGGGATCCGGTGGATGGCGGGCTACGCACGTTCCTGCGCCGTTGGTCCGAAGTCGACATCTCCGGGATCTCCCGGCACTCCCAACGGAGCCTCTCGTGCTCCGCGATGATGAAGTAGAGCTGACGACGAGCAGTTTCCATGTCGAGGTGGGCTTTTTGAGTGACCTCTGCTGCTTCATCTTAACGTCTCAAATCCGCAGCTGCTTCTTCGTCGCGCCTTCGCCGCCGTGCAGCCTCCACCTCTTCATCCAAGAGTCTTTGCTGGGCCGCTATCTCCTCAGCGAGCCCTCTCTGTTCCACTTCTTCTTCGAACTGAGGATGAAGATTTCGCCTCAGGTTCAGGGGCTCGGTGGGGCCAGGGGGCGCATTGGATGCGGTCACCTCGAGGTCTTCCATCATCTTGGTGAAGGCCTCGAAGCTTTGTTGGACAACTCGGGCTAAGGCCTGGATGGTCTCCGCCATCACCTCAGGAGGGAGATTAATCGAAGGAGTCTTCGGGTGAGATTGCGATTCATGCTCCATGGGGATCTTACCGTGGTCAGGGTTTCGGTTGATGGGTATGGAGTTAGACATGGGTGTGACCCTTCGTTTCCACAGACGACGACAATTATTGGGGGTTGGAACTCGCATACAATGAATTTATATTAAGGGGAACCAAGGGCACGGTGGTTAGGATTAGGATGTGATTAGGGAAGACTATTTGACAAGTAATGAGTGTAGTGTCGAGGCTGAGTGCACTGCGAAGGCCGACCATGGGATCTGTCCTGCGATGACTCTGCCCACCAATCGCACTGCCGGAGGTAGGAGCTGAGCGCAACCTGTGAGGACGAGCTCGCCTGTACAAGGAGCAGTTTGTCAGAAAGGCCGGGTTGGGGTCCAACCCTTAGCCTCTTATATGCCTAAGTTAGTATTAGGGCTTAAAAGCGGAGGCTAGACACGCAGGTCAGAATAAGAGTGAGTCGACCCTACGTGACGAGCTATCGTGGAAGAACAAAGATATGGAAGACCTTTGCCCTTGTGTGTGAATAATGAGATTCGGAGTTAATTTGCCAACCCCTTTCCTCGATGGAGGTAAGGGGGTATTTAAACCTGACGGGGGTGGTTGTGTGTGGCTGACCTGGCGTGCTGACTTGGCGTGCTGAGCTGGCCCATCTGTCAGCGGAAGCTTCGGATGTGAATGTCAGGATCTTGCGTGTCAGCCATGCTTTTGTCAGACGATGCAAAGGCCATGGGTGCTTTTGTCAGGGTGTTTGAGCCAAAAGCACCAACGGTCAGGGGGCGCAGTGGCCAGTGGGCGCTTTGTCAGGTTGTCGAGCGGCGGAAGTGTCAGTGGCATCCTTGTACTAGGTTGTTTATCGTGTTCGATGTCCCAAAGGGCTGCGGGGACGCGTCGGTGTAGGCGGTCCGTACTTGACCCATCGGGCCGTGCTAGGTGGTCGTCTGGTGACCTTGCTGTTCCCCCAGCGAGCTCTGGAGGGATGGGCACCCCGCGGGCGTCGGTCTCGGCGAACAGGCGCCCTACCCGCTGGTCGTGGCAGACCTCAGGTCTGATTGGCTTAGGAGGGGTAACCAGGTGGTGCACTGATGAGTTCAGGGGTGCCAAACTACCCGCCTTCCGTCAACCGAAGCATGGTTTCTGCGAAGGCGGGGCGAGCTGTCGCTCACCGATGGGTGGGGTTAGAAAGTCGGACTATCACGATCTTTAGGTCGTAACAAGGTCTAGGGTTGATTCCTTGTGACAACATCGAGCTGGGAATCGGTCAGTCTTCCCACCAAAACTTCGAAGTTGGAATCAAAGAAGACTCACCCTTGTCATTTTCATGTGACAACATCGGAGCCGGGAGCTAGGGTTCGTTGTTTCCATTTTCCAATGTGACAACATCGAAGAAGACTCACCCTTGACGAGAATGCATTCATTCATTCGGAGAAGACTCACACTTGTCGTTTCAATTTGCCAAATTCATTCATTCACACTGTCAAATCGGATGATCAAGTCCTTTGTGCGCAATTGCTGCATTGAGTAAGTTTTCAAACATTCACCCTTGTCGTTTTCAAACGAATGAAGGAGCTTTCAAACGGATGATCATCACAGGAGCCTTTGTGCGCCATTGCTGGGGTATTTTCGACTTTCGGAGTCACCGCGCACAACATTCGCCATTGCTTAAGGGGTATTTTCGGTACTTTCGGTCGTGCGCTGAGCAGAAATGTAAATAATATTATTTTATTCGTCGTGCGCGGAGTAAAAAGTTAAAGTCATCGTGCATAGAGCAATTCTATATGTGCGCGTAGCAACTCCCATGGGAAATTATATAGACACATAATTAATTGATGTACACAAACCACTTAACGCACACCTAAAAATATAGGAAAATATGTTTTTACTCCACACCCCCCCCACAAATATTCCCAAATTAACTCTCGTCTTTCCCCCTTAAGGCAAATCATCATAAAAACATGAAAAATCAATGAAAAAAATCAAATAAAATCCCAAATAAAAACTTATAACATATACGAATTGAATGGCAAACGTTGTAGCCTCATGATAACAAGAAAGTGGAGATCAAACAAAAAATGACGAAATATGAAGATCAAGTTAAAATTGGACCAAAATTCTCAGGTGAGTTGATCACATACATGAATTTATTAATCGCGCACGACATCTAAATTTTTTCTGTTGTGCACGATAAGTAAAAAAGAATAAATAGATCTAAATTTATTACTCAACGAGCACAACGAGCACAACTTTTGCCAGTTGTGCGTGTTGAGCAATTCTAGTAAGACAAACAAATTGTTCAACGTGCACAACGGGCAAAATTGTTGCTCGTTGTACGCGTTGAGCAATTATGTTTATGTTATAAAAAATTGCTCAATGTGCACAACGGGCAAAACCCGTTGTTCATGTTGAGCAATTTGTTTATGTGGTAAATAAATATCTCAGCGCACACAACAGGCAAAACTTTTGCTGTTGAGCAATTTTGTTCATTGTTAATATAATTTCTTTGTGATTAAGCAGTGATCAGTGACTAGTGATTAGTGAGCAATCATATATATTAGTGTTTAGTGTTTAGTGTTTTAACAATAAATACTCAGTAATTAGTGATTATTTAGTGATCAAGCATAGAAATTTTGCATGTGCAATCTGATATATATCAATGATTAGCAATTAGTGTTTTATAATCATATATATTAGCGATTCGTGTTTAGCGTTTTAATAATAAATAAGCAGTAATTAGTGATTAATTAGTGAGCAAGCATAGAAATTTTGCCAATGCAAGCTAATATATATACCGGTATCAGTTTTAACCAATATTGCATTGAACTTGCAAACTGATACATGTGCTTTCCTACGTTATAAATGCAAACAAAAGTACAGTAAACAACAAAGTTGTTATACAACCAAAACAAAACCACATCATTGGTGAAATATCAAACGCTACCCTATGGCTTGCCTGCGCAGATATTGTTGATATATTGTTCATCATATAATTGCTACTGGAAGCTTCTCCTCTATTAATTTCGCTGGCACTAGAAAAAGAGTAACTTGTATCATCATGTATATCTCCATAATTCCGTACTTGTTCTCGCAGCCTTAAATTTAACTTTGTTATTTCCTATAGAAAATCTCTTGCATATTCTTGGCCACGAGGACACAGTTCCCTCTGACCAAACTAAGCAAAAAAATTACATCGGTTGCTCTTGTTGTAATTGATACAACCATAAAATCTTCTCGCAATATTTTCCATTGTCATATCGGTCCTAATTAGAGCTGCCAGACCACAATAGCAAATGGGAACTGTCCTCCTCCACATTGCATTACTATTTTCCTCTGTCATGATCTACAAATTAATTTGTGTGAGTACAAAGGTAAAACAAAAATGTCAATTTGTGTGAACAAATGAATACAATTTATCGATGAATCACAATGTAGAATGTTGCATAATTAATGGGTCAGTAGAGGAAGAGTCAGTGAAGCATCAACCAAATAATGTGATGAATAAAAGAAGAAATATGTTAGTAGAATCAGATACAGCGATGAACCGAAGGAAGAATTTGGAAGTGTAGTAGATGATTTAGTTGTGAGTAGATGAGGGATAGCGGGCATCCATTTATAGACGAAGAATTGGACAAGGATGGTGGGAAATGGAGAAGGTGCCTGTGTAGAGAAAAGTGAAAAGGAATGTACATAGGAATTGATGTGAGCAACACAATTACTCAACACGCACAACCGGCAGTGTTGCACGTTATGCGCATTGAGTAATTTTATGGAAACTTAACAAATTTGCTCATCGCGCACAATGTGCAAATACACATCATCATTTGTGGATTTTGCATCAATGTATCAGATATGTCAATTTTGGACATGTTTGGAAGGTGCATCATTTTATCAAATTTAATGATTATGTATTATATGTAAATAGGTATGTATTACATCTACTACAACATAAAGCATACATTATAGTAAACAACAAAGTAGTTATACAACCAAACAAAACCACATCATTGGTGAATTATCAAGAACTGCCATATGGCTACACATCATGAAACTTCACGTCTTGGACTTCACATCATGAAACTTCATCATTTGTGGATCTTAAACGCAAATTTCAACATTACCCTGTTGGTAGCAATGTCTATGAATTTCGTGTTTGATGATAACAAACATGTGTGAACGTTTTTAACATGTATGTTCAGTGTTTCAGGAAAGGCAAAGCTTATAGAGACTCATTTGTGAGACGTGGCCAATATGATGGGAAGGAGATATTCTACTTGGTTTGGTTCATATCTACTAGAGCCCATTCTTAATCTCAACCAAACCAAGTCCAAACTTCATATCCAATTGCAATTCCTCCTAGCCATATGAATCCCTAAGCCGACCCATCGTCCCTAGCCATTGGATCCTCTTGCTGCATCACACATATCCCAACCTCTCAAGGCCGAAACCTAAAGACATATCACCTCACAGCTGCACCCTTTATTTTCTTTGTAAAAATAACCCAAACCCAGGCCGAAATATATAGAGGAGGGCAGCCGCACACAAAATTGCTAAGCAAAAAAACCCTAGAGGAGCGCAATGTTTTCCCAGGAATCAGCAGATTTTTTTAATCAAAAAAAGGAGCAGCAAAAATATTTCTCCTTTGTAACATCTCCTTTTAAAAATCCCCAGGGGCGCACGCACTTAAATCCCTTGTTTTTGTTTTTGATCTCCAAGAGCACACGGTATTATCATTCTCCTTGAGCCATTAGCCAATCATCTTTTTACTCCTTAAAAGATTTCAAAGCACAGGCACATGGCACATGGTTCTTCTTCTCTTGGCAAAATCATCAAAGAGCAGTAGTCGCACTTCAAAATTAAAAAGCTCTCCAGGATCTCTTCATTGGAAATCAAAAAAAGGGGGGAGTCACATCAATTTTTTTATTTCGAAAGAGTAGTGCATCTTTTTTCTTTTCTTTGCAAATCCCGAGCCTGCCTAATTGTGTTTTTTTGTTCAATCAAAATAGAGGAGCCGCAACTTTCATTGAGAATCTCCAGGAGTTTTTGGTGAAGGTGTTGTAAGTTCCAATCTTCGGTGAAGGTGCTGCACGTTTCAACCTTTGGTGGAGGGCGCAAGTTTCATCGAGATGGGAGCCAAACTATTGACGGGACATCAGAGTTTACTACTTGGCAGAGTTGATCTGACCATGTGCTGAACGACAGAGATATCGACACCGTCATTATTGAGCAATTCTAAACTCATACTTTATTATATTTTGTGATATTTGTGTTGTAACCTGTGTAGAACAATTTATTATCTTTTTGGGGACTTGGCTAGTTGGGGCTAGCCAATAGATAGCTTTACTAGGATTGTTATTGTTTGGGCACTTTGGTGAGTGCAGGTACTGAGAGCCAGGTGAGTGTAGAGTTGGTGCTCTAGCTACAGGCTGTACCAGTTAACGTTTCAACCTTTGGTGGAGGGCGCAAGTTTCATCGAGATGGGAGCCAAACTATTGACGGGACATCAGAGTTTACTACTTGGCAGAGTTGATCTGACCATGCGCTGAACGACAGAGATATCGACACCGTCATTATTGAGCAAATCTAAACTCATACTTTATTATATTTTGTGATATTTGTGTTGTAATCTGTGTAGAACAATTTATTATCTTTTTGGGGACTTGGCTAGTTGGGGCTAGCCAATAGATAGCTTTACTAGGATTGTTATTGTTTGGGCACTTTGGTGAGTGCAGGTACTGAGAGCCAGGTGAGTGTAGAGTTGGTGCTCTAGCTACAGGCTGTACCGGTTAACGTTAATAATCTAGTATTGCTTTGGGGCTGGACGTAGGTCGTTGGGACGACCGAACCAGGATATATCGCCTGTGCATGCTGTGACTGCTTTACTATACTCTGCATATGATTGATTGTGCTATAATTGCCTGAGATTTTGTGTGGGTTGCATGAATAATTTATAAGCCTATTCACCCCTAGGCTTAAATCCAGATCCAACAAGTGGTATCAGAGCCAGTTTAGAGGATCTAGCCTAGTTGATCATGTCTATAAATATGTCTGATTCTGCTTTTGCTGAGTGTCAGTCTATTTCTCGTCCCCCTAAGTTTAACGGTGTTGATTTTGCTTATTGGAAAACTAGGATGATGATATATTTAGCTGCTGTTGATTATGATGTGTGGAGAATTGTGGAAAAAAGCTATAAACATCCCGCTATTAAAATTGAAGATAATGAAATGCTAAAACCAGAAGATAAGTGGGATGATCAAGATAAGAAATGTTTTTCTTTAAATAATAAAGCTATGAATGCTCTGATCTGTTCTTTAGATAAAGCTGAATTTAATCGTATATCTCAATGTCAAACTGCACATGAAATTTGGCGTACTCTGGAGGTGACTCATAAGGGTACATCGTAGGTTAAGGAGTCCAGACTTGCACTGCTGTAACGACCACTTTCCAACCGTTCGTATTTCCTGCGTGCACGTGCTTTATCGTGCACGTATTTTATTTGGCTTTTTCCGAGCTCTGGCAAGTGCGATGCGATATGCCATTGCGATCGTTTCGGAGTGTTGGATTCTTATGTAATTTTTGGGAACGTCGTTACACGGCTCGTTTTCTCGCAAAACGACTTTGAACGATAGGGGCGTTTTAGTCATTTGACTCAAAACGCCATTCCCAATTTTACGTAAATCTTTGGTAGGCGTTACGCACGATCGGGCTCCGTAGATCTGTGCGTCTCGTCTCCACGAACGCCCCGGTATTTTCGGATTATTTTCTGACGCCCGGATTGAGAGATATCGCCCGGAATAACCTCGACCGTCGATTTTCCCCATATCCTTTTCAAATTTCGAATTATTAGCCAAATCTGGTTAAATATCTTATTTTAAATCATTTTAAATCTTCCCTAATCTGTTTCACTAATCTTCCCTAGACTTACCCCTACTTGTACACCCTCTACCCCTTTATCAATCCCCTTTATCTATAAAACTTATAGATATATATCAAATGACTATTATTATATTAACCCCAAACTTTAACCCTATACGCTAGCCCCTACATCACGTGAGCTGCTCTCTGCAAATAAAACCTAGGGCTAGGTCATTTGTTATAGCCCGCCACCTACTCATTATTTAACCTAGGCTTTGATATTTTTTTCACAGCAGCAAACACAGCCGTCGCAACTTCTTTTTCACGCAAACCCTATCATCGCCGCGTCTCCTCCCTTCGACCAATGCTCGACGGCTGACCACCGCTGTCGGCGGCCTCTCGATCACCGCCCTGACCCCTCGTGCCCTCCTCGGATGCCACGACGCCAGAGACAGCCCCGCTGGCGGCTGCGAAACACGCCAACAGCAGCGACGGCGGTAACAGACCGCCGCCGCCACTGCTTTCCGACGACCACTCGACGACAGAGCCCCCACCACCATCGACTAACCCCTCCGACCAACCGACACCGCCATTGGGCCGTTCTTCCCCGCGACGCAGCCACGGCAGCAGTGGCTCTGCTACTGCTGCGTCTTCCGATCGCCGCGCCGCCACGGCAATTCCCCGGAGCTCCCTCGCCTACTCTAGACCCCGCTGCACTGTCCAGCCTCATCGCCGCGTC
The DNA here is from genome assembly GCA_030789695.1 of Scilla litardierei. Taxonomy (NCBI): domain Eukaryota; kingdom Viridiplantae; phylum Streptophyta; class Magnoliopsida; order Asparagales; family Asparagaceae; genus Scilla; species Scilla litardierei. Next base: position 105,304,125 of record CM061137.1, on the reverse strand, counting down.
TCCAGCTCGCACCTTCGGCCATCTCTCGTGTTGACGAGGCCTCCTCCAAGCTTCGACGGCAAGCTCCCATATCCGAGCCCAACTCGCGTGCCTTAGCTCGAGCCCCTCTCCCTGCAGGCACAAGCAACAGTAACAAGTTACCTTGAGTGGTAAGCTCTCATGCCCTGTCCAATGTTTTGTTATTTTTATTAGCCAACAATTAGTAAATAGGTTAGTGTGTAATGGTGCAGTATGTGGTTTACAGTTTATAGTGATTTAACAGTGAGATAACGTTGTATGTTAGTAGTAGCTTGTAATACTGTTAATTTAAATAGCGTCGGTACATTAGTAGTGAAGTAGTTACAGTAAGTTGTTGGTGATACAAGCATTTTTAGCAGCTTACATAAGTTAGCTAGTTAGGCCAGTATAAACTATTTATAACTCTATATATGGTAGATTTTTATAATAATATGACTAGTTAATTTCTTCAGCTTATGTTTTATAAATCTTATGACCCAGAGATGGTCGCGTTTCCGTTTGACCCCGTGAACACTAAAGACCAGTGACGAGATGTTCCAGAAATTGGAGTCGCGTGCACCGCCACCGTTTTCAGACCCGACGCCAGATTAAATGTGTGTTCCTCACACCAGGTTGGTCCCCCTAACTCGTAGTACAACCCACACCGTAGCGAAACCGAAAACCTAACTAAAACTGGACAATTACAATTAAATTTACTTTTCGCACCCGTAAAACGCTGTTCACTGTAGAGATCGACCATCGGATAACTTTTTCTGTGCACATAGGGTAGTGGTCGATCTAGGCTGATAAAAACACCAAAATTGTGACTTTGACAAATAGGGTAGTCCCGATAACCTAGAAACGAACCCTAATAGGGTTTGATGAAATTGAGACCTGACACCGTCACCGTGGCGATATTTCAGACGGACTTCCTTGGACGAGACGCTTCGAGAGGACGACACACTCGCCATCGCAGGCAAGTGTACCCACTTGCGTTTTTGACCGTGCTTTGGTCTTAGATTGCTAGAACTGTTAGACTGTGAATGTATAGAATCGGACGTGAAATGATAGCGTCCGGGACGCCACTGACGACTCAGACTTGACGACGAAGTCTGAGCCTGACAACAACAACTTTGATGCTGTAGGGCTATCATGTGGGTGCGTGTGTGTGGACACCCTAGAATAACTCTCCCGTACACTGGTCGTGTCTTGTCACTGTTATACACACTGGTCGTGTCTTGTCACTGTGTTACAAAAAGCCTGCGGGCGTTTCAGATGCTCTCCTTGCGGGAGTGATCTCCGTGTTACAAAAAGCCTTCGGGCGTTTTAGATGCTCTCCTTGCGGGAGTGATCTCCGTGTTACAAAAAGCCTGCGGGCGTTTCAGATGCTTCCCGAGCGGAAGTGATCTCCGTGATACAAAAAGCCTTCGGGTGTTTCAGGTGCTTTCCTTGCGAAAGTGATCTCCGTGCTTCCTGTCCTGAGTTCTGGGGTTTGGGGTAGGGTTGAGCGTGCGCACGGGAAGAGGGTCTGATCCCCCTCAACCCGTAAGGCGTGAACCCTTCGTGTCGTGTCGTGTCGTGCCGTGTCGTGTTGTGTCCTACCTGTCTTGTCTGTCTTCGTCTTGTCCTGACACCTTTAGGTTAGTCCCGTAGTCGGTAGCACACACTACGGCTACTGCCTGCTACGCTTTACTTTCCTGCTACGTACTTCTTTTACTGCCTTGTTGTAACCTCAGCATGCTAATCAACCAGTAAAACGTTGTTTAATAGTTCAGTACACTTGTAGTTTGGTCTAACCCTTTTTGTAGACCTGACCTGACGTACAGTTCCTTCTTTCGGTGATGTACGTCAGGTGCTCAGCCAGAGTTCGTGGACGAGGCAGACTCACTGGAGCACGAGGAGCCGAGGACGTCGACCCAGAGTACGTGCCTGACGGGGACCAGACCTTGAGGTCTTTTAGTCGACACTTTCAGAGGTTACTACTTTTAGGTTTGCTTTTAAATCTTTTGTTGCCATGTTTAGGTTCTTGTTAGACTTTGTACTCGTTGGATATTATAGCTCTAATTTAATGAATGCAACTTCCTTTCTGTACTTCCTATTGTTTTGAACTTTATTAATGCAAGAACCTGAAATTTTTTTTAATGGTACCCCCTACAGACGCTTATTGGGTCCGAGCTTCTCAGCTCTGGCCTAAGCGGGCCTTAGTCACGCTTCGCCTCCGTCCATTTTGGGAAGCGGGGGATGACATGTTTTAGTGGTGGCCCATGCAGGTCATGCAAAAGTTCGGAACAATAAAAGTACCGCATTCATTTAATATCCACGTACAATTCTGAATTAGGTTCCCAGTCTTAAATGGTAGGAAGACTTAGATAGACACCCAGGTTGACAGTCTGATGCCTTGGTTAGGAATTAGTCATCCTCGTCCTAGAATACCTTAGTAGCCCACTTGACTCTGATCGTGTTAGATTTCCAGAGCCCTTCTTTTAGTCGTTCGCCCGGGTCCATCAACTTCGGGCCCAGCAGAACGTAACCTTGATTCTCTTAGGAACCTTCCCTTAGATCCTAATTATAATCTAGCTCATTAGGATGTCTTAGAGCTGAGTTATCCTGATCTTTAGACGACCCGATGACTAGAACCCCTGACTTCTAGCGTCCCTCTGATCATTACACTTTTGTGTTATCGACCGTAATGTTCCATCGTAGCTCTTCACGATTCGTATCCTACACATATTCTTCAAGCGATCATTTTCCTGTCTCCCTATTCACGTGATCGTTTCCTGACGATTATCGTCGATCCTTCGAATCCTTTCCTTGACCAATTCTGCTTCCTCTAAAAGTATTTTCGAAATTTATTATTAAGTTTTTTCGCTCAGCTTAATTTCTTTGAAAACCCCTATATTATATATTTCAAAATTTCTTGTTTTTCGGTTGAGTTAAAATTCTTTCACTGATCTTGAAACCTCCCTAGTCGTAAAATTATTTTACTATCTCGTGCCTATTTTCAAATCAGAATCTTTCGTGTTTCAGTTTTAAACCTTGTTATCAATTCTATAATCCAATATATATATATTACTTTTCTAAACTACAAAATTTTATTGCTAATCACTTACCGCATGTACTTTTAGAATATTTTCTAAACCAAAGAGAACTTTAAATTTCTTCTCGTATATGTATAAACAGCCATATTTTCATCGTGCTCATACTTCAAGAATCCTTGTTTAAACTTACTTTCATTTGCAAAACAATCGCTAGCTCATCCTACTTTTATTTCTTCATCTAATTTTTTTTTCCAAACTGTAAAAATTTTTATCGTCTGCTTACTTTTCCCTGCATATTTTTATAAGTATAAAAGTATTTGATACCATATTTTACACGTAATTCTTCTTTCATATATCTAATTATTTTTAATAAAATAATAATAATTTTGTTCCATCCAACCAACCATCTTCTTACCCCGCCTTATTTGAACTCGTTCTTTCCTATTTATTTCGTTACACTTTTGGTTTCTGTTTCCTTTATTTGGTGTAGACATTAGTCCTTGTAGTTGTCGATGCTATCTCCAGTATAGGAGTAGGCCCTTGGTAGGTGATGTTGTCGTGATGCATGAGTATAGGTAGAGTGTGTAGACCTGTATGAGTGTGTCATCTTTAGGATCCTGATAATTGCCTTTTGTGTCTTGAATGTGTACTCAGTGTTAACCATGATATGATTGAAGTTGTCTGAATGAAGGTATTCATACGTATATGAATAGGGTCATAGCAGGCAATTTCCTTAGACGTAGTTTTTCGCGATTATAGAATAGCTTATCTTTGACTGCATGTGATTGTATCAAAACTTTGTTTTTCTTTTAAACCAAACCTTTAAAGTTTTTGAAATTAGCTCACAAGATCACAAATCAATTATCCTTCCTCATCCATTACCACGACTCCACACGTTTTTCCAAATGTTTTAAAAATGTGTCACTGGTTTTAAGTTTCCCTTTCTCTTCTCTCTCTCCATTTAGAAATGTTATGTTATTGTTGTTATAGTTTTGGGACTAGCTATTATTGTTGTAGGATTTTGTTTGCGGGTAGGCTCAGGGAGAGATGAGATTTGTTGTAGTAATGATTAACCGATTTTGGAACAATAGGATATTGGAATAGATTTCTTTCGGATGAAAAGAATGGGCTGTCCAAGACTTATTTATAGAACCGAAGTGTGGCGGACTCAATGGAGAATTCTTGTTGAATGAGATTATATGCGTGAAGATGAGAACTTATCAGATTTGAGGCTTAGACGAATGGTAGATGGGGATGGCTACAGAGTATGATAGGAGTTAGGGTGATCATGAGATTGAATAGAGCTATTATTAGCATCGAGACTTGATTGTTGAGTTGACGTGAGAAGATATTGGGAGTAACATGACGTGTTGAGATGAATGGATGGTTAGGTAGTCGGACTTAAATTGGTTGGGATTAGGTATAGTGGGTAGGATGAGAGGTGATTCTGATAGTTAAATTATTTGGCGAATAAATTCATGGGGAGACATGACAAGGAATGTATTGAAGACGCGACGATTGTTGATTGGTGAAGGTATTAATGGATTGGACAAAGTTTTTTTGTTTTTAGATTGGCGGTTGACTAGAATCTAATTTTGGAGATTGATTAATATTGGAAAGAGATCGAGGAATTTAAAAGATATTATTGAGAGGCGATGTTTGCCAGAGTGGTATGGTATGAGAAGATAATTATTATTCTTTTGTGAGAACTTGGAGTTGGAAATTTGAACAGTAGAAACGGGTATATGGTTGAGGGTTAGGATGTGGAAATAGCTGTGGCTTTATTCAGTGAAAAGATGGATTATAATGGATTATTTTGAGGAACGAAGTTAAAATTTTAGGGCTAGAGACCCTTGTGTGGAGGATGGAAGTTATAGGCTTAAGTATTTATAGAATTTATGATTAGTATTAGTGTGAGTGATTCCGAGGGCGGAATCATTTCTAAGGTGGGTAGAATGTAACGGCCACTTTCCAACCGTTCGTATTTCCTGTGTGCACGTGCTTTATCGTGCACGTATTTTATTTGGCTTTTTTCGAGCTCTGGCAAGTGCGATGCGATATGCCATTGCGATCGTTTCGGAGTGTTGGATTCTTATGTAATTTTTGGGAACGTCGTTACACGGCTCGTTTTCTCGCAAAACGACTTTGAACGATAGGGGCGTTTTAGTCATTTGACTCAAAACGCCATTCCCAATTTTACGTAAATCTTTGGTAGGCGTTACGCACGATCGGGCTCCGTAGATCTGTGCGTCTCGTCTCCACGAACGCCCCGGTATTTTCGGATTATTTTCTGACGCCCAGATTGAGAGATATCGCCCGGAATAACCTCGACCGTCGATTTTCCCCATATCCTTTTCAAATTTCGAATTATTAGCCAAATCTGGTTAAATATCTTATTTTAAATCATTTTAAATCTTCCCTAATCTGTTTCACTAATCTTCCCTAGACTTACCCCTACTTGTACACCCTCTACCCCTTTATCAATCCCCTTTATCTATAAAACTTATAGATATATATCAAATGACTATTATTATATTAACCCCAAACTTTAACCCTATACGCTAGCCCCTACATCACGTGAGCTGCTCTCTTCAAATAAAACCTAGGGCTAGGTCATTTGTTATAGCCCGCCACCTACTCATTATTTAACCTAGGCTTTGATATTTTTTTCACAGCAGCAAACACAGCCGTCGCAACTTCTTTTTCACGCAAACCCTATCATCGCCGCGTCTCCTCCCTTCGACCAATGCTCGACGGCTGACCACCGCTGCCGGCGGCCTCTCGATCACCGCCCCGACCCCTCGTGCCCTCCTCGGATGCCACGACGCCGGAGACAGCCCCGCTGGCGGCTGCGAAACACGCCAACAGCAGCGACGGCGGTAACAGACCGCCGCCGCCACTGCTTTCCGACGACCACTCGACGACGGAGCCCCCACCACCGTCAACGAACCCCTCCGACCAACCGACACCGCCATTGAGCTGTTCTTCCCCGCGACGCAGCCACGGCAGCAGCGGCTCTGCTGCTGCTGCGTCTTCCGATCGCCGCACCGCCGCGGTGATTCCCCGGAGCTCCCTCGCCTACTCTAGACCCCGATGCACTGTCCAGCCTCATCGCCGCGTCTCCAGCTCGCACCTTCGGCCATCTCTCGTGTTGACGAGGCCTCCTCCAAGCTTCGACGGCAAGCTCCCATATCCGAGCCCAACTCGCGTGCCTTAGCTCGAGCCCCTCTCCCTGCAGGCACAAGCAACAGTAACAAGTTACCTTGAGTGGTAAGCTCTCATGCCCTGTCCAATGTTTTGTTATTTTTATTAGCCAACAATTAGTAAATAGGTTAGTGTGTAATGGTGCAGTATGTGGTTTACAGTTTATAGTGATTTAACAGTGAGATAACGTTGTATGTTAGTAGTAGCTTGTAATACTGTTAATTTAAATAGCGTCGGTACATTAGTAGTGAAGTAGTTACAGTAAGTTGTTGGTGATATAATCATTTTTAGCAGCTTACATAAGTTAGCTAGTTAGGCCAGTATAAACTATTTATAACTCTATATATGGTAGATTTTTATAATAATATGACTAGTTAATTTCTTCAGCTTATGTTTTATAAATCTTATGACCCAGAGATGGTCGTGCTTCCGTTCGACCCCGTGAACACTAAAGACCAGTGACGAGATGTTCCTGAAATTGGAGTCGCGCGCACCGCCACCGTTTTCAGACCCGACGCCATATTAAATGTGTGTTCCTCACACCAGGTTGGTCCCCCCTAACTCGTAGTACAACCCACACCGTAGCGAAACCGAAAACCTAACTAAAACTGGACAATTACAATTAAATTTACTTTTCGCACCAGTAAAACGCTGCTCACTGTAGAGATCGACCATCGGATAACTTTTTCTGTGCACATAGGGTAGTGGTCGATCTAGGATGATAAAAACACCAAAATTGTGACTTTGACAAATAGGGTAGTCCCGATAACCTAGAAACGAACCCTAATAGGGTTTGATGAAATTGAGACCTGACACCGTCACCGTGGCGATATTTCAGACGGACATCCTTGGACGAGACGCTTGGACGAGACGCTTCGAGAGGACGACACACTCGCCATCGCAGGCAAGTGTACCCACTTGCGTTTTTGACCGTGCTTTGGTCTTAGATTGCTAGAACTGTTAGACTGTGAATGTATAGAATCAGACGTGAAATGATAGCGTCCGGGACGCCACTGACGACTCAGACTTGACGACGAAGTCTGAGCCTGACAACAACAACTTTGATGTTGTAGGGCTATCATGTGGGTGCGTGTGTGTGGACACCCTAGAATAACTCTCCCGTACACTGGTCGTATCTTGTCACTGTTATACACACTGGTCGTGTCTTGTCACTGTGTTACAAAAAGCCTGCGGGCGTTTCAGATGCTCTCCTTGCAGGAGTGATCTCCGTGTTACAAAAAGTCTTCGGGCGTTTCAGATGCTCTCCTTGCGGGAGTGATCTCCGTGTTACAAAAAGCCTGCGGGCGTTTCAGATGCTTCCCGAGCGGAAGTGATCTCCGTGATACAAAAAGCCTTCGGGTGTTTCAGGTGCTTTCCTTGCGAAAGTGATCTCCGTGCTTCCTGTCCTGAGTTCTGGGGTTTGGGGTAGGGTTGAGCGTGCGCACGGGGAGAGGGTCTGATCCCCCTCAACCCGTAAGGCATGAACCCTTCGTGTCGTGTCGTGTCCTACCTGTCTTGTCTGTCTTCGTCTTGTCCTGACACCTTTAGGTTAGTCCCGTAGTCGGTAGCACACACTACGGCTACTGCCTGCTACGCTTTACTTTCCTACTACGTACGTCTTTTGCTGCCTTGTTGTAACCTCGGCATGCTAATCAACCAGTAAAACATTGTTTAATAGTTCAGTACACTTGTAGTTTGGTCTAACCCTTTTTGTAGACATGACCTGACGTACAGTTCCTTCTTTCGGTGATGTACGTCAGGTGCTCAGCCAGAGTTCGTGGACGAGGCAGACTCACTGGAGCACGAGGAGCCGAGGACGTCGACCCAGAGTACGTGCCTGACGGGGACCAGACCTTGAGGTCTTTTAGTCGACACTTTCAGAGGTTACTACTTTTAGGTTTGCTTTTAAATCTTTTGTTGCCATGTTTAGGCTTCTTGTTAGACTTTGTACTCGTTGGATATTATAGCTCTAATTTAATGAATGCAACTTCCTTTCTGTACTTCCTATTGTTTCGAACTTTATTAATGCAAGAACCTGAAATTTTTTTTAATGGTACCCCCTACAGACGCTTATTGGGTCCGAGCTTCTCAGCTCTGGCCTAAGCCGGCCTTAGTCACGCTTCGCCTCCGTCCATTTTGGGAAGCGGGGCGTGACAACTGCTCAGCACTGAATATGAAAGCTTCTGCTTGCTTCCATCAGAGTCAATTAAGGAGATGTTTGCGAGGTTCACAGACATCGTCTACAAATCTAATTCTCTTGGAAAGCCGTACTTAAGCCTAGAACAAATCAGAAAGATCTTGAGAGCGCTGCCTAGCTCCTTTCGCCCCAAAATTACAGCTATTCAGGAAGCTAAGGATTTATCACAAATAAAATTGGAAGACCTGATAGGGAACCTGATGTCCCATGAGCTGGAGCTGCAGAGCATTGAACTGAGAGAGAAAGATAGAATCAAGACTTCAAAGGCACTAGCCCTTCAGGCTAAGGAGGATGAAGATGGAGATGAGGAGGAGGCTTTTTTGGTGAGAAGAATCAAGAAATATATCAGTACAGGCAATGGGAGATCAGAGATGCTAAAAAGGTTTAATCGCTCTAACAAGTTTAATTTTGCAAATAAATTTTCTGAGCAGACTACTACTGATCCAGTTATATGTTTTAAATGCAAAAGACATGGACATTTTATGAAGCAATGCCCTCAAGGAAAGAACAACGCTGCAGAGCAAAAGGGGAAACCATTAGTGCTCACATGAGATATGGACATCGAGGATGAATCTCAAGAGGAAGTTGCACACTCCTCCCTTTGCTTGATGGGAGAACTAGATGAGGTAAAATCTCTTACCAAAGCTGAACTTATGACTATTTGTAAAGAAATGGAAAAGGAAATTCAAAGCTTGAAATCAAATGTAGAGTTACTTGAATCCCATGTAGAAAAGTTTAAAAATGCTAATTTTGAATTGCAACAAGACAATTATAATATGTCGTTAGAAATTGATGAAATTAGAGAAGCTTGTTGTATGTAATTCTACTATTAGCTCTTTGAAAAAGGGAAAATATTGCATGCCTACTGAAACTGAATGTCTGAATTGCTCTACTTTGCTTAAAGATATTAGCATGTTTAAACAAAATATGGTTAAGCTAGAAGCTGAAAATGAATTGCTAAATGAGAAGATTTGCATGCTAATAAATGAAAACAAAGAGCTGGAAAAGAAGATGGCTAATCTGAAAAAGAGCGAGGAAGAGAACAAAAAGGCCTTCATTAGTAAATGTACATGCTTGTTAATGAGAACATGTTTTTAAAGTCTAAAATATCTGATCTTGAATTGTCTATTTAAAAATTTGGTGTTGGAAAGCATTCTTAGACATTATTTTAGGTAATCAGATACACGGAAATAACAGGCGTGGTTTGGGCTATGGAAATAAAATTGATGAGAGGCCTAGAATTATTAGAAAGAATCAAAAAGAAACTGGTGTAGGAAGAAGCATGTTTGCTAAATGTTATATATGTGATGGTCTTGGTCATGCTTATTATAATTGCAAGTATAGAAATACCAACATCAAATTTAAGCAAATTTGGGTTCCAAAAAGTTAAATGACTAACACTTGTGGATCTATTTGGATTCCTAGGTCACACATATCATACTCTTCTTATGTGTAGGTACATGGCACAGCTAAGGGACAACGTTGTGAGTGGTACATGACAGGTTTCAGCGAAAAGTTCCTTAGCCTTGCAAAGCATGAAGTAGGAAGTGTTATGTTAGGGGACAATGGAAAATACAAGGTAATTGGTAAAGGTGTTGTAGGTAACGACACCTTTCAGCTTACAGATTTACTATTGGTTGAAAAGATTAAACATAACCTCATCTCTATCAGTCAGCTGTGTGACAAAGGTATGAAAGTTGAATCTGATGCAAAACTTTGTAGAATCATTGATAGCTCCACAGGTGACACTATTATTACTGCATATAGAAAGTATAATGTTTATACTCTTATGATTGAAGAACTAACTGTTTCTAAAGGCTTACTTGTAGGTGAAGAAGAGGCCACACTATGGCATAGACGATTAGCATATGCAAGCATATGATTGATAAAGAAGCTGGAAAATAAAAATCTGGTGAGAGGACTACCGCATCAGACATATGAGAATGGTAAGTTGTGTGTGACATGCACAAAAGGTAAGCAAACTAGATCTACTTTTGTAATGCCCTGTTTGAACTATACGTGCATTCTATTGTATACGCGTGGTGTTTCTACCTACGATGTATACATAGGCATGAAATAAATGTAGATATCGACATATGTAGCGTAGTACAAGGAAAATTAGGCCGTAATACGTGGCTAAGAGACGAGAAAGCAAGAATGAGCGCGGGAGACGTGCGAATGACGTCGTGGGTGTAAAATAACATGAATGTATTGGACGTGTACGCGTAGTGCATGTATGCATGTGTAGGCATGCATGCGTGTGTGTAGGGAAGCCATGCTAGTGTGAAAGGGGTTAGGGATTAATGGAAACCGCTGTAAATTTTTAGAAAAGTGAGGGGCAAAATGGTCATTTGGGCTAAAGGTGCTGGGTGTACATACTATAGAGGTGTGTGCATAAAGTAATGGCAAACTTGTAAATGCTCATAAGTTGCCAGGCATTTTTGGAAGGGTATTTTGGTAATTTAACATGTGGCATGCTTATCCTAAGGAGGTTCTAGAGATAGATTTTTTGTAGGAGTGTTCTTTCTTCTTCTTCACTCTTCTTTTCTGTTCTCTTTTCATTTTTCTTTTCCTCCTCCTCCCTTAGCCTAGGGCTGGCCACCCCCTTCCCCAATTGCTCCTCCTCCTCCAAATTGAAACCCTAATTCTTCCTCACAAAAATCAAATATATCAAGTAGCTTGCAAGTGGGAAGAAGTTGGAGAAGAAAGAAAGAGAAGGAGAAGATGAAAACCAGGCTTTTGAGGTAGGAATCCTCTTGGATTTGGAATTCCATTAAATTGGTTCTTGATATCATGTTTTTATAGCATGTTTTATCCAATATGTGATAAGGGTAGTTAAATTTTACATGTTATGGCTCAAAATTCACAAATTTCCCTTTGATATTCTTAGCAAAATTATCTCCTTTGAAATTCTGAAATCCTGATGTCTGTTATTGCTTTGATTCTGGTTACTGTAGCTCGAATTATGTTTCGAAAAAATTATATACTTGTAGATCTTGAAGTTCCACCTCAAAATCATATAAATTTTGATATATGTTCAATTCAGAAATTAGGAGCAAAAATTCCATCTTTACAACATGTCTGTATGATCTGCAATCTTGACACAGTTCAGTTGAATTCACCTCAGTACCTGCACACACAATGAAATTTTATGTTCTTGGTCTCGTTGGAAATTTAACAAGTTTTTTTAAAATTTCATCACATTGTATATTTTTCGAAATTCTGACTAAAATATGTCCAAAATTAGCAACCTTTACAACCCACAGAATATGTCTGAAAAACAGAATTGACAGACTTCACTAAATAATTCACCATAAATCACCTACTTAATATTTTAGCATGAAATTTTATCTTTGAATCCATGACTAATGGATATATAACTTTTATTTAGGACAATTTGTTAAATTCTCAATAAAAACTGATGACATACGCCTATGAATTGTCACTTTCTGCACATTCCAGCAAGTTGTGCCATTTATATATGATGTTTATTATGTATTGTTGCCATTTGTGCTTTAATTCTCCATTTTGTTGTTATTATGGAAAGGGAAGTTGATTAATAAGTTATGCTATTATAATTTCTAATGTGATTGAGATGTGGAGCATGATGCATACCATGTGTTTGTGAAAATGCCTAAGTGAAGCCAAATGCCAGAAATGTGAGAAATACTCAATTCTATGGTGATGGTATAAGATTTGATATAAACATATGATGTTGGAAGCATGTCATGCAGGGTACCATATGTGATGTGATGATGGGCTGATATGGCTATGATGAAGGGCATGATACTTGGGTGCATGACCCATGTTGATATGTGATATGACTATGATGGAGGGCATGGCACTTCGGTGCATGACCCATGTTGGTATGAATATGGAATGTCATGCCACACAATATAACTTCTTCATTACTAAAATGATAAAATGAAACTCTTGAATGTCTCAGTCCTCTCTAATGAGGGTGAGTTAGCAAAACCCGGTTTTAGGTGGGATTTGAGTAAATTGTGGATATGAGGCATGAACTGAGAAGTTGGTGGAAATAAATATGTGATATGTGATATTTATACCCACTCGCCATTACCGGAAGTGGAGGGGACATACGGAGGTTGTGTTACTATGAGAGAGCCTCACTCCTGCCAAGCACGGGGGAGCTGAGAGGCCCGGCGTACAGTGCCCGTGTCCACTGCGTCGTGTGATATATTCACCCCAAATTTGGGGTGAGGTTCAGGTCCTGATATCACATAGTTTACCCAAGTTTCCAACTAAATTAATTAACAGACAAGTGTTCTATATGTTGCTTCTTCTGTTTGCAACGCTTCCCTTTCCATTTGCCTGCTTGCTTGTGACACTGTGTTTACACATGGCACTTGTGATTCCTCTTTCAGTTTATGTTGTGTGAACGCTTGTATTATTATTCGTACTGACCTTTTTCTTGCAATAGCTTGACATCAAACCGCATGTATGATTCCTTACTTAGATATTTACTTTTCGTCACATTATTTTGTTTACACGTCTTATTTATCTTACCTTGCTTTGTGGTTGATAACCTTAAATTAGTGTTCCAAATCCAAGTTGGTTCCTACTGGGGCACGCATTGACATGCTCCTCCCCATTTTTCAGGTAGCAAGGGTAGCATGGTTGGCGGTGACTTGGAGTTAGGTTTTAGGGTTAGCACTTGGTGTGAGATGTAGTTTGCGTTATGACATGGTTGTCCTTGGAGGTGGAGAGTGGCTGTGTATATGTATTGATACACCTGGACTATGTATATAAATGAAACATGTTATATATAAAATGTTGTTGTTGTTTTATGAGGCTGTTTGATATTATAGTGGAGCTTCACTTGTATTATCTCAGCATATGCGCAGTGGCCTGCATGTTATGTTTCTCCTTTCTCTCTCTTTCTCTCTCTCATCACCCTCACTCTTCAGGATACTTGGCAAAAAATTTTAAGGCAGGGTACTCTCGGGAACGGGGCGTGACAGTTTTTGGTGGCCCATGCAGGTCACCGAACTGCGATGTGCGTAAGGATAGTACAAGTAATGATTCAGTAGGTGATTGGGATACATCAGCCCTACGGTGGGTAGTGACCTTAGAGCCTTAAGTGATCCACCCTTAAACCCCTAGCTTAAGAAGTCAGGGGATGAACTTTCTACGGTGTAGTATACTATATGTGTATATTTGCTGGTACCAGTGTATACATATATAATAATGAGAATTCGTGTATATAAATACAGTTGTTGTACTTGGCCATTTGAATTATATATGTCGCATGAATACTTGTGTTTAGAATATATGTATATATATATATAAATATATATGTATATATATAGGTATATATATGTGTGTGTATATATATGTATATATATATGTGTGTATGTATTTGAATGGCATGAAAATTGCATGTATGGCATATATACTAGGTGTGCGAGTGCTTGAGTATATGTATATGTTATGTCTCTATATAGATACAAGGTACAGATAAGTGTGTAGGTATGTGGTATACTTGTGTGACTTTGAGGTATAGGTGATATGAGTATGTTTGGATGGTTACGACGACATCGAGTTGGCGGCGGAGGAAGACTCGGCATTCAGGCGAGCCGCCGGTTGTGTGGTACGTAGTGGTAATAGTACGCGCCCCGCTCCGAAACAAAGAAAAAGGTGCGTGCCGCACTCACGAGGGACTGCCAGTGAGATACTGGAGGAAGGTGGGGATGACGTCAAGTCCGCATGGCCCAAAGAAAGTGGCAAAAAATGAAGTCTAGGTACAGGAAAGCAAGCAGGAGAGCGAGCAAGCGGGGGGAGGACCATCAAGGAGAAATGATGATCAAGAACAGAGGAATTCCCGAAGAAATGTAGAATGCTTTAATTGTGGCAAGGATGTATACTGGTGGATACATATCAGCTAGCGGGGATATACATATATGTTTTATAGAGGTGTGGGTGAGGGTGTGAACGTAAGTGATATGAGTGGAGGTATGCGGTCTACTATCTATAAATTATAGTTGTGTTTCATGTGGGGAATTTACCAATGTGTGTATATATACTCTTGTATGGATAGAGTAGTGGAACGTCTATAGTGTCTTTGGACATGGGGGAAAGTGTATGTGAGTGGATATATGTGTAATTGTCTAGGCAGGTGGTGTAGATATAGGTATGGAATACTGGTACACATATATTGATAGTGTTGCATTTCTAGGGTATGAATTATCAATGTGTTAAAATTTTAAATAACTGTAAGTATGTGTATGTGCTACCTATGTGTTCATATGAACTGGTATATTGTCTTAATTTAGTATATGGTTGTGGGTGGTACTATTGCGTGAAGTATGGCCATATATGGTGTGTATGTAGCAATATAGATAAGTAATATACGTATGGATAATACAAGTAATGCTCCCGAGTGTTTGGCATAGATGCGTCCTAAGGTGGGTATTGGTGCTTTAGACCCGTCCACACTAAGTTTAAACTCTTAGCTCTATACCATGCCTAATATGGGATAGTGATATAAGTGTGACGTGTATCATATGTAGAATTTGATGAATGTAAGGATTCGAGATTATACAGTGCATGTATAAGTGGGATGGCTATGGGTTTGCATGGTTATGTGGAGTTATTGTATATGTATATATGTGTGTATACGCTTACCCGTAGAATGGTGTCTATAGAACCATCTGGATGTATATGTAGTGCATGTATCCTTCCGTATATAGTGGCATGAGGGGGATTGTGTATTGGTATATGAGATACTTGTATGAATGTAGGTGTGTTGTAGCAAGCATAGTGTGATTGTCTATATGTGTTGTTATTATTGAAAGTGTATTGGTGTATGTCTTTTGAGTGGTTATATGTATATATATGTGAATGGTCCCTATTCTGATATACATGTATCAGTATATGGATGTGTACGTATGTGGGATGTGGCTATCTACTGAATGTGTATGAATATTGAAATGCACTTATTTGTGTACGCACTAGTATGCTAGTAAAAGTGTGGATATATTGGATATTATGTATGTAATGGTATTGGTAGCTACCGACTACCTGCTAGTGTAGTTTGGGTTGCTTGCCTGTATGGGTATGTGATAGCAGGATATGTATAGTATGTGTGTATGGGAGAGTATGCACATACATGGTAATTTATGTGCCTGGTGCATGGGTCCTAGTACGTGTCTATATATATATATATATATATATATATATATATATATATATATATATATATATATATATATATTGATATTGAAAACCCAGAAAAATCACCAACCCCCTCCCCCTGCCTTCGGCTTTTTTTAGGAGGGTAAGGCGAGAGCCCGGTCGAGACTATGCAAACTGGGGGGAAACCGCCTTGCCCCCAACGGCCCCCGGGTTAGTCCGAGAGGGGAGATGTAGACCCAGGGTAAATAATTCCACAACAAATTCCACAATAATTACCAAGTCACGGCGGCCATAGGCCTCGAACCCCACACCCCTTGGCTTTGGAGAGGAATGACTTACCACTGGAACACCCTCTCGTGGGCTATATATATATATATATATATATATATATATATATATATATATATATGGAAGGTAAGTTAGTAGCTATATTGATAAAAATGAAGTTACAAGGTGGTTGATCACAGAGTACCAGGCGCAATGACTAAGGGAGAGGACACAAGCGTCGTCACCCCAGAACATATTACTTAGTATCAATGATCAGAGCCAAAGTACAAAAATAATACAGGAACAAATACATACATTTGGTATACAACCCCACAAAACCGAACCCAAATAGAATTTATGAAGCTGCACAGGCAAGGGAACCCAGGCCGCATGAAACTGAAACCCAAATATATATATATATGCATGTTTATGTGCAGTGTGTATGAGTGAACGCGTAGTGGCTATGTGTAAGCCTAAATGTCTATATAGGGAATCGAGACGTATACACCAGCGTGTATATAATGAGTATTTGCATATAATTGGGTTATATAGAGTATCTGTGTGGTGTATTGGTTGATGTGTATATGTGCATAGGTATTATGGTTATATGGATTTCTATTATACATGTCACAATGGAGTATATGGATGTGTTCACGCATGTGTAGTGTGCAGTAGAGGTATATTGGTTGTGTGTATATTGGTTGGATAAATATATACTTACATATATATTCTTGTTTGTTTATCTGTAAATCTTTTCGACATGGTGGCTTATCAGGTGTATCTTGGAGAAGCGTATTCCTACGTGTGTGGGTCTGTATCGGAGCATGTGTGTGTATATACATATGCAATGTGGATATAAATGTGATAAATATGAAATATGTGTGTGTGTGTGTGTGTGTGTGTGTGTGTGTGTGTGTGTGTGTGTGTGTGTGTGTGTGTATTTGATGAATGTGAGTGCGTGAAACTGTTTGATATGTGAGTATTGGGATGTGTGTGCTTGTTTGTATATTTATATGTATACGTGTGTGTGCCGTGTAGTTGGATATTTATGTTTACTTAACTATTGTGGCAGTATGTGCATGTGAAATGACAATCTAGTTAGATATGGCATATAAAGAGATGTATTATATTGTGCACTCTTATGTGTATTGTGTGTGGTACATGTACCTACCTGTGTGAGGCAGTAGGTGCACGGCTATGGATGGAAGGTTATGTGGGATATTTATTTATAGTTATAATTGTGAGCCTTATGTGACTTGATTATGCATGTGTTAGTGCGTGCACATGAATGTATGTATGGATGTGAATAAATATTGTGTGTATATAGATATTTATGTGCCTATGAATGCGAGTGACTCATATGACTAAGTATTAAGTGTATAGAGATCCGGTGTACATACGGTGTGACACCGTGATAGTGATCCTGTTTATCAAGTAATGGTGTGTAGATTAATGTGTATTGTTGTGTGTTTGTGCATGGATATAAACGTATAGGTAAATATATAAACAGGTAGGATGTAAGTCGAATATACCTGAATGTATTATAATATGAAAGCATGCCATATATGAATGCCTTATGTATCGTGATATGGATATGATGTGATGTCATATGCACATAGATGAGTAGTGATCTAAATACGTATAGAGACTTATTTGTGGTGTGTGAATTTATGTGCCTAGATGTTTCTGTGAAAGGCATATGTGTATGTATATGTAGTGATGCATATAGTGATATGGATGTGTTACTAGATGAGTAATAGGATGTATCTGTGATATGTGCGATGCAGATGTGTGTGGATGATAGTGAAGCATATAGTGTATATAAGTATGGTGGAGATACGTATTCTTGTTCATACTTCATGGATAGTAAGACCATCATACCTAGCTGACCTTTGACAGGGTTCACACCTTAGAAAGTCCGAGGACGGACTTTATTTTAAGGTGGGTAGGATGTAATGCCCTGTTTTGAACTATACGTGCATTCTACTGTATATGCGTGGTATTTCTACCTACGATGCATGCATAGGCATGAAATAAACGTAGATATCGATGTATGTAGCGTAGTACAAGGGGGTTTATGCCGTAATACGTGGCTAAGAGACGAGAAAGCAAGAATGAGTGCGGGAGAAGTGCGAATGACGTCGTGGGTGTAAAACAACGGGAATGTATTGGACGTGTGTGTGTAGTGCATGTATGCATGTGTAGGTATGCATGAGTGTGTGTAGGGAAGCCATGCTAGTGTGAAAGGGGTTAGGGATTAATGGCAACCCCCGTAAATTTTTAGAAAAGAGAGGCGCAAAATGGTCATTTGGGCTAAAGGCGCTGGGTGTACATACTATAGAGGTGTGTGCATAAAGTAATGGCAAACTTGTAAATGCCCATAAGTTGCCGGGCATTTTTGGAAGGGTATTTTGGTCATTTAACATGTGGCATGATTATCCTAAGGAGGTTCTAGAGATAGATTTTTTGTAGGAGTGTTCTTTCTTCTTCTTCACTCTTCTTTTCTGTTCTCTTTTCATTTTTCTTTTTCTCCTCCTCCCTTAGCCTAGGGCCGGCCACCCCCTTCACCAATTGCTCCTCCTCCTCCAAATTGAAACCCTAATTCTCCCTCACAAAAATCAAATATATCAAGTAGCTTGCAAGTGGGAAGAAGTTGGAGAAGAAAGAAAGAGAAGGAGAAGATGAAAACCAGGCTTTTGAGGTAGGAATCCTCTTGGATTTGGAATTCCATTAAATTGGTTCTTGATATCATGTTTTTATAGCATGTTTTATCCAATATGTGATAAGGGTAGTTAAATTTTACATGTTATGGCTTAAAATTCACAAATTTCCCTTTGATATTCTTAACAAAATCATCTCCTTTGAAATTCTGAAATCCTGATGTCTGTTATTGCTTTGATTCTGGTTACTATAGCTCGAATTATGTTTCGAAAAAATTATATACTTGTAGATCTTGTAGTTCTACCTCAAAATCATATAAATTTTGATATATGTTCAATTCAGAAATTAGGAGCAAAAATTCCATCTTTACAACATGTCTGTATGATCTGCAATCTTGACACAGTTCAGTAGAATTGACCTCAGTACCTGCACACAAAATGGAATTTTATGTTCTTTGTCTTGTTGGAAATTTAACAAGTTTTTGCATCACATTGTATATTTTTCGAAATTCTGACTAAAACATGTCCAAAATTAGCAATCTTTACAACCCACAGAATCTGTCTGGAAAACAGAATTGACAGACTTTACCAAATAATTCACCATAAATCACCTACTTAATATTTTAGCATGAAATTTTATCTGTGAATCCAGGACTAATAGATATATAACTTTTATTTTGGACAATTTGTCGAATTCTCATTAAAAACTGATGACATGCCCATGAATTGTCACTTTATGCAAATTCCAGAAAATGGAATGTCATGCCACACAATATAACTTCTTCATTACTAAAATGATAAAAATGAAACTCTTGAATGTCTCAGTCCTCTCTAATGAGGGTGAGTTAGCAAAACCCGGGTTTAGGTGGGATTTGAGTAAATTGTGAATATGGGGCATGAACAGAGAAGTTGGTGGAAATGATTATGTGATATGTGATATTTATACCCACTCACCATTACCAGGAGTGGATGGGATATACGGAGATTATGTTACTATGGGAGAGCCTCACTCCTGCCAGGGACGGGGGAGCTGAGAGGCCCGGCGTACAGTGCCCGTGTCCACTGTGTCGTGTGATATATTCACCCCAAATTTGGGGTGAGATCCAGATCCTGGTATCACACAGTTTACCCTAGTTTCCAACTAAATTAATTAACAGACAATTGTTCTATATGTTGCTTCTTCTGTTTGCAACGCTTCCCTTTCCCTTTGCCTGCTTGCTTGTGACACCGTGTTTACACATGGCACTTGTGATTCCTCTTTCAGTTTATGTTGTGTGAACGCTTGTATTATTATTCGTACTGACCTTTTTCTTGCAATAGCTCGACATCAAACCGATGGTATGATTCCTTACTTAGCTGTTTACTTTTCGTCACATTAGTTGATGAACTAGTCGGTCAGTGGTTGTTCTTTGACCGACTAATTGCTCCAGATTTCTATCCGTTGGAGAATGACCTAACTTGTTTTTATGGGACCCTATAAATACGATCCTAGGTCATTTCTATCTAGGTTAGAGCTTCCATTCAGAGATTCATTGAGATCAAAAGAGATAGCCATTCTCACTCAAATCTAAAGCTCTCTTCCTCACAAGAAACCCATTCTCTCACTATTCTAGATCTAGAATCCATCTTGAGAGAAGCTTGTTCTTGGTGAGCTCTTCAAGCTATAGCTTGATCCAAGTCTCCAAATCTCTCCTAGGCACCGTTTGCTGGTCATTTCCTTGGTGCTATGTCTTGGTGACTTCATCTTCCTCAAATCCTTCATTTCACCTTTTGGGTAAGAAAAACTCAAGGTATAGGATTTTGTGGTAAGTTTGCTTATTTCAATATAAACTCATTTATATTGCTTGTTGATTCTCTCGGTTGTGAGAGAAGGTTGTGATCCCGGGTTGTGGGATTCACTATTGCCGTTGTTGTATGATTTGATCTTGTGAAGGTTTTTCACAAGATATTCATAGTGGAAATCTTGGGTTATGGTTTCTAACCTAAGTATCCGGAGGGGATCCGGGTGGTTGGGACGTATGATCACCGGGAACAAGTCGGGGAGACTTGGGTGGATCCGAACCCATTAACATCATTTGTTTGCATTGTTAATTTTGTTGTTGTCATTCAATTTAAGCTTCTGCAAATTGATTTGGTAGTTGTTTGCAATTTAATTTGGAATTATACTCCTTGTTATTTTAAAGTACTATTCACCCCCCCCCTCTAGTACTTGTGCAGTAGCTTGTAGGGAATTACATTTGGTATCAGAGCCAGATACTTAGCTATGTCTGCCAACGACAACAAGACCGTGCGTCCACCTTCCAACTATGACACCTTCAGGAACCGTGAAGGAGCATCTTCGGTGATGGAAGGACATTCCTCTACGAGGCCTCCATTCTTCAACGGTACCAACTACGGGTACTGGAAATGCCGGATGGAAACCTTCCTCCGGAGTGCATCTTTATGGAGGACTACAATGAAGGAATACATCGAGCCCGAAGAAGAAGACTTTGAGAAATAGACAACCGCGGAGGTCGCCGCGGAGGTAAGCAATGCCAAGGCAATGAACGCCTTGCAATGCGCATTGGAGCCCGAGGACTTCAATAAGATATGCACATGTAAGAGTGCATATCAAATTTGGAACTCTCTCCTTATTCTTCATGAAGGGACGAGTAGGGTAAGAGACTCTAAACTCGTAGTCGTAAACAAAGATTACGAAATGTTTCATATGCAACAGGGCGAGAAGATGAAAGAATATTACGCTCGCTTCGTTGACATAATAAACGAGTTAGAGGCCCTCGACAAGTCCTACACTCAAAAGGAGAAGTGCTCAAAGCTTATCGAAGGACTTCCTTCTTCTTGGGAGAAACGTACCTTCGCCATCGAGGAAGGTAATGACATGAATAAGTATACCGTAGTTCAATTGATGGGTACTTTGATGTCATACGAGGTACGCAAAGATAGCAAGGTGAAGTTACAAGAAAAGATGAAGTCCTATTTGAACCAAGACGCACCTAAGAAAAAGGCGATTGCATTCAAGGCGGCTTCATCCACCTCTACCGATGATGAGGACTCGGAAGAAGAAATGGACATGGAATCCATTGCACTCATGGCAAAGAAGTTCAATCGCTTCTTCCGAAAGGGTAACTTCAAACAAAAATCTAAGTTTACTTCTACTAACTCCTCTCCACCTTTGTGCTTTAAATGCAATAAGCCAGGACACATCAAAGCGGATTGTCCTCAAAACAAGCAAAAGGAGAAGTGGAAGGCGCCGAAGTTCGACAAGTCGAAGAAGTACAAAAAGGGGTACAAAAAGGGACTTGTCGGAACAACATTCACCGACTCCGAGGATTCCTCAAGCGGAGAGTCGGACGATGAGAAAGTGGAGCAAGCGCACATGTGCTTCATGGCAAGAGAGGAGCATGATCAAGGATCTTCCTCCTCCGATGATAGCGACGACGAAGGCGATGAGGTAACTATGGATGATCTTAGGGATGCTAACTCTCATTTATGGTCTAAATACACTAAGTTAGTAAATAGATATACTAAAGTAAAAGATGACCTAACTAGCATTCAAACCTCGCCTAAGATTATCATCACCAACAACGACACTGTTGTTGAAGAGTTAAGAAATGAGATTGTTAATCTCAAATCTAAACTTGAACATGTTAGCATTGATGATCCGGAAGAACATAGGATAGCGGATTTAACTTCTCAAAACTCGACTTTGAGTATTGAGAACGAGAATCTTAAATCTCGTGTTTATGTGCTCACATCGCAAGTATCCACATTAGATACTTCTATGCGTTCTCTCAAAGAGAAATATGAGAACACATTAGGCCGAATCAATAGATTCAATAAGGGTAAGGACCATTTGGATAAAATCCTAAGTGACTTACTTCCAGCCAATCACCACATTGGTTTGGGGTATACGATGGGATGTCCATCCAAAGCGGCCACTACTTTTGTTAGGCCAACTTCCGGTGACTCTACGAGTGGTAGCAAACACTCTATTGGTAGTTCATCTACCAATGGTGCTTCCACCTCGTCCACACCCTCTTTTGGAAAGAAACCCACTTTGGGTGGACCTCCAAAGAAGGGGCATGCTTATATGTACACCAATACCATGCCACGTAGGAACACACGTCCTACTCCACCGTCTCACACATATGATGATTTTTATGCAACACATTCTCAGGCACGTGCACACCATGTGAGACACCCTCACGCACGTGTTCCCACACATGCATATGTTCACCCACCTCATCATATGAATAATTCTTGTCGTGCACCATTCCATCATGTTCCTTATGCCTATCCACAACATGCATCACGTAGAAATCAACAACGCATGCATGCACCCAATAGGATGATGGCTCCCAAAATTTTCACTATTTGGAGCCCAAAGGACACAAGCATGGATGAAAAACAAGTGTATATGAATGCTTATTTTTCGGATGTTGTGCATAGTAGAAATTATGTGGGGAAGTCTAAGTCCAATTGGACTTGGCTTCCAAAGGTCTAACCTTTGAGGACCCAATGACCTTGGGTACCATGATATGAATGTTTCTATCTTTAGGTACTCAAGGAAAAGAAAAAGAAAAGGAGCAACAAATTTAAATTTAGCTCCAAAGGGAATTGGATACTCGATAGCGGGTGTTCAAAACACATGACGGGTGACGCTCAATTGCTCTCCGGAGTGGTTCCCATTGCAAATGAAAATCGCGTCTTATTTGGAGGCAATGAGAGCGGAACAATCGTCGGTGTTGGTAAAGTGGGTAACCCTTCTAAACCCTTAATTAGTGATGTCTATCTAGTTGATGGTTTAAATCATAATCTTATTTCAATAAGTCAACTTTGTGACAAAGGTTACAAAGTTAGCTTTGCGAAAGGATTGTGTCATATTTCAAATGATAATAATAAATTATTATTTTCCGGCACACGCCATAAAGATATTTATATTTTGGATCTTCCTAAGTCATATGAACAATGTCTCGTTGCCAACACAAGTGAACAACACTTATGGCATCGACGCTTTGGACATGTGAACTTTGGAACACTTTATAAGCTTTCGAAATTAAATTCCATTAAAGGTTTTCCGAAACTCGTTTTTGAAAAGAAAAGTTTTTGTGATTCTTGTCAACGTGGCAAGCTTCCCAAATCTTCATTTAAACCTAAGAAAAGCATTTCTACGAAACGGCCACTAGAGCTATTACATCTAGATTTATTTGGGCCAACTAGAGTTACTTCCTTAGGAAATGCAAGATATTGACTAGTCATCGTTGATGATTATTCAAGATTTACATGGGTATTTTTCTTATGTAATAAAAATGAAGCTTTTGAAAACTTCACAATATTTGTGAAGAAAGTACAAAATCTCATCGGAACCACCATTGTCACTATTCGTAGTGATCATGGGGGTGAATTTGAGAATGAGTCTTTCTCAAATTTTTGTGATGATCTTGGAATTACTCACACGTTTTCTTTCCCTCGCGCACCTCCTCAAAATGGTGTTGTTGAGAGGAAGAATAGAACGCTTGTGGAGTGTGCTCGCACTATGCTCGAAGATAGTCAACTTGGTTATCAATTTTGGGCGGAAGCGGTGTACACCGCTTGCTATGTGTTTAATAGAATACTTTTGAGGCCCGGCACCAAACAAACTTGCTATGAATTGTTGTTTGGTAGATTGCCTCAAGTTAAACATTTTCGTGTTTTCGGCGCAAAATGTTTTATTAAAAACACATATGATAATTTGGACAAGTTTGATCTGAGATCGGATGAGGGGATATTTGTTTGGTATTCCTCACGTAGCAAAGCATACCGGATATACAACAAAAGATCCTCTACGATCGAGGAATCACTTCATGTCTCTTTTAATGAGAATTTTACTACTTCTAGAATTTCAAATGATAATGATTCTATGGATGTTTTATGTGATTCGTTTGAAAATTCTAAGTCTATTGATTCAATTGATTCTATTGAGACTAACCCGACTAATGAAGTTGCTGAGAATGTGCCTAGTGATCAAGGTATTCCCAAGCGGCTTCATACCGTCCGCGACCATCCCCATGAGCAAGTCATTGGCAATATTCATGATAGTGTCAAGACGAGATCGCAAGTCCACCACTTCGCCAATAGTGCCTTTGTCTCATCAATAGAGCCAAAGAATATAGTTGAAGCGTGCGAAGATAGTGCTTGGTGTTGAATATTGGACTCCCCGGATTTGGTTTTGGATGATGAGCAAACATAAATAATTCATAAACTAACAATTTGTGAGCGCAGTATTGGAGATCGTCGCCAATTTCACGTGAACATTCAAAGCGACATCTCAACACTTTCCAAAGCTCATATTCATGCCTAAAGCTTCGTTGAAGCTCTTGCGACGCTTTGGAAAATATGAAGATTCAATCGAAGCTATTGAAGACCGTTTATTAAGGTTTTATTTATAGTCTTTTAGTTTTGATTGATAGAATGTTGAGCCTTGAGTATATCTTACTTTTCTATCTTCATTACGCTCATTTCATAGCTCTAGGATTCTTGCACAAGTTCACTCTAACTTCCTCGAAGCGTCGCGCTTCGATTCGGACTTTGTTGTGCATGTTAGTTGGTACAAGAACAAGTACTGACCGACTAGATGGTGATCTAGTCGGTCGGCCACTGTTCTTGGACCGACTAGTTTCTGTCAGTTAATCTCTTGGACTTTACTGTTTACAGTTAGTCGGTCTACGTTGACTCACCGACCGACTAGTTTGTGAACTAGTCGGTCAGTGATGCTTCTTTGACCGACTAGTTGTGACTTACTGTTCACTCTAAAATTCTCCTAAGCTACTGTTTACCGTTAGTCGGTCTAAGAACGTTTGATGACCGACTAGTTGACAATCTAGTCGGTCAACTTTTGTTCTTGGACCGACTAAGTCAACTTGCCTTCAGACTAAGTTGTTTTGCCTCTTAGTCGGTCTACGTTCATTGGATGACCGACTAGTTGTGAAACTAGTCGGTCAGACAGTGTTCTTGGACCGACTAGTTTTCTAGGTCTGAAATTCTAATTCTTCTCAGATCTACTCTTAGTCGGTCCACGTTGTTTGGCTGACCGACTAGTTGATGAACTAGTCAGTCAGTAAGTGTTCTTTGACCGACTAAGTCTCTCAGTTTTCTATCCGTTGGTGAATGACCTAACTTGTTTTTATGGGACCCTATAAATACGAACCTAGGTCATTTCTATCTAAGATAGAGCTGCCATTAAGAGATTCATTGAGTTCTAAAGAGATAGCTATTCTCCCTCAAATCTAAAGCTCTCTTCCTCACAAGAAACCCATTCTCTCTCATTTCTAGATCTAGAGAGAAGCTTGTTCTTGGTGAGCTCTTCAAGCTATTGCTTGATTCAAGTTTCCAAATCTTCCCTAGGCACCCATTGCTGCTCATTTCCTTGGTGCTAGGGTTTGGTAACTTCATCTTCCTCAAATCCTTCATTCCACCTATTGGGTAAGAAAAACTCAAGGTATAGGATTTTGTGGTAAGCTTGTTTATTTCATATTAAACTCTTTAATATTGCTTTGTGATTCTCTCGGTTGTGAGAGAAGGTTGTGATCCCGGGTTGTGGGATTCACGTTTGCTATTGCATGTATGATTTGATCTTGTGAAGGTTTTTCACAAGATATTCATAGTGGAAATCTTGAGTTAGGGTTTCTAACTCAAGTATCCGGAGGGGATCCGGGTGGTTGGGACGTAGGATCACCGGGAACAAGTCGGGGAGACTTGGGTGGATCCGAACCCATTAACTTCGTTTGTTAGCATTGTTAATTTCGTTGTCGTCACTCAATTTAAGCTTCCGCAAATTGATTTGGTAGTTGATTGCAATTTAATTTGGAATTATACTCCTTATTATTTTAAAGTACTATTCCCCCCCCCCCCTCTAGTACTTGTGCAGTAGATGGTAGGGCATTACATTTGGTATCAGAGCCAGATACTCAGCTATGTCTGCCAACGACAACAAGACCGTGCCTCCACCTTCCAACTATGACACCTTCAGGAACCGTGAAGGAGCGTCATCGGTAATGGAAGGACATTCCTCTACAAGGCCTCCATTCTTCAACGGTACCAACTACGGGTACTGGAAATGTCGGATGGAAACCTTCCTCCGAAGTGCATCTTTATGGAGGACTACAATGAAGGAGTACACCGAGCCCGAAGAAGAAGATTTTGAGAAATGGACTACCGCGGAGGTCGCCGCGGAGGTAAGCAATGCCAAGGCAATGAACGCCTTGCAATGCGCATTGGAGCCCGAGGACTTCAATAAGATATGCACATGTAAGAGTGCATATCAAATTTGGAACTCTCTCCTCATACTACATGAAGGGACGAGTCGGGTAAGAGACTCTAAACTCGTAGTCGTAACAAAAGATTACGAAATGTTTCATATGCAACAGGGCGAGAAGATGAAAGAATATTACGCTCGCTTCGTTGACATAATAAACGAGTTAGAGGCCCTCGGCAAGATCTACACTCAAAAGGAGAAGTGCCTAAAGCTTATTGAAGGACTTCCATCTTCTTGGGAAAAACGTACCTTCGCCATCGAGGAAGGTAATGACATGAACAAATATACCGTAGTTCAACTAATGGGTACTTTGATGTCATACGAGGTACGCAAAGATAGCAAGGTAAAGCTACAAGAAAAGATGAAGTCATATTTGAACCTAGATGCGCCTAAGAAAAAGGCGATTGCATTCAAGGCGGCTTCATCCACATCTTCCGATGATGAAGACTCGGAAAACGAGTTGGACTTGGAGTCCATGGCACTCATGGCCAAGAAGTTCAACCGTTTCTTCCGGAAAGGTAACTTCAAGACCAAAGGTAAATTTGGTTCTTCTAACGCCTCTTCCTCTCCTTTGTGTTTCAAGTGCAATAAGCCAGGACACATGAAAGCGGAGTGTCCTCTCAACAAACAAAAGGAGAAGTGGAAGGCGCCAAAATTCGATAAGTCCAAGAAATACAAAAAGGGGTACAAGAAAGGACTTGTCGGAGCAACATTCACCGACTCCGAGGATTCCTCAAGCGGAGAGTCGGATGATGAGAAAGTGGAGCAAGCACATATGTGCTTCATGGCAAGAGAGGAGAACGATCAAGGATCCTCCTCTTCCGATGATAGTAATGACGAAAGCGATGAGGTAACAATGGATGATCTTAGAAATGCTAACTCTCAACTTTGGTCAAAATACACTAAGTTAGTAAATAGATATACTAAGGTAAAAGATGACCTAGCTAGCATTCAAACATCGCCTAAGACTATCATCACCAACAATGACACCGTTGTTGAAGAGTTAAGAAATGAGATTGTTAATCTCAAATCTAAACTTGAACATGTTAGCATCGAGGATCCGGAAGAACATAGGATAGCGGATTTAACTTCTCAAAACTCGACTTTGAGTATTGAGAACGAGAATCTTAAATCTCGTGTTTTTGTGCTCACATCGCAAGTATCCAATTTGGATACTTTTATGCGTTCTCTCAAAGAGAAATATGAGAACACATTGGGCCGAATTAACAAATTCAACAAAGGTAAGGACCATTTGGATAAAATCCTAAGTGACTTACTTCCGGCCAATCACCACATTGGTTTGGGGTATACGATGGGATGTCCATCCAAAGCGGCCACTACTTTTGTTAGGCCAACTTCCGGTGACTCTACGAGTGGTAGCAAACACTCTATTGATAGTTCATCTACCAATGATGCTTCCATTTCGTCCACGCCCTCTTTTGGAAAGAAACCCACTTTGGGTGGACCTCCAAAGAAGGGGCATGCTTATATGTACACCAATACCATGCCACGTAGGAACACACGTCCTACTCCACCATCTCACACATATGATGATTTTTATGCAACACATTCTCGGGCACGTGCACACCATGTGAGACACCCTCACGCACGTGTTCCCACACATGCTTATGATCACACACCGCATCATATGAATAATTCTCATCGTGCACCATTCCATCATGTCCCGTATGCCTATCCACAACATGCATCACGTAGAAATCAACGTCGCATGCATGCACCCAATAGGATGATGGCTCCCAAAATATTCACTATTTGGAGCCCAAAGGACACAAGCATGGACGAAAAACAAATGTACATGAATGCTTATTTTTCGGATGTTGTGCATAGTAAGAATTATGTGGGGAAGTCTAAGTCCACTTGGACTTGGCTTCCAAAGGTCTAATCCCTTGGACCCAATGACCTTGGGTACCATGATATGGAAGTTTCTATCTTTAGGTACTCAAGGAAAAGAAAAAGGGAAGGAGCAACAAATTTAAATTTAGCTCCAAAGGGAATTGGATACTCGATAGCGGGTGTTCCAAACACATGACGGGTGACGCTCGTTTGCTCTCCGGAGTGGTTCCCATTGCGAATGGAAACCGCGTCGTATTTGGAGGCAACGAGAGCGGAACCATCATAGGTGTTGGTAAAGTCGGTAACCCTTCTAAACCCCTAATTAGTGATGTTTATCTTGTTAGTGGTTTAAATCATAATCTCATTTCAATAAGCCAATTTTGTGACAAAGGTTACAAAGTTAGCTTCGCGAAAGGATTGTGTCATATTTTAAGAAAGGATAATGAAAAATTATTATTTTCCGGAACTCGTCGTAAAGACATTTATATTTTGGATCTTCCTAAGTCATATGAACAATGTCTCGTTGCCAACACAAGTGAACAACACTTATGGCATCGACGCTTTGGACATGTGAACTTTGGAACACTATATAAGCTTTCAAAATTGAATTCCATTAAAGGTTTTCCGAAGCTCGTTTTTGAAAAGAAAAGTTTTTGTGATTGTTGTCAACGCGGCAAGCTTCCTAAATCTTCATTTAAACCTAAGAAAAGCATCTCTACTAAACGGCCACTAGAGCTATTACATCTAGATTTATTTGGGCCAACTAGAGTAGCTTCCTTAGGAAATGCAAGGTATGGACTTGTCATCGTAGATGACTATTCAAGATTTACTTGGGTATTTTCATTGTGTAATAAAAATGAAGCTTTTGAAAACTTCACAATTTTTGTTAAGAAAGTACAAAATCTCTTAGGAACCACTATTGTCACTATTCGTAGTGATCATGGAGGTGAATTTGAGAATGAGTCTTTTGAGACATTTTGTGATGAAGTTGGTATTACTCACACCTTCTCTTTCCCTCGTGCACCTCCTCAAAATGGTGTAGTTGAGAGAAAGAATAGGACGCTAGTGGAGTGTGCTCGCACTATGCTTGATGATAGTCAACTTGGCCATCAATTTTGGGCGGAAGCGGTACACACCGCTTGCTATGTGTTTAATAGAATACTTTTGAGGCCCGGCACTAAACAAACTTGTTATGAATTGTTATTTGGTAGGTTGCCTCAAGTTAAACATTTTCGTGTTTTCGGTTCGAAATGTTTTATTAAGAACACATATGGTTGTTTGGACAAATTCGATCCAAGATCCGATGAGGGGATCTTTGTTGGATACTCTACGCGTAGCAAAGCCTACCAGATATTCAACAAACGAACCTCAACGATCGAGGAGTCGCTTCATGTCTCATTTAATGAAGGATTTGTTCCAACTAGAATTTCAAATGATAATGATTCTTTGGATGTTTTATGTGATTCGTTTGATAATTCTAAGTCTAATGATTCTATTGATTCTATTGAGACTAACCCAACTAATGAAGTTGTTGAGAATGTTCCTAGTGATCAAGGTATTCCCAAACGGCTTCATTCGGTTCGTGACCATCCCCATGAGCAAGTCATTGGCAATATCTATGATAGTGTCAAGACGAGATCGCAAGTTCACCACTTCGCAAATTGTGCCTT
This sequence comes from Scilla litardierei, assembly GCA_030789695.1. Lineage (NCBI taxonomy): Eukaryota > Viridiplantae > Streptophyta > Magnoliopsida > Asparagales > Asparagaceae > Scilla > Scilla litardierei. The sequence continues at coordinate 105,273,790 of CM061137.1, read as the reverse complement.
TGTCTCATCGATAGAGCCAAAGAATATTAATGAAGCATGCGAAGATAGCGCTTGGATCTTAGCCATGGAGGAGGAGCTCATTCAATTCGAGAGGAATGAGGTATGGGAGCTCGTTCCATTGCCATCGAAGAACCACACCGTCATAGGGACAAAGTGGATCTTCAAGAACAAAACCGACGAAAACCAAGTCGTCGTCCGGAACAAAGCTCGGTTAGTTGCTCAAGGCTATCGTCAAGAGGAAGGTATCGATTTCGAAGAATCTTTCGCTCCGGTAGCTAGATTAGAATCAATTAGATTACTTTTGTCTTTTGCATGCCATAAGAATTTTAAATTATTTCAAATGGATGTTAAAAGTGCATTTTTAAACGGAGATGTCGTTGAGGAAGTTTACGTTTCTCAACCTCCGGGCTTCGTAAATGAAAAATTTCCGAATCACGTTTTTAAACTAAAGAAAGCTCTTTATGGTTTGAGACAAGCTCCTCGAGCTTGGTATGATCGCCTAAAGAATTTTCTTTTGGATTTGAATTTTAAAATGGGCGAAGCCGATTCTACTCTTTTTATTAAGCATGCGAATAATGATATTTTACTAGTTTAAATTTATGTTGATGATATCATTTTCGGTGCTACTAACTTCACTCTTTGCGAAGAATTTTCTAATGTTATGAAGGAACAATTTGAGATGAGCCACATGGGCGAACTCAAATATTTCTTAGATCTCCAAATTCGCCAAATGAACGATGCAATCTTCATCCACCAAACGAAGTACACGGTGGAGTTGCTAAAGCGATTTGGAATGGAGAATGCCTCCGGGAAAAAGACTCCAATGAGCACGACTACGCATCTTGACAAGGATACGGGCGGTAAGGATGTAGACATTCGTCTATATCGAGGTATGATAGGTAGTTTGCTTTATCTTACCGCAAGTAGGCCCGATATTATGTTTGCCGTATGTATATGTGCTCGTTATCAGTCTCAACCTAAGGAGTCTCACTTAGTAGCGGTAAAGCGTATTTTTCGCTATCTAAGTTACACATTAGATTTTGGATTACTTTATCCGAGATCTAGCACATATGAGTTAGTCTCATATAGTGACGCTGATTATGTGGGATGCAAATCCGACAGGAAAAGTACTAGTGGCACTTGCCATTTTCTAGGAAATTCTCTTGTCTCTTGGTTTTCCAAGAAGCAAAATTCGGTTTCACTTTCAACCACCGAGGCGGAATATATTGCCGTCGGTGCCGCTTGTGCCCAGGTTCTTTGGATGAGACACACATTGAAGGATTTTGGTATTCATTGTGATACTAGCCCTATCATGGTGGATAACCAAAGTGCTATTTGTCTTTCAAAGAATCCGGTGCACCATTCCCGATCGAAACACATAGATGTCCGACACCATTTCTTAGATGATCATGTTGCTAAAAAGGACATCATTTTAGTGTACGTTGAAACCCAAAAGCAAATCGCCGATATTTTCACGAAACCCCTAAAGGAAGACTCCTTTGTGCGGTTGCGTCGAGAATTGGAGATTATGGGTGAATCCGAGATATAGGATTCATATTTCATTCAATTATCTTGCATGCTTCTATATTTCGCGTTATTTCAATCATGATAGATTTATAGAATTTTTGAGAATTTTATGTGATTTGTTTGAATTTATGATCGAAATCGTATTTCAATGTCTATTTAAGATTTCGACGTTTAATGGGGTAGTTTAGATGAGTATTGAGAGTTTTGCGATATATCGTCCAAGTGTTTTGAGGAGAGAACTTGATTATCACTTTTTGGACTTTGTTAGTCGGTATCAGTTCAACCACCAACCGACTAGATGTTCATCTAGTCGGTTAGTAGAAGAACTTACACCGACTAACTCAAGCTTATTGAGTTTCCTTTCCATCTTGAACTCTTTAGTCGGTTCATGTTCAGTGACCGACCGACTAGATTGAGATCTAGTCGGTCAGTAAATGAACACAGACCGACTAAATCTTGTCAGTAAATCTTGGATTCAGCCACTGTTTGCAACTAGTCGGTTCAAGCTCATTGACCGACCGACTAGATCGTGATCTAGTCGGTCAGTGCTTGAACTGTGACCGACTAGTTGTGCCAGGGGCTGTTTGGTCTTTTGCGAAATCGACCGACTTAAACTCAGTTTAGTCGATCGATTTTCATTCTAATCGATCGAAATCTCTTCTCTCTCCGCTCAAAACCCCGACCTCCCTCGAAACCCTTCGACTTCCGATCGATCTCCGGCCATTTTTCCGGCCATCTCCGTCGATCTCCTCCGTCGGCCCCTCGTTCTAGGTGATCTCCTCTCCTCCTAGGGTTAGATTTCATTTCCTAGAGCTAGGGCTTGCTCGGGTTCTTAGGGTTCTTAGGGTTTATTTTTTTTTCGGCTAGGGCTTCTTCGTTTGATCTCCTTGTCCCGTGTCTTGCTTCGACTATGGCAAGAACACGCATTCCGATCACTCCCTCTAGCCCCTCTCCGATGACCGTTGATCCAATCTCTTCAGATCCCGAGCATCCAACCCCTCCGAAGCGTAGAGCCAAGACCACCCATCCTTCGTCGTCTTCGCCTCCTCTCAAGAAGAAGAGGACGACGACCGCTAAATCTAAAGGTCAACCGAAACCCAAACCCAAGCCTAAGCCCAAGGCCAAAATTCTTGCTTCTGCATCTTCGTTCCATACTCCTACCGATTCCGATACGGAGTATAACCCCGAGACCGAGACTCATAGGGAACCCACTCCTCCTACTCATCCCGAGTCTAGCACCCACCCTCGTACGTCTACCCGTAAGCCTAAGGGAAAGGGTCCGATGCCGGTGGGCGGTGTCGATATTTCCTTATGTCGCGATGACCCTTTGTGTCTCGCAGCGTATAACCGTATCGAACATTTCCCGCTGCTTCTGGAGCATTTCGTCTAGTTTAGCGACTTCATAGGGTTAGCTGATCTTCTGTCGTCGTCGGGTCTTCTCGATTACCTTCGATATGACCCGAAGGCGAATCCTCACCCCTACCCTAGATTAGTGAAGCTTTTCTATGCGAATAGGATCCGGGGTCAGTACGATCAGACCCACTCTGTTGAGACGACCGTTTTGGGGACTCCTATAGTCCTCACTGCGGAAATCTTAGGAGAGATTTTGGGTATCTCTTCGTCTGGCCTTCTTCCTTCTGATATTTCGATAGATGATATTTCTTCTCTTGATCAGGCTATGCTTTCAGAGATTTTCCATCAGATCCCTCCTGCAATGATTGGCGTGCCATCTAAATCTTTCAAGCCTAATGCGTGGGTCCTCAATCTGATTCTGAAGTCGTGCTTGCTTCCCACGTACAGCTCCTCATCTTTACCTTCCCAGCCATTTTTGAAGCTTATCTATGCGATCTTCATGGGGAGCTCGATTAATTGGGCTCGAATTATACTCGATAAGATTGACTCTTTCGAGTGTATTCGAAAGTCCAATAAATCAGCTCATATCCCATTCCCATGCATGTTGACCCTCGTGTTTCGTCATTTTCGTGTCACGTTGCCTCTTGACGATGAGCGTCCCCTTGGTCCTCCCCTGAATGCGACGGCCGTCAAGAAATCTCTTGCGGCTCTTCGTCACGTTCAGAGGACGACACCTTCTGCGTCTGTCCCTGCCTCTGCCAGTGCCTCTGCTACTCCCGTTGCCACCCTTGATGATGTCCTACGGATACTTCGTCGTCACGAGTCCCGCTTGGCTCGTACCGAGGAGGTAGTCTGCCGTATGGCTCGTCGGATGGGTGTTGAGCTTCCTCCTTCCGTGTCTGAGGATGAGGAGTTTGATGAGATGGCTGAGGAGGACATTGAGGAGCTCTGTCGTGCTTCGACTCGTGCCCCCGAGGGCACTTCTGCTGGTACTGCTGCTGCTGGTACTTCCTCTTCAGCTCCTGGAGTTGCCACCTCTTCCGGTGTTCCAGAGCCATCTGCTGCAGCTCTTCAGCCTTCTGAGCCTGCTGCTGACCCAGTTTCCGAGCATGCTCATGTATTTGCTGCTGCTGCTTCTGTCGAGACTCATGCTGCTGTTGAGCCTGTTGCTGAGATCTCGACTCCTGCCCCGACGATTCCATCTGTTGAGACACCTCTTCTCCCTGCAGAGCCTGAGTCCACTCCGTCGACTGGACCCACGGACGCTGCAGATCCTGCCTCCTCCTCGTGATCGTCTGTTCCGAGGACTCTCCACTGCATTCTGGATGATATATGTTTAGTGAGAGTGTTTTGGGTTAGGATGGGGTTGAGAGTTGCTTTGATGTATTATTTTTTTGTGCTTTCTGGTTGTCGGTGTTGGATTTTATGATGATGATGATGTATTTCTTTTTGATGATATGTAGCGCTTGATATGATGTATCTCATATATTCGATGTGATATTTTTTGGATGTACTCATGTTGTCTCTATATATATATATGTTCATCTTCGTTCACTTTGTCTTTTATTCGTCGTGCAAATTTGAATATTCGTTGAATACATTTGAAATGTAATTTCGTCGCTCGACGCATAAAAACTTGGTCAAATAGATTTAAATTCTATAATTGAATATTAACCAAGAATATTGAATATTGAAGAGTATGTTTCTTTATTCAAGAAATGAATAAACATTTGGTATTTTTGATGATTTTGCTTATCGTTGATTTTTATTGATATTGGAAAATTTGGCACACCTTATTTTGATTTCCACAATTTTCCCTTGGTGTCAAGTTGTTCCATTGTCTTTGTCTACGACTCCCGATGTTGGATTTTACATTTCCTAATTGTTGTCGTTGTATGCCCCCCATTTTTGGGATAATGCCAAAGGGGGAGAGATAATGATAATAAATAGCGCAAATGAAAATTTAACTCAATTTCCAAGAATCTAGTTTGATATGTTAGATTCAGGGGGAGTTAAGATACATATAAGGATTTTTCAAAATCCGATATTTCAAAAATCAATTCACTTTGTTTATCTTACTCGTCTGCTTGATGCATTTCATTTATATTCAATTTGGAATTAACGTGTTATCAATGCAGGGGGAGTAAGTATTTTTCATTTGAATTACTATTTTTGATTATTATTTATGTTGGTTTGTCATCACCAAAAAGGGGGAGAATGTTGAATATTGGACTCCCCGGATTTGGTTTTGGATGATGAGCAAACATAAATAATTCATAAACTAACAATTTGTGAGCGCAGTATTGGAGATCGTCGCCAATTTCACGTGAACATTCAAAGCGACATCTCAACACTTTCCAAAGCTCATATTCATGCCTAAAGCTTCGTTGAAGCTCTTGCGACGCTTTGGAAAATATGAAGATTCAATCGAAGCTATTGAAGACCGTTTATTAAGGTTTTATTTATAGTCTTTTAGTTTCGATTGATAGAATGTTGAGCCTTGAGTATATCTTACTTTTCTATCTTCATTACGCTCATTTCATAGCTCTAGGATTCTTGCACAAGTTCACTCTAACTTCCTCGAAGCGTCGCGCTTCGATTCGGACTTTGTTGTGCATGTTAGTTGGTACAAGAACAAGTACTGACCGACTAGATGGTGATCTAGTCGGTCGGCCACTGTTCTTGGACCGACTAGTTTCTGTCAGTTAATCTCTTGGACTTTACTGTTTACAGTTAGTCGGTCTACGTTGACTCACCGACCGACTAGTTTGTGAACTAGTCGGTCAGTGATGCTTCTTTGACCGACTAGTTGTGACTTACTGTTCACTCTAAAATTCTCCTAAGCTACTGTTTATCGTTAGTCGGTCTAAGAACGTTTGATGACCGACTAGTTGACAATCTAGTCGGTCAACTTTTGTTCTTGGACCGACTAAGTCAACTTGCCTTCAGACTAAGTTGTTTTGCCTCTTAGTCGGTCTACGTTCATTGGATGACCGACTAGTTGTGAAACTAGTCGGTCAGACAGTGTTCTTGGACCGACTAGTTTTCTAGGTCTGAAATTCTAATTCTTCTCAGATCTACTCTTAGTCGGTCCACGTTGTTTGGCTGACCGACTAGTTGATGAACTAGTCGGTCAGTAAGTGTTCTTTGACCGACTAAGTCTCTCAGTTTTCTATCCGTTGGTGAATGACCTAACTTGTTTTTATGGGACCCTATAAATACGAACCTAGGTCATTTCTATCTAAGATAGAGCTGCCATTAAGAGATTCATTGAGTTCTAAAGAGATAGCTATTCTCCCTCAAATCTAAAGCTCTCTTCCTCACAAGAAACCCATTCTCTCTCATTTCTAGATCTAGAGAGAAGCTTGTTCTTGGTGAGCTCTTCAAGCTATTGCTTGATTCAAGTTTCCAAATCTTCCCTAGGCACCCATTGCTGCTCATTTCCTTGGTGCTAGGGTTTGGTAACTTCATCTTCCTCAAATCCTTCATTCCACCTATTGGGTAAGAAAAACTCAAGGTATAGGATTTTGTGGTAAGCTTGTTTATTTCATATTAAACTCTTTAATATTGCTTTGTGATTCTCTCGGTTGTGAGAGAAGGTTGTGATCCCGGGTTGTGGGATTCACGTTTGCTATTGCATGTATGATTTGATCTTGTGAAGGTTTTTCACAAGATATTCATAGTGGAAATCTTGAGTTAGGGTTTCTAACTCAAGTATCCGGAGGGGATCCGGGTGGTTGGGACGTAGGATCACCGGGAACAAGTCGGGGAGACTTGGGTGGATCCGAACCCATTAACTTCGTTTGTTAGCATTGTTAATTTCGTTGTCGTCACTCAATTTAAGCTTCCGCAAATTGATTTGGTAGTTGATTGCAATTTAATTTGGAATTATACTCCTTATTATTTTAAAGTACTATTCACCCCCCCTCTAGTACTTGTGCAGTAGCTGGTAGGGCATTACACTTGGATCCTTGCCATGGAGGAGGAACGCATTCAATTCGAGAGGAATGAGGTATGGGAGCTTGTTCCTTTGCCATCGAAGAACCACACCGTCATAGGGACAAAGTGGATCTTCAAGAACAAATCCGACGAAAATCAAGTCGTCGTCCGGAACAAGGCTCGGTTAGTTGCTCAAGGCTATCGTCAAGAGGAAGGTATCGATTTCAAAGAATCCTTCGCTCCGGTAGCTAGATTAGAATCAATTAGACTTTTATTGTCTTATGCATGCCATAAAAATTTTAAGTTATTTCAAATAGATGTTAAAAGTGCATTTTTAAACGGAGATGTTGTTGAGGAAGTTTACGTTTCTCAACCTCCGGGCTTCATAAATGAAAAATTTCCAAATCATGTTTTTAAACTAAAGAAAGCACTTTATGGTTTGAGACAAGCTCCTCGAGCTTGGTATGATCGCCTAAAGAATTTTCTTTTGGATTTGAATTTTAAAATGGGCGAAGCCGATTCTACACTTTTTGTTAAGCATGCGAATAATGATATTTTATTAGTTCAAATTTATGTTGATGATATCATTTTTGGTGCTACTAACTTCACTCTTTGCGAAGAGTTTTCTAATGTTATGAAGGAACAATTTGAGATGAGCCACATGGGCGAACTCAAATATTTCTTAGGTCTCCAAATTTGCCAAATGAACGATGCAATCTTCATCCACCAAACGAAGTACACGGTGGAGTTGCTAAAGCGATTTGGAATGGAAAGTGCTTCCGGGAAAAAGACTCCAATGAGCACGACTACGCATCTTGACAAGGATACGGGCGGTAAGGATGTAGACATTCGTCTATATCGAGGTATGATAGGTAGTTTACTCTATCTTACCGCAAGTAGGCCCGATATTATGTTTGCCGTATGCATATGTGCTCGTTATCAGTCTCAACCTAAGGAGTCTCACTTAGTAGCAGTAAAACGTATTTTCCGTTATCTAAGTTATACACTTGATTTTGGATTACTTTATCCAAAATCTAGCACATATGAGTTAGTCTCATATAGTGATGCCGATTATGCGGGATGCAAATCCGACAGGAAAAGTACTAGTGGCACTTGCCATTTTCTAGGAAATTCTCTTGTCTCTTGGTTTTCCAAGAAGCAAAATTCCGTATCACTTTCAACCACCGAGGCGGAATATATTGCCGCCGGTGCCGCTTGTGCCCAGGTTCTTTGGATGAGACACACTTTGAAGGATTTTGGTATTCACTGTGATACTAGCCCTATCATAGTGGATAACCAAAGTGCTATCTGTCTTTCAAAGAATCCGGTGCACCATTCCCGATCAAAACACATAGATGTCCGACACCATTTTTTAGATGATCATGTTGCTAAAAAGGACATCATTTTAGTGTACGTTGAAACCCAAAAGCAAATCGCCGATATTTTCACGAAACCCCTAAAGGAGGACTCCTTTGTGCGGTTGCGTCGAGAATTGGGGATTATGGGTGAATCCGAGATATAGGATTCATATGTCATTCAATTATCTTGCATGCTATTCGATTTCGCGATATTTTGTTCATGCTAGATTTATTGAATTTTTGGGATTTTATGTGATATGTTTGAATTTGTGCTCGAATTCGTATTTGAATGTCGTATTTAAGATTTCGACGTTTTATAGGGTAATTTAGATGACTAATAAGAGAGTTATGTTGTCCCATCCAAGTGGTTTGTGAAGAGAAATCAATTATCAATTTTTGGACTCTTCTAGTCGGTTTCAGTTCATTAGTCAACCGACTAGATGTTCATCTAGTCGGTCAGCTAGTGAACTCAGACCGACTAGATCATGCTTTTATCCTCTCTCCTGCCACCCCTCCAGATTCCGACTCTGAGTTTGTGCCTGAGGATGAGCCTAGCCATAGGGAACCTACTCCTCCTCCGAAGACCCGTAAGGCTAAGGGTAAAGCTCCTATGCCAGTCGGCGGTGTAGACATATCGTTGTGCTGCGATGACCCTCAGTGTCTCGCAGCGTACAACCGTATAGAGCACTGCCCACTGTTGTAAGAGCATTACGTTCAGTTTTCTGATTTTCTCGGCCTTGCTGATCTTCTCTCCTATAGTGGCTTATTGGATTATCTTCGCTATGACCCCAAGGCGAATCCTAGACCATATCCTCGCCTGGTCAAATTGTTCTATGCCAATCGTGTTCGGGGACTGTACGATGAGAGTCACTCCATCGAGACTACTGTCTTGGGAACTCCTATAGTTCTCACAGCAGAAATCTTGGGGGAGATTCTTGGTTGCTCGTCGTCTGGTCTCCTTCTTTCTGACATTTCCGTCGATGATATCGATTCCTTGGATCAGTCCGTTCTTTCTGACATCTTCCATGTGATCCCTCCTGCCTTTATTGGTGTTCCTTCGAAGTCGTTCAAGCCAAATGCATGGGTATTGAATCTTATTCTGAAGTCGTGCTTGCTTCCCAAGTACGGCTCATCATCACTTACATCCCAGCCATTTTTGAAGCTGATTTACGCTCTTTTCTTGGGATGCGAGATTAATTGGGCTCGCGTTATACTCGATAAGATGAACTCTTTCGAGTGTATACGCAAGACCAATAAATCTGCGCATATCCCTTATCCGTGTCTGTTGACCCTTGTCTTCCGTCATTTCTGAGTCCCTCTCCCTCCTGACGATGAGCGTCCTTTGGGTCCTCCTCTAAACGCGACGGCCGTTAAGAAATCTCTAGCGGCGCTTCGTCACGTGCAGAGGTCGACCACATCTGCTTCTCAGGCTACCCCCTCAGCTGATGCAGCCTCCACTCCTCCTGCTACATTAGATGATGTCGTACGCCTTCTTCGTCGGCACGAGTCGCGTTTGGCTCGTACCGAGGAGGTCGTCTGCCGTATGGCTCAGATGATGGGGATTGATCTTCCTCCTTCAGTTTCTGAGGCCGAGGAGATGGACGATGAGGAGATTGACGAGCTTGTCACTTCCTTAGCTCGTGGCGATGAGGCCACTGCTGCTACTGCTGCTGCTACCACTTCTGCTCCTGGAGTTGGCACCACTTCCGGTGCTCCAGAGACTTCTGCTTCAGTATTCCAGACTTCTGAGCCTGCTGCTGATCCTGTTGCCGAGCCTGCTGTTACTCCTGCTGAGACCCCTGCTGTTGAGCCAGTTGTTTCCACACCTGCCCCGACGATCCCGTCTGTTGAGACGACTCTACTCCCTGCAGAGCCTGAGTCCACTCCGTCGACTGGACCCACGGACACTGCAGATCCAGCTACTTCCTCGTGATCGTCTGTTCCGAGGACTCTCCACTACTCTTTGGATGATATATCTTTTTGAGAGTATTTTGGGTTAGGATGGAGTTTGAGGGTTTTTTTGATGTATTTTTGAGTTTTCTGGATGTCGGTGTTGGATATTTTTGATGTACTTTGGATGATGTTGATGTTGATGATGATGTTGTATTTTGATGTTGACGATGTATGCTGTATTTCTTTTTGATGGGTATGTTGCATTTGATGTATCGATATCTTTTTGGATGTACTCATGATGGTTCTATCTATATATACATCGATGTTCATGTTGTGATATTTACTTTGTCGTGCACATTAATTCTCATTCAATGTCCATGCTATGTAAAATCGTCGCTCGATGATTGAAAAACTTGGTTAAATAGATTGAAATTCTATAATTGTATAGAATTGTTTTCCAAGCACAAATTTAACCAAGAATATTGAATATTGAAGAGTATGTTTCTTTATTCAAGCAATGAACAATTATTTGGTATTTTTGATGATTTTGATTATCGCTTTTTGATAATGGACAATTTGGCACACCTTGATTTGATTTCATCATTTTTCCCTTGGTGTCAATTAGGTCCATCGTCATTGTCTACGACTCCCGATGTTGGATTTTCCATTTCCTAGTTGTTGTCGTTGTATGCCCCCCATTTTTGGGATAATGCCAAAGGGGGAGAGATAATGATAATGAATAGCGCAAATGAAAATTTAACTCAATTTCCAAGAATCTAGTTTGATATGTTAGATTCAGGGGGAGTTAAGATATATATAAGGATTTTCAAAATCCGATATTTCAAAAATCGATTCTCTTTATTTATCTTACTCATCTGATTGATGCAATTCATCTATATTCATTTTGGAATTAACGTGTCATCAATGCAGGGGGAGTAAGTATTTTACATTTGAATCATTATTTTTGATTATTATTTACGTTGGTTTGTCATCACCAAAAAGGGGGAGAATGTTGAATATTGGACTCCCCGGATTTGGTTTTGATGATGAGCAAACATAAATAATTCATGAACTAACAATTTGTGAGCGCAGTATTGGAGATCGTCGCCAAATTCACGAGAACAATTAAAGCGACATCTCAACACTTCCCAAAGCTCGTATTCATGCCTAAAGCTTCGTTGAAGCTCTTGCGCCGTTTTGGAAGTTATGAAGATTCAATCGAAACTCTCGAAGACCGTTTATTAAGGTTTTATTTATAGTCTTTTAGCTTCGATTAATAGAATGTTAAGCCTTGAGTATATCTTACGTTTCTATCTTCATAACGCTCATATCGTAGCTCTAGGATCTTAGTACAAGTTCATTCTAACTTCCTCGAAGCGTCGCACTTCGATTCGGACTTGTTTGTGCATGTTAGTTGGTACAAGAAGAAGTACTGACCGACTAGATGGTGATCTAGTCGGTCAGCAACTATTCTTGGACCGACTAGTTTGATTCCTTAATTTCTTGGACTCTACTGTTTACAGTTAGTCGGTCTACGTTGACTCACCGACCGACTAGTTTGTGAACTAGTCGGTCAGTGATGCTTCTTTGACCGACTAGTTGTGACTTTCTATTCATGCTAAATTTCTCCTAAGCTATTGTTTATCGTTAGTCGGTCTAAGAACGTTTGGTGACCGACTAGTTGACAATCTAGTCTGTCAACTTTTGTTCTTGGACCGACTAAGTCAATTTGTATTCAGACTATTTCATTTTGCCTCTTAGTCGGTCTACGTTCACTGACTGACCGACTAGTTGTGAAACTAGTCGGTCAGAAAGTCTTCTTGGACCGACTAGATTTCTAGGTCTGAAATTCTATCTCTTCTCAGATCTTCACTTAGTCGGTCCATGTTGATTGACTGACCGACTAGTTGATGAACTAGTCGGTCAGTGGTTGTTCTTTGACCGACTAATTGATCCAGATTTCTATCCGTTGGAGAATGACCTAACTTGTTTTTATGGGACCCTATAAATACGATCCTAGGTCATTTCTATCTAGGTTAGAGCTTCCATTCAGAGATTCATTGAGATCAAAAGAGATAGCCATTCTCACTCAAATCTAAAGCTCTCTTCCTCACAAGAAACCCATTCTCTCACTATTCTAGATCTAGAATCCATCTTGAGAGAAGCTTGTTCTTGGTGAGCTCTTCAAGCTATAGCTTGATCCAAGTCTCCAAATCTCTCCTAGGCACCGTTTGCTGGTCATTTCCTTGGTGCTATGTCTTGGTGACTTCATCTTCCTCAAATCCTTCATTTCACCTTTTGGGTAAGAAAAACTCAAGGTATAGGATTTTGTGGTAAGTTTGCTTATTTCAATATAAACTCATTTATATTGCTTGTTGATTCTCTCGGTTGTGAGAGAAGGTTGTGATCCCGGGTTGTGGGATTCACTATTGCCGTTGTTGTATGATTTGATCTTGTGAAGGTTTTTCACAAGATATTCATAGTGGAAATCTTGGGTTAGGGTTTCTAACCTAAGTATCCGGAGGGGATCCGGGTGGTTGGGACGTATGATCACCGGGAACAAGTCGGGGAGACTTGGGTGGATCCGAACCCATTAACATCATTTGTTTGCATTGTTAATTTTGTTGTTGTCATTCAATTTAAGCTTCCGCAAATTGATTTGGTAGTTGTTTGCAATTTAATTTGGAATTATACTCCTTGTTATTTTAAAGTACTATTCACCCCCCCCCCCTCTAGTACTTGTGTTGTAGCTTGTAGGGCATTACAGATGTTACACAACCTCGAAAAGAAGATACTAAGCTATTTCGACTCGTCGTGAACAGCTCGACGTTCGATCGTAGCATTCTCTTCTACGACCTCGGGGATCGGAATCGGAACGTTCCACTCGTGCTTCTGTAAAGGGAAGCACTCCTTTCACTTCCCTTACTGATGAATCGATCCAACCCCTCCTGCCTTACTTGATGTGGCGCATAAAGAAGGTGGGACCCTTCCTAGCCGTAGCGCTGAGTGAAAGGGGGTTTAGCTGCCTCATTACATCTTATGGTCACAGGATTACCCAAAGCTAATCCCCATTGTTGATGGCCCTACCACCGGGGTAACGCTATTACCAACCTGATTCCCTCTTGGCTTGCTCAACTGGATCCTAGCTAGCTAGACCACCAGGCTTGGGGCTGGAGAAGCCTATCCCAGCCGTTGCAAGGCAATCGGGGAAAGGTGTTTGTAAATCGTGAAAGAGTCAAATCCAGCTCGGAGGAGAAAGCCCTTTATCCATCCTATGCTTTCCCATCCCGATCCATCTATCTAGGGAGACTCATTTGACAATTTTCAAAACTTTTGCATACAAGTTTCTAATGAGAAAAATTCTTCCATTGTAAAAATTAGAAGCGATCATGGAGGTGAGTTTGAAAATACTATTTTTGAAAAAAAATTTCTTGAAAAAGAAATTTTACATGAATTCTCTTCTCCTAGAACACCTCAACAAAATGGGGTGGTCGAAAGAAAGAACCGCACATTAAAAGAGATGGCTAGGAGTATGTTAAATGAATATAGTTTGCCGATGTCTTTTTGGGCTGAGGCCATTAATACTGCATGCCATGTATGCAATAGAGTTATGCTTAGACCTATACTGAATAAAACTTCTTATGAACTATGGCATGGCAAGACCTGAAAGTTTCTTACTTTAGAGTTTTTGGATCCAGGTGCTATATACTAAATACTGCAGATCAGCTTGGCACGTTTGAATCCAAATCAGATGAGGGAGTGTTCGTGGGATATTCAGCAAGGAGCAGAGCATACCGGATTTATAATAAACACACCCTTGCTATTGTTGAATCTATAAATGTAAAATTTGATGAATCTGATATACATTCTTTGGATTTCAGGCAGAACAATGAAGAGGAAAATGTAAAACAACAAAGCATTCCATAGAATAATGAGGAGCAACTTGAAATACAAAAGGAAGCTGAAACTGACATGACAGAAATTCAAGGAGAAGCAGTTACGAGAAGAGAGCCGAGGTTCAATCCAAACCACCCATCAAACTTAATTATAGGAGAGCCTACGTTAGGTATTCGCACACGTTCCTCTTTTAGAGATCTTTGTGCTATATGTATTTATGGTGATTTTATTTCTGTAATAGAGCCTAAGACTATAGATATTGCTTTAGAAGAGGAAAGTTGGGCTTTGGCCATGCAAGAGGAATTAAATCAATTTGTTAGGAATAATGTCTGGAAACTAGTGCCTAGACCCACTGATTATTCTGTAGTTGGTACTAAATGGGTGTTTAAAAACAAGCATGATGAATCTGGTAATTTTATTAGAAACAAGGCTAGATCGATAACTAAAGGCTATAATCAAATTGAAGGAATTGATGTAGATGAGACTTTTGCACCAGTTGCTAGGCTTGAGTCCATTAGAATCTTACTAGCTTTTGCAAGTTATAAAGGGCTCAAACTGAAACAAATGGATGTGAAAAGCGCTTTTCTTAATTGCTACCTAAAATAAGAGGTATGTGTTGAGCAACCCCCAGGTTTTGAAAGCCATAATTTTCCAAACCATGTTTATAAATTAGAAAAGGCTTTGTATGGTCTTAAGCAAGCTCCACGAGCTTGGTATGACCGTCTAAGCACATAATTGTTGGAAAATAATTTTAAAAAGGGGAGTGATGATAATACATTATTTTTGATGTATGAATCAGATGATTTTCTTATTGTGCAAATATATGTTAATGATATTATTTATGGTGCTACTAACGATCTTCTATGTAAAAAGTTTGAGAGAAAGTCATGCAGGATCAGTTTGAGATGAGCCTTGTAGGAGAGCTGAAATACTTTCTTGGGTTCCAAGTAAAGCAAGGAAAGGAAGGCATCTTTCTATCTCAAACCAAATACATCAAGGAGCTTCTGAAAAAGTTTGGGATGGAGAAATCTAAAGGAATTGGAACGCCGATGTGCTCCAATACAAAAATGGTCAAGGATGAACAATGAGTTGCAGTGGACCAAAAGCTATATCGAGGTTTGATTGGTTCAGTGTTGTACTTGACTGCTTCTAGACCTGATATAATGTTTGTCGTATGCTTGTGTGCACGCTTTCAATCAAACGCAAAAGGTCTCATTTAAAAGCCATTAAAAGGATCTTTAGGTACCTAATTAGTACACCTACTTTAGTCCTTTGGTATCCTTCTAGTGATAATTTTGATTTAGTGGGTTATTCTGATGCTGATTATGCGGGTAGTTTAACTGATAGAAAGAGCACTAGTGGCACTTTTTTATGCTAGGACACTCTTTAGTTTCATGGTCTAGCCGTAAGCAAAATAGGGTTGCATTATCCACTACTGAAGCAGAGTATATTGCCCTCGACAGCTGCTGTGCTTAAGTATTGTGGATGATGCAAATATTATCTGACTATGGACTAGCTCTTAAAAGAGTCCCACTTAGATGTGATAGTAAAAGTTCCATAGATCTTTCTAATAATCCCGTATACCACTCTCCTACTAAACATATCGACGTAAGACACCATTTTCTAAGAGATCACCTCACTAAAGAGGATGTGTCTATTAAGTTCGTTCCTACGAAATCATAACTTGCAGATATATTAACCAAACCTTTGATTGAGGCTCGCTTTTGTCGTCTTCGTCTTGAGCTTGGTATTATTGATAAAACTTAGTACGAGATTTCATGCTTTCTTGTGTGCTTGACCTTTTTTCTTGTTTGTGTGCTAGTAGTTGCATTGTTATGTGTGCATGATTTTCTTTATTTTGTGTGATAGCATCTCATGTTTGCGTTAGTACTACATGCATAAAAACAAAAAAACTGAAAAATAAAAAAAATTGTGCTTAAATGTGTATCTTTCTCTTTGATTCATTAAAAGAAGTCTTCATGAATGATTTTCATATCTATGTAGAAATTGGTGTATTATTTCTTTTACTACATGCGCATGTTTATCTTTCTAAATATTCATGGCATGCTCAATGACTGAAAATAACTTGATTTCTACACCTTCTATTTCACTTCCACATGTATTATTATTGTTGCACATTTGGAGATATCGTTTATGAAGTATGGAAAGTGAATGTAGGAGGAAAACTTAACTGAAAATCTAAGTGATATGATATTACTTGCCATGGATAAAAATTGAGCATTAAAAATGATACTCTAAGTATAAAAATTGAAGAAGAAGGTTAATTGCTCCGTATGAAAAATGGATACAATCCTTGGCAACTGTATTGCCCACGAGTATCCAACATAAGCTTTATGGGTAAACTTTAGCATTGGTGTAGTTGCTCGTCAAGCAATGCCACCCCCCCAACATCTAAGAGTCCTTATAGGCTATGTCTTGGGGTGTGGTACCTTGAACTCATTTTTAATGAGATGGAAAAAATCATTCCTAGGTGATGGAACGTTATATGGAAAATGTGGATTGGTTTTTGGTTGACTTTCTTAAATGATTCTCCTTATGTGCTTCAATTTTAATCATCGAACGTACAAGTTGGTGTTGAATTCTTCGTTGTTTAAATTCATTGGCATATGACTTGATTATTCGATGATAGTATGCATGCAATTGTTGGTATTGGCTTATAATACTCTCTTTTTGTATGCTATATGTTATTGACTTCAACTTTTGATGATAACAAATGGAGAGAAAAATTTGGAAAAGATTTGGTATTGTATGGTACTTGGTAGCATGTGAAGTGGTATTTGATATTAATGCTCATGAAAATATGAATGCTTGATTAAGGGGGAGCACAAAGATAGGGGGATCAAGCATATTGTTAACTTTGCACATCATTGTTTGCACATCATTATATATCATTAGATGTCACCCTATATCGTCACTCTTTCACACACACTATTTGGAACTTTATTGTACAAATCTTATACTTAGTTTGTCATCATCAAAAGGGGAAGACTGTTGGTAGCAACGATATATGAATTTCGTGTTTGATGATAACAAACATGTGTGAAGTTTTTTAACGTGTGCGTTCAGTGTTTCAGGAAAGGCAAAGCTTACAGAGACTCATTGTGAGACATGGCCAATATGATGGGAAGGAGATATTCTACTTGGTTTGGTTCATATCAACTAGAGCCCATTCTTAATCTCAACCAAACCAAGTCCAAACTTCATATCCAATTGCAATTCCTCCTAACAATATGAATCCCTAAGCCGACCCATCATCCCTAGCCATTCGATCCTCTTGCTGCATCACATATCCCAACCTCTCAAGGCCGAAACCTGAAGACATATCACCTCTCAGCCGCACCCTTTATTTTCTTTGCAAAAATAACCCAAAGCCCAGGCCGAAATATATAGAGGAGGGCAGCTGCGCACAAAATTGCTAAGCGAAAAAAAACCCTAGAGGAGCCGCATTGTTTTCCCAGGAATCAGTAGATTTTTTTAATCAAAAAAGTAGCCGCAAAAATATTTCTCCTTTGTAACATCTCCTTTTAAAAATCCCCAGGGACGTACGCATTTAAATCCCTTGTTTTTGTTTTTGATCTCCAAGAGAACATGGTATTATCATTCTCCTTAAGCCATTAGCCAATCATATTTTTACTCTTAAGAGATTTCAAAGCACGGGCGCATGGTTCTTCTCCTCTTGGCAAAATCATCAAAGAGCAGTAGCCGCACTTCAAAATTAAAACGCTCTCCAGGATCTCTTCATTGGAAATCAAAAGAAAAAGGGGAGCACATCAATTTTTTTATTTCAAAAGAGTAGTGCATCTTTTTTATTTTCTTTGCAAATCTCGAGCCTGCCTAATTGCGTTTTTTGTTCAATCAAAACAGAGGAGCCACAAATTTCATTGAGAATCTCCTGGAGTTTTTGGTGAAGGTGTCGCAAGTTCCAATCTTGGGTGAAGGTGCCGCAAGTTTCAACCTTTGGCGAAGGGCACAAGTTTCATCGAGAGGGGAGCCAAACTATTGAGGGGACATCAGAGTTTACTACTTGGCAGAGTTGTTCTGACCACACGATGAACGACAGAGATATCGACACCGTCACAACTGAGCAATTTTAAACTCATACTTTATTATATTTTGTGATATTTGTGTTGTAATCTTTGTAGAACAATTTATTATCTTTTTGGGGACTTGGCTGGTTGGGGCTAGCCAATAGATATCTTTACTAGGATTGTTATTGTTTGGACACTTTGGTGAGTGCAGGTACTGAGAGCCAGGTGAGTGTAGAGTTGGTGCTCTAGCTACAGATTGTACCAGTTAACATTAATAATCTAGCATTGCTTTGGGGCTGGACATAGGTCGTTGGGACGACCGAACCAGGATATATCGCATGTGCATATTGTGACTGCTCTACTATACTCTGCGTCTGATTGATTGTGCTATAACTGCCTGAGATTTTGTATGGGTTACACGAATATTTTATAAGCATATTCACCCCCTCTAGGCTTAGATCTAGATCCAACATACCCAACTTCTCAACGCCTTTGTACAAATTGTTGAGACATCCAAGCATGATGCCATTTCTAAGCAGCTTCATGAGGGAACTTAGTGGCACGTAAAATATCTGACCAGAACATCAATGAAATAGTTGATTTCTTTAATTTCTATCTCAATGCTATTTGTTGGCTTAATGCGAAATATGGATCCCAAATAACCCTGATAATGTGACAAATATTGTGGTAGAAAAATTGTGGCAAAATGATGATAAATCTGAATGAGCCGTATGCATATGATGACATAAAAATGGTGAAATTGCCATGTATCAACAGTGCCATACATGCCTACATAATCATACACATCGGGTATACACGCCTCGTTTTCAAACTTCATAATCAAACTCCTTCCATGTACCCACACATGATAAACACTATTTGCTGACAAAAAGCGAGGTTTGCATCCCTGAAGACCATGATAATGTGACAAAAAATTTGGCATAAATATTGTGTTAGTATCATAAGAAGAGTAGATTTAGTTTTGATTTGAAGAGGGATCGTGGGCAGCCATATAGACGAATTGGCCATGTATGCTCGTCGGAGATGGCGACTATGCTCGTGACTCTACAAAAGAGAGCACGTGATTCTCCAGAAGAGTGCTCGTGAGAGCCTGTGAGTCTACAGAAAAGTGCTCGTTAGTCTACAGAAAATTTCTCGACATTAACAAAATTGCTCAACATGCACAATCGGCAAACTTCTACCCGTTGTGCATGTTGAGCAATTCTGTAGGTCATAACAAAATTGCTTAATGCGCACATCCGGTAAAAAATTTGCCAATTGTGTGCATTGAGCAATTCTGTTATTATATAAATGAATTATTACTAAAAGCAAATTGAATTACTCAAAGTGCACAACCGACAAACTTCTGCCCGTTGTACATGTTGACAATTTTGTTTGCTAATAACAAAATTGCTCAACGCGCACAATGGGCAAAAGGTTGGTCAGTTGTGCGCATTGAGAAATTTGCTTATTAAACAACAGAATTGCTCAACGCGCACAACTGGCCAAACGTTTGCCCATTGTACACGTTGAGCAATTTTGTTAGCATTTAATAGAATTGTTCAACGCGCCCAACGGGTAAAAGTTTAGACAATTGTGCGCGTTGAGCAATTCTGTACGTATATAACAAAATTGCTCAACGCGCCCAACGGCCAAAATTTTTGGCCGGTTATGCATGTTAAGCAATTCTATTATTATAACAGAATTGCTCAACAAGCCCCATAACAGCACTATTTCATTTCTTTCACAAGCTGAAACTTGCAATACTGAAACAATACTTAAACATGCAAATTGTCTTCAAGCTGATATATATGCATATACAATTCACCACATGCAAACTGATAAATATTCAAACTAATAAATATTCAAAATGATACATATACCAACTGATACATGTACCAACTGATACATATACCAACTGATATGTAGTCAAAATGATACATTCGCACTGATACATACAAAAGCTGATACATATTTAAAATGATACATTCACACTGTACATATAAAAACTGATACATATTCAAAATGCGGCTTACAATATGATATATATACAAACTGATACACATACAAATTGATACATATTCAAACTGATACATTCAACATGCTACATATTCTAACTGAAACATATACAAACTGATACATTTACAAACTGATACATATACAGAAGGGTACCTATTAAAACTGATACATAAACAAAATGTTACACATTCAAAATGATACATTCAAACTGATACATATACAATTCATTCAAACTGATATATTAATATTTGCCTTCACTATTACAAAAATTTGTGCACATGTACATAACATCCAAATTAAAAAACATTTCAATATGTAATGAAAGTATAAAATCAAATAATACAAGTGAACAATCTCCAAAAAATATCACTATTACATTTCACAATTACAAATAATTTACATTTAATCATCCCCCAGATCTATTACAAAAGTATAAACCCCAAATGTTTCAATATTACAAAAAATTTATATTTCATTATTACAATCTCCAATAAAAGTATAAACTCAAACATTTCACTATTACAAAAAATTTACATTTAATCATACCTCATATCTATAGCATCCATTGTGCTTATAGTGCCATTGACTATTTCTATGAACTTATCCATCCTCTTGGCATACCCTTCCGTTCATCCATTTGCCTCAGGAAAATGGTATTTAACCCATATACTTGCAATTGGTTGGAGAGGACATCCTTGAATAAGTTGAATCTGTACAAAGTGATTATTATTTACAAATCCTATCATTATATAGCCACGAGGCTTAAATGGTTCTGGAGCTGTTCTTAACGGCAAAAATGTTAGGCACTGTAACTTGGACAGAAGATGTAGCACACAGTTATAACAACTTGATATGAGATGACCTACTTCTAGCATTGTCATCCAATATTTGCTCGGAGGTTTGTCATCCATATATGCAACTGCCACTTTAGTTGCTTGTGTATCTTCTGCCCCCATAACTCTTTTGTATAGATCATAGTGTGTATTCAACTCTTGTAACAAATCTGATGTGACCCTCTTCCAATTTTCCTCTCCCATACTAAGTAGAGCAGCTACAGACCTATAACCACAGTTGCCATCTGCCTTAACATCGATGACGTTCCTTATAAATTTTGTGAGGGATTTTGGAAATTTCTCAATAAAAGATATGTATCCTTCTAGAGCTGAAGATTCTTTAGCTGCAGCTGCAGCTAAAACTGTAGCTAATTTTGTAAACGGCTGTTTGACAATTTGTTTCTGTCTCACAACTGGATGTAGAGCTAGAGCTGATGATGTAACTGAATCTGAGGCTGAAGCCACATGTGACCTTTTAACCCTATGTAACTATCTATGATGGCCACGTACCAATCTTTCTTTGTGCAATGAGCCTTCATCTGGAGTGGGGGTGGAGCAAATAAGTTCAGCCGCTAAGACATGCTCAAAATGAGAAGGGTCTCGAGTGGTGGATGTATCTTCAGCTTTCAACTTCTTCCCCTTTTTCCTCCTACCCCTCACATTGACCTTAACCTCTGGCTCGGAAATCAAATTTGTCTCCGGAGTAGATAGCTCCCTCAACTTTATTAACATTTCCATCTTCCTCGTCCCATCAAGCTGGTCATAATGCTTGTATCTGCACTTTAGCTCAGCCTTTATGTGCACTTGATCTTTGTTAGGACCTGGAGGGGTTACACAATACACTAAAGGGGGGTGAATAGTGTAAAGGCAAGCAAAGTGCTTAATTATAAGTTACTGAAATTAATGCACAATAAGCAGCGGTAATTAAAGAGTATGCTCAATAACAACAAATACAAACACAAGTATTTTACCCTGGTTTCTCAAACTTGGGTACATGCAACCACACCAATAACCACTATGATTCTCATAAAGAGAAGTGAATACAATCTCATATAGAGATACCTCACACAGGCTGGATTCTTACACAGAGAGACTTTTGCGCTCACACAGAGAGACTTTTGCGCTCACACAGAGAGACTCAACCAACCCTACACAAGGGTTAACCTCTTACACATAGAGGAACTAGCTCTCACACAGAAAGCTAGGGTTTCAACTTACATAAAGATGAAATAAAACAACACTTACATATGCCTTGATATGACCTTACCAAGGTAAAGAAGGCATGCAAGTGAAACTCAAGTGCTTGAGATGAGGCTTTGATTGCAGCTAGTGATATTTCTCTCTTCTAGGAATGAATCCTAACACTTCTCAATTGAGTGTATGAATGAAGAGAAGAAAGATGTTCTCCAAGAAAAGAAATGAGAATGAAATCCCTTGGAGAAATTCCATAGAGCTTAGATGCTATAACATAAAATTGAAGCTCGAATGAAAGGAATGAGGGAGGAGTAGCTTAGAGAAGAGATGAAATGATCTTCAATGATTTCCTAATCCTTTTAAGAGTTTTAAAAGAATTAAGCCATATCCTATATATAGGAAGCCAAGAAAAACCTATAAAACCAACCAAAACCCCCAAGGAAAGAGATCTGCAATGGCTAGATTTTGGCAGTTTATGGCAAAGACAGTCGACTGATGAAAAACTTACAGTCGACTAGTCAACGGCTATAAAAATCCCAACGTCTATAATCTGATCCAGGACAGGCGACTGTAGAAGACTACACAGGCACCTAAATAAGGTGCAGGCACCTGAATATCCTTCAGCAGGCGACTGTCACATGGGATGAAAGGAGATGAGAAAAATGCAACATTTGCACTAGCGCCATCAGACGATATATGACCAATTATCAGGAACCTGTAAGTTGATAGGCGACTGACAACCTCTCACCAGTAGACTGAAAATCTCTCATCAGTTGACTGACTTGCAAAATGGGTATAAACCCAGAAAATGCAAGTTACACACTTTGGCACACAGACGACTAGAGAACAACTCCTAGGCGACTGAATAATGAACGACAGTCATCTGTTTCCAAAAGCTAAAGTATGAGTCAATAAAAGTTGACTTGAGCAGTACACTACAGTAAACTATAGAAGGCCGACCAGTCGCCTGGAATCACCCAGTCGCCTGTCCTTCCTTCAGCAGTCGCCTGTAGGAGAGCCAGAGACTCCAATTGAGTCATTTGGCATGATGAACCTATTGGGTTGGATTCTATAATAATCCTATGGCTCACTATGATGGAAAATGCATATGTATAAATGAGTAGACCATCTAATAAGGCATTACAATAATCCTAAACTCAAAAAGAGAAATGCAAGTAATTGAAATTACATGGATTACATATTGCATCTCCTAAAGTATAAGTCTTCACGCTCTTGATACATTGGTGCTCCCCAACATCTTCCAAGCTTTAGCACCTCTTAACGAGCTTCCCTTCATCAAGCTCCAAGCTTTGACATTTCTCCTCTAGATGTCCATCCATCATCATGCTCCAAGCTTTGGCTTCATTAGATGATCTTCATGACTTCATCCAAGCTTCAGCACTCCATCACTCTTGGAGGCCTTTCATATATCCATTGCATCATCCTCCAAGCATTATGCTTTGTCTCATTAACATATAATCATTAAGATAAACTGAGACTAAAACACAAAATTAATTAGCATACTAACATAATGTATTGATTGTTATCAAAACAATGTTAGTCTTGAAACCAAGAACTAACAATCTTCATATATCAATTCCTTCTTCGGCTCCATGTCTAGCTTCTCCTGATGAGGATTTAAGGCCTTTAAAGGAATGTGGCGATTTTCCATTTTGTATTGGCCAATCTCATGTGCACATGGTACTCCATATATTCTTCGGGCTAGACAATCACACAAGCTTTGGTCTGTCCCAATAAAGTCATCCTGTTCAGCTTGCTTAAAAATAATCTTCATCGCCGTTGAGGTCGTAAACCCGATCTGCTCTCTGAATAAGTGACCCATCATCTTATGCTGCACCGAGATCTTAGATTTCTTGAATAAGGCCTTGATGTCGATATGACGCAACTCTAATAAAGCATGTATGGTTGACCATGAAGAGGAAAAAGTGCATGCCAAGGAACCCAAGTGTCTTTTAAGCTTAGCATGTGCACTCTCCGCTTTATTGGTAGTGACATTGCCAAATTGAAGATTGGTATTAGTCAATATAGAAATGAACTTCTCCTTATACTTTCCCAGCCAAGATGTCTTCATAAAGCTTAAAGCCGTTGGGTAAGCGCTGAAACTTTTCTCCATTTCATTCAGTTTTCCATCATATTCCTCCTAAGTATGTGCCAGGACTAATAAACTCCAACTAGAGATAATCGCTTCCCATTTTTTGTCATATTCAAAGAATTTCTTGCACTTGGCCAAGCTATTTTTCGATATGTGCCATCTACATAATTGGTGTTGTGCAGAAGGAAATACATAGCCAATTGCATTCATAAGTGCAAGCTACCGATCTATCAAAATAACACGTGGCATCGTGTATCCATCTAGCAATGATCTCAACTTCTCTAATGCCCACGTGTAGCACTCCTCCTGTTTGTCCTCCATGTAACAAAATGCAGCTGCGAATGACATATACGTGGAGGCAACCCCAACAATCTCCAACAATGGTAGTCGGTATCGTTTGGTCTTATACGTGCAGTTCAAATCAGAATTTCTGGAAATTTCCGTAATAAATCAATCGATTGCCAATGTGCCCAAAACAAATTCCTCACATCCATGGTCTCTTCATCCACTTCATGATACTCAATGTAATTATGCTCATTCAAGCACTTCAGTAGGTACTGCATTTGAGTTCTCCCGGCCATTTCCAATGCTTTCATCCTCTGGCTGGCATCATATATAGTTTTAATTGTAGTGGAAGTGGCCATATCCTTTTCCTTCAGATATTTCAATATTTCTCTTGGCCTCACCAAGCTATTAAACAAATCTCTCAATGTGTCCATCTCCACCCTGTTTAACCTCTCGGCATATGAATGTCCCTCTAGGTACTTTGCGGTTGTATGTTTTTGATTGCCACATACAACTGTCAAACTCTACTTATCTTTGGCCAAACCATTAGCCCTCAAGGAGAAGCGACAGTTACACTTCTTGCTTCCACTTTCTTTTTTGGACCTTTTCTCCTTCCTGTGTGGCCTATACTTCCTGCTTCTTTCGTAACAAACATAATGCGTTGGGATTCTATTTTCCGATGTACTCATATTCGATGATTTTGTCACAACCACAATCCCATTGCACTATCGACTGACTTTATCCACTTAATAAAATCTTCTTTAATGTTGAAAATTTCGTTGTTGTGAACTGCTTTGCAAAATCTTCTTTAACTTCTGCGCTTTCTACATTACCCTAAATTATTACATACAAAATTAATCAATTAATTTTTTACTCTATTTTATAATTAATTTTTCATTAAACATATCACAAAAATTACGTATCTTTGATTGTAGATCATCTTCTTCCACAATCCGCTCATTTTTTTAATAAGTCCATCTCAAATTTTGTAATTTATCTGCATTCATGTACCAACAGTACATTTCATCAATCAATTTCTGAAAATAGTAATAAATACCCAAGTAATTAGCTTTAATTAATTTCTTATTGACTTTACGATGCACTGAGTAGTCCTTCGACAATTTTAGGGCAACAAAATCCCAAAAAGTTGTTGCTCTGCCGTAGATGCTCTTTTGATCTATGCATGAAATCTTCTAGTCTCTATTGATCAATAAAATAGCTGAATTTCTTTGGCCAAAATCAAACCTAGCTCGGTAGCTTTTCATGCTTTTGGACACAAGACTGTTCGCTTTGGATACAGAACTGTTCGCTTTCGTGTTTGTTCGATCACAGAATGGTTTTGTTGTCGTTGTTGTGCACACTGAGTAAAAATGGTGACAGTGCATAAAAATTACTTAGCATGCACAATATGCAAAAGTTTTGCCCGTTGTGCGCATTGAGTAAAAATGGTGACAATGTAGACAAATTACTCAGCGCGCACAACGGGTAAAAGTTTTTCTTGTGGCGTGCGCTGAGTTAAAATGTTGACAGTTTAGAAAAATTACTCAGCGCGCATAATGGGCAAAAGTTTTGCCCCTTGTGCGTGCTAAGTAAAAATGTTGACAGTTTAGAAAAATTACTCAGCGCGCACAACGGGCAAATCTTTTGCATGTTGTGTGTGCTGAGTAATTTTGTTGTATTTGAGCATAATTACTAATCGCGTACCCACCAATTACTATTGTATATTACTCAACAAGAAGAATTACTAATTACAAATTACTAATAAAAATAATCAGTGAAGCACCACCACTTGAATTCCTCAACGTGCACAACAGGCATAAGTTTTGACAGTTGTGTGCGTAGAGCAAATTTGATAACCAATAATAAAATTGCTCAATGCACACAATGTGCATACCTTTTGCTGGTTGTGTGCATTGAGCAATTATGTTCTCCACTATCAAATTGCTCAACTCGCACAACTGGCAAGCCCCACCTTAGCGACTTGCATGTAACTCTGCACCTTAGAGACTTGCATGTAACTCTGCACCTTAACTGAGAAGCTCCACCTTAACAACTGGATTTCCACGCGTTTGAACTTGGCGAGCTCCACCATAGTGAGTTGCATGCAACTCTGCATCGAGTCTTCGCGGGCCTCGAAGGTTCTGTTTAATTGGTGGATGACGATGCTGGAATCGCTGAGTAGTTGGACCACCTTTACTCCTAGGGTTCGAGCCAATCGGAGTCCATTGATGGTCGCTTCGTACTCAGCTCCATTATTTATGGTCTGGAAGTCGAAGCATAGATCATACTTGAATATATTGCACGTTGACATTTGGACAATTATTCCGGCCCTGCTCCCGGCTTGAGTGACCGAACCGTCAACTTGTACGATCCAGGTTCCCTCGTGTTCCATTGTATCATTTGGTGAATCGATACATGTCGAGGGTGAGGGGTTTGCCTCAAGTAGCATGTTAGTAGGACATACCTCCTTTTTTGAGCCTTCATCGTAAGTGAGCTCGATAATGAAGTCGGCGAGAGCCTGCCCCTTGATGGCGGTCCTCGATTTGAACTGGATGTCAAATTCACTTAGCTCGACCCCCCATTTGGTCATTCTCCCTGAACGATCAAGCCTCTTTAGGGTCTGTTCTAGTAGAGTGTCGGTTAGGACTAGGATGGTGTATGCTTGGAAGTACGGTCGCAACCTCCTCGCAGATTGGATCAGCAAGAAAGCCATCTTCTCTATCCTCGAATAGTTGATCTACACACCTCAAAGAACCTGACTGACGTAGTAGATGGGTCGTCGTATCCCCGAGTCTTCTTTGACGAGTGCAGAGCTTACGACCTCCAAGGTAGCAGCCAGATAGATGATGAGTTGGTCATCTTTATCTGGCTTGGTCAGTAGTGGTGGGCTGCGGAGGTACTCCTTTAACTCGGAGAAAGCCTTCTTACAGTTTGCGTCCCACTCGATGACTCTTTTGTCGCTCGATGAGGAGGCTATCGCCTTCCTTAGCACTTTGAAGAAGGGCAACGACCTTTCGGTTGACTTAGACAAGAAACGGCCCAAAGCAGTTATCCTTCCGTTCAGCCTTTGGAGTTCTCTGAGGGTTGAGGGCTCCTTCTTTGTAATGATCGCATCGATCTTATTGGTGTTAGCCTCGATCCCTCGATTCGTCATCAAGAAATCGATGAACTTTTCCAACCGAGCCCCAAAGGTATATTTGGCAAGGTTGAGCCAAAGGTTGTATCGCCAGATCTGTGCGAATATCTCTCGGAGATCTACGATGTGATCCGTCGGCTTCTTCAACTTAACCAACATGTCGTGGGTAGACTTCTAGGTTTTGCCTGATTTGAACCTCGAAGACTCCATTCATCATGCGTTGGTACGTGGCCCCTGCATTCTTCAAACCAAATGGCATTTTTGGTGTAACAGAAAATACCTCGATCAGTGATAAAAGAAGTCTTCTCTTCATCTTCTGGTGCCATCTGGATCTGGTTGTATCCTGAGAAAGCATCCATGAAGCTAAGTAGTTCGTAACCCGAAGCACTGTCGACCAGATGGTCGATTTGTGGCATTGGGTAACAATCCTTCGGGCATGTTTTGTTGAGGTCGGTGAAGTCGACGCACATCTGCCATTTACCGTTCGTCTTCTTCATAATCACGACAATCGAGAGACATTCAGGATATTTGACTTTCCGAATGAAGCCTGCTTCTAGGAGTCGATCCACTTCTTCGATCGTAGCCTTCATTTTTTCGCCCCCATATTTCTCTTCTTTTGCTTCATGGGTCTGAAAGTCGGGTCGACTTCCAACTTGTGGGATATTACCTCGGGGTCGATGCCGGGCATATCCTTCGGGGACCAGGCAAAAACATCTGCATGCTCTCCCAGGAGAGCGATCAACTGTTCCCTTAGGTTGAAAGGGAGCAGTGATCCAATAGAGACAGATTTTCCCTCTTCTTCGGAGATCTGGATGTTCTTCGTTTCTTCGAATGCTACAGGCCGTTGATCTTTTCCTTGGGGTCGCCTAGATCTACCAGCTCAATCCTCCTCAAAGCAGTGGACAGCATATAGCACGACTGTGCCTGTTTTTGATTCCCTCTTGCCTTTTCGACTCCTTTGGGAGTCTGGAATTTGATGATCTGCTGGAAAGTTGAGAACACTGCTTCTATATCATTCAGTAGTGGTCTTTCGACGATCCCGTTGTATGCCGAGTTGATCTTCACCACCATGAAACTAGTCAAGCGAGTGATTTGTCGAGGATATGTACCGAAAGGGTCACTGGTATGGTGATGATGCCTGCTATTGGGGCGGAATGTTCGGTGAATCCCACCAAGGGCCTTGAATAAGGCGTCAACTCCATGGACAACAACCTCATCCTCTCCAACGTAGTGAAGAAGGGTATGTCGCACGAGCTTCCGGTGTCGACAAGTAGCCTTTTTACAGCGATATCCTTGATGGTAGTCGTGATGCCGATGGTATCATCATGCGGCAGTTCCACACCCTCTAGATCTTCATCCAAGATGAGATAGGAGGCGGAGAATCTCTGCGGCTCTTTCACCCCCACAGACACTGTCATCAACCTTCCAGCGTATGAGCTTTGCAGAGAGGTTGATAGCTCTCTATGCGGGAGACCTCCTATTATCATATTAATGAGACCAATGCTGGAAGGAGTCGTGGCATCCTCGAAGGATGTTGATGGGTGAGTCAACATGGTCGACTGGTTCATCGATCGGGATGTCGACTAGTGGTTTCCCACAGACGATGCCAAACTGTTAAGGCCAAAAATGACCGAGACAGTTGTCAGGCTGACGTGGGCTCTTCGCGCTGAGTCAGAGCCTCATCAGCCGTTGAAGTGGGACCCAAGATTGGAAGAACCTGGGTTGAGTGATGGTAGTTGATGATGGTGCGGAGCTCAATCGACCTTCGGGCAGTTGTTGTGTCGATCATTTGAGGCTATGAAACTTGGTAACAACCCTTGACGCTAGATGATAACCTTCGATCTGCACCACAGGAAAATGTAAGGGGGGTCAGATCTGCGTTACGACCCAAATCCCCTCTGATGCTTAAGTTAGTTTGGAAACTTAAGGAAGAGAGTGAGCTAGGAGCAGCAGAGATCGACCCACGAAAGTTCACCTCAGATCTTTCGTCGCTAGCTCTATAGTGTAAGAAATATCAGCTGAAATAGTAGAGTTTTATGTCTTAGATCTTGTACCTTGGAATTGAACCCTCTTTACCTTTGTCCTTCTGTCCATTTATAGGTTGTTCTTCTTTGATTGTGTATAACCGTCCCTCATTGATTCGGGCATGATCTCCTCTGGGATTCGAGATAATGGCTGCCTATTTACTTGGCCCCATTAAATTTCTTCCTGAATAGTAGCATAAGCCTAATGGTCGAGTGATCCGTCTGACTCGGTAACACACCGCTTTGAGCGACAGGTATCAGGTTGCAGGTGCCAAATGGGTCGAGTACGTGGATATTCCAGCATGATCCATACCCATGCACTAACAAGAACGATGAGCTGGATGAGATCCATGCAAGACTAATTTCATGGATTCCAAAAAACTAAGGAAATTATTTGGATGAGATTTAAATGTGTGGTCTAGCAAGAACATAGAAACTCCTTAAGTCTATACTAAAAATGGTTTAGCAGATTTACTCACGAAGGCTCTACCATATGAAGTCTAAAGAGACTTATGTGTAAATGCGGTATGTGATACCGGGATAAATGGCCTGAGTGCAAGTGGGAGATGTTGGGAGATGGATAAGCCACCGAGGCAATTTATCTATGTGTACATGTACAAAGATCTTGTTCAAAATAATAGTAAGCTGTTTGGTAAGAATTTACCTAAGTTAATAATAATGTAGTCTACATTCGAAAGTCCTGAGATTTGACGCAAGGTCAAACAAGTATCGAGATGAGGATCTCAATCAGAGAATTGATTGATTAGTTGTAGCATAATTCTAAAATCATTCGTGGTCATAGATGTTTCGAGAAAAGGATATCGATACATTGGATATATCATTGTGTCTTTGTCTTCACCATGGAATGGTGACAATGATATCATGGATGTTCGATTGGGTGAAGTCAGAGACAAGACACTTGTGCTCATTAGAGAATGAGTTCACTGAACAACCCAACGAGAGTATCAAATAGTTAACTTAACTAATTTGTCAGTGATAACTTTCAGTGATAATAGGCAAGTATTGCATTTGGATCTAAGCCTAAGGGGGTGAATAGGCCAATAAAAATATTCGTGCAACCGACACGAAATCACAGACAGTTATAATCATACGTAGAGTAAATATAATCAATCACAGAGTGCACAATAGATTTACCCAGGTTTGGTCATCCCCACAACCTAAGTCCAACCCCGAAAGCAAATATTAGATTAATAATGTTACTGGTACAACTTGTAGCTAGAGCACCCATGTCTCTACACTCACCTGGCTCTCAGTGCCTGCACTCCACCGGTGCGAAACAAAACTAATCCTGGTATAACCTCTCACTTGACTAGTCCCAACTAGTCAAGTCCCTCTTGTCTAGTACCACACTAGACAAGACTCCAAAATTCACAAATATGGTAAAGTTTTCCATACAGAGATCTATACACCAATACACAAAGATAAATAAATATGAGTTTAGAATAGCTCAGTGATGGTGTAGTCGTCTCTGTCAATCAGCTCAGGTCAGACCAAGTCTGATGGGATGTAGTCGCCAATGTCATGTCCCTCTTGGATGAAACTTGCAGCCTTGATGGTGTCTCCCTCAAAGAGATGTTGCGGTAATGAACTCTGGCCTTGGTTGCTTGCAACTTGCGCAAGGATGAGAAGCAATGGAAGTTGCGCAATATAGGATGGAGGCTCCCTTTGTGATGCTTGCGGCCTTGTGATGAAGAACCCCCAAAAGTTGCGGCCTTAGAAATGGATGATGAAGCTTGGTTGCGGCCTTGATGGACTTCCCTCTTGATATGTTGCACAATGGAGAAGATGAACTCTTGAGGCTTTTGCATGCAATGGAGAGGAGAGCTGTTGGTTGAAACCTTTGCTTACTTGGTGCTTGCGCAATGAAGATCTATGATGCCTATGGAAGTTGCGGCAATGGGAGAAAGCTAGCTTGACCTTGGAGGTTGAAGACGAAGCTTCGCTTGAAGATGTTGCAGGGTTGCGCAAGGAGGTAGACACTGGAGCTTTGGCTTTCAGTGTTTTGCGCAAAGAGGGAGTCAATACTTGAAACTTGCGGCTATATGATGATCATTTAGGTTTTTGCGCAAGGGGGGAGGGTATGGCCAAATTCTTCTTTGTTTTGTCCTCTCTCTTTTCTCTCCTTTGAATATGGGTTTATATAGGAGAGGATGTAATCAATTGGAATCAAATAGAATCCCATTTATGGAGGAGATTGGATGAAATCCTAGCTTGAAAAGGATTTGAATGAATCACCCTGAAAGATCTCTTTCAATCACACTAGGATTTGGAGTTTGAATTTGGATGGCAATAGGATTGAATAGGATCTCATTTAGGATCTCATTTAATATCTTATATTGATTTGCATGAGATTCTCCATATCTCTCCATCTTTGACCTAGTCTTCAATTTGTATGGCTTTAGGATTTGATTCATGCACCAATTGATTTGATTCAATTCAAATATGGATTTGAATTGATTTCCTCATTATCTCCTTATCTTTGACTTAGTCCAATATGTGTAGCCATTATCTCCATCTTTGACCAAGTCCACTTTGCTAATGAATGAAAAATTCTCCATCACTTTGACTTAATCTCCCTTTAAAGTATTTGCGAGGGTGCCACTCCTGAAAGACACTTAGCACACACATCAAATCGTTCACACACGTTTGTTATCATCAAACATGAAGTCATCGATCATTGTATCCAACAATCTCCCCCTTTTTGATGATGACAAACCAATATAAGATTTGAGCAATAACGATTCATATAATATCATCGTGACATGTGTGTGTGCGTGTGAAGTGTGATGATGGAGGATGTATGCAACAAGTGTGACAATGATGTTCAAGCATACGAACATGCAACAATGATGTCCAAAACATATACAAGCATGATCCCCCTATATTTATGCTCCCCCTTGAACATATATACCAACATTCATTATTCATTAATGCTCCCCTTAAACCAATATTCATATATTCAACATAAAAGCATTAATGCACAATAACACAAATCTCAATATTCTCCCTCCTTTTGTTATCATCAAAAGTGTATATACGAAGTCAAATTCATACTACATGCAAAATAGTGAGCATTATAAATTACGACATACACTTGCATGTAGACATTCGCATAATAAGTAAGTCAAATCCAATGAAAATTATAACTTAGACTTCAACACCTTCATGTAAGTGTGATGATTAAACATTGAAGCACGTAAGGAGAACTTTTAAGAAACTCAACCAAAACCAATCCACATTTTCCATTAAACATGAAATCATCTAAAATTGATTTTCCACATCTCATTAAAAATGAGTTCAAGGTACCACACCCAAAAACATAGCCTATAAGGACTCTTAAAAGTGGGGGTGGCATTGCTTGGCGAGTATAACACCAACGCTAAAGGTTACTCGTAAAGCATATGTTGGATACTCGTGGGTAGTGTCATTGCATTGTATCCATTTTTCGTACGGAGCTATTTTCATTCTTTTTCAAATTTTTTGTTTCATATTCAATTCTTTTGTGCTCAATTTTTATCCATGGCAAGACACATCATATCCCTTAGATTTTTAGTTATTTTTCATCCTACATTCACTTTCCAATATTTCATAAAATATGTCTCCAAATGTACAACAAAATTTAAGTTCGTGGAAGTGAAAGTGTAGGTGTAGAAATCATATTATTCAAATCATTGAACATGTCATGCCTATTTAGAAAATCAAACATGCACATGTTGCTATAACAATAATACATCAATTTCTACATGGATATGATTATCATTCATTAATATCACTTAAATGATTCAAATGAAAGATATATATTAAGCACCAATTTTTTTGCTTTTTGTCTTTTTCATTTATTTTTTTTAATTTTTCTATATAATGAACTAAAACAAACTAAAGATCAAGCAAAAGAGCACACAAATAAAAATAAGTCAAGCACACGAAAAAACTATGAAGGTATGCATTAAGTTCAAAGAGGAAAAAAATCATACCTTCGTGGTGTAGTATGGCCAATGAACTAAATAATGAAACATTAAATCCATAGTTCATCGCCATCTCCATATTACATACACGGTAGAAGTTATGTGTGACATTGAAATCCATAGTCCACTCATATTAGTCACCAAATTTTTAGGAACCCACACTTGCTTAAACTTTATGTTTGTGTTCCTAAATTTGCAATAGTGAGAAGTATGACCAACACTTGCACACATAAAGCACTTTGCATAAATATTTTTAACTTTTGTAGACTCATTATGAATTCTCTTATAATTAGACTTTTTAACATGTTTCAAATCATATCCAAGTCCACGTCTATTATTGACATAAAATTGATTTTCAAGAATAGTATCCAACGATTGTTTTCCAATAGAAAATTTCTTTAATGACAATCCTAAACTAGTGACCTTGGATTTCAATAAAGCATTCTCATTCACAAGCAAAGTGCATTTACTATTAAAATCTTTCTTGTTTTCCTCTTCATTCTTTTTTGCATTTTCAGCTTGCTTTTCAAAATCAATGATTTTTCTTTTAAGCCAATCATTTAGCATGCACATCTTTTCAATAAGAACTTTATTTTCATTTTCAAGCTTAATCACTTTTTCATTATACATGCTAATGTCATTTAACAAAGAGGGACAAGAAAGACAATCAACTTTTTCATGAAAGCTAGCTTATTCCTTTTTCAATAAATTAATAATAGAATCACATGCAACAATTTTTCCTTTTAGTTCCTTAATTTCTAATGACATGTTGTAGGTGTCTTGTTGCAATTCATCATTGGCATTTCTATATTCTTCTAATGTGGATTCACGTTCCTCTATAGTAGATTCTAGGTTGTCAATTTCACCTTGCATTTCATTAATAGTACCTAGAAGTTAAGCCTTGGTTACCTCATCTAGCTTTCCCATTAGGCATAGGGAGGTATGGGCAGTCTCCTCAGGCTCTTCCTCGCTATCATCGTCCCACGTTATCACTCGAGATTTTGCTTTCTTCTCAGCGGCATTATTCTTTGCTTGTGGACAGTTCTTCATATAGTGTCGCTGCTATTTGCATTTAAAACATGGAACATCATCAGTAGCAGTCTGCTCAGAAGATATTTTAGCAGGATTAAATTTATTAGAGCACATAAACCTTTTATGCATTTCTGATCTTCCTTGAGGAGTCTTGATGTATTTTTTGAAATTTCTGACCATCAGTGTCTGCTCCTCATCTAGCTTGTCGTCATCCTTTGTGGTTGTACATAGCATCTCATTCTTCTCCATTTTCATAATTGGGCAGTTTCTTATAGAATGTCCATGTTTCCTGCAGAGATAACACCATAATGAGTAAGTAATATTCTGTTTGGAAGAAATATTTGCAGGAGTAAGATTTTCAACACTATCAAAACAGTTTGACATCACTGCCTTATTTATTGGGGTATTCATGATTTCTAGACTAGATCCTTTAACCTGCTCCGATACCACTTGTTGGATCTAGATCTAAGCCTAGAGGAGGGTGAATAGGCTAATAAATATTCATGCAACCCACACGAAATCACTGGCAGTTATAATCAGATGCAGAGTAAATATAATCAATCACAGAGTACGCAGCAGATTTACCCTGGGTTGGTCGTCCCCACGACCTATGTCCAGCCCCGAAAGTAAATCCTAAATTAGTAATGTTAATGGTACAACCTGTAACTAGAGCACCCACGTCTCTACACTCACCTGGCTTTCAGTACCTGTACTCCACCGGTGCTAAACAAAACTAATCCTAGTATAAGCTCTCACTTGACTAGTCTCAACTAGTCAAGTCACTCTTGTCTAGTAGTGCCACACTAGACAAAACCCCAAAAGTCACAAATATTGTAAAGTTTCCCCTACAGAGATCTATACACCAATACACAAAGATAAATAAATATGAGTTTAGAATAGCTCAGTGATGGTGTAGTCGTCTCTGTCAATTAGCTCAAGTCAAACCAAGTCTGACAGTATGTAGTCAAAAATGTCACATCCCTCTTAGATGAAGCTTACGGCCTTGATGGTGTCTCCCTCAAAAAGATGTTATGACAATGAACTCTGGACTTGGTTGCTTGAAACTTGCGTAAGGATGAGAAGCAATGGAAGTTGCGCAATATAGGATGGAGGCTCCCTTTGTGATGCTTGCGGCCTTATGATTGATCGCTTCCAGGCGTACACCCAAAAGAGCGACCGTGTAGTTTTACCGCAAGCGCACGGTGTAGCGGAAAGCGGGTATCGAACACAGGGAGGACGTATGACAGTGCCTTCTCCGAACAACCTGGCTATAGGGACAGAAAAGAGGGAATTTGCCTTTCGGCTGTGTTGTCACAATCGTCAAATAAAGTTTAGAGATATAAAATCAAATAAAGACGCCTAGGGAATAGGGAATCCCCGTTACTCACCGTATCTCGTCAATGTGATTCATTGGTATCACAATTGCTAGAGTATAATTTCGGATGAACTAGTTGCAACTGAATGTAAAACCTAGCTCACGCTCTCGCGCTGTTGCCGGTCTATAGCAAACCTAGGTTCGGGTCCAATCTCTTGCAAACCCTAGCCTAGGCAAGCTAGCATTAGGATCAACATCATCGTTCAATCGCGTCCCGAGCCCACTCTCGTGCAAACTCGGGCCACGACCTAGGTTGGGATAGTTCCTACCCATCCAATCTCTTGCAAACGGGTATCAGTATGAAATTGCAACCGAGAACCCTAGTATCGGTCCAATCTCTTGCAAACCGATACTACGGAAACTCAATTTCAACCCAATTCGGATTTCTAGGGTTTCCTATCGAATTGGGATCCAATCTCTTGCAAATCCCAATCGATATGAACACCTAGCTATCTGTAATATATCGATCCCAAACTAATCCCTAATAGCAATTCTAGCAATAGTTCTACCAAATCATCACAAATCTGAAATTGGGCTCGTAGGGTTCATCCCCACGCCCTAAGACGTAAAGACTACTCACAAATCATATCACAAATGAAAGAATAATCAATTGAAATAGAAATAGAATTCATGGCAATATTCAAATAAGCAATAAAAATAGGATTTTTAATGAAGAGGGAGACAAACCAATTTAGTTCTCCAAGAATCCAACAAAATAAAACCTTTTCTCTCCTCTCCAATCACAAGAATCAAAAACTAAAAAGTTTAATCTAAAGGGCTGCCAAAAGCAAGGAAAAAGCTCCCTAACCTAGGTTAGAATCAGGGGTTAAATACCCCTCAAAACTGCCCAAAAAACCGTGACCAAAATGCCCCTGCGCCTCTTCAAAATCGTGTTTTCCGCTACAGGCGTGCGGCGTACTCGGCCGAGTGACAAAAGTCGCTCGGCCGAGTGAGAGACCCTGAGAATTTACAGTAAGTCCGGGGTCTTGGGGGTCTTCACTTCGGGCGTCGCTCGGCCGAGTGAGTTGTCGTCACTCGGCCGATGGGCTTCTATTCACTCGGGCGGTCGGCAATTGCCACTCGGCTGAGTGGGTCTTCTGATGCTCAGACTGACGAAAAACAGTAAGTTGGGAGTTTTTGATGGGCGTCGTCTGAGTGCCACTCGGTCGGACGGGGTTTCGTCACTCGGCCGATGTTGCTTCTGATGCTCGGCCGAGTGCACACTTGGAGCGTGTCCGATCTGGCCGGCCGAGCGGGGTCTCGCTGGTCGGCCGAGTGACTCCTTCACTCGGCTGAGTGAGACACTAAAAATGCCCATTCTGAGTGTTTTTGCCTCCTCGTCGCTCCTACGACGTTCTTTCTTCTTCCGCTCCTCTCCAATCTCAAAATACCCCTCAGGGTAGTCTTCGGTGACACTTAGGTGTATCTCGGGATCACTCCAAATCGCTCCAAATCTCCTGAAATACGACAAAAACAACAAATCGTGAAAAGTATCGCAATATTGTCGATAAATCGTGAAAAACGTGATTTGAGCGATCTAAATGGCATGCAATCATGCAGAAAAAAGGTGTAAAATGTGGACTGATCAAAATCCCCCAAGCTTACCTCTTACTCGTCCTCGAGGAAGATAAGTAAAAGGCGAACCCGGTGAATTTAGAAAATGAAAACGACGGAAAAAACGGAAAACGAAAAACGAAGAAGAAAGAAGAAAGCGAAGAGGGAAGCTGCTAGATCATTTTTCTCAGGACGTGGGTTTTGCTTACTCATATAGCATGCACCGAACGTAGAACACATGTCAAAGACTTTTATTTCGATATCATAGTATAATGGTGCAAATAGAGATAGAAAACCCAAGAATATTGATATAGCATGAAAAGTGGAATAATTCTAAAATTAACATCGTCTGAATCATTTAAAGCGGTATACAATATCGCAGATTACACACTTTTCAATTGAATGCTTTCTATGAGGAGTATAAGAATATCACGCAATAGAATAGAAAGAATAGAAAAGCATGGATTTCATGAAATGAATGACAGGCGTAGATTTCTGGATTTCGTGAAGCTAAAACAATCTCACCGAGTATAGAATATTACTTATCCTAGGTTGTCATGCACCGTCAAGTAGTCACTCTCACACACATCATTGGATTCCCTCCCCCAAGCTTATCTATAAGCGTGGTGGCATAAAAACAATATTTACATCCCCATTTTTATGAAGCTCCAAATGCAAAAGAAAAATAAAAATAAAAAGAGGGGGAGGAAAGAGAGAAAGCATATGAGATGGGATCGTTTATTGAGATTCTTTTCTCTTTTCTTTTCTTTTTTCTTTTCTTTTTCTCTTTTTTCTCTTTTTTTTTTCATATAGCATATATACACAATGGTCCCAAATCAAAGAGAAATAAGGATATACAAGAATTTTTCTTTTTCTTTTTTTGGTTTTGGGAAATTTGGAGCTAGGATTTTAATAACGGGGGGAATGCCAAATACTAGAATCGCTAAGGGGAGATTCACCAATGATTTTAAAATAGAGAATTGATGTTCAAGATATGTGGAGAAAGAAATAAATATGTCTCTCAGTTCACTCTATAAGACGTGCACGACAACTTCAGCAGGGTAATCTAATCTACTCGGTTTCGATCACAAAAAAGCTAACTAATCCAGATTTATCATAGCTAACATCATTCAATCATCCTGAAGTGAAATGTACAAGTCATGCAAATAGAAGTGATATAGGAAAAGAAAACGGTACTCCAGATATAAGCATTCAATGCGTGAATCTTGGTGTGTTTTCTGCGATAGCATACATATGAATATTCAGACACAGCTAATAATAAAATTTCATCCATTTTCATACAAAAAAGTGTGGGTTACTATCTCTAAATGCAAGGCAAATCACAGCATATGATATCAGAAATAAAATCTAAGACATGACAAATATAGCATGCATGTAGAGAAAGTTAACTCCACGTCATCTTCATCACAGAAAAATCATCTCTAGCATGAGATGAAAGAAGTAAAAGATAAAAAGGGAAAATGAAACTAATTACAATGCAGCACACAAAGAAAATAAGAAAAACGTGATGCATGGTAAAAAAGAAAAAGTGATGGAAATGAGTGCAAATGCGAAAAATGAGTGCAAATGGCGTGAAAAAAACTAAAAATAAAGGTGGTAAATCGAAAAGAACGTGAGAACTCACTCCCCCACGCTAAAGTGCACAGTGTCCTCAATGTGTGAAGTGTGGCACACCGAGAGACGTGTAATGTGAGGGGAAGGTGAGGATGCATGCATGAGGAAAAAGAAAATAAAAATAACGAAATGAAAATATGATGCGGACATGATGCATGCAGATATAGGAGTGAAACAGATATAAGAGTGTGACACCAAAAATCTCTCCCTCTCTCCCAAAAATGATATAGAAAGATATGAGCAAAATGTGGACCCAAAACAGTGAGGGGAGGGGGGGTGGTCAAAAATCATCAGGACCGAGCAGAGACGGGCATCAAGACGGCAAAAAAGATCAATGGCATCAAGGGTGCCTAAGTGGGTGGGGCTGCGCCGTCTCCGTCCTGAGGCGGAGGTGGTGGTGGTGGTGGCTG
The DNA here is from genome assembly GCA_030789695.1 of Scilla litardierei. Lineage (NCBI taxonomy): Eukaryota > Viridiplantae > Streptophyta > Magnoliopsida > Asparagales > Asparagaceae > Scilla > Scilla litardierei. Next base: position 105,234,178 of record CM061137.1, on the reverse strand, counting down.
GGGAACAGTCTGCTGGGTGGGTGTGGGTGTGGGTGTGGAAGCAGGCTGGGTGTGTGTGGGAGTGGGGGTGGGTACCTGCTGGGTGGGTGTGGGTACGTGAGGAAGCCGCTCGAGAATCTGAGTGAGGCAATAGTGAATGCCCGGAAGTAGGTCGAAGCGGCTGGCCATAGCGGTGACGGTGGCAGACATGGTCCTGAGGTCACCTCTGAGGGCACTCACCGCCCCCTCGAGAGCACGAATGCTCTGAAGTACAGTGTCGGGGGGAGGTGGTGCAGAGGGACGCACCTGTCTGTGCTGTGCAGGACGGGGCTGGCGGGCTCGGGTGGTGTAGTGGATGGGCTCAGCAGGCATGTGGATGAAGGGTGATGTGCTCACAAGTGTGGGCCTAGCCTCAGTGTGAGGCTGGGGAACAGGCAGGTGTGAGGTGGAAGCAGCAGCAACAGAAGTGGAGTATAAAAGTGGCGACGAGGCGGTCAGAGAGGTCGGTGACACAGACGTGGGAACAGACGTCATGACACTCTCAGAAAAAACGGCTGCGGTGGAGACAGAGGTGACAACCACGGTCTCCATGACGGCAGCGAAAGAGGGCCCTCCGCTCTCAACAATAGTCGGTGGGCGCTCGGGTAGGGCGGAGGAAACGGGCTCAGCGAACAGAGGGCCAGCTGTGGTGGGAGTGGTGGTGGGCGTGGAGGTAGTGGAGGTGGTCTCAGCGAGTGTACTCCCGACACCGGCAGAAGTGTGGACAGAGGTGTCGGGAGCAGCAGAAATATCAGGCTGCTGAGGGGCCACGGGGTCAGCGGGTGCAGCGTGTGCAGCGTGGGCCTGCTTAGCCTGCTCGGCCTCCTCGGCCTCAAGCACGTAGGCGACGGGGATCAGGAGATCCATCGTCGGAAGCCAGTCCACCTATGCTGGTGCTATCTGTGTCTGAGCTGGGCTCGGAAGGATCATGTAATCAGCACCGAAGGGACCGTGCAACCAAACCCAGTGCCACTGGCCGTGCGGACGTAGCATCTTCATCCGGGCCATGACGTCTATGGACAGTGAAGTGGGGCCCGGGGCTCGTCGCAGGTCAGCCGGAATGTCCTCGCCAGTCATCAGGGCGAGCAGGGTGATCAGACCGTCGCAATATATCGGTGAGCAAGCGCTCACCGATACGATGATGCGGTCCAAAAACCAGCTCGCGATATCAATCACGACGGCGGGGACCAACTCGTCACTCTCCCTAGCTAGAGCTCTGGGGCGCGTCATCGCATAGAGCATATAAAGCTCCGGCATGGACATCGTCCCAGGCTCATACCTCGCCAAAAAGGTAGTCGCCATAAGGCGCTGAGCTATGCGGAGGCAGGGGTGGACGATGGCCGAGGCCTTGGCCCTACTAGGGTCAAAGGCAGCTGGTAAACCCGTGATCCGGGCCCAGAAAGCACTGGAATCGAAGGAAGGTGGGGGAATGTGAGTGGGGACGTACCCACGGTCGGCCCCGGGGACATCGGGCCACGAAAAGAATGCTCTCATCATACCGAGAGTGACCTGGTACTCTCGGTCCATAAACCTAAACGAGCATCCCTCGTCGGTCCGGGCGATAGAACTAAGCACCTCAAGTGTCGGGCGGACAAAGGTGTCCGCCGACACTTGGAAAAAATCTCGCCAACCCACGTTGTCATACAACGTGAGCATCCCATCAAGTACCCCCAGGCGTCCTAGGTCTGCAAGGTGTGCGAACCTGGAGGGTACAATCGAGCGCTGGGAAATGCGTTCAAAAACGGCGCGGTGCGCGTCGTCTCGGAACGTAATCCCCAACGGCCCGACAAGTGGAGCCGGTGGCGGCACTGGGTCGGCAGGGAGTGGCTGTGCGGGGTGAACGGGGGCTGCAGGCTGAGGCTGTGCGTGGTGTGCAGGCTCTGCAGGCTGTGGCTGTGCGGGGTGTGGTGGTGTAGGTGGAGGAGAGTCCTCCATCTCGTGGGAGGGGTCGGGCTCATCCGGCCGCTTCCGCTTGGCGGAAGCTCTCCTGGTGTGTGGCCGTGTCCGGTGCGGCATGTGGGCCCCGGGTGCTCATCAAAAACGTAAAAAAATGCGGCATGCGTAAATGAGTGGAACGAGTATACCGTAACACGTCGTGAGAGAAATATAGTGGACGCGTGCGAAGACGCCACCTCCACGAAGCCAAAAACGCTCCCCGGAAGCTCCCCTGGGCTCCCCTAAGCTCCCCAATATACCCTGCACATCAAACGAAGATATCAGCGAGTAATATTCAAAATGTATGGGGGGTTAGGGGTATAATAGATAGAAATCGAATTCAATTTGGTTTAGGGGTTCATTAAACACATGGATCGTCGAAAAATACACAAAACAGGAGAAAATAGGGCGAAAACGCGTTACCGGAGCTCGGTCGGCGGTGGGATCGTCGGCGGCGACTCGGGCGAGGGTGCGGCGGCGTCGGCCGGAGGTGAGTGGCCGAGCGCAGCGGTGGGGCGGCTGGTCGGGCGAGTGGGAGAGGATCGGGGCCGAGGGAAACGAAAAGTCGGGCGTTTTGGGGTTTTACTCGTTTCGAAAAACGCGCCGACCCGCTCCCCTTTATATAGGAAAAGTTACGACTCGGCCGAGTGACTAAGTCGCTCAGCCGAGTGATCGTAATGGAAATATTTTGAAAAATTCCTCCCCGCTTACGACTCGGCCGAGTGGCCTTGCCACCCTCGGCCGAGTGGAAAAAGTCCATTCGGCCGAGTGGCTCAAGCTACTCGGCAATACTCGCCCTAGGAGTGTATCTGTTTCACTCGGCCGAGTGAAGATTTATACTCGGCCGAGTGGCAATTATACTGAAATCAAGAAAAGAAACAGAGAGTTGGGTACAACAGACTTCCCTCGTTCGTGAGCCGCTCGGGCGGACGAGCTTTTGTGCTCGGCAGAGTGACTAGTATACTCGGCCGAGTGAGTCCTGTTTTCTGCTGTTTGGCTTCGTTTGGGCTCTAAACTCTGTTTTTCTTCCTCCAGTCGATTTCATCCTCCTCCTAAGCATCGAGCGCATTCCTGGAGCGCTCCTCGTCGCCTTGTTCATCCTCCTAATGATAGGTACCCCGTTCTCCTCTCCTGTCAAAGAAAAATAGGACCCGTTATCACGAAATTTTTAGGCAAACGACTCAAAACACTAATAATTTCTAAAACAAAAATAAAGGGAAAAGTAAAAATAAAGCGATAACCGTCGGGTTGCCTCCCGACAAGCGCTCGTTTAAGGTCTTGAGCTCGACCCCCTTTGATTTTCAATTTAATGTGGGATATTGGGTGCATATGAGAAGCACCCGTCGAATTTATTGGGAAGAACGCTTGAATTTGGATGTTGTGGCGGCGTGTTCTTCCTCGGCGCTCCTTTGCCTCGGGTAGTGTTGGGGGGTGACTCCCCCAAGCTAGTGCTTGCTCCGAGCCTCGGCTTCACCGGTGACACCGATTTTCGTATCGGCTTTCTTTGGAGTCTTCATCTTTGAGAGCTTGCAGAGCTCTCGTATTCTCGTGACGTCGGCGTCGCCTTCATCAATTTCCATGGAGAGGTCGGGGGAATGCTCCATCTTTTCTTCTTGGCCCAAGTCCGGCCCTTCCTCAAAATCATCCTTGAATAGAGCGCCGATGGAATGGGGGGTCGCCTCCTCAATAACCTCGTCAAGGAGGTCCATATAGTCCAGCTCCTCATGATAAGGCATGTGTTTCATTTCCTTGGGTATATGAAGCTCCACCTCGATGTTGCCGACGTTCAATGTTAGAGTCCCTTCTCGTACGTCGACAATGACACCGGCGGTGGCGAGGAACGGGCGTCCAAGTATTAGCGACGTATCTCCCTCCTCCTTGACGTCCATGATCACGAAGTCACATGGCAAACATATGCCCCCCGGGACTTGTAACGGGATATCCTCTGCGATCCCTACCGGCCTTGTGATCCGACCATCTGCTAGTTGTATCCGCATGTCGGTAGGTTTCAATTTTGTGCCGGTGTTTAGTCTTAGGAACATAGAGAGAGGCATGAGGCTAACACTAGCCCCTAAGTCCACTAATGCCTTTTGTAGAGGGACGTCGCCTAAGGTGCAAGGAATTCGGAAACTCCCCGGGTCTTTGAATTTGGCGGGCTCCTTCTCTCTCTTGGTGAACCAAGAGCCCTCCTCGGCGAGCATGATTTTCTCCTTCCTCTTTCTTCCCGTAATCAAATCTTTTAGGAACTTGGCGTATGTCGGGATTTCCACGATAGCGTCGAGGAAGGGGATATTGAGGCTTACCCCTCTCAAATACTCGAGAAACTTGGCTAGTCGCTTCTCCATCTTTGCTCTAGCAAGCCTCTGAGGGAATGGGATCGGTGGCATAAAATGCCTCTCTTCAATCAATTGCTCTGCTCTGGACTTTTCTTCCCTTTGCGGCTCTTTCTCTCTCTCAACTTCAATGACCGGCTCGCTTGGCCCTACAATCTCCACCACGGGCTCCTCGATAGGAATCATGACGGGAGTGGTATCCTTCCCGCCTCTCGTAGTAACTGCAACCACGGCGTTGATATGGCCAGTGTTGCCCCGTGGATTTTGCTCGGGTTGAGCCGGTAACTGTTGACTGTTTCTATTGAGCAACGCAAGTTGCTCCGCAATTTGTCCAACGACAGTTGTAAGAGAATCTTGGCCCGCCTTCAAGGAAGCATTGATCTTCTTCTGCTCGACCATAAACTCCTCCACCTTAGCTTCAAATTCAGATCGTTGTTGAGCTTGTGGAGGGTTTGGATTTCTCCACCCTTGATTGTATCTGGGCGGCCTATATGGTCCAACTTGTTGCTTTGGTGGGAAATTTTGTTGTGGAGGCCCCCTCGGTGGATAATGTTGTTGTTGTTGTGGTGGCGGTCGAGCTTGTTGAGGTAGTTGTTGCGGCGGGTTCAATGCTCCTTCATTGTTGGCATAGGAGAAACCGGGATGGTTTCTAGTGGCCGGATTGGCCCAATATCCTTGGTTCCCCGTGACGTATTGAACTTGCTCCAAAGATCCCTCTCCTTGTTCTCCTCCCAAATACATAGCTTGGGATTGGTCTTGCCAATCACACATTTGATTTGTTGGTGCGGATGTGGAAGGGGTTCCTTGGGGCTCTGTAATATACTTCTCCAGTCTCTCCACTACCTTGTGGAGAGAATCGAACTTGTTGGTCAGCTCCGCTACGGCCTTTGCCTCATAGATGCTAGATGGCTTCAAGGAGGACGAAGAGTGTCCTCGCTCTTCGCCCCATTGTTGATTGTTCAAGGCCATCTCCTCAATTAAGGCCGTAGCTTCGTCGGGAGTCTTCGATAGGATGGCCCCATTTGCCGCGGCATCAATAATCTGCTTGGTCCCCGGTTGGAGACCATTGTAGAAGCTATGGACTAGCTCCCAATCTTCAATGCTATCGTGGGGGCACTGATGCTGCAGGTCTTTGAAGTGCTCCCAAGCCTCGTAGAGTGTCTCTTGAGGTCCTTGCTTGAAGGACATGAGAGCACTCCTAATCTTTACCGTCTTGGAAGGCGGATAGAACTTGTCGATGAACGCGCTTGCCAACTCATCCCATGTGGTAAAGACTCCCTCAGCATGCGTTCTCAACCAATAAAGAGCTTTATCCTTTAATGTGAAGGGGAGGAGGCGCAGTCTGATGGCATCAAGGGTAACGCCCGGCATCTGGAAGGTGGCGCACTTCGATAGGAAGAGCTGGATGTGGTAGTGGGGATTTTCATGGGCGTTCCCATGAAATGGATCCTGCTGCATCAGAACCACAAGCCCGGTCTTCAACTCAAAATTCTTGTCGACCGCCAACTCCGGCATGGCTATGGACGAGGTCGTGGAGGAAATCTTAGGCCGGAGCCTATCTCGAATGGAAATAATCCTCGCCATTCTTGCCGCTAACTCTTCAGTCATCTCCCGGACGTTCATAAACCTCCCTTCCGTATCGGGTCTCCTCTCCGCTCTGATTCTCCGCAATGTACGCTCGATCTCAGGATCAAACAATATATCGATGGGGTCCGCAGTGGATCTCGTGTACATGCACGAGAAAACAAAGTTTCAAAGAAGTGATTAGCACAATGGAAGGGTTAGATAAAAATAAAGAAATAAAACAAAAAGAAAGAAATATCTAGGGTGGTAGGATCAAACACAATCGCCTCCCCGGCAACGGCGCCAAAAACTTGATCGCTTCCGGGCATACACCCAAAAGAGCGACCGTGTAGTTTTACCGCAAGCACACGGTGTAGCGGCGAGCGGGTATCGAACACAGGGAGGACGTATGACAGTGCCTTCTCCGAACAACCTGGCTATAGGGACAGAAAAGAGGGAATTTGCCTTTCGGCTGTGTTGTCACAATCGTCAAATAAAGTTTAGAGATATAAAATCAAATAAAGACGCCTAGGGAATAGGGAATCCCCGCTACTCACCGTATCTCGTCAATGTGATTCATTGGTATCACAATTGCTAGAGTAGAATTTCGGATGAACTAGTTGCAACTGAATGTAAAACCTAGCTCACGCTCTCGCGCTGTTGCCGGTCTATAGCAAACCAAGGTTCGGGTCCAATCTCTTGCAAACCCTAGCCTAGGCAAGCTAGCATTAGGATCAACATCATCGTTCAATCGCGTCCCGAGCCCACTCTCGTGCAAACTCGGGCCACGACCTAGGTTGGGATAGTTCCTACCCGTCCAATCTCTTGCAAACGGGTATCGGTATGAAATTGCAACCGAGAACCCTAGTATCGGTCCAATCTCTTGCAAACTGATACTACGGAAACTCAATTTCAACCCAATTCGGATTTCTAGGGTTTCCTATCGAATTGGGATCCAATCTCTTGCAAATCCCAATCGATATGAACACCTAGCTATCCGTAATATATCGATCCCAAACTAATCCCTAATAGCAATTCTAGCAATAGTTCTACCAAATCATCACAAATCTGAAATTGGGCTCGTAGGGTTCATCCCCACGCCCTAAGACGTAAAGACTACTCACAAATCATATCACAAATGAAAGAATAATCAATTGAAATAGCAATAGAATTCATGGCAATATTCAAATAAGCAATAAAAATAGGATTTTTAATGAAGAGGGAGACAAACCAATTTAGTTCTCCAAGAATCCAACAAAATAAAACCTTTTCTCTCCTCTCCAATCACAAGAATCAAAAACTAAAAAGTTTAATCTAAAGGGCTGCCAAAAGCAAGGAAAAAGCTCCCTAACCTAGGTTAGAATCAGGGGTTAAATACCCCTCAAAACTGCCCAAAAAACCGTGACCAAAATGCCCCTGCGCCTCTTCAAAATCGTGTTTTCTGTTACAGGCGCGTGGCTTACTCGGCCGAGTGACAAAAGTCGCTCGGCCGAGTGAGAGACCATGAGAATTTACAGTAAGTCCGGGGTCTTGGGGGTCTTCACTTCGGGCGTCGCTTGGCCGAGTGAGTTGTCGTCACTCGGCCGATGGGCTTCTATTCACTCGGGCGGTCGGCAATTGCCACTCGGCTGAGTGGGTCTTCTGATGCTCAGACTGACGAAAAACAGTAAGTTGGGAGTTTTTGATGGGCGTCGTCTGAGTGCCACTCGGGCGGACGGGGTTTTGTCACTCGGCCGATGTTGCTTCTGATGCTCGGCCGAGTGCACACTTGGAGCGTGTCCGATCTGGCCGGCCGAGCGGGGTCTCGCTGGTCGGCCGAGTGACTCCTTCACTCGGCTGAGTGAGACACTAAAAATGCCCATTCTGAGTGTTTTTGCCTCCTCGTCGCTCCTACGACGTTCTTTCTTCTTCCGCTCCTCTCCAATCTTAAAATACCCCTCAGGGAAGTCTTCGGTGACACTTAGGTGTATCTCGGGATCACTCCAAATCGCTCCAAATCTCCTGAAATACGACAAAAACAACAAATCGTGAAAAGTATCGCAATATTGTCGATAAATCGTGAAAAACGTGATTTGAGCGATCTAAATGGCATGCAATCATGCGGAAAAAAGGTGTAAAATGTGGAGTGATCAATGATGAAGAACCACCAAAAGTTGCGGCCTTGGCAATGGATGATGAAGCTTGGTTGTGACCTTGATGGACTTTCCTCTTGAAGTGTTGGACAATGGAGAAAATGAGCTGTTGAGGCTTTTGCATTCAATGGAGAGGAGAGCTCTTGGATGAAATCTTTGCTTGCTTGGTGCTTGCGCAATGAAGATCTAGGATGCCTATGGAAGTTGCGGCAATGGGAGAAAGCTAGCTTGGCCTTGGAGGTTGAAGAGGAAGCTTGCCTTGAAGATGTTGCAAGGTTGCGCAAGGAGGTCGACAATGGAGATTTGGCTTTCAATGTTTTGCACAAGGAGGGAGACAATACTTGAAACTTGCGATTATAGGATGGCTATTTAGGTTTTTGTGCAAGGGGGGATGGTATGACCGAATTCTTCTTTGTTTGTTCTCTCTCTTTTCTCTCATTTGAATATGGGTTTATATAGCAGAGGATAGGATCAATTTGAATCAAATAAAATCCCATTTATGGAGGAGATTGGATGGAATCCTAGCTTGAAAAGGATTTGAATGAATCACCCTGAAAGATCTCTTTCAATCACACTAGGATTTGGAGTTTGAATTTGGATGGCTATAGGATTGAATAGGATCTCATTTAGGATCTCATTTAATATCTTATATTGATTTGCATGAGATTCTCTATATCTCTCCATCTTTGACCAAGTCTTCAATTTGTATGGCTTTAGGATTTGATTCATGCACCAATTGATTTGATTCAATTCAAATATGGATTTGAATTGATTTCCTCATTATCTCCTTATCTTTGACTTAGTCCAATATGTGTAGCCATTATCTCCATCTTTGACCAAGTCCACTTTGCTAATGAATGAAAAATTCTCCATCACTTTGACTTAATCTCCCTTTAAAGTATTTGCGAGAGTGCCACTCCTGAAAGACACTTAGCACACACATCAAATCGTTCACACACATTTGTTATCATCAAACACGAAGTCATCGATTGGTGTATCCAACTACATGTTGTATCCAACAGCAAGTTGGTCCTTAGACTTGAGGTCATAGTACGAACCTGCACGTGAACGGTGTCACTTAGATCTCTGACCTAGCTACGAGGCAAGGCTTGTCGAAAGGTCTTTGTTGAGTGACACTTGAAGCGTGCGAGGAGAGTAATGACCTAGAGAGGATTCGTCTGTCTCGTTAATGGAGAGTTAGTGTCGCACGTGTTGTTTCGGTCTTTAGTGAAAACTTTGGCAAAAGTATGTTGGAAGAAGTCCAACATTGATAGACTAAAGACCGATGGAGACTAACCGGTTTCAAGCTATTAGGGTTGATAGTTGACCGTACCCTAGGCTTGACTAAACGACATAGTTTTGATGAAGGAACTAAAACTGCGGCATTCATCACAGACACGGTTAGGGTGGTCCTGACAATACTCATGTCAATGAGTTAACCACATAATTATGATACCGAAACAGTGACGGCACCTACTGCTCGTGGTCTCTGCCGTCCGGGGTTTCGAGCCCCATCTCTAGTAGGGTCAGGATGTAGGTTCTCACACAAGTGAGACCTTCGTCAAGTAACAGGAAGTCTTAAGGGAGATAATACATCGGAAGTAGAGGAATTATTTACGTCGCAAAAGGTTTACGATATGGCCTCTGGAATATTAAAAGATGTGCGATTATTTGCATTTGGTGCAACGGTATTTAAATATGTTACAAAGTGTTTGCGAGCGTATTTTAAATAATAAATGCATAGAAAATGGTTACGTGGATGTTGGGAACGTCCCGGTGAAAATACAGGTTCAAACGACGTCGAAAACGGGCTCCAAATGAGCCAGAAATCCTATTAAAGGCCCAAAGAAAGATAAAGAATGGGGCACTAAGGCCCCTTTGCTTTAGGCCCGGCCCATGGGCCGAGCCAGTAAACTTTGGCGTCTGCAGGGTGCCAGACATGCCCTGCATGGGCGCATGCCATGCATGCATGCCCTACGGGCTGGGCGCGCGCCAGAACAGGTGGTGCCTCGAGGTGGGCCCCACCACTTAGGGCTTTGTGCCCAGTAAAGCTGGAGGCTGCGTTTTTTGCGAAAAAAACATGTTTTGGGCCATGTTTGAGACATCGTTTAAGGGGTCAAACGAAGTCGGAATGGATCACTTTTGTTTCTATGCGATCATTGTTCAGTGCTTTTCGATTTGATATATAATACACTTGCGAAGCTCAACGGTGAGGGAGGAAAATTCGTCAAAGTTTGGCTTTAGTGGAATGCAAACTTGAAATTGATTTTCTCTCTAAATAGTTTAGTCCCACATCGGAAATGGAGAAAAGGGGAGGAGTCAGCCGCCTATATAAATAGGGGCCAATCCCCCTCCTTGAAAGCTGCACCAAGCTCCATATCCGAGTAGCTCCATTAAACGTGAGCAAGCCCGGATCCAAACTTAATTAATATTCCATTTTTCTCCCTAATTCTTTCTTACTCCTGATCGGGCTCTAGCAAAGCTACGAAAGAGTTCGAATCGGATCTAAAGTCTTGACGGAGGACCCACTCAAGGTGAAACTTTTTAGAGCACGTGGTTGACTCGGCGACATGGGAGTTGCTCGCCTCGGGATGCTGTTCGGCTCGGGAGAAGAGGCTCAGCCCCAACACGGGGCATCGCTTCGGAGATAAAGAAAAGTTGATTAAAACGACGCTTCGCTGGAGGCAAAGTGATACGTATGTAGTTTAATATACATGTGTTTATAATTGCAGTAGTTTGATAGATCTATCTTTAGGGGTTGGTCGGACCCAATCCCATGATAGTAGAGATTCTGGCTAGGGTTCTTAAAATGGTTTTAAGATGTTTTCCGCTGCTTTCTTTCATTTCGTCGTCCGTTCGACTCTGACCGTATGTTGACTTTATAGCCATAAGGACCTAGAAAACCATCCACTATCAATTTCAATAATTTACGTAAGAGCATACATATCCAACAAGAAAGACAAGGGGAAAGTTTAGACATACTATTGCAGAGAACCAATCAGTCAAGGAAAGACAATGATGCCTCTGCAGACGCTATAAACCAGCAAATTCAATATCATTCCATGTGTGCATGCTTCATACGATAGGCACCTGGTTGCCTGCACTAGCAAAGGGTATATTCATTTGAGATGGTTAACATAGCTTCACTATTTTACCAGATGTGGGATGATGGCATGGCGAGTGCAATTTTTTCCCATACGTAAGTCGAATTGATGAAGCTAACTCAAATGAAGACAAAAGAGATATATATTTATGGTACACGGTAAAATGAAATTTATCTAAGTTATATTTATTATTTTGATGACACCAATGCATTGATATGTGCATGCTAATAGATTTGTATCCGTATGTATGTTGTGGGAAAGGTTGCACATTGGCAGGCATACCACTGAAGGTGTAATATTGATGTATATCTCCCATTATGCTGCGAATGGAATGTAATAGATTTATTAGGGACAACCCAAATGAAAACTTCATCGAGAATGCCAGAGTATCTATATTTTGCTGGGAGGCTGTTAATATGCATGTACTAGCTTTATGTGTTGGTACCCTCCTTGATATTGATGATTTGACACAATAGTTTTATTTGTCCATCCTGCTCACTGAGATGCTCCTTCATTACTAAGAGTAAAGATAAAATGAAAATCTATATGGTGTCATCGCTAATTTGTTCCTCATGACGGCGAGGCAAGTCACTTACGACGAGTTCTTCGAAGCAAACAATCATGAGCATGCCATGATACCAAACCCTGAGTTTAGATGTGGGGGAATGTAGTCTATTTGCCAGTTCAAACGGAATGCAACATAAGTGGGAATAGAAGAATCCAATCTGATGTAGCAATTAGCATTCATTCATCCAGCATTGTTTTCACATCATTTTGACTTGAACACATGCTGATAGCAAAACCAGCAACCTAAGAAGCTATCAGATGTCTAATCTAATGAAATTTTCCATTTCTCATTCTTTTGGTTTTCCACTTTAAGCAGATTTTGCCGCCGCGAGGTCCTCTATCAGATCAGCAGCGTCCTGCACCGTGGTGATGCTCTGTGCACTGTCCTCTTCCACGCTAATCCCGAATGCCTCCTCCAGCCCCATAACAATCTCAACCTAGACAAACAATAATGCAAGTTTATAACGTACAATTCGTGTCATTGGCCTTACAGATGAATCCAATATTTTAGCATGAATCCTACTTCAGTTGAAAAGATGGACTTGTCGAAACTCAATGGTGCATTTGATATCGGATGCACGCTACAATAATCAATTAATTAGCTATTATCTCAACTGAGGAACATGACGAGTGAATGAGAAAACAGATGTGGTTCCCACAGAAGAATCCATCTTATATGAAAAGATCGCAAAAATGACAGTAGTACCGTGTCGAGTGAATCTGCTCCAAGGGCAGAAAATTTGGATTCACCCGTGACACTAGAATCGTCAGGAAGCGCTAGTTGCTGCCGCACAATCTCACAAACCTTCTCCACAGTCTCTGGTTTAGCCTGTAAGGCAACATAGTTTCCTAGTTGTCAATATATTATCAATTTTCAATGCTGAACTCCCAATTGTAATGGCTAAAGATATCAACGGCGCCAGAAGATAGATAAACATACAGCACAAGAAACACGAAAGTGCATGGGAGCTGGCTTCATGCGGATTGATGAAAAGCTTTTCCGTTGGTTGCAGAAAGAAACTGACTTCAGACCTGATATTCCATATACAGCCTGCACATCAACCAACCATTTAACCCTTACATCAGTAAAAAGTATACTTATTGAGACATGTTCCTAACATGGGGATACAATGGGGAAAAAAAGAATGTTTAACAGAAGATCAAGCTAGTGTAGCATTAAGATGTTCGATTAAAATACTATTTTCAACTGCAACCCCGCAAGTGCATCTCTTTGTAAAACATGGTTAATTTGATTTTTTTTTATTTCGGTGCAAGCAACTTGTCCTAGCATCAACAACATTTTTTGTATACATTTCCTTGATCTAGGATGGAAAACCATCAAACATATAGCATAACTCAACATAAAACCATTAACAATAAGAATGACAACAGCAAAAGTATGCCATTTTACCCTACTAAGATGTAACAGAAGTTCCTTCTACCTCAACTGCTTTGCTCTCACCCTAGAGAACTCAACTGTCTGGATCCAGATCTCGGACATGACATGACTTTTTTCTTCATCACATGTCAATTCCCCTTCTCTCTCTTCTATTTTTGAATAAAATGGACTCAAACTCTTATATGCACCTCCCCTCCACCGGTGTATTTAGTCCAACCCTGTATATATCGAACCCAAAAAACCTGCGAACCCTCTCTTGAGCCCAGATACTAGGGCTTTTTTCCCCTCATAATGTGTTTCTTCTACATCTACTACTTTCCTCTATTTTCTGTAACCCAAAGCACATCCACCCCCCCCCCCCCCCCCCCCCCCCCCCGAGCGCCAAAAAAAACAAAAAAACACACACACACATTATTAGGCACCGTACCCAAAAAAATTTATAGATCAATCCCCAAAAAGAACCAAAATAAACAGATTAGACACCGTCAGTGGCGTAACCAGAAATTTTTTTTATTTACCCTGGGCAAAAATAAAGGTGATGTATATTTTTTATAAAAATAACACAAAAAAATTAAACACTAACTGCTTTAATTATTTATTGATAATAGCTACAAATTAGTATTATACATATATTTAAAATATGATATATAACATATAAAATGTCTATTTAAGTTGACAAAATAATATCATACAAATAGACATGCATGACTATGAAAATAATATTTGATAACCAAAATAATAATTGAAGTTTAATTTTTTTACAGTTATACACACACAAGCATATATAAATAATAATTGATATAGAAATTTTTTACATTAATTTAGATATATAGAAGAGTTAGAGAGAAAAAGAGTTAGAAAAGTGAGAGGTAATGAGTGAGAGAGAGAGAGAGAAGAAAGTCAGATAGAGATGATGATTATTCACAATAATAAATTTTATTTTTTTTCTTGCCCTGAGCTGTCCAAAACAAGTTATATACAGTTCCGTGCCTGCATGCTGAATCTAATGTACAAAAACTGTTTATGGTAAATTTATACTTGTTGTACTAAAATAAATGTAAGAAATTAAAACATTTATTCACTTGGAATGGAATCCATAGCCTGTGATGCCTTACACTAACGCCTTAGACATTGGGCTATAAAGAAGTGGTGATAGTCTAAGAAATTTTCTTTATAAATAAATGATTATTGTATGTAAAATGGCTTCCATGTAGTTCCACCCATGAGGGGCTGTGCAAGCCTCATGAAATTTCCTCAAAAAGAAAGATGTAATTAAGCATAGCTTCTAGAACCGAAAGTAAGATCACCCAACGAACATATCAGGTTTTGGCAAAAATGTGTCATTTTAGTCACGCGTGGAATTTGACATTGGTTTTCATGATTATTTGTCGACTTTAGTGAATCAAATTATTTTAAAAATATGAATTTATGCTACAGTACCAATATTAACTCATTCCTAACGACAATAAAAACTAGATTGGAATGTGATGCGTTGAGGATTTTTATTTTAGGGTAATTATTAAAAAAGCATCCACACACCAAAGCAAGAATAGTAAATGCATCCGCTGGGTTTTGAACCCAGAACCTGTAGCCAAATGCACAGACGCCTTTGCGATTGGGTCAAAGGATTCTATGCTACTTCCTGATATTATATACCTTTTTATTTTCTTGCCCTGGGCAATTGCCCAGGGCAGTTTCCATGTAGCTCCGCCCCTGGACACCGTACCCAAATTATGCTCGCATCCCTTCCATTATTTACATTACAAAGCTACAAGGATAGAAGCAGATAGAAAACATCAACAAGAAGTTCCTTTAGCCTCTGCTTTTTCCTCTCTTTTTGATCTCGCTAGAAATATTAACGCCTCCAACTTTTCTCAATATACAGGGTCAAAGGATCCAGAGATTGGAATATTCAATTTATTAGACCTCTCAAAATGTCCTTAGTTTCCAGTTTTGTAGATTTGATTTGTTTTTTTAATTCTTACAATTGAGTTTCTTCTGGTTCTTGGCGTTGGACTTCGAATGGCCAGTTCTCAGCTAATTCTTTCTACAAATTTCTTAATAATAGTGGATTTTTTTTTAAAAGAATGGAGCAATCCCCTCTTAGGATTTCGTTTGGAATGTTATTCAAAATAAGCTTCTTACTGTTGATAATCTTGGTAAGAAGAACATCAGCATTTTTTTCTCCTTGTGTCTATTGGAATTCTGGCAGATAGACGGGTTTTCATTTGTTTATCAATTGTTCTGCACTTTCTGCTAGTTGGGTCTTTTCTTGTTTTTCTATTGGAATTCTGGCAGACAGAAGGTTTTCATTTGTTTATCAATTGTTCTGCACTTTCTGCTAGTTGGGTCTTTTCTTGTTTTTCTATTAATAGTAAACCTTGTTGCAGCCTTGCTTGGTGGACTTCTTGGAGATGGAAGCATGTTAGATGTTGTATTAAACGCATTCGGGATTTATTGTAGATGGCCTTTATTTGTGTTATTTGGGCTGATCGTTATAATAGAATGTTTAATAACAAACATCCTACTTTAGCTAATTTGTTGGACTATACTATATTTTATGTATCTTTGGGCATGTTCTTTCAGTATCCACGTAAGCGAAAATTGATGCTTCCATGCTCTTTTATGCTTGTAAGAAGATGCCTACTTACTCCAGCTGCTTCTAATGGTGGCCTTCCTGATGGTGGCCTTCCTAAAGTTGCTTCTAATACAGGGCTGTTTTCATTTGCTACTGTGGATGATGGTCTATCTAGAACTGCTTCTGTTAGGCTTGGCCATGCTTTTTATTGTAACTTGGTGGTCTTCGATGATTAGCTGTTATCTCAACTTTAGCTTTTGCTTTGTTCCAGTTTGTAGTATCTTTTGGTTTTTGCTTCTGTTGTGTTCCAGTATTTGGACGTATGTATTGTGTGTGTGTATAATGAGAAACATATGACATGTGGCTAAGCCACATATGTCATCCTTAAAAAGTTCTTCATCTCACATTTTAATTTTTATTGGATGCTTGATTTTGTTCTTCATACTTTAAAACCCCAAAACACCAAATATTAGGTGCAGCCAAGTGATTTTGTCTGTACATCCACCCATTGCAAAAAGTTCTATTGATGCAAAACGATTAAGGTGTTGATGAACGAGCATACATCCCTTATGTGCATCCAATATTTATCCAATATTAGTGTTTTATGGTTTTAAAACATGAAGATCAAAATGGTGAGTGTCGATCATCAAAAAAAATACGAGGATGAACTTTTTGAGACGGAAATGTGGGCATGTCATATGTGTCCTATTATATATATATATATATATATATATATATATATATATATATATATCTATATATATATATATATATATATATATATATATATATATATATATATATGAGAATAATGTGTATCATATGACATGTGAGGCATCTCCTCATATATGATACACATTATTCCATATATATATATATATATATATATATATATATATATATATATATATATATATATATATATATATATCTTAGACTTCATCCTAAAAGTTAGGGTCGGCTTTATGGACTTGATAGAAAGAATATCGGATCGTGATCACATCTAATCGTAATGTCATATACTCGTTTTTCACGTATTACTTCATTAAACCAAGATCTTGCATATCTCTTCTTATCACTTCCATTTATATCGTCTTCATTATGCTTATATTTCTCTTGATCTTAACATTCATATGTTCTATCTTTCTAACAAGCACATCAAAAGATCTTCAGCATATATGCTATATGATATCATCTCAAGCGATGTTCTATCATCTTGTCTTCGACAGGAATCGTGAATATTTTGCTTGGATATCCTCATTTTTTGTCTCATCTTTGCTAACGTTTTCACACATTCATCGCTATATCCGCATATTTGCATATTCTGTCAATACTTCTTGGTGATAATCAAACACTTTGTACCATATAACAAAGTTAGTCTAATCACATTCTTATAAAATTTACCTTTTAACTGTAACGATATATATTTCGATCACACAACACTCATGTTACAGCTCTCCGCTTCAACCGCCTTACTTTAATGGACAATTTTTGCAAATAGGCCAAAAAATTAATTAGGAAAAACGACCTAAAAATTTAATTGGCAAAATCGACCTCTTTTGTCTCAAGCAGCAAAAGAGGTCGGTTCTGGCCCGTGGGGCGCGTGAGCCCCACGGGTCGCATATTCAGAGTGCGGCCCTGGGCCGCACTCTGCAGGTGCGGCCCCGTGAGGTTTCATTATAGACAGTGCTTCATTGTAGACAACGCCCGCAAGGTTGCGGGCTACAGTGCTTCATTGTAGACAGCGCCCGCAAGGTTGCGGGCTGCTGATTTGTTTCTTCCCTTCGAAAATTCCCCATTTCTGTCGCATCTTCAAAGTTCGGCGATCCGGCGATCGTTTTGTCCATTGGTTGATAAATTGGCACCGTTTCAGTTAATTTCTAGACTCAAGTTTTCAAGTATTGAATGTTTTTTGTGTTTATTGTACAATTTAGCATGAAATTTAGGGTTTATGAGATGATTTCTATAATTGGTGAAATTGTAGTGATATATGATAAATAATTGTATGTTATATGGTTTCATAAAATGGAGGAGGCTGGACTCATAACTAATGTGGTCTTGTATGACGAAGCACATCATTGTTCTGCGGATGTAGTGCAAGGGCATGTATTTAGAAATAATTAATAGTAAAAGTAATTAATTTTGATTGGAAGTAAAATAATTAATCTGTGAATTATATGTTTGCAGGGAATGATAGGAATTATGGATCATGGGCAAAAACATACAAAGTGGAGATTAGATGAGCGTGCAAGAGATTATATCAAAGCCGCCAAATTACACCTATGTGCGAGATTGCGTTGGCTACGGTTGGACCATGCACTACTGACGGATTTAGTTAAAAGATGGAGGCCAGAGACAAATACATTTCACATGCGCCAGGGAGAGATGACAATCACTCTTCAGGACGTGGCAGTCATCACAGGCATACCCATTGATGGGAAACACATATGGTAATGTGAAATGCGAGATAGCAGCTGGAATGCGTTGTTGGAGAGGCTACTTGGCCAAGATACCACATAAAGGAAAGCAGTCAATGTGAAACTTAGTTGGCTACGTGATACATTTAAGCAGTTGCCTAAGGATGCAACGGACGAGGACATTCAGCAGTACGCACCGGCGTATTGCTTCATATGATTGGAACCTTACTAGTTCCGGATCCAAGCAAAGGATATATAAACCTTCGTTGGTTGACCAAGCTAGAAAATTTTGAGGAGGCCGGTGCATATTCATAGGGAAGTGCGGTACTTGCACACTTGTACTCTAAGCTCAGCAAGGTGGCATTAAAGCAGACAAAGTCTATATATGCATGCGGACTCTTGTTGCATGTATAAATTTTTTTCGTTAGCTAAAATAGTGATATATATATATATATATATATTTCACATCTGGGAAAAATTCATATTTACATGCTTGGTCATGGGAGAGAATGTATGTAGGAAGACCAAGGCTCCTGCAGGATGTATTTGCTAACAACGTTCCCTATGGGTTCAGGTGGAATGCTGGGAAAACATTCACCGAAACTGCTCATGGGAACCTTAATACGTACATAGACCAGTTTGACATGTTAGAGAGTACACATATATGTAAATCTAAATTTTATAAAGTTAGATGAACAATTGATATATAATGTAGTAAATTGATAAATTTGTGTCATTCATGCCTAATAGATTACCTAGGCGCCTTATGGAGAGCGACTCGAGCAGCTGCCGACGTTGTGTCGCAAACATCTCGAGTTATGGAGTGCGAGGATACCCAAATTCTGTTG
The DNA here is from genome assembly GCA_030789695.1 of Scilla litardierei. Classification (NCBI taxonomy): domain Eukaryota; kingdom Viridiplantae; phylum Streptophyta; class Magnoliopsida; order Asparagales; family Asparagaceae; genus Scilla; species Scilla litardierei. The sequence goes on along the minus strand of CM061137.1, from coordinate 105,215,284 downwards.
GGAAGCATGGGTGATGCATGCACCAGACCGCGTCATGCGGCAATTTGGTTTACGTCAACACATCCCAGCTGCACTCCCAGTCTTGTCGGGGAAGACAAGACCATCACAGCCATCAGGTGTTCCTGTAATCAGGGGTCTGATGCGGCGAGAAATTAGGTGGGGGTATTTGAGTAAAATAACAAATCGTGGAGTTTTCTATTTAAAGGGGGTTGAGCCGGCCCTAGAGGGTATGCGAAAATTGTGAGAGTTATTTCTTTTATTCTCTTAGATTAATTGTATTAGGATTTGGCTTTTCCCCTAAGTTAATAATTGTTTTCTAGTCGTTAGTTAGCGAGTAGTCGAGTTGTAGTAGGATTTCCTTTTAATTCCAAATCTAAGTTCCAATAAAAATCCCCTTTTTATCATCAAAACCCTAGCGAAACACATCAATTGGTATCAAAGCGAGGTTGATCCATGGCGAGCACACGATCTATGGAGCGAATCAACGCGTTGGAGGAGAAGGTTGAACTGATGGAAGCCCAAATCAGCAAAGGGTTCATCGACGTGAGGAAGGAAGACGCCGAGATGGCCGTGGAAATCCCAGGAGAGATGAAGGCGAACCAAGAGAGAACGGAGGCGAAATTATCAGAACTAACGGAGGCGATAGCGGCGTTGTCCGCGCATCCAGCACCGAAGGTGGATCCAAGTAAAAAGGAGCCACCTTTGGCGAAGGACAAGGGTAAAAAGACGATTTTTATCGAAGGAGGGCCAAAACAAGATGAAGACGGAGGCTTCGATCTAAGTGACAATGAGTGGGGGGCTTATCACGACTCCACGCCGCCGCGCCACGAAGAGAGACTCACCGGAGGGGAGTTTCCGCCCCTCCGGCAGGCCGGGGGCTGGTCGCCGCACCCCTAGGGCCCTCTGGGGGGCCGGTGAACCCCCAGAGGGGCGCGGGAGGGCCGCCAGGCCCCCAGGAGGGGCGGCCTCACCCGCCGCCCCTCCCTGCGGGGTTTGCGCACCCAGGCGGGGACGCCTGGGGCCTACCGGCCCAAAATCAGGGCCGGCCGCCCCAGGCGAACCCCTGGGGGGCTTCGCCCGACCTCCGGGGAGGCTTCTGAGCACCGGCGGGCCCCCGAGGGGCCCCACCTGCCTTCCAGGACGTCCGACAGACATTTTTGAGCACATCCGGGCTTCCGGGGGCCCAGCCCGAGGTCCGAAGAGCACAATTTCCAGGTTTTTAGCCATTTGGGGGACCCGACGGAGGATTTCAGCAGCCTGGAGGGCACCACCAGTTCACGGGTGGCTCGTCGACCCAGCCCCGACCCTTCGGGGGAGTGACGGGTGATTGGAGAGCATACCAGGGCGCACCAGGAAGCCACCAGACAGAGTATGGACATCCACAGGGTGACTGGCAGGGATATGGAGCAGAAGGATGAGTCCGAGATCGAGCCGAGGCATATTTTCCAGACAGACGACAGGGGTACCAGCAGATGGGAGGATTCCATCAGCAGGAGAGAGATGGATTCGCTGGGGAGAGACGTCTAAGGAAACTTGAGGTGCCCATTTTTGAGGGGGGAGATCTTGATTACTGGCTGTACCGGGTGGAGAGGTACTTTGAGGTGTCAGTAGTCCCAGGAGAGGAATGGCTTCGGACGATAGGTGTTTGTTTGGAGGGGAGGCTTTAGGCTGGTTTCGATGGACTAATCAGCAGCAGCCATTTCAGACGTGGGAGGAGTTTACATCGCTTTTGATGGAGCGTTTTAGTGCAGGACAGTCTGGCGGAGTGTTCGAGAGGCTTTACTCACTGAAGCAGGAGGGGAGTGTAAGGGAGTATATCAAGCAGTTTGAGTCGCTCTGCCACCGAGTCCGGGGAGTATCTGAGGAATCATTAGAGGGCTGCTTTATGAAGGGGTTGAAGCCTACGGTGAAGTCGGGACTGAGGCAATTCCAGCCAGTGGGTCTGCGCAGGACGATGACATTGGCTAGGAAGGTGGAAGACCATCAGGATACAGAGAGGAGAGCTCGGGGGACGTGGGGAGGCTCCACTTTTCGAGGGCAGGATCCTGGAGGGGGGGCAGAAGGCGGCCGCAGGATGGGCAACGTCCACTGACAGGACAGTGTCTACCAAGGAGAAGTGGTTGGAACCACGACCTGGAGGACATACACGAAGAATGACCGAGGCAGAGATTCGTGACAAGCGGACCAGGGCATGTGTTTCAAATGCGACGAGAAGTTTACTCTTGGGCATCGGTGCGGGGATCATACTCTTCAGATCCTGATAGTAAATGATGAAGAAAAGGGAGGAGTGTGGTAATGCTGGAAGCCGGCAAGGACGATGATCGGGAGCACCTGCATGTGGAGTAGCTGATCATACACTTCACGCACCACCTTGAGGACAAGGTGGTTTTTCAGGGGCGAAGTAGTGATGCGGCTAGTAATTAGAAGGAGGGGTATTTAAGTAAAATAACAAATAGGGGAGTTTTCTATTTAAAGGGGGTTGAGCCGGCCCTAGATGGTATGCGAAAATTGTGAGAGTTATTTCTTTTATTCCCTTAGATTAATTGTATTAGGATTTGGCTTTTCCCCTACGTTACTAATTGTTTTCTAGTCATTAGTTAGCGAGAAGTTGAGTTGTAGTAGGATTTCCTTTTAATTCCAAATCTAAGTTCCAATAAAAATCCCCTTTTTATCATCAAACCCCTAGCGAAACGCATCAGGATCCACTTGCGCATTGGATCAATAGAGCAGATCACATTGTGCATAAGGGTGATGTGGTATCGGTCACTGCCTATTTGGATTGGTATTGGGGGATTACCAGGAGGTGGGTTTTTCAGAGGTAGGAACCCACGTTCTCACAAATGCCCCGAGGACCCATCGAGCGCTAACATGTAAGAAGATATTCATTTTTTTTGTTTTAATAGTATTTTTTATAACTAATATGATTGGTACTTAATTTGTTTTACTGATTGGAGGATATGTTACATTATACGATATGGCAGGCCAAGGAATGCAAACACACGATCAGGAGTATTTCGGTACGATGAGGTCACATATCGATGAGGTGCTATAACGTATACGTCATCTGCCATAAGGTGTATATACGAGCAAGCTAAGGCATTTTTATAGGATGGGTGAGGGTGACGCCGGTACTTCTCAGCAGGAGCATACAACAGATGACGCTGGTACTTCTCAGCAGGAGCATACATGAGCAGATGATGCCGGCACTTCTCAGCAGGAGCATACCAGAGCAGATGACGCAGGCACTTCTCAGCAACAGCATACATGAGTAGATGATGCCGGCACTTGGCAGCTGGAGCAGCCCGGAGCATATGACACCGTCACTTGGGAGCAGGTCCATCCTGGAGCATATGACGCATGCACTTGGCAGCAGCCCCCTCACGGAGCATATAACACCGGCAGTTGGCAACAACCCCCTCACGGAGCATATAACGCCGGCAGTTGGCAACAACCCCCTCACGGAGCATATGACACCGGCAGTTGTCAACAGCCCCCTCACGGAGCATATGACACCGGCAGTTGTCAACAGCCCCCTCACGGAGCATATGACACCGGCAGTTGGCAGCAGCCCCCTCACGGAGCATATGACGCTGGCAGTTGGCAGCAGCCCCCTCCCGTTCATATGACGCCGGCAGTTAGCAGCAGCCCACTGGATGGGATCCTGTATCGGACGTTCCCAGCCATTGGCAACCTACACAGGGTACATGGGATGACACCGGCATTTTGCATCCGCAGCAGACGGTATGGGTTGAAGGAGGCGTTTCACAGCATGGTGGCACGTCGCATCCGCATCAGACAGACTGGGATGATGCAGGCGTTTCACAGCAGCATGTGGAAGTGGATGTTGTCACGTCTCAGCCACCTCAGACACAATGTGATGATGTAGGCGTTTCACAAGAACATGCGGAAGAGAATGTTGGCGTGTCTCAGCCGTCTCAGTATAAAAAGGGAACTTCATCGGATAGGTCATTGTATGAACTTGTATTCAGTCGATGCAAAGGGTGTCGTCGATGATATGTGTTTGAAATGTGTTATGTATGTTTGCTGAATATGAGACACATGGTATGTATAGTTTCATCAATGAATTTGATATTTGATATGTGTCACGTATGGTTTCAAAACAATTCATTCATACACCCCATATTCATTCAACATATTCATTCATACACCCCATGTTCATACATCACATATCCATACAAGCTGATACGTGCCAGCAAAGTTGATACTCCACATATCCACACATATCCACACAAGCTGATACAAATTGACTCACACATATCCCCTAGAGAAAGGTTGTGTTAGGGCTTCATGGAGGTATTCAGTCAGCGGATTGGGCTATGCTCCAGTGGAGAACTTCCTCCTCATGAACTCATATACGTGCCATTTTGCTGCTTCGGTGGCAGTTTGAGCGGCTGGATTTCTCCAAATCTTACAAGAGGAAGACAGTGGCTCAAGCGGCCAACGAAGCAACAAAAGAACACGTAGATGAGATCAGAAGGAGAAAATTCTCAGCTGGAGCAGAGCCCAATCCATTGACAAAATACCTCCATCATTCCGTCAACAATCTTTCTCCAAATAGCGTGACAACGTTATCCCCGTCGAGCAAGCGCCATCACTCCAACTGCTTCCGGCCTGAGCACGTTATGAAGTCGGCAGGTGTATGATACGTATCGCATCACTCTGCTGGAATTTATAGCCCCCAGTGCCGCAATCGCACTTTCAAACTGCGGCGCAGGGCCGCACCTGTGGAGTGCGGCCTCAAAAACGACAGACCCTGCTTGGACTCCTGCGGCGGCTTGTTTACTTGCGTAGGCTTGTTTTCTTGTGTTGGTGTTTTTCTTTTGCAATCCGATTCCGATTCAACTTGGCTGAAATCCGACCCCCTTTGTCACACGGGAGCCGATCCGTTCTGACAGAGCAGATCTCCTAATATGTATTCATCATTTTTTGTTCATCATTATGTTATGATTTAGGGATTTATATTGGTGCGTATATAGGTTATTGGATATGGCAAGTGATTCAATTTTTGTCATATGCTATTTTGTCGGTGAATTATATATTGATGGAAATCACGAACCACGATATGTCGGAGGGGAAGTTAAATCGATGAAGCTGAGACAAGTTCGACGTATAACGATCTAGTAGATCGGATATACAATGTCACGAACATTCGTCGGGAGGAATATGTGTTGAATCTGGTGTGCAATTGGCCAGTAATGGGAGGAAAGACTATCGCTGTGAAAAATATCAGATGCCGATGATATGGAGAATCTTTTTGATTTATCGCAAGGTGACCGTGGAGTTGAAATATATGTGGGTATGGATGCAATAAGCACCGACCAAGAAAATATGACGGGAGAAGTGTGTTTGCAATATCTGCAAGATGATGATAACATGAACGTATAAGTCTAGATTTCAATCAAGTTTTGGTAATTGTTATATGAAATATTTTATTAGTAGTAGTATCTAAAATTTGTAACATTTCTTATATCAATAACAGGTTGAATGATGAACCAGTGGGAATTGAAAATCAATACTCAACTTACATGGAAGGCCCTTTTGTACCTGAGTCGATGCCTGATCAGATTTGCATACCTGGAAATGTTGATGAAGAAAGAGATGACAGCGATGATGAGGAGCGTGTCGGGGCTGGAAAGGATAGCATGCATTATGCGGAAGATCAAAACGAAGATGATATAGCATGGATACAACAATCGGTTGCCGTTAACACAATTGTGGAAGATGAAGAGGCTTTGCCAGATGAAGTTGAAGAGGAAGAATGGCTAAATGCAACAGTTATGAGAAATACACTCGAAAGGAGAATGGAAATGCTATTGTATCAGACTTGCTTTCATACAATGCCTTTCGTGCCAAAATCAGAGACGAGTCCATTGAAGCAGATCAATGGATATCTGCAGATTTACATGGGGCAGAAAGCATGTGGGCGATGCATGCCGATCGTGGGAAACGTTATTGTACTATGACAACAAATTGTTCTGAGAGCTTTAATGGGGGGATCAAAGGTGCTAGAGCTCTACCGATACAAGCGTTGATAGGAAGAACATTTTACAGGTTAAATAAATATTTCTATCAACGAAGACTAAGTAAGCAAGGGTGGATGATAGATTTTGTACACACAACAATGGACATTATTGGGGAACGGAGGGAAGAAACACGAACATTTATGCTCGCAAGATTTAGTGATTGTGAGTGGCAAGTTGCGGACAACGATGGCCTCGGTTATACTGTTAAGTTACAAGCCAAGAAATGCAAATGTACTTGCAATATTCCTATGCTTCAACACATACCATGTGTCCATGTGATCGCCGCAACGTCTAGACAAGAATATGGTGCTAACATAGCATATATGTCATTCTGTTCGTCGTGGTATATGATTATCAAATATCGCCTTGCATATGAACCTTTATTGTAACGACCCGATTCCCGGGCCCGTTACTTTTTGGTATTTGCGCAGGTCCTGCAGTTAACCAGTGAAAACAAAATAGCCACGATGCAGAGATGTACAAAAATACCCAAATAGTGTCCAAATATTACATCCGTATAGTACAAAAATGGTCCAACAATCGTACATGAAGGAAAGTAAATACAACTGGAAATAACTCTGAAAGCTGCAGACTCATGGTCGAATTCTGGCGCTATTAACTCTAGAGCATCTGCCTCCATATGTACGTCGTCTGCGGTGCCACAGAGATGGAACCGTAGGTAAGTCACAACAATTCTAGCAATTGAAATAAAGCAGTGCAAAAGTATGGAACAGACTATAGTAACAAAAGATGGTCATGCATGTGCAAAAGTAAAGTATGGGCAGACATGTATGTAAGAGAATAAGTAAAGTACTGGTAACTATTCAGATGTGGTAAGTGGTGCATGTAATGCATAAAGTAAAGGTGGCTGTGCAAGTGCAAGAGTAACGTATAAGTCGAACAACTATGGCATGGCAAATGGTAGCAACAACAGATAATGTGATGACGATAGTTAGACATCCAAGTGGTTGTAGCAACACTTAAAAAGATGAGCGTCGCTTGACTATCTAATAGTATAGGCAGGTCTAATAATAAGAAGTCTAACTTAACTCCCAAATCAGCCAGTGAGTCAGGGCTTGAAGGCACAGGTCACTTCAAAGACCGCAGGAACAAGTCCCTTGGTTGACCAACCCCCTTCTCATTCCTTTCTAAACACTGATTCAGTCGTAATTCAAGACCGCTCATTATTAAACCGTTCTATCACGTTCGAGTAGTCTCGACTTAGTCCGTAGAATAGTAGTAGTCGTGACTGAAGCAATGGTATCAATCAATTATCAATTAGTGCAACATCAATCAAACTAGTGCATCAGTCTTAAATGCCGCAAGGGCCCATTAGTGGGCTCCGTAAATGTGCTCCGTAAATGCCCGAGGGCCCAATAGTGTTTTCTGTAATGTGCTCCGTAAATGCCCGAAGGCCCAATAGTGTTCTCAGTAAATGTGCTCCGTAAATGCCCGAAGGCCCAATAGTGTGTTCCGACAATACAAACAACCATGAGTACAATACAGCAATCAAACTAGTGCATCAGCCTTGGCTCGAGTGTACGATATGCAACCAGAAGTGCACCCATCCCACGGAGCAACTCGTGGAATATCTACCTACCATTCCTGCAGGGTGATGGTACAGCTTAACTAATAAGGGTGGACCTGGCCACTACCGCACACTTCGTAGCTCAAGACTACCCCGTATCCCGTGTATTATCATAGTCCAATGTTCATATCAGTGTTCGTATCAATATGGCCTCATGGGCCCTGTATCAATCAGCTAGTGCAACAGTCTTAGCTCGAGTGTACGATATGCAACCAGAAGTGCACCCATCCCACGTAACAACTCGTGGAATATCTACCTACCATCCCCTTCATGGTGATGGTACAGCTTACCAAATAAGGGTGGACCCAGTCACTCCCGCACACTTCGTAGCTCAAGACTACCCCATAACCCATGTTGTATCACATTTCACATTTGTATCCGTATCAGTATCTGTGTCCGTATCCATATCCGTATCCATTTGGCCTCATAGGCCCATCATTTCGTACATCCAATAATGTGTACAACAATACATCCATCAATGAGTACAACAAATACATTTATATGGTAGTTACTTGCTGAAAAGTCAAGGCAGAAGCCTCAACAGAGAATATCAATCCTGAGCAGTGCTTTGAAGTCCAACAACTATGATATCTAATTCCATAAAAGTGCACTATCTCAATTTAGTCCTGAGCAATGCTTTGAAGTCCAACAACTATGATATCAAATTCCATAAAACTTTACTATCTCAATTTAGTCCGAGCAATGCTTGAAGTCCAACAACTATGATGTTTAATTCCATAAAAGTGCACTATCTCAGTTTAATCCTTTGGTTATTCCACTATTGATTAGTTCTCTAGTTAATTAGGTCTCTAGTCAATTGTTCAAGTCAATAACTATTCTGAGACTAGATGTCATGTCCTAAGTTCATACGAGTACACTATCCAGATTTCCAAAGTTAGAATTAGAGTGACTTACTATCGAGATCGTCGTAGCAAGACGAGGTTGGAGCTAGAGCTTCTAAAGATGCTGGTGCACGAGTATTGGTACCTGCAAACATCAAAAACCATTAGTCACATGCTACCCTATTTTCCATCTAATTAAATTAGTCGTTTTGATTTTTATAATCGATTGAAACGTTGTCGAAAAGTGTTTTAAATTTTTATATAGCCTAGATATAAGGAAAATAATTTTATCGTAAGAGGAAATATTTTTCTGAAGTTTATACTAATTTTTATAATTTTTAAAAGCTTAAAATCAATTTAAAACTAATTTTTAATTAAGTACGTAATTATTCAATAATTTATTCCGGATGCAATCTGCATCGGAAAGTTGCAAATGAACTGTCAAAATGGCCGTCTCGGAGAGTATTTTAACATATATTTTTCTCACATATTAGTGTATGTGAAAATATCATGTTACGAATTTTTGAATGAAAATAACATAGTTATCTTTCAAGCATAAAATTTATTCTGGAAAATCTAAGCGTCCGATTGAGACGAAACTAGTGCCATTGGGTCCAGAATGTCATTTCTGATTTTCTGGAGCTGGTCTCATATTTTTCTGGGCCCTATATTTTTAGTTATAGATTTAAAACCATAATACCCTATTTATTAATTAATATAAAAAACGAAAATACGAAATACTTCGAAATTTACGATAATGCCATCGTGATCTCACCCTTCGTTCTCTCTCGCGTACGCATGCAGCGAGGGTGGGGGTCGAGCTCGTCAGAGTTGGTGCGAGGCGGAGGGCAAGCGACGGCGACGGCGTGATCAAGCGGCGGCGGCGGCAGCCCTCGCGGTGGTGACGAAGCGGGGGTGAGGCGATGGGCGGTCGTCAGCGGGAGGCGGTGGCGTGGTTTCGAGGTGAAGGGGCGGTGGCGTGGTTTCGAGGTGAAGGGGCGGTGGCGGAGTGGGTTGCTTCGGGGGTTGCCGTCAAGACTCCGGAGGAGGGCGGAGCAGTGGCGAGGCGTGCAGCAATCACGGAGGCGGCGACGTGGGCCACGGCGAGGAGGCGAGCTCCGGAGAGGTGGCATGGAGCGCAGGGATTCATCGGAGCGGGGGCCATTGAGGGCGGAGCGGGGAAGAGAGGGAGGAGGCTCTGTTGACGGGGAGAGGCGGAGCTGGCGGCGTGAGCTGAGGGGAGGGTGACGACGTGGGGGGGCTGTCGTGGTGTAGCGACGGGCGGAGCTCGCAAAGGCGGGCTGCAGGCGTGGGTTGGTGTCACCGGCGAGAGGAGGCGGTGAGGGCGGGGCTTGCGGTGGACTCTCCGGGCTGCAGGTGGAGAAGCTCGAGGGCGGTGGCGGGCACACGGCAAGGAGTCGTGTCGGAGTTCAAGTAGGGATGGCAAAATGGGTAGGCGGGTATGGATATGCATTATCCATACCCGTACCCGCTCAATTTACCCGTACCCATGCCCGTACCCATACCCGTGATGGGTAAATTTTTATACACATACCCATATCCATCGGGTATACGGATACCCGTGGGTACCCGTGTACCCGCTGGGTATGGGTATGGATATCCATACCCATCGTATGGATATCCATATACCTAATGGGTATGGGTATCCATACCCATTACATGTAAAAAGATTGACAAACATTCATATCTGTATACATACTGCAAGCTTTTTGAGTGACATGTAAAAAATTATTGAAAATTATATTTTTTTTTCAAACATCAAAGTAGTAAAAATACACATGTATGCAAGAGACTATATAAAATCAAGTTCAAATTAGCAGTTTCCTCATCTTCACTGGTTTAAAAGATTGACAAAGACATGTAGAGTTTAGTGCTGGTTTTAAGGCATATATACAAGAAAGCATTCTGTCACTAAGCCTTATAATGCAATAGCCAACACAATTGCAACTTGGCTCACAGAATATCACAATATGTAGAAAATATTGAATGAAACACATAAATAATAATATTTAGAGATGCTGCAACCCCGCCTGCTGGAGGAAATTGGAAACCCTTGGCCTTGACTATTGAATTGGTATTTATACATGTGAGATCTCAAATTTGAAACATGTGGCTGTGGTGTTAAGTTAACTCTAGGTTTGTTAATTGTTATGCATAGTTTTATATTTTTATTCATTATATTTACATATATTAATTTAGTTATTATTTTTGAAAAATATTTAATTGGGATTTATATGAAATTTACTTTATAAGACTAATATATTAATATTAAAATGACCGGGTACGGGTACCCGTGGGTATGTATATATAATATCCATACCCGTCCAATTTTACCCATGGGTAAAACATGGGTACCCATACCCGTACCATGGGTACAAAAGTCTACCCATACCCGTACCCAAACAGGTGGGTATCCACGGGTATCCGTACCCACGGGTAGAATTGCCATCCCTAAGTTCAAGGCAACGGAAAGGGGAGGGAGATGGCCTCGCATGGGTAAGGGTGAACGAGAGAGGGAGAGAGGCTATGTACGGGGTGAGGGAGAGAGATTAGGGTTATTTATAGATAATTAAATTAGTAATTTAATTAGTATTAGTCAAAGCTAATTAATAAGTTAGGTATGTATTAAATGTAACTTTTAGACTAAATGTATCATGCATGAACCTCGTTTAAACGTGGGGGGGTTACGTAAGTGGTTAGAATAGGTAATTGGGGAGGTAATTAGAATAGTTAGATATGTAATTAGTAATAAATAAAACCCCATTAGTGAAAGTATTTTGTCAAATACAAAAAAACGAAATTACGATTTTGCCCCTACTAGTAAACGTGTCCGAAAACATATCCACGGGTTCATATCGTCGCGAGGATTGCGAATACGAAGTCAGTTACATGGTTTGAGCTACGGAAATACTAGTTTTTGGCCAAAACGTTTAGGAAGCGGGTTCGCAGGTTCTCTATTGATTTGACTTCAGAAAATTACGAAATTAATATAGGAAGCCCTAAATGATCATTGAATGTTACTGCAAAAGTTTGAAATCGTTTTGATGATGTTTGTATAGAAAATAAATTCATTAAGTCAAAACAGTAAAAACTGAAAATGAATTTTATCAGAAATGTTTTGAGTATTTGATGAAATACGATCTTACTAAAGTACTCCATAACTAGTCTGGTACTTCAAAATATTTTTATAAGAAATTTTTGAAATCAGTAAAACTCCTGACAAACCATTATAAAATAGTTTAAAAATTGAAAAAAATTGGTCAAATACGTAAATAGTTTGTCTTGATGAAAACAGGCCGTTACATCCTACCCTCCTTAAAATAATTCCGTCCTCGGAATTTAAAAATCTTTTTAAAATAAATAATTGATGTTATGAAGAAGCTCAAGCAAATAAATGATAGAAAAGATAGTAATCTAGTAAATCATGTTGTAAATAACATGAAATATAATGTGATATCACAGCATCAAGAAAGCAAGAGATGTTACATATGAATACATACTATTGACATCATCATAGCTTCCGTAACTATTCCTGAGACTAATATCATCATAATAGTTACTTTGGCTCTCCAAAATTAACATGAGATAATAACATCACATGAAAATGAGGGCTATTCTGATGAGAACATCTGTTCGAACTTGGAACCTGAGGTGATAAGCCAAGCAAGCTATTTAAACCACATAACCCGGAAGACCATAAAGTTTATTCGTGCTATTGGTGACTAACTGGATCTAGCCACAGATGTCGTTCATAATATAGAATGTGACGATTAATCCACGGGTACCAACAACATCAATCGCCATATGCCCAACCACATGCTATCGTCCAGATCAACGCCTAAAGGTAAGTGCAGGGCCAACACCCAAAATTAGTACTCACTTCCAGTATTCCTTCCATCAATCTCCATAATATCCCACAATAAGGCAAGATCCAAGCTCTCATCCAGAGCCGAGCACAAGGCCTACATCCAACTTCAACTCCCAAGGCCAATATCATGCCAATAAGCATCGCCATCACTCCTTCCGTAGACCAATACTTGACATTCGCAACACCCAGCATTATCCAACAAGTAAACAACCAAAAACACACTTTTCCGCAAACCAAAAGGAGTAGTCGCAAGAGGAAGCCTAGACGGGATCTCAATCTGGGTGAGACCCAGGGCAGAGAGCTCAAGAGAAACCCAAGGATCATGGCTTCCCAAGATCTCAGCCACACAGCTGTAGCGAAGGTGGTGGCGGGGTCGTCGCCAAGGCCAAAAATCCCAAAACATATCGTCGGAGGGCCATCGGTGGTTGTCGATTTATGGTGGCTGTGACTGATTGACGTGGCGGGTGTTACTGGAGTAGGGTAGGGTGGTGGAGCTTCGGGTGAGGTCGGAGGAGCTTGAGGTGAGATGGGTCAAGTTCGCTTGGGGAAGAGGCCGGGAAGAGGAGTGGAAGTTGATACGGCGTAGGGGAAACCACGGGGTGGCTTGGTGGGGAAGAAGAGGGGGTCTCTTTAAAGAAAAGAGGGGCACCGAAAGTCGTCGGTAGGGTAGACTAGGTTAGGCAGGATCGGGGCTCGAGGTCAGGATGAGGACAATAACAAGGGGGTAGGTGGTAGGTGGAAAAGGAATTCAAGCTTATGGAAAATCGGGCACAAGATAGAAAGTAGGGGTTAGAATAGAAATACGATCTCAAATACGATTTCAAGAAGACGTAACAACCTACACTTGCACGTCGGGTTTGGCTAGTTTCAAATCCTTTAGCATCATCCTCCAATACTTCTGAGAGCCCTTTAATTTACTTCCGCTGTCGAGCTACCCAACTTAAAATAGACGTAGCGAGTTTTCAAGGTCAATCGAAAGGTCATCAAGTTAAAGGAAGAGTGATGGGAATCAAGGAAGTCCTAATGAAGATGGTAATAAGGACGCTTAACCCGTATATCCAATACTAGTGAACACTCGAGACATCCCATACTCGAGAGTTCTATTTGAGTATTTTATACTGTACACCCTGATCTTACTATATTGTTCACGAGGTAGGTAGCGCGGACCTGCATGGGCCACCAAAGCTGTAACGACCCGATTCCCGGGCCCGTTACTTTTTGGTATTTGCGCAGGTCCTGCAGTTAACCAGTGAAAACAAAATAGCCACGATGCAGAGATGTACAAAAATACCCAAATAGTGTCCAAATATTACATCTGTATTGTACAAAAATGGTCCAACAATCGTACATGAAGGAAAGTAAATACAACTGGAAATAACTCTGAAAGCTGCAGACTCATGGTCGAATTCTGGCGCTATTAACTCTAGAGCATCTGCCTCCATATGTACGTCATCTGCGGTGCCACAGAGATGGAACCGTAGGTAAGTCACAACAATTCTAGCAATAGAAATAAAGCAGTGCAAAAGTATGGAACAGACTATAGTAACAAAAGATGGTCATGCAGGTGCAAAAGTAAAGTATGGGCAGACATGTATGTAAGAGAATAAGTAAAGTACTGGTAACTATTCAGATGTGGTAAGTGGTGCCTGTAATGCATAAAGTAAAGGTGACTGTGCAAGTGCAAGAGTAACGTATAAGTCGAACAACTGTGGCATGGCAAATGGTAGCAACAACAGATAATGTGATGACGATAGTTAGACATCCAAGTGGTTGTAGCAACACTTAAAAAGATGAGCGTCGCTTGACTATCTAATAGTGTAGGCAGGCCTAATAATAAGAAGTCTAACTTAACTCCCAAATCAGCCAGTCAGTCAGGGCTTGAAGGCACAGGTCACTTCAAAGACCGCAGGAACAAGTCCCTTGGTTGACCAACCCCCTTCCCATTCCTTTCTAGACACTGATTCAGTCGTAATTCAAGGCCGCTCATTATTTAACCGTTCTATCACGTTCGAGTAGTCTCGACTTAGTCCGTAGAATAGTAGTAGTCGTGACTGAAGCAATGGTATCAATCAATTATCAATTAGTGCAACATCAATCAAACTAGTGCATCAGTCTTAAATGCCGCAAGGGCCCATTAGTGTGCTCTGTAAATGTGCTCCGTAAATGCCCGAGGGCCCAATAATGTTTTCCGTAATGTGCTCCGTAAATGCCCGAAGGCCCAATAGTGTTCTCAGTAAATGTGCTCCGTAAATGCCCGAAGGCCCAATAGTGTGTTCCGACAATACAAACAACCATGAGTACAATACAGCAATCAAACTAGTGCATCAGCCTTGGCTCGAGTGTACGATATGCAACCAGAAGTGCACCCATCCCACGGAGCAACTCGTGGAATATCTACCTACCATTCCTGCAGGGTGATGGTACATCTTAACTAATAAGGGTGGACCCGGTCACTCCCGCACACTTCGTAGCTCAAGACTACACCGTATCCCGTGTATTATCATAGTCCAATGTTTATATCAGTGTTCGTATCAATATGGCCTCATGGGCCCTGTATCAATCAGCTATTGTTAATTTTTGGCAAATGGGCCTGCAGCCCAAATGTTTATAATATATTTATGGGCCTGCAGCCCCATTCAAACTATTAATTTATTTTAATTCTTTGTTATGGGCATGTCGCCCCGTCTTTCATATTGTTAAAATTATAACACTATTGCATTATTATTAAATTATGGAATATTAGGATTTTTTCAAAATATAATTATCTTTATGATCCTGCGACCGCTCTGCCGTTAGTAAACTAACCTAACGGTGTATGACGTCTCCCCGTGGTCCGAGAGATTATTATATTTTATAGTCTATTTTCCCATATTATATATGCATGTGTTATATACATGCGTGGTTGTTTATTTGTGCATGTACCATTTATAAACTGCGTGGATGTTAATATAAGCTAAAATGTGATTTTTGGGATCGACCAATTTGATACCCTTTATATTCCTTGCAATTTTATTTTCTTTTTGAGAGAATTTGTAAGTGAGGATTATATGTATTTATGCCAAAGACCGGTGTACCGACAAATGAAGACGGAGGCGAAAAATTGGAAAATATAGGGACCCATTCTGGGTTTCCAAATTGTATTTTTCTTTTCTTTATGGACTGTATATTCGGACTTTGGACTTTGTATTTCTTTGGGTATCTGGCCGATCCCCACATTTTACTTATTTTATTTTTAATGCGTGAATTTCAATTTTAATTAATTCATGCTTATTTTAAATTGCGTAGATAAATGGCAAAATTAGCAAGCGTCGATTTCGAGGCCCTCAATTCTGCAGGAAAAAATTACCTGAGTTGGCGAGTGGACCTGAAGTTCCACTTGCGTTCGATGGCCCTCCTTGGCTCCATTTTGGCTCCTCCTTCGGCCCCAGCAGCGGCCGTTGCTTCTGCTACGTCTAGCAGTAGCACTCCTACCACTGTCTCTGACGTGGATAAGGCGAAAGCCATAATCTACATTAGGAAACATATAGATCGGACCTTAAAGGTCGAATACCTAACGATAGAGGACCCAATGGAGCTGTGGACAGCGCTGGAGGCACGGTATAAACATCAAATTGATGTAATATTACCGCGTGCCAGTTATGAGTGGGAAAACCTCAGACTTCAGGACTATAAGTCCGTCGCTGAGTATAATTCTGCACTTCATAATATCACCTCACGCCTGAAGTTGTGCGGTGAAGAAGTGACAGAACAACGCATGTTGGAAAAGAAATTTACCTCGTTTCACGATAAAGATGCAATCCTCATGCAGCAGTATCGTGAACGTAACTTCACAAAATTCTCTGATTTGATCTCATGCCTACTTATGGCAGAGCAGAATCGAGATTTACTGCTAGCCCCTCATAATTTACGTCTAGCTGGCACTGCACCTATCCCTGAAGCCCACCACGTTTCTCCCCAGAAGTGGAAAAACAAGAAGAAGGCTAATAATAACAAAGGGAAAGCTGTGATGAAGATGGACGAGGAGCAGCACCCCCGTCCAACAACAACAATACAGGAAAGAGTAACTTCATATGGAAGCAAAAGAACACTGACCAAGTGTCACTTCCTAAGAAGAACTGGGAGGATAAATGCCATAGATGCGGCATGACTGGCCATTGGTCCAGAATCTGCCGCACTCCTCGCCACCTCCAGGAACTATATCAGGCGAGCCAGAAGTCTCTGCCTGAAACAAACTTGGCGGCTGTTCAGCCACCAATGATGTTCACTGCAAAATTCAATGTTGCTTCATCTTTAGTTTGCTTTTGTACGAACTTTTATTTGAATGTCATTTTACATTTACTTAAATAAAATTTCATTTTGCTTATAGATGAAGTATGTAATATTGTGGACAGTGCCTCGTTGCACTGGTGTAGCATTTATATTGCTCCCACATAAAAACGAGACTATAAGATGCAAACTTCTCCCCTTAAACATATAGGAATTTTCCAAGTTTCAAGGATATTTCGTTTAAACGAACATAACTTGAAAACTGTGGATAATAAATATTGAATATCAATATAAAACTCGTCAAGAGGATGGCCAGAAGACCATCTACTTACGATTTCATTGGACCCCCGTCGGGCCCCATCATTACAGATATTCATCCTATAGAAAGCCAATTTTACTTAGCACCCGAAGTGTCTTTCATTGCCAGAGTTTTTTTCAATCTGGCAAAATTAACTTGGTCATTCTGGATCAGCGATGATGGACGCATCATCAAATGAATCCATTGGAGAACTTGAAGATTCTTCAAAAGATTGAGTTTCCTTGTCCCCCTTTGTCGTAAGGGAAAACTTATAGAGAGACATTCCCTCCTGAAAGTGGGATTAGAGTCTCCTGGCTTCATTGAGAGAATACATGGTGATCTTTGCGGGCCTATTCACCCTGCAAGTGGCCCATTTTCGGTACTCCATTGTACTGATATATGCATCTACTAGATGGTCTTATGTGTGCCTTTATATTCACTCGCAACATAGCTTTCTCAAAGCTTATAATGTGGGTGAATTCACTACACGTATCATTCAAGACTTCCGCCAAGCAACTGGCATTGATATTGAACATCCTGTAGCATGTTCATACTCATAATGGATTATCAGAGTCTTTGGTAAAGAGACTCCAATGGATTTCACGTCCATTGTATAATCCCAGTTGCATGTTGTATTTAGGGACCAACAGAATGCATTCCGCAACACTTATGACGATAAGGCCCTCTTGTGGCCATATCTTATTGCTGATGCCGCTTGATTATGGTTCACCACCAAGTCTTGATAATTGTGAATTTGATGAGAAAATCTCATTGAAATAGGCACGAAGTCTAAAGAAGCCTGAAGCTTCTGAGACCATATCATGGGACACAAAAGTCCTCATCTCGCTATGATCCGCAAATTTTTTCTGTGTGAAGTTGAGATCCAGAAGATCCTTCACATTCAGACTAAAGTACATCAATTGCCGGATAAAATTGCGAATAACCAGAAGATTGTTCGTTCACACGTCCCTGCTGCCAACACGCCAGCTAGGATTGACATTCCCAAAGATGGATGCAATACACCGGCGGCAGAATTGGCTGTACCTCAATTTAAAAGAGGATGTCTGCCAGGTATAAAATATAAAATTCCTCAAAATAGGAAGATTCTTGGATATATCAAAATGATCCAACCACAGAATGATGAGCTCAGACCAGCAACCTCTCCCCTCCTAATTTCTCCTGCAGAGGAAATAACAGGAGAAACATCATTATATTACGTACGTACTGGAAAGGTAATGGACAGATATAGCACAGTTGTCGACGACAGTTTTGCTTTCGCTATTGCCGTTCACGTCGCTGAATACGACGATGACGTCTACCCACTTTTCTATAGCGTAAAGGCTTAGAATGGCCAAAGTGGGACGGGGCAATAAGAGTAGAGCTGGACTCACTCTTGAAAAGCAAAGTCTTTGGACCAGTAGTCCATACACCTGAATGTGTAAAAACCTGTGGAATATAATTCGGATTTCATAAATAAATTGAAATGAAGGAAATGTGATCATTTTCCTACTAAGCCTACACTTCTCTGAAAAAGCCAATACATGCAGCTCATGGACGTTGTGACTGCATATATATACGGCAATATAGATATAGAGATCTATATAAAACTTCCAGAAGGGTATACTCTACCACCAGAGATGAAAGAGAGACGTAGAAATGTCTTCTCCATAAAGGCTACAAAGATCATTAGTTGATCTTAGCAATATTCTGCCTGTGTATCTTTTTCGAAAGATCATTGACAGGATTTGTAATATTCGTCGTATATGTGGCCGACTTAAAGCTAATAGGATCTCCTGCAAAGACCATTGAGATATCAGATAGCTTTAAGTATACCTTGGAAATGAAAAACCTAGGTATAACAAGGTATTGTCTCGGCTTATATATTTAACACCTTCGTGGTGGAACCCTTTAATATCCTTCATACACCTGGAGTTTATGAAGAATGATGTCCATTTGCAGCCTATTAAAAATGGATGCTTATTTATGACACCTTCCAGTCGCTGGAAGAGGTGGAGGACATCCTAGGTCCCGAAGAGCCTAGCTCTAGTGTACTTGTTACACTTGTTTATCTGGCCAACTGAACGTGTCTTTGATAGAACGTCTGCAGTAAAGTTGTTAACCAGATACAGTGTTGTCCTGGAGAGCACCACTAGACCAAGGATAAGCTGCTTCTGCGCAACTTCCTAGGGTCAAGGAATATATATCGCATATGCAGGTTTAAAGATCATCGCGATGACTAAAACACAAAAGGCCGGCCACCTCGTAAATATCTACACATCATCCTCCAATGTTTTCATCTTCTTAGAAGCTCATCATCCAAGAAGCAAGTATTAGAAACGCTCAGCCAGGTACAGCAGTACCTTGCAGACACACTTAAGACTGATTCAAAGAATAATTTAGTGGAGTCATCTACCGACTTCGAAGAGCATTCCACTCCAGAGCGCCTCTACTTTCCAATAACCGCTAGATGAGTGAAACTTGTATAGATGAGTGATGATTGTATTTTATTTTCAGAACATGATGGATGTATAGATGAATAGGAGATGATTGTATAGATACATAGGAGATCTGCAAGCCTGAAGCTTGTATAGATCAGGGGGAGTCCCTCAATAGTTGTACTCTTTTCCCTTAAGCTGCTGGTTTTTCCCACTGGGTTTTCCACAGCTAAGGTTTTAACGAGGCAACCACAGTGGCTCTGGATCCAGAATTATCCACCCCATTAGCATACTGAATCCTGAAGTATTCATATGCTTAACCCAAGGTAATGGAGAGATGAGGGGGAGTGTTGTGAGTTGAGGGAGGCCTTTGGCTTCCCCCCTCAACATCTCACCATTACTCCCCACTAAGTTAGTGGGGAGTCCCTTGGACTCCTAAATCCTATTCTCTAATTGAATATATAGAGAGCCATGGCTTGTGCCATGGCTACTCCTTATGGAAGATTGTTTACACTTCTTCAATCTTCTTCAACACGTTATCAGAAGTGCACCTATCCCACGTAGCAACTCGTGGAATATCTACCTACCATCCCCTTCAGGGTGATGGTACAGCTTACCAAATAAGGGTGGACCCAGTCACTCCCACACACTTCGTAGCTGAAGACTACCCCATAACCCATGTTGTATCACATTTCACATTTCTATCCGTATCAGTATCCGTGTCCGTATCCATAGATGTATCTGTTTGGCCTCATAGGCCCATCATTTCGTACATCCAATAATGTGTACAACAATACATCCATCAATGAGTACAACAAATACATTTATATGGTAGTTACTTGCTGAAAAGTCAAGGCAGAATCCTCAACAGAGAATATCAATCCTGAGCAGTGCTTTGAAGTCCAACAACTATGATATCTAATTCCATAAAAGTGCACTATCTCAATTTAGTCCTGAGCAATGCTTTGAAGTCCAACAACTATGATATCAAATTCCATAAAAGTTTACTATCTCAATTTAGTCCGAGCAATGCTTGAAGTCCAACAACTATGATGTTTAATTCCATAAAAGTGCACTATCTCAGTTTAGTCCTTTGGTTATTCCACTATTGATTAGTTCTCTAGTTAATTAGGTCTCTAGTCAATTGTTCAAGTCAATAACTGTTCTGAGACTAGATGTCATGTCCTAAGTTCATACGAGTACATTATCCAGATTTCCAAAGTTAGAATTAGAGTGACTTACTATCGAGATCGTCGTAGCAAGACGAGGTTGGAGCTAGAGCTTCTAAAGATGCTGGTGCACGAGTATTGGTACCTGCAAACACCAAAAACCATTAGTCACATGCTACCCTATTTTCCATCTAATTAAATTAGTCGTTTTGATTTTTATAATCGATTGAAACGTTGTCGAAAAGTGTTTTAAATTTTTATATAGCCTAGATATAAGGAAAATAATTTTATCGTAGGAGGAAATATTTTTCTGAAGTTTATACTAATTTTTATAATTTTTAAAAGCTTAAAATCAATTTAAAAACTAATTTTTAATTAAGTACGTAATTATTCAATAATTTATTCCGGATGCAATCTGCATCGGAAAGTTGCAAATGAACTGTCAAAATGGCCGTCTCGGTGAGTATTTTAACATATATTTTTCTCACATATTAGTGTACGTGAAAATATCATGTTACGAATTTTTGAATGAAAATAACATAGTTATCTTTCAAGCTTAAAAATTTATTCTGGAAAATCTAAGCGTCTGATTGAGACGAAACTAGTGCCATTGGGTCCAGAATGTCATTTCTGATTTTCTGGAGCTGGTCTCATATTTTTCTGGGCCCTATATTTTTAGTTATAGATTTAAAACCATAATACCCTATTTATTAATTAATATAAAAAACGAAAATACGAAATACTTCGAAATTTACGATAATGCCATCGTGATCTCACCCTTCGTTCTCTCTCGCGTACACATGCAGCGAGGGTGGGGGTCGAGCTCGTCAGAGTTGGTGCGAGGCGGAGGGCAAGCGACGGCGACGGCGTGATCAAGCGGCGGCGGCGGCAGCCCTCGCGGTGGTGACGAAGCGGGGGTGAGGCGATGGGCGGTCGTCAGCGGGAGGCGGTGGCGTGGTTTCGAGGTGAAGGGGCGGTGGCGGAGTGGGTTGCTTCGGGGGTTGCCGTCAAGACTCCGGAGGAGGGCGGAGCAGTGGCGAGGCGTGCAGCAATCACGGAGGCGGCGACGTGGGCCACGGCGAGGAGGCGAGCTCCGGAGAGGTGGCATGGAGCGCAGGGATTCATCGGAGCGGGGGCCATTGAGGGCGGAGCGGGGAAGAGAGGGAGGAGGCTCTGTTGACGGGGAGAGGCGGAGCTGGCGGCGTGAGCTGAGGGGAGGGTGACGACGTGGGGGGGCTGTCGTGGTGTAGCGACGGGCGGAGCTCGCAAAGGCGGGCTGCAGGCGTGGGTTGGTGTCACCGGCGAGAGGAGGCGGTGAGGGCGGGGCTTGCGGTGGACTCTCCGGGCTGCAGGTGGAGAAGCTCGAGGGCGGTGGCGGGCACACGGCGAGGAGTCGTGTCGGAGTTCAAGGCATCGGAAAGGGGAGGGAGATGGCCTCGCATGGGTAAGGGTGAACGAGAGAGGGAGGAGAGAGGCTATGTACGGGGTGAGGGAGAGAGATTAGGGTTATTTATAGATAATTAAATTAGTAATTTAATTAGTATTAGTCAAAGCTAATTAATAAGTTAGGTATGTATTAAATGTAACTTTTAGACTAAATGTATCATGCATGAACCTCGTTTAAACGTGGGGGTTACGTAAGTGGTTAGAATAGGTAATTGGGGGGGTAATTAGAATAGTTAGATATGTAATTAGTAATAAATAAAACACCATTAGTGAAAGTATTTTGTCAAATACAAAAAACGAAATTACGATTTTGCCCCTACTAGTAAACGTGTCCGAAAACATACCCACAGGTTCGTATCGTCGCGAGGATTGCGAATACGAAGTCAGTTATATGGTTTGAGCTACGGAAATACTAGTTTTTGGCCAAAACGTTTAGGAAGCGGGTTCGCGGGTTCTCTATTGATTTGACTTCAGAAAATTACGAAATTAATGTGGGAAGCCCTAAATGATCATTGAATGTTACTGTAAAAGTTTGAAATCGTTTTGATGATGTTTGTATAGAAAATAAATTCATTAAGTCAAAACGGTAAAAACTGAAAATGAATTTTATCAGAAATGTTTTGAGTATTTGATGAAATCCGATCTTACTAAAGTACTTCATAACTAGTCTGGTACTTCAAAATATTTTTATAAGAAATTTTTGAAATCAGTAAAACTCCTGACAAACCATTATAAAATAGTTTAAAAATTGAAAAAAATTGGTCAAATACGTAAATAGTTTGTCTTGATGAAAACAGGCCGTTACATTTATTTCACCCCATACCCGATGCACGGTATTGGAAGGCTTGGGATGGTCCCAAATTACTTTCACCCGACAAAAGAAGACCTCCAGGTCGGTCTACATCTACACATATTCATGGGGCAATGGATATTTCCCGTGAAGGAAGCCGACAGAATAGATGTGGCAATTGTCATCAACTCGGACATTACAAATCACGCTGTCAAAATCCTCCTCTCACACAAGCGTATGTTGATTTTGCAATTCATATATTTCTTGTGGATATATATATATATATGATGTTCTAATTTATGCTTATCTTTTAGGTCTTCATCTTAAGGCCGCGGGTCTTCATCTCAATGCAGAGGCAGATCCTGCACATGATGCAATGGTGGATGTTACTCTACTGAGAATGTTGTGTTAGGGCCATGTTGTGTTAGGGCCATTTTATGTATGTTTGCTATATGTTTTATGTAAGTTTGTTGAATTCGATGTGATATGTACTTTGAAAATATTGTGGTTGATGAATTCAATGTTGTTTGATATATGTGTTACGTAGCTTGATGAATTCGATGTGCTGTGTGTTTTGATTTATATGAACTTTCTGATATCGATGTAATGTATTTTAATATACTATTTGTGATATTTGTGAAATGCTATGGCTGTGAGAAGTATAGGTGTGAGCATTATTTGCGATACGTTTTGATTTATATACATATGCTGTGATGAATCAGGGGTGAAGTATTGGGAGAGTAGGAGCAGAAGCAGCTGCTGATATTGAGAGGAGCACTAACAATATGATAGATCCGAGGCAAAATCTGAACTTTATTGATAAAACTTGAAGAAAAAGATAAATTGGCTACGATTATAAGGGGCAACCACCCTCCCAAAACGCCGTTAAGAGGACGTTCGCACTCGTCTACCTATGTTGTCACACAAGATATCAAATCAAGCATGCATGGGGCCGGCCGCCGCACCCCCTATTAATGCCCCTTTTTCCCAAATAGTAAATTACAAGTTTGCCCCTCTAATTAATAAAATAAAGGAATTAAAGAAAAAAGGTGCGAGCATGCCCCTGGATCACTTGGTCGAGCCGGATGTCCCCTTGGTGCGCCGCCTAGAGTACATGATGAGCCCATCACTACTCCCCCCTAAAAGAGCCACCTTGTCCTCAATGTGGAAGTCTGGGAACTGCTGCTTCATGACGCTCACCAACTCCCATATGCTTTCATGCTCTGGCAAGCCCCTCCAACGAAGCAACACTTCCTGCGCCCCCGTTCCTTCCTTGCTCCAATAAGACATCATGTCATCTGTCAGTGTCTCCGGAAGTCAAGGAGAGGGAGTATGGTCACCAATCGTCTGCCGCAGCTGTGATACGTGAAACACAGAGTGGATGATCGATCCTGGGGGCAACTTCAATCGATAAGCCACGGGCCCCACCTTGGCCTCCACCTCAAAAGGGCCGAAATACATGGGAGACAGCTTCTCATTCCTCCGCTGAGCTAGGGACCTCTACTTGTAAGTACGCAGTTTCAAATAGACCATGTCCCCTACCTCAAACTGGACATCTCTGTGGTGTAAGTCAGCATGCGCCTTCATGACCTGCTGAGCCCGTAACAAATGGAGCTTCAGCTCCTCCAGAATCCGATCCTTCTCCGCCAAGTACTGCTCCACATCTGACACCTGAGTCGTCTCATGTCCATAGTGCAGCAGGTGGGGGGATCCCTACCATATAAAATCTGGAAAGGCGTCGTCTGAGCCGCTGTGTGATAACAAGTATTATACCAATATTCTGCCCATGACAGCCAACGTATCCACTCCTTAGGGCTCTCTGAGATGAAACACCGCAAATAGGTCTCTATGCTCCTATTGATGACCTCTGTCTGGCCGTCGGTCTGGGTATGGGAGGCGGTACTTCGTCTAAGAACTGTACCCTGCAACCTGAAAATTTCCTATCAGAATCTGCTCAGAAAGACCTTGTCCCTATCAGAGACAGTGGACTTTAGGGGTCCATGTAAACGGATCACCTCCCTCAAGAATACCTCCGCCACTGAAACCATGTTGTACGGGTGCCTGAGCGATATGAAGTGTGCATATTTACTGAGGCGGTCCACCACAACAAATATCACTGTGAATCCCCCTCGACTTGGGCAGCCCATCGATAAAATCCATAGATAAGTCCTCTCAGACTCGCTCTGGCAAGGATAGGGGCTGCAGTAAACCCCCTGGGGACATCGCCATGTACTTGTGACGCTGGCACACGTCACACTCTGCTACCATCTTGGCGACGTCCTTCTTCATCCCTCGCTAATGCACCTCCCTAGCCAATCTCTGGTATGTCTTCAGTACCCCCAGAATGTCTGCCCACAGCACTGTAATGAAACTCCTGCAATATGGCTGGAATGTGGGCAGAAGTCCTCGGTATAGCCAGGCGCCCACAATACACCAATCTCTCCTACTGCAAGGAATAGCCAGGGTGATCTGCAGACCCCTGTAAGAGCGCCGCTCTAATGCCTGCCAGCTCCTGATCTCCCTCTACCTCCCTCTGGAGTGGCTCCCAATCGTGAAGTACCGATACTGAAATAGCTACCAGCTGAACATCCTCATCTCTCCTGGACAATGCGTCGGCTGCCTTATTCTCCAACCCTAGGCGATACTCTATCGCAAACCTGTAACCCATCAATTTCCGCAGCCATTTCTGGTGCTCCTCTATCACCATGCGCTGCTCCAATAAGTACTTGAGGCTCCTCTGATCTGTGCGCACCAGAAAGCTCCTCCCCAGCAAGTATGACATCCACTTCATTATTGACAGGACTATCGCCATAAGCTCCCGCTCATATACTGATTTCAACCAAGCCCTCGATGTCAACACTTGGCTGTAGTACGCAATAGGACGCTGATCTGCATCAATAATGCTCCCAGTCCATGCCCCGAGGCATCAGCCTCTACCACAAACGGCCTCGAGAAGTCCGGTAGTGCCAACATCGGTACGGTCGTCATAGCCTTCTTCAAGGCCTCAAAAGCATGTATCGCCTCATCGTCCCACACAAACTGATCCTTCTTCAACAACTCCGTGAGTGGCCAGGCGATCGTCCCATACCCCTCTAAGAAACACCTATAGTAACCTGTAAGGCCTAGGAACCATCTCAGCCCCGGAGAGTGGATGGGCGCGACCAGTCTAGCATTGTCGCAATCTTCGCCCGATCTGCAACTACCCCTTCTGAGGAAACCATGTGGCCCAAGTACTCCACCTGTGGCTGTCCGAACAAACATTTCTTCTGATTCACATATAACTGGTGATACTGCAACTCCTGAAACACCACCTGCAAGTGATCCAAATGCTCCTCCACCTGCGGCTGTACACCAAAATATCGTCAAAAAACACCAGTACAAATCTCCTCAGGTAGGGGCGGAATACCTTATTCATTAATGCTTGGAATGTAGCTGGGGCGTTAGTCAAACCGAAAGGCATGACTACGAACTCATAGTGACCTTCATGTGTCCTGAAGGCCGTCTTCGGCACATCCTCCCTCCTCATTCGGATCTGATGGTAGCCGGATTTAAGATGTATCTTCGAGAATATGACTGACCCATGAAGATCATCGAGAAGCTCGTCGATCATCGGTATGTGAAACTTGTCTGGCACAGTTTCCTTGTTGAGTGCTCTGTAATATACACAAAAGCGCCAGCTTCTGTCCTTTTTCACCAACAATACCGGGCTGGAAAAAGGACTAACGCTAGGCTGGATCACGCAGGCATGGACCATCTCCGCCACTATCCTCTCTATCTCATCCTTCTGTATCTAAGGATAGCGATATGGTCTAACACTGATGGGACCACGCCCTCTCGTAACACATTGGCGTGCTCGTGGTCCCTAGGGTGGTAGTCCTCGTGGCTCCTGAAAAATATCTCCAAACTGCTCCAACATCAACTGCACCTCTCGTGGGACTGGCTGCTCCTCCACATCAACACCCCCATCTCGCGCCATCTGATGTAACTCTACCAAAAATCATCCCCCTCTACCTGGATGGTCCGTACTATGGTTTTCATGGAAACCAGCACCCTACACAAACTAGGATCACCCTGTAGCGTCACTGCTCTCCAGTCCTCCTGAAACTCCATCCAGAGAAGTTTCCAGTTCACCTTCATATCTCCCAACGTCTGTAGCCATGTTATGCCCAGAATGATATCCGTGCTGCCCCAACTCCAAGGGTAAGAAATCTGTCACTATCTGTATCTCCAGCCAGAATCAGTCCTCGACGTAAGCCCTTGCTGCTCTCCTTCTTCCATATGCCCATCATCACACTAAAACTACCACTGTCGTCCAATTGCAGTCGCATCTGCTCTACTACCCTCCTGGAGATGAAATTGTGGGTCGCTCTCCTGGAGATGAATCTGCCATTAGAACTGTCACCCCCTGAACACCAATCTGCCCCCTCAACTTCATGGTATGGTTCGAGGTGAACCCTACCACAGAGTTAAGGGAGACCTCTGCCACCTCCAACTGACTGTCCTCTGTGTCCTCCTCAATGGCATCATCCTCAACCTCTGCATCATCATCTTCGTCCTCCAGCAGCAGTACCTGCAACTTGGGCCCTGCGCATCGGTGGCCTGGGGTAAACCGCTCGTCACACTTAAAGCAGAGTCCCTTTTGACGCTTCTCTCTCATCTTCGCATCAGACATCCTCCTGAACTGCCCTCCTACTGGTGGTGCTAGGAATGGCAATATTGCGGGGCGGGGCGGGTATTTAACTACCCAATCTTGCCCCGACCCATCTACAGGCCGGGGCGGGGCTGGTCACGGGCCGGGGCGGGGCTGGTTCTTTCTTACCAAAACCGGGTCGGGCCGGGTCGGGCCGGTCGGGTCAAGTCATTAGTGTCATCCATATGAATCCCAAATAAAAAATTTATTTGTGAATTGGGAGAATTTTCATTTATTTGGTAATTTGGAATTGGGAATTGACCCAATTAGGAGAACCGTTGAATATAGTATGAGTTATGGGTTATTCTCTGACTGCATGGTCCGCATCAAAATAGTAGGGTTTTTCAGAATCTCTTTAGTTTATCGGGACGGGGCGGGGCGGGGCGGGCTGGGTCGCATACAAAGCCCAAGCTTGCCCCGACCCGGTTGCGGGCCGGGTCGGGTCGGGCGGGTCATGCCATTACTGCCATCCCTAGGTGGTGCGCTCTCCTCTCCCCGACCTTCTCTGTTCCTGTCTGGTCTGCGCCCGTGGTCGCCTTCACCCCTCCTGGCACAGCTGGGGACACGCGTTGTGCCTGACCACCGTAACCGCTCCTAACTCTCCTCTCCTCAGCCTGAGTATCCTCGACCATCTGTGCCATCCCCATGACCTCTGACAGCCCCCTGGGCTTGTATGGCCGAACCCCTGCTCGAAGACTGGGCTTTAGCCCCTTCATGAATGTGTCCTCTAGCAACTCGTCAGTAACTCCGTGCACTCTCCCAGACAAGGTCTCAAACTTCTCAATGTAATCTCTCACTGGCCCCTCCCGTCTGAGGACAAACAACTGCTCGTGAAGGTTTCCCATATGGGGATCCCTAAACCTCTCCAAAATGATATCCTTAAGCTCCGTCCAACGACGAAAGTGTTGTCTCCTCTCCTTCCACTGATACCACCCCAAGGCTCTCCCCTCCATACAAATGGCTGCTGCCTCCAACTTCTGGGTCTCCGTCATGTGATATGCAGTGAAATATCTCTCAGCCCTAAAAAGCCACGCATGCGGGTCCTCTCCATCAAACACGTGCATTTTCAACTTCCTTACTCTGCCATCATCCCCAAAATGCCCCTGGTCTGGTCTTCCTTCTGTGCGCCTGTGCTGGTGATAATGCTGACATCTCTCATTATGTGTCTCGTACCCTCCATATGCCCCCCTCCGTAGACTCCGTAGTCCCCTCGCTGCTCTCTTGGATGTTCATAATCTTTCCATCCTCCTCCAGCACCCAAGTCACCTCTGTGCGCTCCTCCACCTTCATCATAATGGTTCATCCACCCTCCTTCGTCGTCATAGTAGTAGTCTCCAGCCTGCTCGTGTCCCGAAAACTCAGGACCCCAAAAATGATCATCATACCCATGGCGATGCGGCGGAGCCCCCAAAAGTCCAAACCTGCAATTCGTGTGTGTGGCGTGCTCTGAAGTCACCCCTGGCGGCTGCCAGGGGTGCAGCCACGCATGTCCGGCCTCCGGCAGGCCCTGTCGGGGCTGTCGGTGGCTGGGCGGCCCCTCCGGGGGCCCTGGCAGGGTCGGCCGACCCTGCCGAAGGCCGGTAGGATTCGGCCGGCCCTGCCCCCAAGGGCGGGGCGGTGATTCCCACCCTCCACAGCTGTCGGTTGCCCCTAGGGTTGAGATGGGGGCGACCGGCCTCCCTCGACGCTCCGTCTTTGTTCCCCGCTCTCCTCGATCCTCCAGGGCTCATCCTCTTCCTTGAAGTACTCGTCGCAATCCAAAAGCATCCCCTCGTCAAAAGATTCCATCTTTTCCTTTTCCTCCTCCAAAGGTGGGACCTTTTTCGAAGAACTATGGTTTGTGCCGTCGATCCCCAATTTTCCGTTGAGAGCCGTAAGTTGGAAGACGATCTGAGCAAGGGCTTCCTCCGTCCGATCTTGTTTAGCGGCAAGTCGATCCGCCGTCGTCGTCAATTTAACGATCGACTCGCTATTTCCCACCACAGTTTTCTTCATCTCCTCGATCTCCGCATGGTTCTTCTCCTCAGCTTCTCTTCGATCTTTACCCCTTGTTGACGTCGCCATGGATCGTAGTCGCTCTGATACCAAAATGATAGATCCGAGGCAAAATCTGAACTTTATTGATAAAACTTGAAGAAAACGATAAATTGGCTACACGATTATAAGGGGCAACCACCCTCCCAAGATGCCGTTAAGAGGACGTCCGCACTCGTCTATCTATGATGTCACACAAAATATCAAATCAAGCATGTCTGGGGCCGACTGCCGCACTGCCCTATTAATCCACATTTTTCCCAAATAGCAAATTACAAGTTTACCCGTCTAATTAATAAAATAAAGGAATTAAAGAAAAAAGGTTTGAGCACGCCCCTGGATCACTTGGTCGAACCGGATGTCCCCTTGGTGCGCCGCCTAGAGTACGTGATGAGCACATCACAATATCAGCAGCTGCTGCTATTGTTTGCAAACAGAGAGGAGGAAGCAGATTTTGCTCTCTGTTTGGCAACTTGCGGGGTAGCACCTGCAGAGTGCGGCCCAGAGCCGCACCTTCAAAGAGTGCCCGAGAGTCGCACTCTGAAGATGCGGCCCGTGGGGCGCGGCCACTCTGAAGATGCGGCCCGTGGGACACACACGCCCCACGGGCCAGAATCGATCTCTTTTGCTGCTTGGAACAAAAGAGATCGATTTTGCCAATTAAATTTTTTAGGTCGTTTTTCCCAATTAATTTTTTTGGCCTATTTGCAAAATTGTCTTACTTTAATTCTATAATCAACTTCTTCCTTAATTCATGCATCCTCATGGATAACCGATCTGTAATACTTAAAATACTTATCAAAATACTCCTCTTATTCAACTTCATCGCGTTATAATCTTCATGTCACTCTATTAAATTCACATTCCATATATTAAATTCACATTTCATATATGCAGTATTGTTCCTGCTAAGCCTAAACCTTCGAGTCTCTAATATTTACATCCAAATTTCTGATTTTATATATACATCATGTTTGGTCTCCTCTATCAAACTAACATCATCTACAAATAACATTTACCAATGCAACTCATCTTGAATATGCCTAGTGAGATGATCCATCACTATAACAAAAAGGAGCTGACTCAAAACTGAGCCTTGATGTAATCCAATAGTGATCGAAAAATAATATGTTATTTCCGTAAGTCTTCACATTAGCGATTGTTCCGTGATACTTGTTTGAATTAGAGTAACATACTTTAAAAGGACCTATTTTTAATTAAGGCTCGTCATAGAATCTCTCTAGGAACTCTTTTATAAGATTCACCAAGTTAATAAAGATCATATGCAGATATATCTTCATTACTCTATAATGCACTATAATCCGCCTAATGAGATGGATTGCCTCGAAAAATTCAACCTAAACTTGATCACCTTCTCACATAGGTTCATGTTACAACACACATGAGAATAATGAGTATCATAAAAACATATGAGAGGTCTCTCTCATATATGATGATGTGACACACACACACACACACATATGAGGCTTATAGCTAGAGCTTTTGATCCACTCTATTACTGAAAAAATCAATACAAGAAGAAGAAAGAGCCACATCAAGCTAATTAACATATCAAACTAATGTTCAGCGACTCAAACCCTCGCCTTCTAGGATCCTAAACTCCAATGAAACTAAATCAAGAAAATACCAAAATTATACTCGTGTTTAAAGATGTTGAACCGCTGTGAGTTGCTACTCACGTTGCCAAACTAAAGCACTGTGTTGCATGATGCCTCTATGTCCCACTCTCATCATCCCAAATTCTTTTACCTCTCTTCAAGCACCTGCTCAAGCATGCATCGAGAAGTGGGGAAGACCCCTCACACAACAAATTGATACTCCCCCACAATCAAGGGCAAAGATTCACTTAGATCATCATTGCTACTCTCAGATATGCAGTTCTTAGTCGATATGGAAGGAAAAGAGTTGGGGACATTAGATTTTAGTTTCAACTTTCAATTATACAAGAGGCAAAAGGCCCATAGACAATTAAAATTTAAATGAGGCTAGTAACGATATAGGTTTTAAAAGTGCTTAAAAGATAAGGACGAGGGAGTTATCGTGATCACATAAACATGGTAGGGATGTTTCCAGCATGTTACGCTTTATTACCACGGAACTTAAGGGAGCAAGAATGAGCTGACAAGTTCAGTAGGTCCACTGAGGCACAAAAGGGAAAGAACGGGAAACAAACATAAAGAGATAATAGTTGTTGTCTTCGGAATTGACTTTTAGGCAAGAGACACGGCATGAATCTATGTTGTTCCTCAACAACTGCAACTTTTTGCATCTGCCATCACACTGCCAAGTTAAAAAATGATTATGATCCACATGTTACTACTCATCAATAAACATCAGATATGTTTATGATTCAGAACTATATCATGGTCAAGTTGGTCCATTTTAAATCCATTTAAGGAGGAGACATGATAAAGGTCCAATAGGTTCGCCTCAGACTCATGGTCTTGAGAAATGGTTGCATTTACTGCTTTTTCCACAATCTGAACCAAGACTCTTCTCCAACTAGACCATTACCGAGAGTGTTCTAGTGTATACTGAAACTTGTATTGTATTCCGGCTCAAAAATTCCCCAAAAGGACTTGTGGATGGATAATTAAATTAACCATTGTAGATTCAGGTCCAATTACATTGAATTATAGATTGGATTATAGCCAAGGCCATAACAAAGTCCATGGCTGGACGCATAAACATCAAAATTTGATTTCATTATTTTCAGAGTTTGTTTAAACAATATTCTCATGTGTGTTTGCCATTCTGAGTATGTTTGATATGAAGATATGTCCAAGATTTTTAAATAATCAAAAAAATAAAATCATAGTCAATGCTTAGTCCAAGTAGACATGGGTGAGGCTAAACTGGGTTCGGGACCAGGCCATGTTTCTAGGTAAAACCTAAATCTAAGTCAAGGCCTTTGAGTTTAGATCAAAGAATTAAAAGGAAGAAAAACTTATAAAGTCAACTCATTGTTTAGGAACACGAGGAAAAGTAAAGCCAGATCATAAAAACCTTAACTTCAAGTTAAAAACCAAAAGGAAAGCACTTGAAATCAAACTCGGTCCATGACTTGCCAGCCATGCTACCACGATATTAAAAATAGACAACATCTAACTTTCACTTTGACCACACCATTCTACTAATGATGTTGACTTCCAAATATTTTAGACAAACCCCCAATAATCTACCCCAGCTTTGATGGGAAGAACAACTCAATATGTTTTGGGATGAATGACCTCTCTACTGCACAACGTGTGGGTTTTCATTTACACTTCTCCGCTATAAGCATCATACAATCTTAGCCATGTCCGACTACCCCCCCCCCCCCCCCCCCCCCCCCCCCCCCCCCCCCCCCCCCCCCCCAAATCACTACCAATCCGCCACGAGCATAGAAATCAACCCATCAAATCTCCACCCACTATTGTACCATCTTCAGTAACCATCCAATATCTTCAATATATGTGAATGGCACATGCCCATCACCTAGTGCTGCATTCTAGGTTGATATGTTGTTGCTCTCGTGACATACGTTGTATTAAACCCTACAATAAAACACTCATCAGGTCAACCTCTTCGTCCTCTAATTAGTGCAGTGAATTCGATTCAGATAGTTGCCAATAATCAGTTGGCAAACATAGTAGCAAAGTTGCTTATGGAGGTGAAGCAGACATGGATCTGTGACTAACTATGTAGCTCATGCTGTCAATTAGGTGCTAGAGACCATGGGTAAATTATCCAATTTCAAGTGGCCAATTTCAAAAGTAAAGAATCTTACAATTTAAATCGACTATGTTGTGGCAAATAACAGATGAGGAGGAGATTGTAAGGCCTGGGGTGACGAGATTTGCCACAACGTTCCTAATAGAGCAAAGCAT
The DNA here is from genome assembly GCA_030789695.1 of Scilla litardierei. Taxonomy (NCBI): domain Eukaryota; kingdom Viridiplantae; phylum Streptophyta; class Magnoliopsida; order Asparagales; family Asparagaceae; genus Scilla; species Scilla litardierei. Next base: position 105,181,903 of record CM061137.1, on the reverse strand, counting down.
GTAAAAGAAAGGAACGCTAATATTTATATTCTTAGATAACTGGTGGCTAAAGTGCAAGCTTGCAAGGATGCCTAAGGGGAAGCGGGTTAATGGCACAGTGATGGAAAAGAGCCCTTGGGGCCGATGGTGAATATCATCAAGGTGTACCAACTTTTGTTTCATTTCTTAAGTTGTTGATAGTAATTACAACGCATATTTGGGTTTTGAGGACAGTATGTTAGAGGACATGAAGCACGAAATTGGAGGTTTATAAGATTGAGAAAATTGAGCACAAGCTGATGCTTGACATCACAGAAGAGAAGCTGAAGGATAGAATGTATTTCCATCTACACATGACAATACAGTACCTCAATACCTTCTATTTCCATCAGAGATTTAAGTGGCAAAGAATTAGAAAGATACATGATGGATTCATTGTTGTGACTGAACTTTTGTATCCAACTGTCAGATGCAGACACAAATGTGAGGCATTAAATTGGATATGTACAGAGACCACATGGAATACTTCGCAAGGCATGTGGCAGTTGACATGTGCAAGAAGGTTGATGTCAACCCAACTAAAATTGACTAAGAAATATTTTAAAATCATTTACATGGTGGTAATGGGCTATTATGAAAAAGTGAGCCTAATAATTGTTATTGAATATAATTACAGCCACCTAGCGGTATTTGCATAATGGTAATTTCTTGATGATGGGGATGACTGTGATGAAGGCCCTCAAAATTGACTAGCAGCTCCCTTAGATGTGAGAAACTGCAGCAGATTCAAGTGGGCAAAATGGAAACCATCTAAAGTGTTATTACTTACAGTAAATTTTCTTGCCATTTGATGATTAATGAAAAACAATAATTGTAAATCCGAACAAAAAAAGGTATAGATTAGAGTCTAGCAGTCTGGAAGACCTTGTGTACTGTTGAAATAAAAAAGAAGTTTGATTTCAACCCAAGTAAAATTGTGAGTAATATTTTAAAATCATTTGCATGGTGGAAACGGGGTACTATGAAAATTGAGCCTAATAATTGTTATTCAATACAATTACAGCCATGTAGTGGTATTTGCATAATGGTGATTGCTCGATGATGGGGATGATTGCGATGAAGGCCCTCAACTTGATTAGCAGCTCCTTTAGATTGAGAAAGTGGAGAAACTGGAGCAGATTCAAGTAGGCAAAATCAAAACAATCTAAGGGTTATTATTTATAGTAAATTTTCTTGCCATTTATGATTAACGGAAAACAATAACTGTAACCATCCAAAAACAGAATAGATTGGAGTCTAGCCGGCTGAAAGACCTTGTGTACGTCAAGTTCAATGCTTAGATCAAGACCAAGAACAAAATCACAAGGATAATAATCCACTTCAGTCGGATAACCGCAACAAAGCACATTCTTAGATAGTGGGTTTAGTAAATTGGATGAAAAGTGATCACATGCCCAGGCCTTGCCTGGTGGATGCTAGAGATGATATCAAGTGAATATAATGCTACCCAAGAGTGCATTAGTGAAAGGTTCATTGCTACATGGCGTGGAGAGAGTAGTACCTAGAAGGGATCATTCATGAAATTCTGGATGTCAGAACAAGTATAAGTACGTGGACATGGACTTGGATGACGAAGGTGATATTTGTGTGGAGCACGATTTGGAACAGGATGATAACACTCAAGACACCAACCGAAGAAGGACTAGAAGCTATAAACATTAGACATTAGGCATTTTGACTTTGGATTTGGCATTGTATTAGTGAAACTTAATTGCCTTGATAGCCTTCATGTTTATCTTTAATCTTGTGACATTGGTATTCTGCATTTGCAACTTATTAAATATGAATTTGTGTATTCTGTGCTATTCCATTTGTTCTTTATTTATTCCAATTTCAAGGGATTGAAATATTCCCACTTCATTAACTTTTCCTATATTTATTGCAGTTAATTTGTTGCTAAATAGTTAGTTTTTTCATGTATTGTTTAGTGAATTTGATGGATCATGGATACCATAATGATAGTACAGTTTTTAAGTACGTATCACAATAGCACTTTTTAATTATTTATTTTGCTAGTTTGTATGCAGTTTGGCAACTTTAAGTGTTAATAAATATTGGTTGTATTGTTTTAATACCAATAATAAGGAATCTTTTAGAATTTTTCTGAATTTTAGTAACTTTAGGTATCATATTAAACAATAAAAAAATAAAAAAATTATTAAAAATGTGTATGCTCGTAGGTGTCACCGCTGGTACTCATCGACACCTAGCACATAAGTAAACAGTGATTATGTCCATCCTATCGTAGATTACGCCATTAAATGAGGATATGCACGCTGCAATCACAATGATAGATGGGCATGTTATCAAGTTTGATAATGTCAATATCATAGTGTAGGTGGGTCAGTTATTTCAGACGAGTGTACGTGCTTTGGTTACGGGCCGGTTTGGATTTAGAAACCAATTTTCCTAGGGGAAAAAGTGATAAATTGATTTATATACAATTTCAAAAAATTGATTTTTCCTATTTGTATGCAGAGAAAATGACCAATTCCATCCTTTCCCTTTTTTTGCTTTATCTTTTTTTTGATACATCGGAATAAAGTTCTTTTTGCTTTTTCGAGAAAAGTAGATATGAGAAATGAAGGACACAACTTTGCTATTACTAAAAGGATCAGTGTCTATATCGCCGGGAGGAAAGAAGAGAGAGAACCCGTAATTGATTTTACTAATAGAGGGTGTCAGATTTCTACCCACTTTCGCCCAAAATGTTCTTAAACGGGTTTCTTAAAAAGTATGAGGTGGAAAGTCTTTTTTGCGTGTTTTTTCTTGTGTATACCAACTCATCAAAAATAATAGGAAAATGTTTCGAGGAAAGTAATGATGAAATGGGTGTGCAGCCCATTGCTCCTTTCCTATGATGTTTTTGCAAAAATCTGACACATTTTCGTTGCTTTTCCCAGAATAGTTTCCTATTAGTTGAATGAGTAGAAAAACTAAGATAGGACACAAAATAGGGTTGTCACGTCAGACTTTTTTCAGAAAGCCCAGTTCATAACATGTTGGGGCAGAAATTGATAGAAATCTGACACCCTCTTTAAAATTGGATCAACAATCTTTTCTCTTTCCTCCTTTGTCCCACTGGTGATAAAAATACTTATCATTTTAATAATAAACTAGTTTCCTTCCTTTTCTCAAATCTAATTTCCTTGACAATATAAACAACAGAAATGAAAGAAAATGGTTTCTTTGACAAAAATCTGAAGAATTTCCTTTACAAACAAACAAAAAAATCAGAAGCTAAAGAAGCCTATATCTTGATTTTTCTATGAAATATGAAAATTGGTTTCCTAGAACGGAACAACCTTTAAGGCAAGATGAGAGGAGTTTTATGAGACGTACAACGATTTGAAACCATCTATCAAGATCTGATAACGTTTTCAGTCCGCCTACTTTCTTATCCATCTCCCTCTTTTATTCATGGTATTTATCACCAAAACTTCTATACCATTTAACTTCTAAAACTATATGTGTGTCCTGCACCAACTAGATAGCTACGCTTACGAAAATTAAAGTATATAACAGGAACAAGAAATTATATGTGTTTCTTTTGGAAAATAATTAAAAATTATGTCATCAGAGTCAAGGTTAATCCCTTAAATGTATAGTACATATGTTAATCTAACAAAAAACAATATTTTGAGACCAAGAAAAGAGGTTGTTTTATAAATCTGCTACATGTATAAAAACCATCACTTCGTTCTGTCACACTGTCTCATTCTGTCCTCTGCACATGGAGCCGGATTTGTTTTAAACTTGCTTAAACCCCGAATCCGGCCCAAATGAGTACTTCCAAAACTTAATCTTAGAGCAGCCGCACTCAGTTTTTTCCCCATAAGACTAGAATTTCTGTTTTGTTTTTTTTTTGGGCACATATTTAATCATCTCGTAATCTATTATACATTTGAGGGGGAGAATCTTCTGACTAGGAAAAACAAGTTGATATAAGAGTGTTCTGGATTTATCCACGTCAGCATGTAAGGCTGAGATCGTTTTCTGTGGGATCCACCAGGCTATGGGTCTGGCTCTAGGTGTGGGCTTGGGTCCATGAGAAAATAATTGATGGGGTGAATTGATGGGCGGGTGTGAGATGTTGACATTGATGAGGGTGAATTGATGGGAGGGTGGGGGATGTTGATGTGTGACAGACATAGAGATTTGATGGATGAGATGGGAAAAGAGATGTTGCTGGGAGAGAGTTGTTGTGATGTTGACAGATGTGAAGGGGGGTTGGAACCCATGAGGGCATGTCTGTTTTCTAGTATTTCTAGCATTATACATAAGTAGACAGAAGTCTAGCCTATAAAAATTTCAAAAGGCATGTGACATATACACTGCACGTGTATGTTTGGTTCCATGTCAAAAAAAGCTTTGAGCGACAATATTTCCTTCGTTTGGTGTCCATTTTATGTTTCGTTGGTACCGTTGGAAAGCTTATGAAGAGTAGACTCCATTGATACCAATTTTGTGACATTTCTTTGGCGTTTTCATCGAGTAGATCCTATCTTATTCGAAAGGCAAAAATTTGACATGAAAAGGCCAAAGAAAGGCCACAAAATTGGTTTCAATGTATTCTACTCTTCATAAGCTTTCCTACGGTACCAATGACGCATAAAACGGATACCAAACGAAGGAAATATCGCCGGTCAAAGCTTTTTTTTTGAATTTGTCACAGAACCCAACATACACCGCGCGGTATATATAGCACGGGTCTTTCAAAAAGGTGATTTTTCTCTTCCATTTTTGTACAGATTTGGATTGTGACTAAAATTCGTCACTCCCTCATTTTTGTATGTAAAGCACCAAAAAAAAATCCCATTGACAGCACTACAATCGCATATAAAATATTAAAAAATAATTTCTAAAAAGACATGGTTCGTTTCAAACATGAACAAAAACACTAGGGTCATGTTTAGGAACGGAGAAACCCCTCGCGTAGGATTGGATTTTCACACCCTCCATTTTATGCTCAAATTTTCAGTTTCTCCTGTAAGTTTCCCAAACGGGGCCTAAATCCTCAAAAAAATTCTAAACGGAAAAGCATAGAATCACCATTCGAGCAAGCAATCAACAACCCAAATAATTTCTAAACCCCTAGAAACAAGAACACGCAGGCAAAGAATCCAAGATCGGATCTTGGTGAAGAGGGTCGAAGCGATCGATACCTTGATCTGGCTGGAAACGGTCGGCTGAACGCTGATCGAGACAGAAGCTCTGGTAATCGAAGCCATTAGAGAGAACAGGAAAGGAAGAGATTTAGAGAGGGAATTCAAGCGAGAGAATGCGACGAGCACGAAGAGCGTGCGCAGTTGAGAGAAACGGCCGTATTTAAAGGGGAAAAAGCGTTGGGGAATTGCTTTGCGCACGACCGTTTTTACTTTTACAAGTTAGTCTTCTGCTCCCACGCACCACCCACGTATTTACAAGTTTGTTACTACTGAAATTAGTTATTGTGCTTAACCAATGACAAATTTTTGAAAATGCACATGGGTGCTCACAAGGGCGGAGCTAGGAATCCAAGCTCATCTGGGCTAGAAAAGTTATTGAAAAGTAATATAGGTTACACGGATCAAAGTAAGGACAAGCAAATACCAGATTAATGTCGGGATCCATGCAGAATCAAAAAGCAACCCGGGCCACAGCCCAGGTCCATTACAACATGGATCCGCTCTTGGGTGCTCACCGGTTGAACGGCGGCGGGTGGCAACGCCGTCCCGTCCTCCGACCTCCCAAGCTCCTCTCTTCCTCTTCCATCGCCCCCTTAGGGGGGCCAAAAAGCTCGTTGGCCCGTTACCCGACTTACCCAGCCTGGTCAACGAGCCGGCCCGGCCCGGGCCCTGCACCGTTGACCGGGCCGCGAGCCAAGCCCAGCATGGCTCCATGGTCGGTCTTCCATGGGGTCCCTGCCCAGATCCGGCTTGGCCCGGCATAGGCCGACCCCCGCGGGGAACCCCTGGGAACGATCATTTGGCCGTTCCCAACGGCCAAGGACGGTCATTTGGCCGTTCCCAAGGCCACTATGGGCCTTTTGGTCTTTTGGGTAAAAGACCAAAAAAAACCTCAACGGTCATAAAACGATCATTTGGCGGGGGGGTCGATCTTTTTACACTCAAAACATTTATATAAATTGCTCCGCAGCCCCTCTCATTTTCTTCACACCTCTCATACCATCTACTCTCTATTCTCATACACTCTGCCAGGTTCAAGCTCTCAAGTCTCAACTCTCCGGCCCTCAACTAGCAATCTTCATTCGCTCTCAACTCTCTGGAAATTAGCAATCTCCTTGCACTCTCAAGCTATATCTGCTCTCTACTCCACTAGTAACCCTGCAATCAGGTTCCTTTTAATTTTAATTTTAATTATAAATTAGCATAATGTCCTGAGTCAAGTGCTCGAAGCGCTGACGCAGCTCATCCTTATTCATTTCTTGAAGAAACTGAGTCTTAAAAAGTTCCTTAAATTTCTCCCATGAGATAAGCCCTGATAGATGAAGTGCCTGCACATCCCACCAGTCTCGAGCCTGATGTGTCAATTGCCTCTTCGCGACATCCACCCAACCATCCTGTGGGTATCCCACTGCAGTCCGGTCATCCTTCGCATGTCTCAACCACTCATCGACCTCTAGAGGGCTCTCCTTGCCTGAGAAGGATCTCGAATGCTGCGCTCTAAAACTGCCTGAAGCCTCCCATCTTCTGGGTCGGGATACTAGCCACCTTCTCGTCCTGCTGGCTCAAATGCTCTAAAATCTCCATTAGAGACGATTCAGACGAGGCCATATCAGATGAAGGTGTTCTGTTCCTGGACATCCCGTTCCCACCGTCCATACTGTAGGAAGGAACAAAATAATAGGGTTCAGAACATACTAACGAAGTATAACATTGGAGCTTTTTCAGTACCACAAAAATCATGTCACTTCCTGCTCTTCCATATGCAGAAGACATGTAGCATGACAAGTCCGTCGTAGTATTCAGACGCATGGCTTTGAGCACTTATATTCCAAATACTACTATGCATTAATTGTGATTAAATTAATCCATATACGCATGCCACTACAACATACTGGAATAGTACAAAAAAGAAAAGTACAACAAAATTAAATATGCAGACAAAGAAGGAAAACAAAACATTTCATAATATTAAACAAAGGTACATTATATATACGTCGTCTGTACAGGGGGTACAAAAGTTGGGGTAAAACCCAAAGAAACCACAACCCCACAAAAGAAAAACAAACGGTGTCCACATATTGTACAACCCACTCCCTAGTTTACCCCAAGGAAATCCAACTGTACAAGATCGCCCGTGGTGGGCTCCGTCTGTACCTCGGTGTGGGAAGCGTACTCCTAAGGCTGGTCTTGTACTCAGTGTCTTGCTCCTATCCCTGGAAAAGTAAATGGGACACGTCAACACGTGACCCAGTAGAAATACCTAACTAAACAGTCTAAACTAGGTAAAGTCCAGTTTCAGAACCAGTCTACCCTAACTAAGGTCTACCTATAGGAAGTACACATGTCCACAGATTAATGCATAAATTAAAACATGTTACATCATTCATGTGCTGAAAAGTAGTTGAGGAACAAAAGAACATTAAGAAACAATATTCAAATGTCAATGACATTAGTTTTAAAGTTTTGCGATTAATTATTGTTAAGGCCAAAATTGACCGAGACAGTTGTCAAGCTGACGTAGACCCCTGATGCTGAGTCGGAGCCTCGTCAACAGGTGAAGTGGGACCCTGGGATGGAAGAACTCGGGGCGAGTGATGGCAGTTGACGATGGTGCGGTGCTCGATCGACCTTCGGGCAGTTGAAACGTCGATCGCTTGAGGCTGGGGGGCTCGGTAACAACCGTCGACACTGGACGATGACCGTCGATCTGCACCACATGGACACGTTAGGGGGGTCGGATCTGGGTTCCGAGCCAAATCCCCTCCGATGCTTAAGTCAGTGTGGGAACTTAAGGAAGAGATGGAGCTTGGTGCAGTTGAGAACGACCCACGGAGGTTCGTCCCAGGACTAGCGGTGCAAGCTCGAATGTATAAGAAATATCAGTTGAGAAAGTAGAGTTCTATGTCTTAGACCTCGTATCTTGGAAGAATGGAGCCCTTTGCCTTTGTTCTTCTGTCCCTTTATAGGCGGTTCCTCCCCGATTGCATGTAACAGTCCCTCATTGATTCGGGAACGATCTCCTCCGGGATTTGGGGGTAACGGCTACCCATTTATTCGGCCCTATTAATCTCCCATCGAATATTGGCGCATGCCTAACGGTCGAATGACCCGTTCGTCTGACTCAGCAACACCCTTCTCCGAGCGGCAGGTATCGGGTTGCGGGTGCCTAACGGGTCGGGTGCTCAGATACTCCAATAGGGTCCACACCCGTGCACTAACAATGGCCCACATCATTCGGGCCTCAAAAGTTGCACCGATTGAGACCGTATGATGTGCTATCTTCTTAAATACACACGGTTCTCGAAACATTTGATTAGATTTATGCCGCCAAAACCCTTTCATCTTTGAACTGATCTTTGCCGCTTCTTATGGCCTGCTCCAGACACGTGTTGTCCATCGACCGTTGGTTGAATTTCTTCGTATAAGAAGAAAAGCGAGGAAGAAGAAGAGATCTTTTCACTTCATCTTCCTTCTCGCCTCAAAAGCTTGCTTCCAGCGTTGTCTTTTCAAAGATCGCTTGCTTTCCTTAAGGTATTCCCCCCTGACCGATTCTGACTCTCTCTAGATCCGTCGGGTATGTTTGCTCCGGTCGTACTGAAGGAACCGTCCTACGAGGAGCTCATGGCGCGCCTTTGGTCCTGGAAAGGGAAAAAGAGTTTGGATAGAACCAGACCTTCCCATTCGCCTGAGGGATCGGAGCTCGAAGGTTCCCAAAGTTATCCTAGAGATGGCCCCCAGGTTTTTCCTCTATCTAATCGCTGAGGTCTGGCGAGATTGTTTTTGTCATCTTTTTAGGGTTAGAGTACCTAATTTGGATGAGAGAGTATGTTTTCCACTGAAGAGTGAGGTGGAGGAGTATCTTAAAGCTTTTCGTCTAGGACTCTGGTTCCCCCTTCATCCATTCATCGTAGAGGTTTTGTGCTCTTCGGAGCTTTCTGTTTGTAGACTTGCTCCTTAAGATTTTCCCCCTTAGTTGGCTTCATCGTGTTGTGTGAGCTCTGTGGGGTCCGACCGACCCTCGAGCTATTCAGGTACTTCTTTAGGATAGTATCTGACCCTCGCTGAGTGTGGTACCATATTCCTGCTTGCCCTGGAACGAGGCTCATATATGACCTTCCGATTTTCGACCCTGGGTGGGAGGATACCTTTATGTTTGTCGTCCTTCCCGAACCGGTTCTGTTGCTCAATGGTTGGAGTTCTCTGAATCCTGGGCTTGCGGAAGAGTCTAGGTTATCAACAGAGGCGGTCAGAGCCAGGTTGTTGCCAGACAAGGATGAGGCAGTGAAGCTCCTTCTGGGTCGTCTGAGGCAAGAAATGTCGACTTAGAATTTGTTGGATGATCATACGTTGAAGACCATTTTGTAGAGCCCGGGTAATGTATTTTGACTCTATGTCTTTATCTTCAACACTCACGATAATTATATCCGTCCTTTGCAGATATGACTAACGAAAATCGATGGAGCGGTGATTCCGATATAGACCGAGTTTGGAGGGAGCAGCGGAAGAAGAAAAGAAGCGTCGAAAGGTCGGGCGCCTGTGCTGAAAGGTCAATCGCACGTGTCGAGGGGTCCAGCTATCGGTCTCCTCACCCAATAAACCAGAGCTCTTCTTTCGAGGGATGGGAGATTAGGCAGACCTCCAGGACCTCTTTCTGAGCCTCCTCGAGAGAGGCCTCTAGCCAGGGCCCCGTGCGGCCCGTCGTGCCCCTGGCCTCCGTCGTGGTTGCGGAGCCGCAAGTGGTGGTTGACGTCGATGCTACCGACATTGCTGAGCCGACCGAAGCGGTCGGCCAGAAGAGGGAGATGCCCTCCCACGGGGAGGAGGAGTCTGGAAAGAGGAGGCAAGTGGAGGAGGAGGGTCCCTTGGGGAAGGGTAGGGGGTCGCTCCTCTTGAGCCTAAGTGGGTGGTGGAGACTCCTTCGGCATCTCAGGCCCCCGTGACGCCCCTTCTGGATCAGTGGCCCTAGAGCGACATTATGTTGCCCGTTCCTTTGGTCGGCCTGATCCCTGCGAAGTTCGATCGAGCGTTACTGCTCAATCGGCTTGCGTCTCGATCCTTTGGGCCGGTACAAGGTGACTTTCACCTACCTCCCTTCACCATTGGAAAGGAGGAGTCGACCTTGCTGGATTTCGGGACGACTGCTCGGTTGGTGGAGAACTCAATTCTCCCTAGGGATCTGGAGCTTCTACAGAGGTTGGACCTCGAAAGGGTGGCCAACTTTTTTGTGGGGAGAGGATACCAGGTACGTCTAGCCAACTTTTTTGTCGCCTGAGTCCTTGTTTATTGTCGCCCGAATTAGTCGTTCTTTGACTAACCCCCTTTTGCAGATGTCAGTTCTCAGAGCCGTGTTGCACCGTCAAGTTGCCGACTTGATCGAAGGAGTTCGGCGGGTGGCAGACGCAGAGCACAGAGCGTTCGGCCTCGAGGCTCGGATGAAGGAGGCGGAGGAGGCCCTGGGGAAATCCCTCGTGGATAAGGCGGCGGCCGAGTGGGTAGCTGCAGAGTCTAAGGACAACCTCTCGTCATCATCGGACCTCTACAAATCTATCGAGCTTCAGTGGCAGGTGGAGAAGTCTCAACTCGAGGCAGAGCTCGACCCCTCTTGGAAGGAAACGGTCGAGCTTCGGGCCAAAGCTTGCGACTCTGAGAGGTGGGTGGAAGCTTGCAAGGCGAAGGTGGCTGAGCTTCAGGCCAAAGTCACTGGGCTCGAGGAGGCCGCTGCGAGGGGAAGATGGATCTAACGGCAAAGTTTACAAAGGTGTTGTAGGCTTTTACCAATGTCTTTGCGTCCGGAAGTGCTCCTCCTCCCTCTTAGGCCGGCATGCCTTAGTTTAGGCTTCTTGTAATTTTCTTTTATTCAAATAAATGAAAACTATTTGCAAGCTTGGTATGCTGTCGTATTTCTTTTTACTTGAATACATGCGTGTGTATGGCCCCTCGACGACCCAACTTAAATTTCATAGAAATCTTTAGGCAAGTTTTGTCGTTGATAAGTTAGGCGCATTTAATCGATGAACGCAACCTTTTAAACCATAAATCACGCTTCCTTGGGTAGCGAGGGGCGAAGCCCCTTCGACATATGGCTGACGAGCATCGGGGGTCGTTCAATGGTGAGGGGGGATCCCTCGGCTCACGACTGATGACAAGAGTCATTCGGTGGTGAGGGGCGAGGCCCCCTTTGACTTACATCCGACGAGCATCAAGGGTTGTTCAGTGGCAAGGGGGAATCCCGCGGCTTACAGCTGACGAGCGTCGAGGGTCGTTCAGTGGCAAGGGGGAATCCCTCGGCTTATGGCTGACGAGCGTCGTGGGTTGTTCAGTGACGAGTGGGGATCCCTCGGCTTACGATTGACGACAAAGGTCGTTCGGTGGCGAGGGGCAAGGCCATTTTGACTTACGGCCAATAAGCACCGGGGGTCGTTCAGTGGCAAGGGGGAATCCCTCGGCTTACGGCTGACAACAAGGATCGTTCGGTGGCGAGCGACAGGGCCCCTTCGACTTATGGCCGACGAGCATAGGGGGTCATTCAGTGGCAAGGGAGAATCCCTCGGCTTACGGCTGACGACAATGTTTTAGAAGGTTGTTTTGACTGATGTCAAAAAACAACCGACTTTGTATTCATTATGAACAGGTATATGATAAAAGACAAAGATAGATTTCAATCATTTACCCCTATTAGTACAATCACTGATAGTACTTTCATAAGTGCTCAGCGTTCCAAGGATGAGAAAGTTCCATATCATCCAAAGTAGCGAGTCGGTAGGTGGCAGGACCGAGTACATCGATCACTGTGTAAGGTCCTTCCCACTTCGCAGTGAGCTTCCTTTGCTTGAGAATCTCGAGAGTGAAAGCAGCCTTACGCAGCACCAAGTCGCCTACACGGAAGCTGCATTCGTGGACCTTTGAGTTGAAATAGCGAGCCATGCATCCTTTTTGTTCGATGAGGGTTGCCAGAGCCTGTTCGCTGACCTCGTCCACCAGTTGTAGGTTGAGCTTGAGGCCTTCTAATTTTCTTTCTTCATCATTGTATTGGAGATGAAGCAGTCGTTCATTGACCTCTACTGGGACGACAGCTTTGCGTCTGTAGGCCAGCATGAATGGCGTTTCCCCCGTCGAGGTTTTGTGGGTCGTTCTGTACGACCATAGTATGCCGGGGATTTCGTTCGGCCAAGTCCCTTCGAGCCCGGTTATTCTCTTCCGAAGGGGCCCAAGGATGCTTTTGTTGGCTGCTTCTGCCAATCCGTTCGACTGGGGATGGGTGACAGAGGCAAAGTGCAACTTGATCTTCAGCTCTGAGCAGAAGTCTCTGAAGCCGGCACTGTCGAACTGTGTCCCATTGTCCATCACTATGGATTGCGGGATGCCAAAAGGACAGACGATGGACTTCTAGATGAAGCTTCAAGCTTCCTTCCAGGTGATCTGGGACAGCCTTGATCCACTTTGTGAAGTAGTCGATCTCTACTATTAGGAATTTCCTTTGCCCACTCGCTTGCTTGAATCGACCAAGGAGGTCTAGTCCCTACTTGGCAAAAGGAACTGGACTGATGATGTGACTCAGATTAGTTGGTGGAGCCGAGCTGATCTTTGAGAACTCTGGCAGGTCGAGCACCTTCGAACATATTTGACGGCATCTTTGAACATCGTTGGCCAAAAATACCCTTGTCGTACGGCCTTCAAATCTATCGATTTTCCCCCGCAGTGGTTTTCACAATCGCCCTCGTGGATCTCTAGGATCACGTAGTGTGCTTCCTACGGGGCTAAACATTTAAGGTAGGGAAGATGCCATACCTGGTCCATCATCTTTTGTACAATGAACCATCTAGCAGGACGAATTGGTAGGCCTTCCGTTCTAGATTTTGTGCCTCCACTGGGTCGGTCGGTTTCTCTCTTGTGTTCAGGTAACGGATTATAGGATCCATCCAAGTGATCCTTTGGTCTAGACTTAGTAGCTCTTGTGCCAACCCGCTGGGATGGAGTAGACATTGTACATACACGGTCCGACTAAGTCCCACATGGGAGGAGGATGAAAGCTTCGACAAGGCGTTGACGTGCATTTATATTTCATATATTCACGCACGTTTTCTTTTGTGTTTCTCCATATTTTCCGCCGTCTTTTATTCGTTTTCTCGTATTTTCTCGTTTTCTTTCACTTTTCTTTGTTTCTCCATGTTTGCAGGAGATTGCCCACGTAGGGGACGTTTAACGACGATATCTCAAGTCCCCGGAGCAACGGGAGGAGTCACACATGATCCAGGGGGTCAAACGACGAAGATTACATCTTTCAGCCCCTCACCCGGTCGGTTGGTCATCTCCAACCGATCGGGTGATGCACGCGTGCACCACCCGGTCTCAACCGGAGCTCAAGTGAAAGTCACCCGACCGGTTCACAGGCCGGTTCAACGGGGGCCAACTCTCTGTCTTTTTAAGCCAAATTCCAACCGATCGGGTGACTCTCACCCGATCGGTTCATCTGTAGCTGATGCTAAGGAGTCGAGACACGGTTACCCAACCGATCCCTTCACCCGATGGCACCAAGATCCAACCGGTCACTCCAAGAACTCAACCGACCGGTTCATATGACCGGGTGAAAGTCCGCCGTTTTCTGTTCATTATTTGTAATGGATCACCCGATCGGTTGACTTGTCAACCGATCGGGTGATACGAGATCCTATAAATAGGACCCCTAGGGTTCCAGAAATGGGGGGAGCTGTTAGTTTTTACTGTTTTCTCCTATTGTGACGGCTGTAATTACTTTTCTATTGTAAGTGTTCGGATCTTTCTTAAACTTTAGTATTATCTTAATTGATCTACTACCTTCGCATTCCAATCGTCTGATTATGATTTCAACGGTTCATTTTCGTTTAGATCGCTTTTTAATGAATATTTGTGAGTAGTTCCCAAATCTGGGATTTTGGCGGAAACCCCTTCGGGGGCTCTTCCCGATGCATCCATAGGGTTAGGAAATCGATAGGGATTGGGAATCTAACGGTTACGCGGGGTGTTTTATTGTCATCGGCGGGAAAAAGACCGCCTTTGACCATTGGGCCACGGGGGAATAAACTTGGCGGTTGACTCCCTAGCCATAGCTCACGCCCTTAGCGTAGACGCCGAATCCTAGCACGCGGGAGCGGCAGGATGAGACGTTGGGAGTTATCGTTGCGAGCTTAGTGCTCCCGGAATCGATCAGTGTTAATGGACACGGGAGTGCCCACTGATCGAATCCGGGAAGTCCGGTGTATCATCCTGGGCACCGACCGGAATATCGGGCCCATGGGATGCCGGTACCACTTTCAGAGGCAACGTCTCACATTAGACCCTAATTCCGATCGCCATCCTACCCGTAGGCCGCATCGGCGAGAGTCGCTCGTTGGGGTGGAAACCAAAGTCCCGGGTTTATTTTCTTATTGTTCATACCTTGCATTCCTTTCCGTGACAACCCATCAACCGATTCGGGCTAGCTCGCCCACGGGGTGATTTTGGTCCTCCTTGACACAAGCACATCCTAGCCTACCTGTGTTCGACCCCCAAGCCACACTACAACACCGTGCGCTTGCGGTTACAAATATCTAAACCCCCACGCGGGTCCCCCGGCCATGTAAACCGGGGGCACACGTCAAGTTTATGGCGCCGTTGCCGGGGAGGCAACGTGCTTGTTATTTTAGGATCTCTTGAACCCTAGTGTCTAGCTCTTATCCATACCTCGCGATAATTTTCGCACTCTACACTTTTCAATTTCACTTGGACATACTGTGGATAGTAATTGTATAGTGCTAATTGACTGAATCGCCGTGCTTCCATCGCAACTTTCGGTTCCCGTTTATGCAACCCGTGCTTTTGACCTGTTTGCCACTTGTGCAGTTCTCTCTCTCTCCTTTCATATAAGATCCTGGCCCCACGGCGAGGATGTTGCATGCAGTTTCAGGAGACATCTAGGATCACTCTCACCATATCCGCTGTTTGGCGCAGAGCTTAGCGGAATCAATGAATACTTCGAATATACTATCCCTTCTATCTGACGTCGTGGAAAGTCAGAGGAGATATCGAGACACGCAGGAGCACCTTGCCACGACAACTCTCTTTCCTCATGATGAAGTGGCGTATATCGACAACCCTGGTCCCGAATTTAGTGAAGAAGAGTTGTCCTCGGAGTTTTGTCAGGAGAACCATCCGACCGGGTTTGTAGGCTACGCTGGACATGAATCAATCTATCCATTGCAGACTTCTATTGAGCGTCCCCGATCTTTGGACAATGAGGAAGCTAGAAACAGTTGTGGGGAACCATCGACGATTAAAACCTGTTTTCACCTACAAGCCTTCTTCCCGGACAATTATTATGAGCTTGAAAGAGACTCGGTGCCTTCCTCGATCGTCCCCACTATACCTTGCGAAACTTTGCCATGCGGAACTGCGGCCGAGGGTGAGATTCCGGATGCTGGCTTCCGAGAAATCCACGAAGAACTCCTCTCCCTTGAGGATGCTCAGCTTGAGAAGTATGCATCGGGGCCTTAAGAAGTTGAGATGAAAGAATTACCGCCGGGACTAAAATATGAATATTTGGGAGCTGGCTCGACCCTTCTGGTCATAGTCAACTCTTCACTGCCCGAAGACCAAATGACCAAACTTCTTGGTGTTTTAAAAAGGTTTAAAGGAGTTTTCGGATATGCAATTGAGGATTTAAAAGGGGTTAGCTTAGGCCTCTGCTCACACAGAATTCTACTTGAAGATGAGCAAGCCTCCTCGATTGAGCCACATCGGAGGCTAAATCCCATAATGATGGAGGTTGTAAAAAAGGAGATTGTTAGGCTTTTACATGCCGGTATTATATACCCTATCTCCGATAGTCGCTGGGTTAGCCCGGTGCACGTCGTACCCAAAAAGGAGGAATGACGGTG
Source organism: Scilla litardierei (assembly GCA_030789695.1). NCBI lineage: Eukaryota > Viridiplantae > Streptophyta > Magnoliopsida > Asparagales > Asparagaceae > Scilla > Scilla litardierei. Next base: position 105,165,804 of record CM061137.1, on the reverse strand, counting down.
GTTCGCAACGAGAAGAACGAGCTAATACCAACGAGGACCGTCGCGGGGTACAGGATGTGCATTGACTATAGAAAGCTGAACAAGGCTACGAGGAAGGATCATTACCCTCTCCCCTTTATTGACCAGATGCTCGAGAGACTGGTGAAGCATAATTATTTCTGTTTCATGGACGTGTATTCAGGATTTCTTCAGATCCCTATTCATAACGATGACCAGGAGAAGACGACTTTCACTTGCCCGTTCGGGACATATGCCTATAGAAGAATGCCGTTCGGACTTTGTAATACCCCTGCTACATTCCAAAGACGCATGTCCGCTATCTTCTCCGACTACTCCCAAGACATCATAGAGGTTTTCATGGACGACTTCTCTGTCTATGGAACTAAGTTTGACTCGTGCCTCAGTAATCTAACTAAGGTCCTGGAGAGATGTCAGGAAAAGGGACTAGTCCTAAATTGGGAGAAGTGCCACTTCATGGTCCAAGAGGGAGTTGTCCTGGGGCACGTCATCTCTTCGAGGGGAATAGAGGTTGATAAGGCTAAAGTTGAAGTGATTGAAAAGCTTCCACCACCGCTCAATCTTCGAGGAGTCCGTGGTTTCTTAGGACACGCGGGATTCTATCGCCGCTTCATAAAATACTTCTCGAAGATTTCCAGGCCGCTGACCCAACTCCTCGTGAAAGACGTGCCTTTCGTCTTCAGCGAGGAGTGTATGGAGGCCTTCCGCACTTTGAAGCAAGCTTTAATTTCCGCGCCTATAATACAGCCACCGAACTGGAATCTCCCCTTTGAGCTGATGTGTGACGCTAGTGATTATGCGGTTGGTGTCATCTTGGGGCAGAGGAAGGATAAAAATCTTCATGTCATATATTATACGAGCAAAACCCTTGATGCCGCCCAAAGAAATTATACTACCACGGAAAAAGAATTGCTCGCGGTCATCTACGCCATGGATAAGTTCCGACAATATCTCGTGGGGCCAAGGTGATCGTGCACACGGATCACGCGGCTCTTAAATACCTATTGAGCAAGAAAGAAGCTAAGCCGCGACTCATTAGATGGATTCTCCTCCTCCAGGAATTCGACCTGGAAATCAGAGACAAGAGGGGGGCGGAGAATGTTGTTGCTGATCACCTGTCCAGGATGCCTACCCTCGATTTAAACGCTACGCCGATCGATGATTCACTCCCTGACGAGCATCTCTTCTCTGTCTCTTCCTCCTGGACCCCCTGGTACGCCGACATCGCAAATTATCTGGCTTGTGCCATCGTCCCCCACAATGTGAGCTTTCAGTAGAAGAAGAAATTTTTTCACGAGGTCCTCAAATTTTATTGGGATGACCCCCACCTATACAAAACCTGCAATGATGGGGTGATACGAAGATGCGTCCCTGAAACTGAGGCGACCTCCATCATTTCCCACTGCCATGGGCAGCAATGTGGAGGGCACGCGAGCACCTACAAGACCACCACAAAAATTCTCCAAAGCGGATTCTACTGGCCTACTCTCTTCAAGGACACACATGTTTATGTCCAAGCCTGCGATAAGTGCCAAAGAGCTGGGAATATCTCCAAAAGGAATGAGATGCCTCAACAATACATCCTGGAGGTAGAGATCTTCAATGTATGGGGGTGGACTTCATGGGACCATTCCCTTCCTCCTCGGGGAACCAGTATATCTTGGTGGCTGTAGACTACGTGTCGAAATGGGTTGAAGCGATGGCCAGTCCAACCAATGATTCCAGAGTGGTGGCCAAGTTCTTCAAAAGCAACATCTTCCCGTGGTTCGGTGTACCTCGTGTCCTGATCAGTGACGGAGGGAGCCACTTTATAGAGAAGAAATTCGAGGCCCTCTTAAAAAAATACGGGGTACAACACCGGGTGGGGCGTGCCTACCACCTGCAGACCAGCGGTCAGGCGGAAGTCTCTAACCGGGAGATTAAAAGCATAATAGAAAAAACGGTGGCCAATTCTAGAAAGGACTGGTCATCAAAGCTTCCTAACGCGCTTTGGGCCTACAGGACAGCATTTAAAACTCCTATCGGCACGACTCCCTACCGGCTTGTCTATGGGAAAGCTTGCCATCTTCCTGTGGAATTGGAGCATAAGGCATTTTGGGCAATTAAGAATCTAAACTTTGACGCCAAGGAGGTAGGAGGGCACCGGCAGTTACAACTCAACGAGCTCGACGAAATTCGGCTCAATGCCTATGAGAACGCCAAGATCTACAAGGAGAAGCTGAAGCGGTGGCACGATAAGCGGATCTTGAAGAGGGAATTCAAAGAAGGGGACTCAGTTCTCCTATTCAACTCAAGGCTGAAGCTCTTTCCTGGAAAACTCAAGTCAAGGTGGTCGGGACCGTTCCGTGTCACCAAGGTTTTCCCGCATGGGGCTATTGAGATAATGGGAAGGGATGAGCCGTTTAAAGTCAACGGACAGCGTCTGAAACACTATGCAGTTGGAGAACCATAATTCTCTCCGGCCGGATCGCCAACGAGCGACAACTCTTCCTCTAACCCTCCGGATCCTAATTGACCACCGCTAGAGGCGTCGAGCTAAACGACGTTAAACAAAAGCGCTTCATGGGTGGCAACCCAAGTTCTAAACTTTTGCTTCGTTTTTTATAATTTTTTCTACTTTATTTTTCTCTATTTTTATAAATAAATCCAGCCGAAACAACTTCCGTGAAGGGACTTAGACAATCTGTTGGTTTTTGCAGGAAACAAGGCCCCAACCGATCGGTTGATGACTCAACCGATCGGTTGGGATGTATCAGACACAAGCCGCATCTGTCCCCAAATGAACCGATCGGGTGAAGAATGGAGAGACCGGGTGACAGCCCGGGTGATCTGGGGAGAATTCTCGAGAAATTTTTGGGAAAAATCAACCGATCGGTTGAGTTAGTGCACGATCGGTTGAGGCGACCGGGTGAGCAACCCTCAATTCTCGGGAAATTTTTGGGAAACGGTCAACCGATCGGGTGACTATTCACCCGGTCGGTTCACCTGAAGCTGTTGGCCGACAGGAAACTTTCGAAATTTGCCTACCCGATCGGGTGAAAACTCACCCGATCGGTTCAGTTTCGCCCCTATAAATACCCCTACCGCACGATGCCACCACCCGACCCCCGAAAATCCCCTTCACGCGGTTACACACCCTCCAACTGTCGAATCGACCTCCTCCACCCAACATACTGCCCCTAAACCCTCATCCCCACTCACTCCCATACTTCCCCACCCCCGCCACCTTGCCATCGTCGACATTCCATCATCAAAACACCCAAACCCTAACCCTAGCCCCCAAAATTTTTGAAAACCTGTTTCTTGTTGGATCAGCAAGCGGCGGCTTCCTGAATTGTTTCCTCCTACTACGCGTGTCCCCCGGGAGCTTGATCTTGCTACATTGATGGGTAACACTCTTCCACTCTACACATCTCTTACTTCATCTGTAATATCCTAAATTGGTGTTGTACCTGCTTCACTTGCTCTATATCCATCATAGGCACGCCCCCACTTTCATTTTCACCACCCACATAGTCACCATGTCTAAGAAAGGGAAAGAGATTGCATCATCCTCGCGTCGTGATCCGCTCTACGGCCCCTTTTCCCCCTCTTTCCTTGGCATAAACCCTTCTACGGAAGAACAGTCTGACCGTTTGCGAGCACTACTTCATCGCCCGATGAGACCTACACTCTTCGCCGATCGCCCCACACTCGAAGCTCTAGGGCTTTCGAACGGTGTCGCCAGAATTTTCAACTGTATCGGGTGCCATACCCTCTCTTACATCCATGCTCACACACACAGAAATCTCACGCTTGAATTCCTCAGTTCCCTCGAGTTGTTTGATGGGGGTTTCTCCTTCCGCGCTTTCAACTGCGATTTTTCTCTGGGTTTCATCGAGTTGAACAATATCCTCAATCTCCGTCACCCCGATCTTAATACTGAACATTCCACCCACAATCGAACTGACATCTACTCTCAATTCCGGGCTGATGGTGTTTGGCAACGATTTACCCAGTACACCACCTTTCCACCCGAGGCTCTTGCCTCCTACATTATTCACCCGTGTTACCGCCTCACCCATTGCATCCTCGCCAACACTGTTTCGCCCGCGTGGATGTGTCCACTGTATCTAGGGATGAGCTCTTCTTTCTCTATGCCATGTCCGATGACAGGATCCTTGGGCACATCCCTATGCCCATAAACGCCGCTCATTGGATCGTCCACGAAATTTTTGCTGTTAGCCGCGCCAATTCTGGATCCATCTGTTGTGGTGGGATGATCACTCTTATTGTCAGCTGTGTTTTGAGAGTGCCACCCGACCTCCCTATTTTGCCTGGACGTAGCCGTATTGATCGCAATTACTTGATCGATATCAATATGCTCACTCCCTTCGGTGAAGACCGTGCTGTCTACCTCTATGGCCCCGCCTGCGCACCTTTCGCGATCCTGCCACCTTTAGCCCCTTTGCGGCTACCCTACCCCCCATCTCATCTGCCTTGGGAGTTTTACCACGATCCTTGGTATTCTCCATTAGTGCATCTACCACCCTTGGATCCTCCCGATTGGCACCCAACTGTCGGCCCACCTGGTACGATCTTTCTCCACCACAGCCCCCCGGTGCACATCGATCCTCCCGTGCTCCAGCCTGTCGCCCCTCCTTCCCCCATAGGCACACCCTCCTCTTCCTCTGAGGATTCTTTCATTCACTATTCCCCACCCTCCTCCCCCTCCCCCTACCATTCCAGTACCAGCGAATCCGATTGACCCCCCTTGCATATCTCTGCATTTCACGATCACATTTTATTTGCTAGCACTGTCATGTCTAGCTTGGGGGACGTCTATTTTGGTGTGTTGTCGTGTTTTGTTGTTTTTCTCATTTTTGTGTGTGTGCTTATTTTTCCCCTTTTGAGTGTCGTGTCGTGTGGGTTTATTTCTATTTTCGTGTCGTTTGATTTTGATTTTGATTTTTCTTTATTTTCAGTTTCATCTCTGTGTTTTTCTCGTTTTCATTTCTTTTTGTGTCGGTGCGTATTTCCCCTATCTTCATTGCCCTCCCGTACTCACTCATATTGCATTGAGGGCAATGCAAGCTTCAGCTTGGGGGAGTCGCACTGTGTGCGTCATTTGAGTCCTTCTTTTTCGTTTTTGTGTCATTTTCATCGTGTTTTTTATTTTTTTTTAAATTTTTTTCTTTTTTCTCTTCTCTTCTTTTTATCTCTTTCTCCTAGAGATGAACCCTATGATGAATCGCCACAAAGTCACACACACCTAGCATGGCATCGATAATCACACTCACTGACCCTAGGATTTCGAGTCCTCTTGCATTTCACGCATCGTGGGTCCACTTAGCATTTTGTGAGTCGTGCATCGTGCCTAGCTATTTGGTGTGCTTCTACTTTGTGATTTTACTTTATATACCTGTCCAGGAATGACCCTTAGATTATCATGATTCGATTTGAATATGCGGTATTTATTTTCCCTGTCTGCTTCTGCAAGATATGTATATATATATATATATATATATATATATATATATATATATATATATATATATATATATATATATATATATATATATATTATAAAAGAGGGATGTTATCAAGAGAAATTGGATAAGAGATATTGGACAAGAGAAATTGGATAAGAGATTTCTATATTATAAGAGAGGGATGTTATCAAGAGAAATTAGATAAGAGATATCTATATTATAAAAGATGGATAACATCAAGAGAAATTGGATAAGAGATATTGGACATGAGAAATTGGATAAGAGATATCTATATTATAAAAGAGGGATGTTATCAAGAGAAATTGGATAAGAGATATTGGACAAGAGAAATTGGATAAGAGATATCTATATTAAAAAAGAGGGATGTTATCAAGAGAAATTGGATAAGAGAGATGGATGTTATCAAGAGAAATTGGATAAGAGATATTGGAAAAGAGAAATTGGATAAGAGATATCTATATTATAAAAGAGGGATGTTATCAAGAGAAATTGGATAAGAGATATTGGACAAGAGAAATTGGATAAGAGATTTCTATATTATAAGAGAGGGATGTTATCAAGAGAAATTGGATAAGAGATATCTATATTATAAAAGAGGGATAACATCAAGAGAAATTGGATAAGAGATATTGGACATGAGAAATTGGATAAGAGATATCTATATTATAAAAGAGGGATGTTATCAAGAGAAATTGGATAAGAGATATTGGACAAGAGAAATTGGATAAGAGATATCTATATTAAAAAACAGGGATGTTATCAAGAGAAATTGGATAAGAGATATTGGATAAGAGATATCTATATTATAAAAGAGAGATGTTATCAAGAGAAATTGGATAAGAGATATTGGAAAAGAGAAATTGGATAAGAGATATCTATATTATAAAAGAGGGATGTTATCAAGAGAAATTGGATAAGAGATATTGGACATGAGAAATTGGATAAGAGATATCTATATTATAAGAGAGGGATGTTATCAAGAGAAATTGGATAAAAGATATCTATATTATAAAAGAGGGATGTTATCAAGGGAAATTGGATAAGAGATATTGGACATGAGAAATTGGATAAGAGATATCTATATCATAAAAGAGGGAGGTTATCAAGAGAAATTGGATAAGAGATATTGGAAAAGAGAAATTGGATAAGAGATATCTATATTATAAAAGAGGGATGTTATCAAGAGAAATTGGATAAGAGATATTGGAAAAGAGAAATTGGATAAGACATATCTATATTATAAAAGAGGGATGTTATCAAGAGAAATTGGATAAGAGATATTTGGAAAGAGAAATTGGATAAGAGATATCTATATTATAAAAGAGGGTTGTTATCAAGAGAAATTGGATAAGAGATATTTGGAAAGAGAAATTGGATAAGAGATATCTATATTATAAAAGAGGGTTGTTATCAAGAGAAATTGGATAAGAGATATTAGACAAGAGAAATTGGATAAGAGATATCTATATTATAAGAGAGGGATGTTATCAAGAGAAATTGGATAAGAGATATCTATATTATAAAAGAGGGATGTTATCAAGAGAAATTGGATAAGAGATATTGGAAAAGAGAAATTGGATAAGAGATATCTATATTATAAAAGAGGGATGTTATCAAGAGAAATTGGATAAGAGATATTGGACATGAGAAATTGGATAAGAGATATCTATATTATAAAAGAGGGATGTTATCAAGAGAAATTGGATAAGAGATATTGGACAAGAGAAATTGGATAAGAGATATCTATATTATAAGAGAGGGATGTTATCAAGAGAGATTGGATAAGAGATATCTATATTATAAAAGAGGGATGTTATCAAGAGAAATTGGATAAGAGATATTGGAAAAGAGAAATTGGATAAGCGATATCTATATTATAAAAGAGGGATGTTATCAAGAGAAATTGGATAAGAGATATTGGACATGAGAAATTGGATAAGAGATATCTATATTATAAAAGAGGGATGTTATCAAGAGAAATTGGATTAGAGATATTGGACAAGATAAATTGGATAAGAGATATCTATATTATAAAAGAGGGATGTTATCAAGAGAAATTGAATAAGAGATATTGGACAATAGAAATTGGGTAAGAGTGATGTTATCAAGAGAAATTGGATAAGAGATATCTATATTACAAACGAGAGATGTTATCAAGAGAAATTGGATAAGAGATATTGGACAAGAGAAATTGGATAAGGGATATCTATTATATAAAAGACGGATGTTATCAAGAGATATTGATAAGAGAATTTGGACATGAGAAATTGGATAAGAGAATTTGGATATCTATTATATAAAACATGGAAATTGAATAAGAGAAAATATAAGAGATGAGATTTTGAGGGATAAAAGAGGAGGTGGGGAATTTTGCACATACAACCCCGGTTTTTGTATTTTTGCATATGGACCCTCCACACACACACACACACCCACACTTTTTATTCTCACCCCTTCCGGCCATTTTTTTTCAGTTCTATGAAGATTTTGAATCTTATCCTACTAGGACAAAGCTTTGTCCTACGTGGCAAGTTTGTCCTTGGTGGTAATGACAATTATGGGGGGACTTAAATTTTGGGGGAAAACTTAAATTTTGGGGGAAACTTGAAATTTTGTGGGAAAACTTGAAATTTGGGTGAACTTGAAATTTGTGGGGGAGAAAAACTCAGCCATTAAATAAACCGTGCCCTATGGGCACGGGTAATGACTAGTATATATATATATATATCGGGTACTTCATTTCGCATGTGTCGGGATTCCACAATTAAGGACTAGGACAACCCATTTAGCCCATGCTCTATTTAGCGAGAATAGTTTCCTTTGCCCAAGTGTTTAGATTTCGACTTCTTTTTTGTTTTACTTGGTGCAAATCCCCTCGTCGTGTACCGTTCTCCCACTTGGGAGAGTACACATATGTATAGCCAAAAACCCAAAAATCCAAAAAAAGAGAAAAGAAAAGAAAAACCCAAAAAGAAAAGAAAAGAAAAATTTTGTATAACCAAAAAGCCAAAAAAATACAAATACCCAAAACCCAAAAAAATTTCAAGTGTGAATATTTTTCCTATCTACCGAGAATAAAGGGAAGGCGAGAATTTGCACCGAGTGTTCTACTCCACTTAATCTCAACCCCCATCGTTTTCGAAAACACTTGGCTTAGGAACTTTTTAGCTAGTATCTAGGCTATATTGACGTGATTTCCTTAACCCTAGTTGTGGAACCCCCGATTCATGATACGCTTCTATCCTTATACTCTTCTCATGCATGCTTGAACTAATATTCACCGCAATTTCAAATTTGAATCGGTATTTGGGTCGTTTCCTGGGTCTGTGTATATCGAGCTTTATTGCACATCGTAGATAGCGACACCGACTGCTAGCGTACGACCACACTCACTCGCGCTTCACCGCGTGGGCCCACGACACTTATTTGGACTCGTTTTCCTAGGTTTAGTGATGTGATTTGACGTTTGCTTGCTTGGTGTGTCGTTTTTGATTTTGTTGGCTCTGACGGACGATCTAGGATATAGAGTTTTCTTTTTCTCTCTTTCTCTCTATTTTTCCCCTCCGAGCTCCTACTCTCACTCGTCTTCCTCGAGGACGAGGAAGAGTTCAGCTTGGGGGATTTTGACGTGCGTTTATATTTCATATATTCACGCACGTTTTCTTTTGTGTTTCTCCGTATTTTCCGCCGTCTTTATTTGTTTTCTCGTATTTTCTCGTTTTCTTTCACTTTTCTTTGTTTCTCCATGCTTGCATGAGATTGCCCGCGTAGGGGACGTTTAACGACGATATCTCAAGTCCCCGGAGCAACGGGAGGAGTCACGCGTGATCCAGGGGGTCAAACGATGAAGATTACATCTTTCAGCCACTCACCCGGTCGGTTGGTCATCTCCAACCGATCGGGTGATGCACGCGTGCACCACCCGGTCTCAGCCGGAGCTCAAGTGAAAGTCACCCGACCGGTTCACAGGCCGGTTCAACGGGGGCCAACTCTCTGTCTTTTCAAGCCAAATTCCAACCGATCGGGTGACTCTCACCCGATCGGTTCATCTGTAGCTGATGTTGAGGAGTCGAGACACGGTCACCCAACCGATCCCTTCACCCGATGGCGCCAAGATCCAACCGGTCACTCCAAGAACTCAACCGACCGGTTCATATGACCGGGTGAAAGTCCGCCGTTTTCTGTTCATTATTTGTAACGGATCACCCGATCGGTTGACTTGTCAACCGATCGGGTGATACGAGATCCTATAAATAGGACCCCTAGGGTTCCAGAAACGGGGGGAGCTGTTAGTTTTTACTGTTTTCTCCTATTGTGACGGCTGTAATTACTTTTCTATTGTAAGTTTTCGGATCTTTCTTAAACTTTAGTATTATCTTAATTGATCTACTACCTTCGCATTCCAATCGTCTGATTATGATTTCAACGGTTCATTTTCGTTTAGATCGCTTTTTAATGAATATTTGTGAGTAGTTCCCAAATCTGGGATTTTGGCGGAAACCCCTTCGGGGGCTCCTCCCGATGCATCCATAGGGTTAGGAAATCGATAGGGATTGGGAATCTAACGGTTACGCGAGGTGTTTTATTGTCATCGGCGGGAAAAAGACTGCCTTTGACCGTTGGGCCAATGGGGAATAAACTTGGCGGTTGACTCCCTAGCCATAGCTCACGCCCTTAGCGTAGACGCCGAATCCTAGCGCGCGGGAGCGGCAGGATGAGACGTTGGGAGTTATCGTTGCGAGCTTAGTGCTCCCGGAATCGATCAGTGTTAATGGACACGGGAGTGCCCACTGATCGAATCCGGGAAGTCCGGTGTATCATCCTGGGCACCGACCGGAATATCGGGCCCATGGGATGCCGGTACCACTTTCAGAGGCAACGTCTCACCATTAGACCCTAATTCCGATTGCCATCCTACCCGTAGGCCGCATCGGCGAGAGTCGCTCGTTGGGGTGGAAACCAAAGTCCCGGGTTTATTTTCTTATTGTTCATACCTTGCATTCCTTTCCGTGACAACCCATCAACCGATTCGGGCTAGCTCGCCCACGGGGTGATTTTGGTCCTCCTTGACACAAGCACATCCTAGCCTCCCTGTGTTCGACCCCCAAGCCACACTACAACACCGTGCGCTTGCGGTTACAAATATCTAAACCCCCACGCGGGTCCCCCGGCCATTTGCGGCTAGCAAACCGGGGGCACACGTCAGGCGTCGGCTTGATGATTCTTTGACCTTGGCACGTGATGGATTTCCACGCGTTTGAACTTTGTGAGCTCCGCTTTAGCGACTTGCATGTAACTCTTTATCGAGTCTTTGTGGGCCTCGAAGGTACCGTTCAGTTGGTGGACGACGAGGCTAGAGTCGCTCAGTAGTTGAACCACTCTCGCCCCTAGGGCTCGAGTCAATCGGAGTGCATTGATGGCCTCTTCGTATTCAGCACTATTGTTAGTGGTTTGGAAATCGAAGCGAAGGGCGTATTCGAATATATTGCATATTGATGTTTGGACAATTATTCCAGCCCCGCTTCCAGCTTGAGTGGCCGAACCGTCGACTTGTACGATCCAGGTTTCTCTCTTCAATTACATCATTCAGTAGATTGATACTTGTTGAGGGTGAGGGGGTAGCCTTAGGCAGTACGCTAGTTGCACATACCTCTTCTTGTGGGCCGTCGTCGTAAGTGAGTTCGACAATGAAGTCGGCGAGAGCCTGCCCTTTGATGGTGGTCCTCGATTTAAACTGGATGTCGAATTTGCTTAGTTCGATCCCCCATTTCGTCATTCTCCCCGAACAATCGAGCCTCTTCAGGGTCTGCTCTAAGGGAGTGTCGGTGAGGACCAGGATGGTGTGCTCTTGGAAGTACGATCGCAACCTCCTTGCAGATTGGACCCGTGTGAAAGCCATCTTTTCGATCCTCGAGTAGTTGATCTACATGCCTCGGAGAACCTGACTGACGTAGTAGATGGGCAGTTGTACTCCCGAGTCTTCTTTGACGAGCATCGAACTTACGGCCTTCATGGTAGCGGCCAGATAAATGATGAGTTGGTCATATTTATCTGGCTTGGTCAGGAGCGGTGGGCTACAAAGGTACTCTTTTAACTTGGAGAATGCTTTCTTGCAGTCTGCATCCCACTCGATGACTCTCTTGCCACTTGACGCGAAGGCTATCGCCTTTCTCACCACCTTGAAGAAAGGCAATGACCTCTCGGCTGACTTAGACAGGAATCATCCCAAAGCAGCTATCCTTCCATTTAGTCTCTGGAGCTCTCTAAGGGTCGAGGGCTCCTTCATTGTGACGATTGTAGCGATCTTGTCGGGGTTGGCCTCGATCCATCGATTCGTCAGCATGAAACCGAGGAACTCCTCTGATAGAACTCCAAAAGTTCTTTTGGCAGGGTTTAGCTGAAGGTTGTATCACCGGATCTGTGCAAATATCTCCCGGAGGTCCACAATGTGATCCATTGGTTTCTTTGACTTAACCAACTTGTCATCGACGCAGACTTCTAGGTTTCGTCCTATTTGAGCCTAGAAGACTTCGTTCATCATGCATTGGTATGTGGCCCCTATATATTTCAAACCAAATGGCATTTTGGTGTAACAAAAAAAATACCTCGATCGATGAAATAAGTTTTCTCGTGCCATCTGGATCTGGTTGTATCCTGAGAATACATCCATGAAGCTGAGGATCTCGTAGCCCGAAGCACTGCCGACCAGATGGTCGATTCGTGGCAGTGGGTAGCTATCCTTTGGACACGCTTTGTTGAGATCAGTGAAGTCAACGTACATATGTCATTTGCCGTTCGCCTTCTTGACCATCACAACATTCAAGAACCATTCATGGTATTTGACTTTTCGAATGAAGCCCGCTTCTAGAAGTCGATCCACTTCTTCGATCCCAGCCTTCATTTTTTTGCATCCCATGTTTCTCTTCTTTTGCTTCATATGTCTGGAGGTCGGGTCGACCTCCAGCTTGTGGGATATTACCTCGGGGTTGATACCGGGCATATCCTTCGGGGTCCAGGCAAAGATGTCGGCATGCTCTCTTAGGAGGGCGATTAACTATTTCTTTAGGTCGAAAGGGAGCAGTGACCCAATAGAGACAGTTTTTCCTTCTTCTTTGGAGATCCGGATATTCTCCATTTCTTTAACTACTGCAGTCATCGATCTTCGACTCGTGGGTCAACTGGATCCGCCTGCTCGATCCTCCTTAGAGCGGTGGACAGTGTATAGCACACCCGTGCATGTTTCTGATTCCATCTTGCCTTTCCGACTCCCTCGGTGGTCTGGAATTTGATCATCTGATGGAAGGTTAAGACCACCACTTCTATAGCATTCAGTAGTGGTCTTCCGATGATCCCGTTATACTCTGAGTTGATCTTCACCACCATGAAACTGCTTAGGCGAGTGATTTGTTGGGGATACTTGCCGAGGGTCACCGCTAAGGTGACAATGCCTGCTATCAGGGCAGAATGCCCGATGAATCCCACCAGGGGCTGACGCGCCTGCAATCTACACCTAGGATCTACCTGGCTGTGTCACGATCACCAGGCGTGATATGGCTCCTAGGCTACAACTTCGGTTTCAATCCGCAAGCGGACGGTGTCGAGTTATAGTATAAAAGATAGTCGAATCCCACAGGGACGGTGATAGTGTCTGTGGTAATCTCAGTCTATTTCTAAATCTAGAAGTAATGTAGCGGTCAGAGAGAGAATGAATTGGGTTGATTGTCATCGCTGTGTAATATAATAAAATGAACTAGGGCTTTAGGGATCGCCGATAGGATCGTTGGGGTTGATGTTGAATAGGTTCCTCACATCGCATTAGGGCTAGGGAATTAATCCCCCAATTTGTACCACTCTCGTGGGTTAGAATTGCGGGGTATTTCGGTGGCTCTCGTCGATGCAATGGCGATAGCCATCGACGTAGCGATATAGTTCGTCGATGGATCCCCTCAAGGCGCGAGCCGGGCATGGTCACGTGGCTTGATTGGATCCACCGATTTCCCTATTCGAATCCCTAGATACCCCTTAGAACATCAATTCCACAGACTGTGAGCATGATCTCAGTACTGGTTATCTACAGATTCGGTAGGATCTACTGAAATACAACCCTAAATCCCCAATTTGATGTAAGGATCCAGATCTACATTTTCCCCTAAAATCCTAGGGTTCACCCATCAGCCCTAGAATGGATCTACTCACTCATGGTGATCGGAGCGCACAAAAATATCAATTTTGCGTAGGAAAGCATTTTTGCAATAAAAGAAATTAGGGCTAAAATTACTTACAGTGAGAACAAACGAAGAACAAATCCAGAAAAGAGCAGAAAGCAATAATCTTCAATTAACGATCCAAAATTTCGCTACAAAAATTAATCCCAAAAGATTCTTACAAAAATCGCCCAAAAGCTCCTCTAAAAATCCCTAAGAAAAACTCAGAATAGAACTCCTTACGCTGAGCCCGCAGTCGCGAGCTTCAGCTGCCCCAAATTGCACGCATCGCGCGTTCAAAAAAATCTTCCAAAAATGCCCCCGGAAGTGTCGGCCGAGTAGGTGACTCGGCCCGAGTCGGAGCTGCTCGGCCAGTGGTTCGGCACGCGTCGTATGTTGCTCGGCCTCAGAATGGATGACTCGTTCGGCTGCTCGGGGTGTGCTCGGGGGCCTACTCGGGGCGTGTTATCTGCGGCTGGTCGGCCCGACTCCACCGTATCTCCTGCTTCTTCAACATGTCATGGCTCGGCCCGAGCAGCAAGCAGCTCGGGCCGAGCATTTTCTGGGAAAGCTCTGATGTTGCAGCAATGGCCTCTCTCTCTGCTCTATCTCTTTCTTCTCTTCCTCCTCTCCTCCAACAGCTCCGAGAACATGGCCAACTCCTCCAGAGCCCTGCCATCAGGCTCACGAACACGTCAGATGTGTCCATACCCAGGCGGGGGTCCAAATCGCTCCAAAATCCTTGAAAACTCAAAATATACTACGAAACTCGAAATATCGTCAGAAATACCAAAATCGCAGTAAAATATGGGATTTGGATGCGGAGATGATATGCAATGCGATGGAAATATGATATGAAAATGATGTAAAAATATGGACACATCAAAATCCCCCAAGCTTACCTCTTACTCGTCCTCGAGGAAGACGAATAATCGGTATGCCGGGAGGAAAACAAAATGAAAATAAGAAAACGAAAATAAAAAGAAGTGAAAAACAAAAGAAGAGAGGTAAGAGAGAAGTCCCAAGGATGATCGGTCAAATCTCAGGCCTAAAAAGTCTATCACGATGCTCTGAGTGCTAAACATGCATGCTATTGGTAATTTCAAGCTTTATATATCATATGTCATGCAATGCAGACAAAGAATATGGATCTACTGAAATAACATCGTCAAATCCTATCAATCTCATGCATTCCCTAGAGTCTAGTATAAAATAGTTGACAACGCCCTTTCAATCATAGATACATAAGGAGCACAAAAGATTCATGCAACGTGCAATAGAGAATAGAAAGATCATGCCATTCAGATATTCAAATTGATACGTGAAAAATCCACAAAACTAAAGTAATTCGTAAAGTTTGGGTTTTATTAAATCTTCCCGACATGCACCGTCTCCACTCTAATGTCAAGCTCACTCATATGATCAGTTGGTTTACCCCCCCAAGCTTAGCTTGAGGCATCGCATCAATGAAAATGATATGGAATTTAATTTTTCCTTCCCAGAATGAGATATAGCTTCTTAGTGAAATAACACAAAACGGTATTTATTCATTTTCCTTTTCTTCTTTTTTTTTCTTTTTTTTCTTTTCTCTTTTTTTTGAAGAAGCTATACTTTTTATTTTTATACATGGGAAGTGAGATGCAATAAAGTAGCTATAGGGGTATAACCAACTGATATGTAGAGAAAAAAATAGATATGTGGAGAAGGAAGATAATGGGACACTCGGTTCACTCATAAGAGGGTGTACATCAGTTCGATAAAATAAAACTCTAACTAAACTCATATATAGCATGGGTATTTCACTTCTCTAAATGAATACTGAAAATAGCATGCGGTAAGAATCATGATGTCAACAGGCATGCAAACAGAAGTGAATAAGATAATAAAAACATGTGCTCCAAGTGTTCAGTGATGCGTGAACCTGGGTGTGTTTCCCAACATAAATCATACTAGATACTAATTCATGCAGTTGATTTCAATTCATATCATGTATTAAATCAGACAGATCAACAAAAGAAATACATGCATATAGACAATAAAGCTGAAATTAATCCCAATAGCATACCAAAGAGATAAGCATCGCTAAAAACTAATAAAGCCTAGAGAGATATCATCATTTAGACCATCCTCAGCAGAAATAAAAAGAAACAGAGAAAAGTGGGAAATAGAAAAAAAAGAAGATGCATGCATGTGGAAAAAACAGAAGATATGATGCAAAATGAGAAAAATAAAATGGGGCGGTAAAGTGGCGAAAAAGTGAAATAAAAACCGAAAATAAGAGAAGAAAATTTGAAAATAAAAATAAAAATAAAAATAAAGCGGGAGCGCTCATCCCCCAAGCTAAACCTAGCAGTGTCCTCACTGCTAAGAAATCGCTCGTGAGCGGGAGATGAGGCTAAAGGGGTGGGATGAGCTGGAAAATAAGATATAAACTATGTGAATAAAGGAAAAAGGGAATAAAAATAAATATGTGACATGATGCAATGCAATATGGAATGATGCATGTGTGGGTCCTCCCCTAAGCTGTGGTAAAGCAGGGCCCCGAAAAGACAGATGGGCACAACTAAATGGGGGGAGGACAAAACTGGATAGGACTATATCAAGCAGAGGCACCACCCTCTGGGGGTGGTGATGGATCCCTCTGCTGTGGACCCGGCGCGGTGGGGGCGGCAGGTCAAGTGGCTGAGACACGTGGGGAGGGCTGGCTGTAAGGTCTATGGTGGAGGAGGAAGGACCAGCAGTGTATAGGACCATAGCAGTGAGAGGGTCGACTGTGGCTGACAGCTCAAATGTGGAAGAAGCAGGCTCTACAGAAGCCTGTGGAAGTGAGGAACTGAGCTGTGCAGAGTCAGCCACAGCAGACGGCCTAGGCGGGGGAGGGTGAGCTAGTGAGAAAACCTGGAGCTGTCGTCGACACAGAAGTGTGGACAGTCGTCGCGACAGACTCCGTGAAAACGACTGACGGTGAGGAGGAGGTGGTGCCAAGCAGTGGGGCTGAAGCCATAAGCTCCGAAAGAGGTGGGAGAGTGGGGACAGTGTCGAGGGAGGGAGCATCTAAATCTACCACGTCGTTAGAAAAAGTAGATCTGTGCCCTCAGGCACAGATACAGCAGCATAAGTGATATGAGTGTCGGGGCAGGAAGTGAGGACAGTCCCCGACGACTCAACGACCGTAGAAACTGAGGAAACAGAGGTGGTGGAGGCGGCTCCTGAAGATGTGTGAGTTGGAGGGATATGAAGACCGGCAACCAGGGCGGCTATATCGAGGAGCTCGAACTCGGAGGAGCGGGAGCTGGGGTCATCGGCGGCAGCCTCGATCGGTGCCTTAGGGGGCTCAAGGTCGTGAATCTGAGGGAGTGGGAAAACCAGAGGAATAAGCCAGACAAGCTGGACTGCAGGAATATGCGTCAGGTGAGGGGCTGGAAGGATCATATGGGTGTCGTGGCCGGTGCCAACAAGGTAGCGCCGGTGCCGAGCACCGTAAGGGCGGAGAATATGCATGTGCTCGAGCACGCCAATGGTAGGGTGTGTCGGGCCAGGAGGGCGGTGCAAGTCATCGGGGAGGGGGATATCTAGCATCATAGCCAAGATGGTAAAGAAACCACCGCAGCAAATATCCGTGGCATGGAAAGAGGTGGCTGTCTGGTAGAGTCCCTGACACAGCTAGGAGGCAGCGTCAGACAGTATGAATGGTCGCACGGAGCCATCCGGGTGGAGTCTACGAGGTCAGGTCATACCCCAAAGATGGGTAAGCTCAGGGAGGGACATAGTCCCGACCTCAGGTCTGCAAAATAGTGTGCACGCCAGGTGCCTCTGGGCGTAGTGAAGGCACGGGTGAACAATGCACGATGCCTTCGCCCGACTAGGGCGGTACTCGGGCAGTCCAGAAATACGCTGCCAAAAGGTGCGAGTGTGAAAGTCGTCTAGGTCGTGGGTAGGGGAAAAAGCTACCCTAGGGTCAGGGACGGCAGGGAAGTGCAAGTAGTCCCGGATCATAGAGAAAATGACCGTGTACTCGTGATCCAGGAGCCGAAAAGTAATGCCGTCACCTGCGTCGGTGAAAGTGAGGGAGCTAAACCCTCAAGGGCTAGGCGGGTGTATGTGGGGGCGTGAACTCCGAGGAATCGGTCGAAACCGATCGCCTGGTAAAGGTGGTGGACACCCTGGAGAATGACCAGGGACGTAAGGGCTGGAACGTGAATGAAAACTGTGGAGATAAGACGGAGCTGGTGCAGCCTAGCATGGCGGGATCTGTGTGCTCTATCGCGGAAAGTGATGCCGTGGGCAAGGATGTGCGTGGTGGGGTCATCAATAGGGGGTGAGGAGGGTGGTAGCGATGCGACAGATGCGGTGGAGGGGATAGAAGCTGATGGAATGGGAGCACTGGTGGAGGGGATGGCAGCGGCGGTAGTGGTGACGACAGTGGTAGGGATGGTGGATGTGACAGGGGGTGTGGTAGTTGAAGTGGTGCGTGCACGGCACTGTGGACGTGAAGAGGATGGGCCAGAAGACGGCCTCTTCCCACGGATGGGAGGGGTCATCGATCCGCGAGTGCGGACCATGGCGACGCGAGCAGAAAAATAATACTGTATGAAAAATAGAACAAGGAAAGAGTGTACCGAGTGTGCGGGTGATGTGTACGCGCGAAAGATCCCCTAAGCTGATCCACGCTACTGCTACTACCGTAAGAACAGAGAACCTACAAAATGAAACCGTCAAAATGTCAGAAAATCGAATTGAAATGGGAATATTGAGAATTCAATGTGACTCGGGGCGAGCAGGGTACTGCTCGGCCTGAGTCGTGCATTCAGGCTTAGGGGGAATTCGAGGCGGATCGATGAATGAGTCGATCGACTCGGGTCGGATGTGGGGAACGAGTCGATCGACTCGGGGTGTGTCGTTGAACAAGCCGTGCCCTAGGGCGTAGCTCGGGGGGAATTCGGGGGGGGGGGGGGGGGGGGGGGGAAGGCTGATCGCCATCGGGGTTTGGGGGGGTTTTGGTTTGACGGCGGGGGATTAGTTGGTGGCGAAGGGGACCGTCGGTGGGGTGGGGGTGATGGCCAGCACCGTCGGTGGCGGTGGCACCGTCGACGACGCCGTCGCCCCAGTGGGGCGGAAATGGGGGACAGGGGGGGGGGGGGGGGGTTGGGGCGAAGGTTGATGGCGGGAGATGGAGCGAGGGAGGGGGTTCGATGGGGAGGGGGTTATGGATAGCGACGCCCTCCGTTGCGTAGGGTGGCGTGGGGGGAAGAAGGGGAGGCGGGGGGTAAAGATGGGGGAAGGGGAAGAGATAGCGGGAGGGGTGTTTACCGGCGAGCGGCGGCGAAGGCGGTGGAGCCGGCGGCGCAGACGGAGGGGATAGGCGGGGGGGGGGGGGGGGGGGGGGAGGTTGATTGAACGAGTAGGGTTAGATCGAGAGGGACTCGGGGGGGGGGGGGGGGGATTTAGGGGGTGAGTGAGATAATTTTTATTTCCTCCAAGTTTACTTTTTCATTTGATTTTTCTCTTTCCTTCCTTGCTTGCCGTGAGTTTAGGGTGGAGAAAAAAAGAAAGAAGGAAAAAGGAAAGAAGATGAAGAAGGAGAAGGAGAAGGAAAAGGAAGGGGGGGTTAAATGAGGAGTGATGGAGGATGGCATTAAGGAGGAGCTTTTAAGGAAGGAAAAGAAATGGAAGGATGAGCCAATGAAGTAGGCTTGATTAAAGGAGTTCTTGGAGAAGGAATGATCATTTAAGGTAGTAATCTCTTCTAGGTATCGTGTTTATTATTTTAGGTTGTTGTAATGGTTTATTTGATTTAAAATTCTCATGTTAACTAGGGTGTTGCTAAAAGTAGCCATTTTGTGGAGAATGTTGTGCTAAAGTAGTAAGGATGACATTTTTAACATATGTCCTAAAGCAAATCTTTTAAAGTTGGCATTTTTATTAAAAATCCATGAATAAAATGCATGAAGTTCACCTTTTTATTATAGATTTTGGGGGTGTTTTCAAGAAGCTTGCATCTTTAAAAACTAGATCCATATGTAATTCTTATAAAGTGACATTTTTAAACTAAACCTAAAATGACTCTTAAAATGTTTGAATTCTTATTATAGAATGACAAGTAATCTCTTCCAAAGTTGTATTTTTAAATTTAACCCGAAGATGTTTTCACTAAAGCTTACGTTATTAATTTGGTGTTGACAAACTCCCTAAAGGGTTATGTTTGTATTATGAATCCACACTTAGTTTTCATAGAGTTTCATTTTTAACGAAAACCTAGAATGAATTTCCCATTAGTTTGCTAATGTTATTAAAATTAGTTTACGTTTGCATTTTTTGTTGCCAAAAGTTACAATTGAAGTTGTTGTTGATGCATTTTAGTTATTAAAAGTTGTTGAATGCATGTTGTTTTCTAAGTTATTGAGAATTGCACTTGAAGGGAATTGCTACATGGTTGTGTTGAGAAATTATGGGTAATTGCTATATTTGACTTGGACATGGGCCTTGCTGTGGATTTGAAATGTTGCATGTTGATGTTGTGTTGAAGAGATGAAGAAGGAAGTGGTGATGTCGCTTGAAACCCGTGGAATTCGTTTAAGTTATTTTGTCACATGCTAGCTTTCTTAATTTAAATGCAATCAATTTCTATAAATTCCTTTATGTTTTAATATTGCATGCAAACCCTTGGCCACTTTATGCAACATGCTACTTTTACGTCACTTCATGTTGCATGCTAACTTTATGTCGCTTTAAGTTTCATGCTCATTGCTTTTAGCTCAATGTCACTTATCATTGTATGCTAGCTATCTTGTAAATGTAGATTTAATCCTACGTCTGTCTCAGTATGTCGTGTGGTGGGTGAGCACCCTAGGCGGGGATTGGGGAAAGGTTGAGTACGATTAAGGTACGAGGACAGGACTGTGTGTTTCGCCGTTGGTGCCACCGTTGTTGATAAACAACGGTGATGAGCTGTAGTTGTTGTCCTCACTCGCACTAGTTGGAGTGATGGGCCCCGTTTCACTAGGTGAGCGGGTGCTTTCTACCGTCCCACCTTGGGACGAGCGTCCTGGTCCTTATATCAGCATTGTACTCAGGCTTCCGAAAATAGTTAGATTAAATGTTGAATTGTAATGAATGTGTCATGTCTGTTTTTACTTTCTGCCTCAAATAAATATGGCTCCATTTGTCTCTTGCATCATGTTTTTGTCTGTAAACAACAACTTGAGAATAGTATTACCTATACTAGTTGAGTTTCCTACTGGGTCGCGCGTTGTCGTGTCCCACCTGTGGCAGTTTCAGGTAGCAGGTGTTTGGTGTTGTGAGCTGGTGGAGCTGAGTTGGGGTTGTGCTTATGCAGAGTGGAGCTTGAGTCGTGTTGTGGTCCTTGGTGTTTGGGTGGTCGTGAGCCTGAGTTGGAGAGACTTGTACTCTTGGGTCCTATTTGGGTTAGGGTTTTGGTTTAGTGAGAGTTCTAGGTGTAGTTATTGTTATATACAATGGACTTTGTTGGACTTTGGTTATTTTTGTATAAGTTCCTGAGCTGCCTTAGTTAGTTCTGAGTTGGTTTTTGTTTTCTTTCTCTATGTTTGTGTTTTTTTGGGAACGTTACTGTACTACCTCAGCAGTGCACAGTGGCCTGCTGGTTTTATTTGTTTTTCCCTTCGTAATACTCGCTGCTCTGGGATCACTGGGACAGATTCGTACTTTCCAGGTATTCTGGGGGACGGGGCGTTACAAGTGGTGGCACATGCAGGTTTCGAACCTGCGGCTGTGTAAGGGTAGTAAGTGTCATGTTCCGATAGTGGGTAGCTGAGTCTTAAGGTGGGTAGGAGTCCTGCCTTATGATATAGCTCTGATATTAGAAGTCGAGGTGTAGAGTCCCTGAGGGTAGCCTTGGATAGTCAGATGTATATATGTATGTATGTATGGCTATGTGTTTACATAGATATACGAGTATCGTATGCCTATTGTCGAGTATATCTGCGTGATATATTCATGTGTGTATCTGTAGCTACATCTACATGTAGGATACTATTTTAGATGCTTGTGTGATTATGTGTCTGTATGATGGTGTTTTAAGTACATTTGTTAGTATATGTTTGAACTATGAGATAAGTGTATGGTGGAACCAATGTATAATTTTAGATGTATGTAGTGTGTGTATCTATATTAAGTGTGTATTATATATATTTTGTGTGTATGGATCCATGTATGGATCCATGTGTCTCACTCATGTATGAGTGGGCATACTCTAGGTATATTAGTATATTATGTTTGTATGTTGTGTAGTATATGCATATGTGGTAAAATACGTTATATGTATGTACTATATGTATGGTTGTGAGCATTTATACTTATACGTGTGTGTGGATGGCTATACCATTATATGTATATATGTTTGTATTGGTGTTGGTGTATAGCTATCTACTATGGGTGTATACATATTTGGGTGTTACGTATATAGTGATATATGAGCTTATAGATAGCCATATGTGCATGTTGGTATGATTTGTATACTAGCGTGCATGGGCATGTGCCCGTGCATGGGTAGGTATATGCTTAGTTATATGTATCTGTACTCATAACTTGGATATGCGTGCTTTTCGTGCAGTAGTAGGGATATTATATTGTATTGTATTTCATGCCCCTACGGACTGATATATATGCGTGTGTTTGGATGTGTACTAGGAGGCATACTTGGTTGTACGCTTATAGCTATGTATAGGTGTGTGTATATGTAGTAGTATACTAGCCCTATGTGAAGTACCATACTTGTGGATACTTGTGTGTATATATGATATATGTGTCTATATGTTTGCATAGATATGAGGAAGGTGTGTGATAATGTAAGTATATGTTTGTGTCTGATATGTATATGTATATGAAGTATCTGCTTATATATGACCATGCGTATGTGGATATTTAATATATGTGTATTATCTTCATTTGTATAGATGATTGGGTGTTTGTATACATGTATATGTCTTTCTGATTGTTGGGTGATCTATGTATGTATTTACCTGCAGGTATAGGTGGTAGTGTGGCTTGGGTGTCTATGGAGTGTCTCCATATTCTAGTAATATTTATTGTACTGATGTGGTACTAGAGTGCATATATAATATTACATTATATTGTTGATGTGATATGACACGTGAGTGGGGACACACGGGTATGTATGATATTTGTGTGCATGCATCCCATGCATGCATGTGTGATGCATATGGATGAGTGTAGAGTATACATAAAGATAGTGATATGTTAGGTATATGTGGGTGAATTAGTGTGCCTCCTTGTGTAGCGGTATATGACCTGGGAAGTTTTGAGACTTGACATTATTTTTGTTGGGATGACCTTTAGAGTCTAGATCGGCCCAGCCTTTGGGTTGACCTTAAACTAGGAAGTCAGAGGATGGACTTGATTTTTAAGGTGGGTAGAATGTAATGGCATGAGTGCCATATACGATATAGTGTATATATGTTGTATACGTGTGTGGTGTGCAGAGTAAATCTGTGGTGCGTATAGTAATGTGAACTGTAGTGTATATGGTAGTGTATTATTTATTATTATTATTATTACATTTAGTGATGATGGCATTGTTGTAATTATTGGTTGTGTGTATAATAAGGAGTGTGTGTAGAGATGGAGATATTTTGTAAGATACTTCTTTTTAGGAAATGGAAAACTTGTACATAAGTGAATCCTAAGGATATTATGTTGAGGACTTACCATTTAATGTAATGGTTAACTTGTAAAAAGGAATGAGGATGAGATACTTTGAGGGGTTTCCTTTTTAGGAAAGACTTTTTGGTAAATACCTTGAAGTTTAGGGGGTTTTCTTCTTTTCTTTTCTTTTCCTCCAAGTTTTCTTTTTCATTTCATTTTTCTCTTTCCTTCCTTACTTAATGTTAGTTTAAGGAGGAGAAAAAAAAGAAAGAAGGAAAAAGGAAAGAAGAGGAAGAAGGAGAAGGAAAAGGAAGGGGCAGAGGAGTGATGGAGGATGGCATTAAGGAGGAGCTAGTAAAGAAGGAGAAGAAATGGAGGAGGAGCTAATAAAGGAGGCATGATTAAAGGAGTTCTTGGAGGAGGAATGATCATTTAAGGTAGTAATCTCTTCTTGATATAGTGTTTATTATTTTATTTTGTTGTAGTGGTTTATTTGATTTAAAATTCTCATGTTAGCTAAGGTGTTGATAAAAGTAACCATTTTGTGGAAAATATTGTGCTAAAGTAGTAAGGATGACATTTTTAACATATGTCCTAAAGCAAATCTTTTAAAGTTGGCATTTTATTAAAAATCCATGAATAAAATGCATGAAGTTCACATTTTTATTATAGATTTTGGGGTGTTTTCAAGAAGCTTGCATCTTCTATATGTAATTCTTATAAAGTGGCATTTTAAAACTAAACCAAAAATGATTCTTAAAATGTTTGCATTCATATTATAGAATCATAAGTAATCTCTTCCAAAGTTGTATTTTTAAATTTAACCCGAAGATGTTTTCACTAAAGCTTAATTTGGTCTTGACAAGCTCCCTAAAGGGTTATGCTTTTATTATGAATCCACACTTAGTTTTCATAGAGTTTCATTTTTAACAAAAACCTAGAATGAATTTCCCATTAGTTTGCTAATGTTGTTAAAATTAGTTTAGGTTTGCATTTTTTGTTACTAAAAGTTACAATTGAAGTTGTTGATGTTGCATTTTAGTTATTAAAAGTTGTTAGTATTGCATGTTGATTTCTAAGTTATTGAGAATTGCACTTGATGGGAATTGCTAAATGGTTGTGTTGAGAAATTGTGGGTAATTGCTATAGTTGACTTGGACATGGGCCTTGCTGTGGATTTGAAATGTTGCATGCTGATGTTGTGTTGAAAGGATGGAGAAGGAAGTGGTGTTGTTGCTTGAAACCCGTGGAATTCCTTTAAGTTATTTTATCATATGCTAGCTTTCTTAATTTAAATGCAATCAATTTCCATAAATTCCTTTATGTCATTTTAATAATGCATGTAAACCCTTGGCCACTTTATGCAACATGCTACTTTTACGTCACTTCATGTTGCATGCTAGCTTTATGTCGCTTTAAGTTTCATGCTCATTGCTTTTAGCTCCATGCCACTTATCGTTGTATGCTAGTTATCATGTAAATGTAGATTTAATCCTAGGTATGTCTCGGTCTGCCGTGTGGTGGGTGAGCACCCTAGGCGGGGGTTGGAGGAAGGCTGAGTACGGTTAAGGTACGAGGGCATGACTGTGTGTTTCACCGTCGGCGCCATCGTTGTTGACAAACGACGGTGATGAGTTGTAGTTGTTGTCCTCACTCGCACTAGTTGGAGTGATGGGTCCCGTTTCACTAGGTGATTGGGTGCTTTCTACCGTTCCACCTTGGGACGAGCATCCTGGTCCTCATATCATCGTTGTACTCAGGCTTCCGAACATAGTTAGATTAAATGCTGAATTGTCATGAATGTGTCATGTCTGTATTTACTTTCTGCCTGAAATAACTGTGGCTCCCTTTGTCTCTTGCATCATATTTTTGTCTGTAAACAACAACTTGAGAATAGTATTCCCTATACTAGTTGAGTTTTCTACTGGGTCACGCGTTGACGTGTCCCACCTGTGGCAGTTTTAGGTAACAGGTATTTGGTGTTGTGAGTTGGTGGAGCTAAGTTGGGATTGTGCTTGTGCAGAGTGGAGCTTGAGTCTTGTTGTGGTCCTTGGTGTTTGGGTGGTCGTGAGCCAGAGTTGGAGAGACTTGTACTCTTGGGTCCTATTTGGGTTAGTGTTTTGGTTTAATGAGATTTCTAGGCGTAGTTGTTGTATAAGATGGACTTTATTGGACTTTGGTTATTTTTGTATAAGTTTCTGAGCTGCCTTAGTTAGTTCTGAGTTGGTTTTTGTTTTCTTTCTCTGCGTTTGTGTATTTTTGGAAAGTTACGTGTACTACCCCAGCAGTGCGCAGTGGCCTGCTGGTTTTATTTGTTTTTCCCTTCGTAATACTCGCTGCTCTGGGATCACTGGGACGGATTCGTACTTCTCGGGTATCATGGGGGACGGGGAATTACACATTCCCTAAAAATTTTCATTTCCCCAGAAATATTTTTCCCTCCAAGACTTTTCACAAAATCTCATCTTAACCATTCATTACTCAAGATTAAATCTCAGCCGTTCTTCTATCAATCCTTTTGTCCTAGTCAGCTTATCCTAGTCAGCCCTAGAATTCAAAAACAATCATCAAATTTAAAATAGATATATATTAGAATAATGTTGAAAAGGTGGCACCTGATCTAATAGATCAGGTGCCAAGACACAAGAAAGTGGAAAGTACAAGCCCTACATGTGCTTGTACTTTTTGTGGGGCCTGCCTTTTTAAGTCTTGCACCTGATCTATTAGATCAGGTGCCACCTGATCTACATGATTAGGTCTTCTCTCGTGCCACCAAACGGAGGTTTGGAGCACGAGGAAAGACCTCCCCTCGGGGTAAGCTCTCCTTGCTTGTTGTCTTTGCGGTCGTGTGGCATATCTGGTCGAAGCGCAATAGCCGGATCTTTCGCTCCGGGGCTTCCCCCAATGCCACCCTCCTTGCTAGGACCTCCTCGGATGTCTTCGATGCTATGATCTTCTGTGACCTTGAGGACATTGAGTCTGTCGATCGTCCTTTTTTTTGGGAACTGGGGGCTTTCTTAGGCCGTTTTTTGTGCGCCTTCCCAGTACAGTTTCTTCTTTCTTGATGCTTAACTGGTAGCCATAGTGTAAGGTGACTGCTTCCCAGCCTCTCCCTTACCTGCTCTGCTTGTTGGTTCGCATCCTGATGTAGTCCCTTATTTATACATATACACACACTTACTTTTCTATATATATATATATATATATATATATATATACAACCCAGAAAAATCCCCAACCCCCTCCCACTGCCTTTGGCTTTTTTTAGGAGGGTAAGGCGAGAGCCCGGCCGAGACTATGCAAACTGGGGGGAAACCGACGTGCCCCCAACGGCCCCCCGGGTAAGTCCGAGAGGGGAGATGTAGCCCCAGGGTAAATAATTCCATAACAAATTCCACAATAATTACCAAGTCATGGCGGCCATAGGCCTCGAACCCCGCACCCCTTGGCTTTGGAGCGGAATGACTTACCACTGGGACACCCTCTCGTGGGCAGTGTATATATATATATATATATATATATATAATAAAAAAAAGTCTCTCTCTCCCTTTTTACAGAGAGAAGCACTGGCGATTTGAGAGCTCCGATTTGTGTCTCCTCGTCGGCCGCTTCAGCGGCTGGCCGCGGCGGAAGCGAGGTCTCCCGGTGGTCTGCCGTCCCTCCGGCGGCTCCGTGAAGGCAGTATCGTATCCTTGTGAGGAAGTTTTGGGTAGTTGGTGATCGGTTTCGTTTCGCTGACCCCAGATCTGAAGTTCCGGAGCTGAGCGGCGATCGTGCTTCGTCGATCTCAGATCTGATCAGATCTGTTCCTGATCTGAGCTGTGAAGGATTGTGAAGCCGATCTCGTCTTCGATCCAGATCTGTGCTTCGATTCAAGTGTCTTGGTGCTCTGATCGACGTCTTGGGAGGCTGCTAGCTCCTCGGTGGTTCGGATCTGAACGCTGATCCTGTTCCGGAGCTGAGCGACGACCGTGCTTCGTAGCTCTCTGATCTGATCAGATCCACTACAGATCTGAGCGGTGGGACTGAGAAGTCGATCTCGTCTTCACTTCGATACAGATCTGTGCTTCGATTCAAGCGACTTGGTGCTTGGATTGACGGTTGGGAGGCTGCTCACTCTTCGGTGGTTTGGATCGGGATCTAGGAGTAGATCCTGATCCGGCGGTGAGTCCCGATCTCCCTCACTATCTTCTTGTTAAATTTTTTCCAGATCTGATCTCGTTTTGCTTTGCTGGTGAATCGAGACTGGATTGATTGGCTAAGGATCGTGGCCTGGGTGCTGGATCTGGAATTCCTTGTTGAAGATCCATTGCTTTCGAGATCAAGTTGCTGGCGGACTATTCGATCGGATCGGGAACTCTGAAGGAGTTCTTGATCCGGTGGGTGAGTGAACACCCTCTAAAAATCACTTCTATATTCTTGTTCCAAGCTTGATTCTCTTCTTGTTTGACATGGCTGAGACCAACTCCGATGGCCCTGCTGATGCCAATGAAGGTGACTGGCGTACTGTGAAAAGAAGGCCGAATTACGCTATGTTCAAGGGGAAGGGTGGGAGAGGAGAATATGGATCCCGGGCGCAGGGTGGTCCGCCGTATGAGGTTGCTCGTCATCCTGGGACTAGGAAGGTTGCTGAAAGGAGAATGGCGAGGCCTCCAGTCGAGATTAAGATTAATCCCCTTGCTACTAAACAATCGTGGCTGGAAGTCTGCACGAGCAAGCGTAAGATTGCTGATGCCCTGGAGATGAGCTACTCCCCGCCAGCTTTCGATGAGGATGGGATTCCCATGGCTTTCCTCCCCCAAGAGATCATTGAAGAAGCAGCAAAAAATTGGGAGAACACGTTGGTTGTTTACATACTTGGTGATGCGCCGTTCTATAGCCAACTGAAAGCTTGGGCCCTCAGAACTTGGAGGAAGCAAGGTATGATGATTTTTTCGCGGGATAATGGATTCTTTTTTTTCCGTTTCAAGGACAAAGTTGATTGCGAAGCCGTTCTGTATGGGGGGCCATGGATGTTCGACGGCCGCCTCGTCGTAATCCAACGGTGGGCTCCGGACATGGGATATGATCGCGATATGCTCTCCACTGCTCCTCTGTGGATCCAGTTTCCTCATTTACCGCTGAAGTTCTGGTCCTTAAAGATTTTGAATATAATTGCCAGTGTCCTCGGCACTCCGATCTGTTTGGACAGGGCAACGGCGACCATGGAAAGGATGAGCTATGCCAGATGCCTAGTTGAGGTATCAGCGGAGCATGAGCTTCCTCTATCGGTGATGGTCCAAGTTGAGGATGGCGAATCTCTTGAAGTTGCAGTTAAATATGAAGGGTCTCCTCCTAGATGCGTTAACTGCAGATGCTTCGGGCATCTTGTTCAGCAATGTGCTGAGAAGATAGGAGCTGAAAATGCCAAGGCTGCTCCGTCGACCTCCTATCCTGCGGTGCCCTCTTCTTCAAATGAGGAGAAGTCTGGAGAGAAGATGCAATCTGGTGCGATAGTGGGAGAACCAAAAGTAAGTGCCCCTACTTTTTCTTCTCCATTGATTCATTTCTCTCCTCCTTCTTCGAGTATGGTGGATGGTCACGGGTTGCTGGGGAGAGGTGGGGAGAAAACTGCTATTGATTTTGGCAGTAAAGCTCAGGATAAGAAATTGGTTAAGGGTAGCAACATTGTGAATAGGCATGCTGAGAGGAGTGGAGAAATGTCTTGTAAT
Organism: Scilla litardierei; assembly: GCA_030789695.1. Taxonomy (NCBI): domain Eukaryota; kingdom Viridiplantae; phylum Streptophyta; class Magnoliopsida; order Asparagales; family Asparagaceae; genus Scilla; species Scilla litardierei. Next base: position 105,136,737 of record CM061137.1, on the reverse strand, counting down.
TTTGCGAATACCCCTGGGGATGGTTGTACTGATGATGCTGTTAGGGGTATAGGGGGTGGTGTGATTGTTTACGCTGCTGCTATGAGGCCTAAAGAGGCGTGTAAAACAGCTGATAACGGGGGGGGGAGATCATCTCATGTGATATGACATGTAATTCTAATGTTGGTGAGGGCTGTAATGAGGAAGTTGTAAGGGGTTTTGGGGATGGCGTGACTGATGTTGTAGATAAGAAGCCTAAAGAGGCATGTAATGCTAGTGTTCAGCTGAGATATGACTCGGGTGATGTAAATAATATTGTTGATAGCCCGGGGGATAGACGGGATGGGAAGTCTCTGGCTGCGTCCAGTAGCATGAAGAGGTGTAAGCAAGGTGATTGTAATATTTCTCCAGGAGACATCCAACCACCCCTAAAGGCAAGCAGCGGGAGCAAGGGAGACAATGCAGCAGGGCGTTCTGAGGCTAATCAAATCATAGAAGCGGACAGCTTGTCTGTGAGTAATAAGGAGAGGTATGATACATGTAAGGGAGACATCGCATCTGGAAGCAAGGGGGGCAGTGCATCAGGTGGCTCTGAGGCTGAAGACGCAGGAGTGGATAGCTTGTCTGTATGCAATAAGATGAAGAAGTATGATACATGTAATATATCAGTTGCGACTGGTATTGAGGGGGTTTCGAAGAGCCCATATTGTAACAGCAGGGAGGAAGTCCCATGTACTACAACATCTAATGGAAAAGGGGGGGAAGGGAAGGGGATACTGGATGCTCCGGGGCTCTCACTCGCTAAGCCCCAATCCCAAACTCGTACTGCCACGATGGCCCCCCGAGAAAACACGCTAGGCAGTGACCAACTTAGCATCCTTAACCACGATAATGATCCTCGGTTAGGTGCTTCGCTAATTAATGATTCGGCCATTGAGTCTGGGGAGGAGCCAGAGGATATGACTATTATCAACAAAGATTGGTATGAGGAACAAGAAGATTTAAAACATAAAAGTCAAGAAAAGAAAAAGCAAAAGAGCAAGGGGGAATCTGTTAAAGGCACTCGAAAAAGCTCTAGAATCCGTAGGGATATAGAGCACCCAGCAAATTAATGTCCTTACTAATTTGGAATACTCGGGGGCTCAATAACGCCCCTAGGCGTAGGGAGCTCACATTCCGAGTTCGCAAGTATAATCCCTCTTTGGTCGGGCTTCTTGAAACCAAGGTGGTTAGCAATAATGCTCATAGGATTCACGAGTGCTTTCCTAAGAATTGGATACCTATTGACAATCGATCCGCCCACCATAATGGGCGTATTGTCATTATGTTTAACCCTGATGTTTGGACTTGCAAGGTTGATGGGTTATCTGAGCAATATATTTCCATAGAATGTGTTAACACCGCGGGGTTTTCTATGATGGCTACTATCGTCTATGCTTCCAATTCTTATCTTGAGCGCAGACTTCTCTGGAAGGATATTCTAGCTTCTTCTAAAAAATATTGCAATATCCCTTGGATCATAGGGGGAGACTTCAATTGTATCAGATACACTATGGAGAAAATGGGTGGTAGAAAGGTTGATGGGCACATGGTGGATGATTTCAACAACTGTATCAATGCTAGTGCCCTTTTTGAGCTGAAAACAGTTGGTAATACTCTTAGCTGGACCAATCGCAGTGTGGGTCAAAAGCGCATTATGGCTACTTTGGATCGCACTTTATGCAATAGCAATTGGATGAATGTCCTCACTGCATCTTACTGTGAATATTGTGCGGGGGGTACTAGTGACCACTCTATGCTCATTATCCATACCCATCGTATTGGGGGATCGGATCCTAAGCCCTTTAAATTTTTTAATGCCTGGCAGCGTAGCCCTGAGTTTCTTACCATGTTGAAGAAGAACTGGCAAATTGGGGTTGATGGCTGCCCGATGTTTAGGCTGGTGAATAAACTAAAGCACTTGAAAAATGAGCTTAGATCGTTTGGGGCGGATTTTAGAGAACAAAACGATGTGCACAAAATTCGTGTTGATCTAAACAATATCCAGAATAATCCCAGTTTGTGTTCATGTGCTGAATTACAAAGTATTGAGCGTAGGCTCATCAGTCAGCTTGCTGAAGCCATGGATAATGAAGAATCCATCCTTAAGCAGAAAAGCAGGCAAGATTGGTTACATCTTGGGGATCGTAACTCCCGATTCTTTTACACTGCTATGAGAGCCAGACAAAGTCATAACAATCTTGGGCACCTCATCTCTAGTGATGGGTCTCACAACAATGCTATTGATCTGCTTAAGGTTGATGCCCCTAAGTTCTATTCTAGCTTATATAATCAGAATGACTATTGGAGGGTTTTCCCTCGCCTTATCACAAAAAGAGTTCTTACTAGGAATGCTGCTGATTGGGTTGAAAGGCCTGTGAGTGCTGAGGAAGTCAAAACGGCCGTTTTTCAAATTGGGGCTGACAAAGCCCCGGGGCCTGATGGTTTTAATGGCTACTTTTATCAACATTCTTGGGATATCATTGGCAAAGATGTGACTTTGGCTGTTCTTAACTTTTTCAAATCGGGGAAGATTCTTAGGCAGATTAATCATACCTTCCTCACTCTCATCCCTAAAAATGACAACGCTTCCGGTCTTGGTGACTATAGACCTATATCATGTTGCAATGTTGTTTATAAGATCATAAGTAAAGTTCTGTGCAATCGCCTGAGCAGGGCGGTTATTGAGCTCATATCGCCTAATCAAGCGGCCTTTCTTCAAGATCGGTTGCTTGCCGATTGTGCTCTACTTGCCCATGAGTATATAAGGGGCTTCTCTAACCCCATGGGAGCTAGAGCTTGCCTCAAGTTGGATTTACGTAAAGCCTTTGACAGTGTCAATAGAGAATTTGTTTACTATATCATGCATCAGATGGGGTTCAAACACAGGTTTATTAGTTGGATATGTGAATGCATTTCCACCCCCTCGTTCTCTGTCATGGTTAATGGTTCTCCCCATGGTATGTTCCAATCTAATAGAGGTCTGAGGCAGGGCGATCCGTTATCCCCATATCTCTTTGTGATTGTTATGGAGGCCTTCTCCCTCCTCATGGCCAAGGCCAATGCTGCACATACTATCATGCCGATGAATAGAGTTGGGGCAGTCACTCATCTCCTTTTTGCTGATGACCTACTGGTTTTCTGTAGGGCTAATTCTAAATCTTTTGAGGGTCTTAAAAACCTGCTCATTGAGTTCAAATATTTCACTGGCCTTGAGGTTAACTGGTCTAAGAGTGCTGGCATATTCAGTAAGGGGGCCAAGGGGCCTGGCAGCCTTGCCGATATTTTGGGTATCCGGCGTGTTCAGTCCCTAACCACGTATCTTGGCCTCCCTTTGACCCCTAAGTATCCTAATGCTGTCATGTATGGGCGTTTGATTGATAAATGCAAGAGCAGGTTACAGGGGTGGTCCTCATCATTATTATCCATAGCTGGTCGCATTGAGCTCGTCAGATCTGTTATATATGGCATGATTAGTTTCTGGATGCAGGCCTTCCGTATGCCCCAGTCTGTTCTAAATTCCCTTACTTCCATATGCAGAAAATTCATTTGGGGGAAGAACCATTGCTGGGCTTGGGATGATATGTGTGCTCCCAAACATGAAGGGGGAGTGGGGATCAGAAATCTCACTGAGCTCAACACTGCTTACGGTGTTAAAATGTCATGGCGTATGCTCACTCATAGGGGCATATGGGCTATTCATATGAGGAATCAGTATCTTATTAACACTGGGTTTTTGCAAGCCAAAGCCCACCCTATGCAGTCTGGAACTTGGAAATTTATCCTTCGATGCCGTGAGCACACCAAAAATCTAATCAAACGGGATGTTCGGGACGGCACCTCTACATTCTTTTGGTATGATAATTGGCTCCCTTGTGGTCCCCTTTGTGATACCTATGATGTCCCTGCAGGGGAGGATGGGTGCATGGTCGGTGATTATTGGTCTTCTGAAGGGTGGGTGGATAATAATTCATTGCTCCCTGTCCGTCATCTTCTCAGTACGTTTTCCTTATCTACGGGCAGCGACTCTTGGTCTTGGGTAACTAAGTCTCCTACTCTTCATAATGCTTGGGAAGGTTCGCGGGCCATAAAACCCCTCTTCCCCTTCTACAAGGTGGTCTGGTTTCAGGGGCACATCCCCAAGACGGCGATTACTTTATTACGAGCTTTCCACGGGAAACTTCTTACCCGTGACAAGCTCGTACAATGGGGAGTCCCTACTTCACCTCTTTGTGTTTTATGTGCTGATAATGCTCTTGAAAGTATGGATCACTTGTTTTTTGAATGTAACTATACTAAATACATCCTTTACAGGAGCTTTCTTAAAATGGGGGTCGCTTCCTCCATGCCGTCCAACTTAGCTGGTGTGGGTGATCTGATTCTATCTCATTTCAAAAAGGGCAGCACGGGAAGGTTGGCTAGGACTGTTTTGGCCATGATGACGTGGCATATTTGGAGGGAGCGGAATAGACGAATCTTTGAAGATAGTTGCCAGATAAGAACGATGCTCTTTGATAACATTGCTGATGATGTCCGAATTGCTATGCGAAGTGTGGTGTGGGATCGGGAAGATGATCAAAGCCCTCCTGCAAATTGGGGTCTTCTAGAGTGAGTGTGCATATCATGTATTTTTTGTTATTCTTTTTGGCTTCGGATGGGTAGCGGAAGGGGCTTGTCTAGGTTGGGGGTGATGGCGCGTGTGCTCTCATCTCACCTTACAAGCTTCCTTCTTCCTCCATAGAGGCATGTACAGTTTACCCAGTATCAATAAAGATGCAAGCAT